>CM076569.1:292329263-292929263 GCA_034641835.2 Pinus albicaulis
TGTATCAATTTTGGAGCCGAAGGAGGAAACAATGATATGTGGCACACCGTACAAGTTCACTCTAATAAACTAGTCTATAATTAGGTCATTGTGGGAGATTGGGCATAAATTTTCCTTAAAGAATCCAAATCAGGTTAGACCTGTGGCGTTTGAAAGAGGATTTAGAAGGCTACTACAGGGATGAATTTCAGATATTTAAGATTTGAAATCACAGATATAATTCAATTTCAATATTGAGCTCCTCAAAAGCAAGAAAAAGGTGTGTATTTTGTCAAATATAAGTATTATGGCAGAAAAATCAGTTTGAATTGATTCCAAGGAATATTAATGAATGAATATCGATGTTGGTTCCTAGAATTCTCCCTAAAAAGGTTACACACCCATTAAGCCATCAAAAATCTATACTATGACGCATGAAGAGGAAGAATTGCAGTATGATATATCAAAATTACGATACTAAGTGCAAAAAATTTCGATCTGACAAAGAGAAACTGAAGATGACATAGATGGTTTAAAAGCATAAATGGAGGCTAAGTTGGATGGTTTGAAGGATCAAGTAAAAGCTAATATGGATGATAAATTAGTGGAATATCACATTGGGCATCAACAAAAAGTTCTTCAACTCTCAAAGGATAACCTAACTTTGGTGCAGAATCAAATGAAACAACAGGAAGATCAACATCACAGTGAAAGAAGTTTTGAAGCAGTCACAGAATCAAGAACTCAACAACTACGAAATCAATCAATTTCAAAGTATCTCAGCAAGTGGAATAACTTACCCATTGAATATTCCACATGGGAGGATGAGAATAACTTACAATGCAATCTTTCAATTATCCATGCATCATATAAACCCATGCATTACCATGTGTGTGTGTGTGTGTGTGTGTTTGTATTACTCTACCTATTTTCTATCATGAAATCTTGCATACATTTATAATATTTTACCATTTGTTTTGTGCTAGAAGCTTTCTACCTTAAATATACCGCTATTTGGAATTCATGCAATATATGTATTTGAGTGAAAACATATCATAGAGATACAAACTTAGCTTAAGGGAATCATTACCCAATTCCTTTACCTTTTGCATTGGCATAGATAATTTTAAATAGATGACTTCCATCACTATGCACACTTAGATGATCACTTTTTTTATTTTTTATATCAAGGAGTCTATCTGGATCCTTTAGTTTCTTGAAAATATCCCCCTTGTAATTTTCCTCTTGACTCTTTTCAAAGGTTTAAGGAACTTTTTTTTTGCATCAAATCTAATTTCTAGCTAAGGATGTTTTAATATCATTATCTTAGAACAATCTACATCTAATCTAGATGCACAATTTCATTCACCCATTAGTTGTTAGTTAAATAAATATAAACATGTGTTATATCACTTCTAATCAACAATAAATTCAATTTATTTACATGAAATAGATTTTTATTTTTAATAGTTCAATTGTGCATTCATATATTAAAATAAATAAAACATGCTCAAGCTTGAGGGATTTCACAATTTAGCCCTTTTTTCAATTTAAAGAAAGGCATAACAATGCATACAAAAATTCATTCCAAGGGGCAATTCCTCTTTCTTAATATTTTACATAGTTAAGGGACTCCATAGCCCAATGATTCAGATGAACCTAATCAAGGGCTCTTGATGTGACTCTACATTCAAATAAAAAAAATCAAATTCCCAAGTTCATATATAACTCTAGCATATTAAACATATGCAATATACTTTATTAAATTTTCTCACAATTTTCAATAGGCTCAAGAACCCAAATTATTTATTGTAATTACTCAGGGGTACCTCCCCCTTTTCACTAATTTTTGTACAAGTTTCCTTAATCATAGGCTATGTTTATACCACTTTTATTTTCTATAATCATTTAAGGCACAATTTCCTTCAATCGAGAATTCATTATCTTTTATCATTGTATAATTTTTTCCATCTTGACAAAGTGTTTCTGCAACCCAACCAAGAGACCATATGTCCGTGAAACCTCACTTGTTGCATTCAACCTAATACTATCATGATATGCCGTTTAAGTATTTTTCAAGTATACTTTCCAGTGCTGTGTTAACAACACCTATACTTGAAAAACTTTCCTCCATAGGGATTTGTCAATTTATATCTCAATCAATCGATTTTTCCTTAAAGACAGAAAAACATGTTCATTAGCATTACTTTTAACAGATCGGTCTTATAATCTCATCATAGACTTATAAAGTTTCATTTTACTTTTGGATCTGTATCTTTACTCAAAATGTTAGTCAGTTTCATTAAGTCTCATGACCAACACAACTTCTACAGTTTTGTTGTCATTGTTTATGTGAAAATCTTGCCTTCCATCCATAAGAACCATATCTTAGCACATCCTGCGTCTTGAGAGCCTTCAAAATATGTCAAATGTGCACAAAACATATAAAACAACTTTATAGTTGCTTACCAAGACAATTGATCCATATGTCTATCCTTATTTATTTCACCCATCACAAACATGTACATTCCTTTCTAGGAATGCATGAACGACATCCATATTCCATGCTCTGTAAACTTTTTATCCCTTTTAAGTAATCATGCCTTATCCATCTAAGAAACTTATATTAGAACCATAGCCAAGCCTTTTAACTTAGGCCCATCCATTTCGAAATTAGGTGCAGGGAATTCTCTCATCCCCATCCCAATAGCCCCACTCACTTAGGATTTCATTTTAAATTCATTACAAACACATAATCTAGTAAACTATGAAACTTTTTTAGACATATTCAGGTATTTCCACTGCCACAACATCTATTCTAGCTCTACACTACAACATTTCCTTAAACTTTGGCATCTAAAAATTCCCGCATACCCATATCCATATGCAAGTGAGTGCATACACTGGGCTTTCCATATTTAATTATACCTTTTTTATCCTAGTGATGGGCCTCCAAATTTGGTAAAACATAAGGCCCATTTGAACTTCCCTAGGCACATAAAGGCTTAATTAAACCTCTCCTTCTGTACTTAATAATGTTTTTTTAGCTTAATATTAGGAAGGTTAGAAATATTCATCATGTTTTATGTGCCTAATGTGCTTATGATGTGGGATATTGAGTATATTTGGAGTATATTATGAGGATATTCAGTCAGAAAAATTTATGGGACCTATCCCTTGTTGTAGGAAGATCAAAATCGACTCGCTCGAAGCACCAATTTCTCCTCCCTATAGCTACAAGGTCACTCAAGGAGCATGATCCTACTTTTTAGGATTTCAAGAGGGAAAAACCTCCTCCTTTCAAGGATGCTTCCCCTTATCTGTCTCGTATAAATAGAAGGCCCAAGTATCCCATTAGGAGTTAGCTATTCAATCAGAAGAAAAATCCAAAAGTAGTAGAGTTAAGGAAGAAATAGCTTAGGAGTTTTTCAGTTCAACAAATTTTCATGTACAAGCACCTTTTTTTAATTAACAAAAAAGATCTTTGGTTCTTAATATGTTCTTCCCTCGAGGATCTAAACTTCCTTGGGATAGTGCCCACTGGAGGTGCTTAAGACCACTTCTATATTATTATCTTTTATTCACTTGTTATTTTTTTGCAAATATATTTCCAAGTATTCATTTATGCAGGGTTAACTAGTTTATATTTGGAACAATTTATTCTTGCCCAATAGTTGACCATTACATCTTGCTTATTTAGCATATTTTTTCATGTACTGTGTTCATTGTAGTTTTTGTTATCTAATTGTTGGTGTTCAATACTATATGCATTGGAACTATATAGTGCCAAGAATAACATCAAGAATCCTGCCAAAAGTGTCGTCGGTAGTTGCATTAGAAATCACATTGTAAATAGTGCTAGAAATTGTGTCAGGAATTGCACCAAAAATCCTGCAATAAGTAATGCCAAAAGTTGCATAGAAAATTATGTTGTAAATAATTTCAAGTATAATGCCAGAAATAACACCAGGACTAGTTTGAGGAAGAGGTTCAGAAATAGAGCCGAGAAAAGTGCCAGTTTTAGCACTGGAAATAATGCTAGGATTTTCTTCCAATTTGGATTTTGGTTTGGATTCCATGAGCATTGGGAATATAGTTGAGAAAAGTTCCAGTTTTAGCACCGGAAATAATGCCAATATTTTCTTGCAATTTGGCTTTTTGTTTGGCTTCCATTTTTGGTTCTATTTTTTATTCCAAACTTTCTTCTAGCGTGGCTTCTAATTTTTCTTCCATTTTTTATTCTAGCGTGGCTTCCAATTTTGCTTCCAATTTGACTTCCATTGTTGCTTCTTTTTTTTCTTCAAGGTGCTGTGAATATTTCCAGGTTTAGCGATAGGATTCATGTCCATTTTTACTTCTAATTTCGCTTCTTGTTTTTCTTCTAGTGTGGCTTCCAATTTTTCTTCCAATTTGGATTCCATTGTTGCTTATGTTTTTGCTTCCAAAAATTATTGTTGTTTTTCACAAAGTTAAATAAATATGTTTTATTTCAATTTAATTAGTTAAATATATCACGTCTCTTAAATAATTTATATGATTATACAGTAAGTCATATACACAGATATTTTCCCCTGGATCCCAAAATAGGACTACCAGCTTGATTTTTCATTATATTCCTTTCAATGTTACAACACATATATATACATGTCAAAGCATTCATAAACCCCAATCCATTAACCCTGGATTAGAACATAATTTTAGTTCCCTAGACCAGATCAACAAAATACCATGAGAAAAAAACCATCATGCCCAAAACCATGTGCAAACCCATGCACAAAATCATAAGCGGGTCTCCTCACCTAATATAGGGTCTAATTTTTTTTTTTTTTGGGCGCTACCCCGAATCTTGTGTAGGGGGGGTAGCCACCCCCGTCTTACCCCTTGGTTTCTTGCCTGAGGTTAGTAATGGAAAGAATATAACACACACCCAACATATATCCATTGTGGATCTCCCATCATTGCTACAACCCATGTGTGTTGATTATCATTGGCCTCCACCACCTTTTCCATGCCATCCATCCAACATCCTCCTACATTTTGATTACCTCAAATCCATCCTTTGTGATTTCTCTAGTTAGACCCCATGCAATCCCTCTACCATAAACCCATGCTTGTATTTCAATGGATGTAACAATAGATGATTAATCTAAGTGGGTTGAGTAGCCAACTTCTCCACCCATTAGTGAGTCTCCATTATCAGAAGGAATATTCATGGAGAGATCATTTATTCAGGATTTATATGTTTATGATGAATTAAATTGACTCTATGTATTTTTTTTATATTTTATGATTTAACTCTTGTAATTATGATAGGATTGTATAAAAGAGAGGTAGGGGCCATGAAGGAGTATGCCACCCTCATGACTTATTATATCATCTTCAGTGAGTTTTATGGAATTGAATTATAAAGTATTAGTTTGCAAGTGTGTAATTTATTTTGGAAAGAAGTATAATGAGAATTTTGTTTCTTTGTGCAGTCCCCAGAGAAATGAAACATGTCCAAAAAGGAAAAAATTCAAGCTCCTTCTTTAGGTTAGAGGAGAAATATTAACTTCCAATATGAAAATGATGTTGGTGAGGGTGGAATTTTTCAGTAAGTGACGAATGAGCCCCATTTTGTATATATAACATCATATGTCATACTTTCATATTTTTGCATGAGATTTCATTTGAATATTAGAGTAATTTTATATATAGCGAAACATATACCATAATTCCATGTTTAGGCATGAGGTGTTATTTTGTATATTGCGTGTGTTGTGCCATTGTGTTGAAAATGTGCATTTGAGACAATTGTGTGTGTGTGTGTGTGTTTCATGGCACATATTATATGAATTGAAGTGTTTGTTTATATCATGTTGAAGTGTTATATTTCTAGGTTCAATATTCATCTATGCAGTGATGATGCAATATAGCATATGGTCAAGTAAGCACTCTGACATGTTGTATTGTTGAAGGTGTTTGGTTTAGGTCGTTAAATACATGTTAGCTAGGCGTATTCCTAGTGATACATGTTGTTGATGATCATGCGAAACTGGCAAGGTCATAACATTACATTTAAAAAATATACATTAATACAACTTTTTTTTGATAAGGTATATTATTCTATTACTCACACAAAAACTAGTATTTAATACCTTATATTGGTTCATATGATTTATCATATATTTTTATGTGCATTCCTTTTTATTAGAGATTTCAATATTTTGGGTTCTGTCCAAAATATTATGTTTTACTTCTAACATGAGTGCACACCTCCCAAGAAGGATGCCTCATCAATGGTGAATCACATTCAGGGTGTGATTTTCCACCAATGCATTACTATTAATATTGCATTTACATATTCCTATCATATTTCATGAATGACTAGCTACATATTTCGACCTTTTAATTGCATGCATATGCAATCCAAGGGGTACTTAGTTTATTATTTATTTTGTAGTTTGAACTACATGCAACTAGTTAAATAGTTATTTAATTGAAAATTTTCAAAACAACAAAGACATCTTTAAATAGGTATTATATAAAATACTCCCTAAAGTAATTTGTTGGTATAAATCACAATGCATCTATCACTCCTAGATAGATACATGAAATCATTGAGGAAGTTATGACCTAAAAAAGCCCATGAAATTATCACGTACATAATATGTAAACCAATCAAAATCCTTTAAATTTAAAAAGAGGTACATGTAAATATTTTGGAGGAAAAAGAAGAAAAAATACTTTTTTTAATTGTATTTTTGGTTTATCTCCTTGTAGGATTACTCAAATTTCAAGCGTAGACACTCATTGGATGCGGAATTAAATTTCACATCCAATGAGTACCCATTATGCATACTTTTGAGAAGACCCACATTGATTAAAATCCCAGATACATTAAAAAAATGTGTTCAACACACTTTTTTAGTGTATCTTCAATTTTTATCAATGTGTGTCTTCTCAAAAGTATGCATAATGGGTGCTTGTTGGATGAAAAATTTAATTCTGCATCCAACGAGTTTCTACATTTGAAATTTGAGTAAACCTATAAGGAGATAAGCCAAAAATACATAAAAAGTAGTTTTCTTCTTTTCCATCTACAATTCCTAACTCTTATTTTATTATTTTTCCTCAGGAGGCCACTTTTAGGAGGAAATTTCCTCTAATTATCACCTATTTCCTCTAATTTCAATCATAAATTCTATTTCCCAAACTTGCTTCATATAGAAGCCAAGTCTCACAAATAGGGGTCTCTTCTCATAATGTTTTTCTCTTTGCAACTGATAACATCCCCATCCTTCGTCTTGTGATTACATTCCATCCATTACAATACATTCTACCTGTAATCTTCATTTTCACATGACCTAACAATATTAGTTTCTTACACATAAAATCCATTAAATATATCATTTATAGAAACAACTAAATTGTTTTCAAAACCATCGCATAGACAATCATTCAATCATTTTAGTTGCATGCCATACAATTGAAAGGAATCCATATGGGTACTAAATATTCATACAATATCATCACACTAATTCCAAATAAATGGTTATGGAAAATAAGGCTTTCATGCCAACTAATCATATTAGCAAGGCGAGGAGTTTCATAGTCACTTTCTGCATTGAGATATCTATCTTAGAATTTACTTGCAGATAATTTCCCACTTTACATTATCTCAAGGGTGTGTTAGGTCCCTATATTACTAGTGTAGTCCCTTATTTTTGTTAGTGTAGCCCCCTTATTATTATTGTTGTGACTCTGTAACCCCCATATTGTTATTATTTTTCCCTTACATTATTATTGTTAGCTCGGCTAGGATTATATTGTGACCCCATGGACTCCTAGATATAGAAAGGAGGTTTTGTCATTTGTATCATCCAAGAATTGTTCATTTATGTAATGTAAAGGAGGTTTAACCCTCAAAGTGGCTTATTTTTAAGGCGTTAATCTCTCTTTTCTTCTATTTTTGGAGCTAGTTTCATAACAGTTGGTATCAGAGCTTTGGATTCTAGGGTTTCGCTGCTCCAAACAGGTCATCGTGGAATTTTCGCTATAAATTTTTTTTATACGAAGTTTTAGAAGCTAAAATTTTTACAAAGTGAAGCCAAAATCTTGAGGAAATTCGTGTAAAAATGTCATATCTTTGTTCGAAATATTTTCAGAGATATGATCTGTGGAATTTAAGGTTTTTTTAGGCTCCCGAATTTCACCTAAATAGGTCATCGTGGAATTTTCACTATAAAACTTTTTCTACGAAGTTTTAGAAGATGAAATTTCTACAGTGTGAAGAACAAATCTTGAGGAACATCGTGTAAAAATTTCAGATCTTGGTTCGCAAAATTTTCAGAGATATGATCTATGGAAGCTAGGAATTTTTCAGGCTCCGAATTTCATCTCAAAGAGGTGACTGTGGTAAAACTATCATAAATCTCTCTCTGAGCATCGGATTGGAATTCTATAAAATGTGGCCGAAAGGACACAGAATGTAGTTTCCTGTGTATCAATTTTTGAGCCGAAGGAGGAAACAATGATATGTGGCACACCGTACAAGTTCACTCTAATAAACTAGTCTATAATTAGGTCATTGTGGGAGATTGGGCATAAATTTTTCTTAAAGAATCCAAATCAGGTTAGACCTGTGGCATTTGAAAGAGGATTTAGAGGGCTACTACAGGGATGAATTTCACATATTTAAGATTTGAAATCACAGATATAATTCAATTTCAATATTGAGCTCCTCAAAAGCAAGAAAAAGGTGTGTATTTTTTTTGAATTGCATAAGTATTATGTGAAAAATCAGTTTGAATTGATTCCAAGGGAATATTGTAGAATGAATATCAGTATTTGGTTCTAAAATTCTCCCTAAAAGGAGTTACACACCCATTAAGCCATCAAAAATCTATACTATGACGCATGAAGAGGAAGAATTGCAGTATGATATATCAAAATTACGATACTAAGTGCAAAAAATTTCGATCTTACAAAGAGAAACTGAAGATGACATAGATGGTTTAAAAGCATAAATGGAGGCTAAGTTGGATGGTTTGAAGGATCAATTAAAAGCTAATATGGATGATAAATTAGTGGAATATCACATTGGGCATCAACAAAAAGTTCTTCAACTCTCAAAGGATAACCTAACTTTGGTGCAGAATCAAATGAAACAACAGGAAGATCAACATCACAGTGAAAGAAGTTTTGAAGCAGTCACAGAATCAAGAACTCAACAACTACGAAATCAATCAATTTCAGAGTATCTCAGCAAGTGGAATAACTTACCCATTGAATATTCCACATGGGAGGATGAGAATAACTTACAATGCAATCTTTAGTATCCATATCATATAAGCCATGCATTACCATGTGTGTGTGTGTGTGTGTGTGTGTTTGTATTACTCTACCTATTGTCTATCATGAAATCTTGCATACATTTATAATATTTTACCATTTGTTTTGTGCTAGAAGCTTTCTACCTTAAATATACCGCTATTTGGAATTCATGCAATATATGTATTTGAGTGAAAACATATCATAGAGATACAAACTTAGCTTAAGGGAATCATTACCCAATTCCTTTACCTTTTGCATTGGCATAGATAATTTTAAATAGATGACTTCCATCACTATGCACACTTAGATGATCACTTTTTTTTTTTTTATATCAAGGAGTCTATCTGGATCCTTTAGTTTCTTGAAAATACCCCCCTTGTAATTTTCCTCTTGACTCTTTTCAAAGGTTTAAGGAACCATTTTTTTGCATCAAATCTAATTTCTAGCTAAGGATGTTTTAATATCATTATCTTAGAACAATCTACATCTAATCTAGATGCACAATTTCATTCACCCATTAGTTGTTAGTTAAATAAATATAAACATGTGTTATATCACTTCTAATCAACAATAAATTCAATTATTTATGAAATATATTTTATTTTTAATAGTTCAATTGTGCATTCATATGTTAAATAAATAAAGACATGCTCAAGCTTGAGGGATTTCTAATTTAGCCCTTTTTTCAAGATAGAAAAGGCACTCACTCAAGGCTAAGAAATTCATTAAGGGGCAATTCCTCTTTCTTAATATTCCCCATAGTTGAGACTTAGCTGATGATTGAATGAACCTAATCTACATATTGGTGAAACTCTACATATGATCTGAGAAATCAGAATTCCCAAGTTCATATATAATAACATTATTAAACATATGCAATATACTTTATTAAATTTTCTCACAATTTTCAATAGGCTCAAGAACCCAAATTATTTATTGTAATTACTCAGGGGTACCTCCCCCTTTTCACTAATTTTTGTACAAGTTTCCTTAATCATAGGCTATGTTTATACCACTTTTATTTTCTATAATCATTTAAGGCACAATTTCCTTCAATCGAGAATTCATTATCTTTTATCATTGTATAATTTTTTCCATCTTGACAAAGTGTTTCTGCAACCCAACCAAGAGACCATATGTCCGTGAAACCTCACTTGTTGCATTCAACCTAATACTATCATGATAATAACACCGTTTCTGTATTTTTATGCACTTACTGGTTGTCTGCCATAACCTATGTGAAAAACTTCCACTCCATAGGGGATTTAATCAACTTTATATCTCAATCAATCAATTTTCCTTAAGAATAGCAAAAACATGTTCATTTTATTACTTTTAATAACTAAGAAATGGTCCTTATAATCTCATCATAGGCTTATAAAGTTTCATTTTACTTTTGAGAGCCTTATCTTTGCTCTAAGAAAATATCAAGGCATTCATTCGTCTCATGACCAACACCCACTTCACTAGTTCCTTCATCATTGTTTATGTGAAAAATCTTGCACCCTTGCATCCATAAGAACCATATACCTCACATCCTCGTACTGAGGCAACCCAAAATATGTCAAATATGCACAAAACATATAAAACAACTTTATAGTTGCTTACCAAGGCAATTGATCCATATGTCTATCCTTATTCATTTCACCCATCACAAACATGTACATTCCTTTCTAGGAATGCATGAACGACATCCATATGCCATGTTTTGTATAATTCTTATCCCTTTTAAGGATTCATGCCTTATCCATCTAAGAAACTTATATTAGAACCATAACCAAGCCTTTTAACTTATGCCCATCCATTTGGTAATTAGGTGCAAGGAATTCTCTCATCCCCATCCCAATAGCCCCATTCACTTGGGATTTCATTTTAAATTCATTACAAACACATAATCTAGTCAAGTATGGAATTTGTTTAGACATATTCAGGTATTTCCACTACCACAACATCTATTCTAGCTCAACACTACAACATTTCCTTAAACTCTGGCATCTAAAAATTCCCATATACCCATATCCATATGCCGCTAAGTGCATACACTGGGCTTTCCATCTTTAATTATACCTTTTTTATCCTAGTGATGGGCCTCTGAATTTGGTAAAAAATAAAGCCTATTTGAACTTCCCTAGGCACATAAAGGCTTAATTAAACCTCTCCTTTTGTACTTAATAATGTTTTCTTAGCTTAATATTAGGAAGGTTAGAAATATTCATCATGTTTTATGTGCCTAATGTGATTATGATGTGGGATATTGAGTATATTTGGCACATATTATGAGGATATTCAGTGAAAAAAATTTATGGGACCTATCCCTTGTTGATCAAAATCAACTCGCATGAAGCACCAATTTCACCTCCCTATAGCTGCAAGGTCACTCAAGGATCATGATCCTGCTTTTTAGGATTTCAAGAGGGAAAAACATCCTCCTTTCAAGGGTGCTTCCCATCATCAGTATCATATAAATAAAGGACCCAAGTATCCCATTAGGAGTTAGTTATTCAATCAGAAGAAAAATCCAAAAGTAGTAGAGTTAAGGAAGAAATATCTTAGGAGTTTTTCAGTTCAACAAATTTTCACGTAAAGCACCTTTTTTTAATTAATAAAAAAGATCTTTGGTTCTTAATATGTTCCTCCCTCGAGGATCTAAACTTCCTTGGGATAGTGCCCACCGGAGGTGCTTAAGACCACTTCTATATTATTAAATTTTATTCACTTGTTATTTTTTTGCAAATATATTTCCAAGTGTTCATTTATGCAGGGTTAACTAGTTTATATTTGGAACAATTTATTCTTGCCCAATAGTTGACCATTACATCTTGCTTATTTAGCATATTTTTTCATGCACTATGTTCATTGTAGTTTTTGTTATCTAATTGTTGGTGTTCACTACTATATGCATTGGAACTATATAGCGCCAGGAATAACATCAAGAATCCTGCTAAAAGTGCCGTCGGTAGTTGCGCTGGAAATCACGTTGTAAATAGTGCTAGAAATTGTGCCAGGAATTGCACCAAAAATATTGCAATAAGTGGTGCCAAAAGTTGCACCGAAAATTAGGTCGTAAATAATGTCAAGTATAATGCCAAAAATAACACCGGGACTAGTTTCAGAAAGAGGGTCGGAAATAGAGCCGAGAAAAGTGCCAGGAAGAGGGTTAGAAATAGAGCCGAGAAAAGTGCCAATTTTAGCACCGGAAATAACACCAGGATTTTCTTCCAATTTTGATTTTGGTTTGGATTCCATGAGCGTTGGGAATATAATTGAGGGAAGTTCCAGTTTTAGCACCGGAAATAATGCCAAGATTTTCTTGCAATTTGGCTTTTGGTTTGGTTTCCATGGTTGCTTCTCTTTTTTATTTCAAAATTTCTTCTAGTGTGGCTTCCAATTTTTCTTCTATTTTGTATTCTAGCATGGCTTTCAATTTTGCTTCCAATTTGATTTCCATTGTTGCTTCTTTTTTTTTTCGAGGTGCCATGAATAGTGTTAGGTTTAGCGATAGGATTCACATCCACTTTTACTTTTAATTTGGCTTTCTGTTTTTCTTCTAGTGTGGCTTCCAATTTTTCTTCCAATTTGGATTCCATTGTTGCTTCCAAAAATTATTGTTGTTTTTCACACAGTTAAATAAATATGTTTTATTTCAATTTAATTAGTTAAATATATCACGTCTCTTAAATAATTTATATGATTATACAGTAAGTCATCTATTCAGATTTTTCCCCTGGATTCCAAATTGGAACTGCCATCTTCATTTTTCATTATATTCCTTTTAGTGTTACAACACATATATACATGTCGAAGCATTCATAAACCCCAATCAATTAACCCTATATTAGAATATAACCATATTTCCCTTGACTAGATCTACAAAATACCAGGGGCAGAAAACCATCAGGCCCCAAAACCATGTGCAAACCCATGCACAAAATCATGGGCGGTCCTCACCTAATATAGGGTCTAATTTTTTTTTTTTTTTTTTTTTTTTTTTAGAAACAGAATCTTGTGAGAGTGTATCAAATCTTACCCTTGGTTTCTTGCTGAGGGTTAGTATTGGAAAGAATATAACACACGCCCAACATATATCTTGTGGATCTCTGTATATCATTGCTTTACAACCCATGTTGCTTTGATTATCATTGGCCTCCACCACCTTTGCATTTGCCCATGCCATCCATCCTCCATCCTCCTCATGGCATTTTAATTTACCTCAAATCCATCCTTTTCTGATTTCTCTAGACCCCAGACCCCATGCAATCCCTCTACCATAAACATTCCATGCTTGTATTTCAATGGATGTAACAATAGATGATTAATCTAAGTGGGTTGAGTAGCCAACTTCTCCACCCATTAGTGAATCTCCATTATCAGAAGGAATATTCATGGAGAGATCATTTATTCAGGATTTATATGTTTATGATGGATTAAATTGACTCTATGTATTTTTTTTATATTTTATGATTTAACTCTTGTAATTATGATAGGATTGTATAAAAGAGAGGTAGGGGCCATGAAGGAGTATGGCACCCTCATGACTTATTATATCATCTTCAGTGAGTTTTATGGAATTGAATTATAAAGTATTAGTTTGCAAGTGTGTAATTTATTTTGGAAAGAAGTATAATGAGAATTTTGTTTCTTTGTGCAGTCCCCAGAGAAATGAAACATGTCCAAAAAGAAAAAAATTCAAGCTCCTTCTTTAGGTTAGAGGAGAAATATTAACTTCCAATATGAAAATGATGTTGGTGAGGGTGGAATTTTTCAGTAAGTGACGAATGAGCCCCATTTTGTATATATGACATCATATGTCATACTTTCATATTTTGCATAGATTTCATTTGAATATTAGAGTAATTTTATATATAAGCCAGAAAAATATATAATTCCATGTTTAGGCACTTTGGGGGTATTATTTTATATTAGTGGTGTGCATTGTGTTGAAAATGTACATTGAGACAATTGTGTGTGTGTGTGTGTTTCATGGCACATATTATATGAATTGAAGTGTTTGTTTATTTCATATTTAGGTGTTATATTTCTGAGTTCAATATTCCTTAAATAGGTGATGATGCAATATAGCATATGGTGAAGTAAGCACTACGACATGTTGGCCATTGTTGAAGGTTATTTGGTTTTTTTAGGTAGTTAAATACATGTTATTAAGCAATTCCTAGTGATACATGTTGTTGATGATCATGCGAAACTGACTGAGTCATAACATTATTAAAATATACATTAATACAACTTTTTTTTGATAAGGTATATTATTCTATTACTCACACAAAAACTAGTATTTAATACCTTATATTGGTTCATATGATTTATCATATATTTTTATGTGCATTCCTTTTTATTAGAGATTTCAATATTTTGGGTTCTGTCCAAAATATTATGTTTTACTTCTAACATGAGTGCACACCTCCCAAGAAGGATGCCTCATCAATGGTGAATCACATTCAGGGTGTGATTTTCCACCAATGCATTACTATTAATATTGCATTTACATATTCCTATCATATTTCATGAATGACTAGCTACATATTTCGACCTTTTAATTGCATGCATATGCAATCCAAGGGGTACTTAGTTTATTATTTATTTTGTATTTTGAACTACATGCAACTAGTTAAATAGTTATTTAATTGAAAATTTTCAAAACAACAAAGACATCTTTAAATGAGGTATTACATAAAATACTCCCAAGTAATTTGTTGAGCCACTCTAATCTGCAACTTGCATCTATCCTCCCTAGATAGATACATCGTCATTAGAGGAAGTTATGGCCTAAAAATGCCCATGAAATTGTCACGTACATAATATGTAAATAAATCAAAATCCTTTAAATTTAAAAAGAGGTACATGTAAATATTTTGGAGGGAAAATTAAAAATAAAAATACAAATTGAAATGTATTTTTGGCTTTTCTCCTTATAGCTTTACTCAAATTTCAAGTTTAGACACTTGTTAGATGCAGAATTAAATTTTGCATCCAACAAGTAACCATTATGCATACTTTTGAGAAGACCCACATTGATACAAATTAAAGATATATTAAAAAAGTGTGTTCAACACACTTTTTTAGTGTATCTTCAATTTTTATCAATGTGTGTCTTCTCAAAAGTATGCATAATGGGTGCTTGTTGGATGAAAAATTTAATTCTGCATCCAACGAGTTTCTACATTTGAAATTTGAGTAAACCTATAAGGAGATAAGCCAAAAATACATAAAAAGTAGTTTTCTTCTTTTCCATCTACAATTCCTAACTCTTATTTTATTATTTTTCCTCAGGAGGCCACTTTTAGGAGGAAATTTCCTCTAATTATCACCTATTTCCTCTAATTTCAATCATAAATTCTATTTCCCAAACTTGCTTCATATAGAAGCCAAGTCTCACAAATAGGGGTCTCTTCTCATAATGTTTTTCTCTTTGCAACTGATAACATCCCCATCCTTCGTCTTGTGATTACATTCCATCCATTACAATACATTCTACCTGTAATCTTCATTTTCACATGACCTAACAATATTAGTTTCTTACACATAAAATCCATTAAATATATCATTTATAGAAACAACTAAATTGTTTTCAAAACCATCGCATAGACAATCATTCAATCATTTTAGTTGCATGCCATACAATTGAAAGGAATCCATATGGGTACTAAATATTCATACAATATCATCACACTAATTCCAAATAAATGGTTATGGAAAATAAGGCTTTCATGCCAACTAATCATATTAGCAAGGCGAGGAGTTTCATAGTCACTTTCTGCATTGAGATATCTATCTTAGAATTTACTTGCAGATAATTTCCCACTTTACTTTATCTCAAGGGTGTGTTAGGTCCCTATATTACTAGTGTAGTCCCTTATTTTTGTTAGTGTAGCCCCCTTATTATTATTGTTGTGACTCTGTAACCCCCATATTGTTATTATTTTTCCCTTACATTATTATTGTTAGCTCGGCTAGGATTATATTGTGACCCCATGGACTCCTAGATATAGAAAGGAGGTTTTGTCATTTGTATCATCCAAGAATTGTTCATTTATGTAATGTAAAGGAGGTTTAACCCTCAAAGTGGCTTATTTTTAAGGCGTTAATCTCTCTTTTCTTCTATTTTTGGAGCTAGTTTCATAACAGTTGGTATCAGAGCTTTGGATTCTAGGGTTTCGCTGCTCCAAACAGGTCATCGTGGAATTTTCGCTATAATTTTTTTTTATACGAAGTTTTAGAAGCTAAAATTTTTACAAAGGCTGCAGAATCTGCAGAGGAAATTAGTTCAAAAATGTCATATCTTTGTTTTGAAATACTGGAGATATGATGTGGAATTTAAGGTTTTTTAGGCTCCCGAATTTCACCTAAATAGGTCATCGTGGCATTTTCACTATAAAAATTTTTCTACGAAGTTTTAGAAGATGAAATTTTTACAGTGTGAAGAAACAATCTTGAGGAACATCGTGTAAAAGTTTCAGATCTTGGTTCGCAACATTTTCAGAGATATGATCTATGGAAGCTAGGAATTTTTCAGGCTCCGAATTCATCTCAAAGAGGTGACTGTGGTAAAACTATCATAAATCTCTCTCTGAGCATCGGATTGGAATTCTATAAAATGTGGCCGAAAGGAAACAGAATGTAGTTTCTTGTGTATCAAGTTTGGAGCCGAAGGAGGAAACAATGATATGTGGCACACCGTACAAGTTCACTCTAATAAACTAGTCTATAATTAGGTCATTGTGGGAGATTGGGCATAAATTTTCCTTAAAGAATCCAAATCAGGTTAGACCTGTGGCATTTGAAAGAGGATTTAGAGGGCTACTACAGGGATGAATTTCAGAGATTGAAGATCTGAAATCACAGAGATAATTTAGTTTCTATATTGAGCTCCTCAAAAGCAAAAAAATGGTGTGTGTTTGGTTTTTAAAATTGCATAACGTTTGTTTGAAAAAGCAGTTTGAAGTGATTCCAAGGGAATATTTTAGAATTTTTATCAGTATTGGGTTCTATAATGCCTCCAAAAAATAATTCCATACCCATTAAGCCCTCAAAAATCTATACTATGACGCATGAAGAGGAAAAATTGCAGTATGAGATATCAAAATTACGGTACCAAGTGCAACAAATTTCGATCTTACGAAGAGCAACTGAAGATGACATAGATGGTTTAAAAGCATAAATGGAGGCTAAGTTGGATGATTTCCCAGAAGGATCAATTAAAAAGCTAATATGGATGATAAATTAGTGGAATATCATTGGGCATCAACAAAAAGTTCTTCAACCTGCAAAGGTGAAGATTGTTTGAGTGCTGAGAATCATGACACATGGGCTGTGAGGAAAGATCTACATACGGTGAAAGAAGTTTTGGAAACTGGAGTCACGAACAAGAACTCAGCAACTAAGAAATCAGTCAGTTGAGGTATCTCGGCCAAGTGGAATAACTTACCATTGAATATTCCACATGAGGAGGATGAGAAATACTTTTAATGCAATCTTTCAATTATCCATGCATATATAAACCATGCAGTATGTGTGTGTGTGTGTGTGTGTGTTTGTATTACTCTACCTATTGTCTATCTGAAATCTTACATATTTATAATATTTCATTGTTTTGTGCTAGAAAGCTTTCACCAGAATATAAGCTATTTAGATTCATGCAATATATGTATTTGAGTGAAAACATATCATAGAGATACAAACTTAGCTTAAGGGAATCATTACCCAATTCCTTTACCTTTTGCATTGGCATAGATAATTTTAAATAGATGACTTCCATCACTATGCACACTTAGATGATCACTTTTTTTTTTTTTATATCAAGGAGTCTATCTGGATCCTTTAGTTTCTTGAAAATACCCCCCTTGTAATTTTCCTCTTGACTCTTTTCAAAGGTTTAAGGAACCATTTTTTTGCATCAAATCTAATTTCTAGCTAAGGATGTTTTAATATCATTATCTTAGAACAATCTACATCTAATCTAGATGCACAATTTCATTCACCCATTAGTTGTTAGTTAAATAAATATAAACATGTGTTATATCACTTCTAATCAACAATAAATTCAATTCATTTACATGAAATATATTTTTATTTTTAATAGTTCAATTGTGCATTCATATATTAAAATAAATAAAACATGCTCAAGCTTGAGGGATTTCACAATTTAGCCCTTTTTTCAATTTAAAGAAAGGCATAACAATGCATACAAAAATTCATTCCAAGGGGCAATTCCTCTTTCTTAATATTTTTATTAAAAATAAAGGACTCCATAGCCCAATGATTGGATGAGAACCTAATCGAGGATTTCTTGATGTGACTCTACCTTCAAATAAAAATCAATTTAAGTTCATATATAACTCTGACATTAACATATGCAATATACTTTATTAAATTTTCTCACAATTTTCAATAGGCTCAAGAACCCAAATTATTTATTGTAATTACTCAGGGGTACCTCCCCCTTTTCACTAATTTTTGTACAAGTTTCCTTAATCATAGGCTATGTTTATACCACTTTTATTTTTTATAATCATTTAAGGCACAATTTCCTTCAATCGAGAATTCATTATCTTTTATCATTGTATAATTTTTTCCATCTTGACAAAGTGTTTCTGCAACCCAACCAAGAGACCATATGTCCGTGAAACCTCACTTGTTGCATTCAACCTAATACTATCATGATAATAACACCGTTTCTGTATTTTTTTTCCGTACACTTTCCCAGCTGGTCTTAACAACACCTATGTGAAAAAATTTCACTCCATAGGGTATTTAATCAAATTTATATCTCAATCAATCAATTTTCCTTAAGAATAGCAAAAACATGTTCATTATATTACTTTTAATAACTTAGAATCGGTCCTTATAATCTCATCATAGACTTATAAAGTTTCATTTTACTTTTGAGATCCTTATCTTTGCTCTAAGAAAATATCAGGGCATTCATTCGTCTCATGACCAACACCCACTTCACTAGTTTCTTCATCATTGTTTATGTGAAAAATCTTGCACCCTTCCATCCATAAGAACCATATACCGCACATCCTCGTACTGAGGCAACCCAAAATATGTCAAATGTGCACAAAACATATAAAACAACTTTATAGTTGCTTACCAAGACAATTGATCCATATGTCTATCCTTATTTATTTCACCCATCACAAACATGTACATTCCTTTCTAGGAATGCATGAACGACATCCATATTCCATGCTCTGTAAAATTTTTATCCCTTTTAAGTAATCATGCCTTATCCATATAAGAAACTTATATTAGAACCATAGCCAAGCCTTTTAACTTAGGCCCATCCATTTCGAAATTAGGTGCAGGGAATTCTCTCATCCCCATCCCAATAGCCCCACTCACTTAGGATTTCATTTTAAATTCATTACAAACACATAATCTAGTAAAGTATGAAACTTTTTTAGACATATTCAGGTATTTCCACTGCCACAACATCTATTCTAGCTCTACACTACAACATTTCCTTAAACTTTGGCATCTAAAAATTCCCGCATACCCATATCCATATGCAAGTGAGTGCATACACTGGGCTTTCCATATTTAATTATACCTTTTTTATCCTAGTGATGGGCCTCCAAATTTGGTAAAACATAAGGCCCATTTGAACTTCCCTAGGCACATAAAGGCTTAATTAAACCTCTCCTTTTGTACTTAATAATGTTTTTTTAGCTTAATATTAGGAAGGTTAGAAATATTCATCATGTTTTATGTGCCTAATGTGATTATGATGTGGGATATTGAGTATATTTGGCACATATTATGAGGATATTCAGTGAAAAAAATTTATGGGACCTATCCCTTGTTGATCAAAATCAACTCGCATGAAGCACCAATTTCACCTCCCTATAGCTGCAAGGTCACTCAAGGATCATGATCCTGCTTTTTAGGATTTCAAGAGGGAAAAACATCCTCCTTTCAAGGGTGCTTCCCATCATCAGTATCATATAAATAAAGGACCCAAGTATCCCATTAGGAGTTAGTTATTCAATCAGAAGAAAAATCCAAAAGTAGTAGAGTTAAGGAAGAAATATCTTAGGAGTTTTTCAGTTCAACAAATTTTCACGTAAAGCACCTTTTTTTAATTAATAAAAAAGATCTTTGGTTCTTAATATGTTCCTCCCTCGAGGATCTAAACTTCCTTGGGATAGTGCCCACCGGAGGTGCTTAAGACCACTTCTATATTATTAAATTTTATTCACTTGTTATTTTTTTGCAAATATATTTCCAAGTGTTCATTTATGCAGGGTTAACTAGTTTATATTTGGAACAATTTATTCTTGCCCAATAGTTGACCATTACATCTTGCTTATTTAGCATATTTTTTCATGCACTATGTTCATTGTAGTTTTTGTTATCTAATTGTTGGTGTTCACTACTATATGCATTGGAACTATATAGCGCCAGGAATAACATCAAGAATCCTGCTAAAAGTGCCGTCGGTAGTTGCGCTGGAAATCACGTTGTAAATAGTGCTAGAAATTGTGCCAGGAATTGCACCAAAAATATTGCAATAAGTGGTGCCAAAAGTTGCACCGAAAATTAGGTCGTAAATAATGTCAAGTATAATGCCAAAAATAACACCGGGACTAGTTTCAGAAAGAGGGTCGGAAATAGAGCCGAGAAAAGTGCCAGGAAGAGGGTTAGAAATAGAGCCGAGAAAAGTGCCAATTTTAGCACCGGAAATAACACCAGGATTTTCTTCCAATTTTGATTTTGGTTTGGATTCCATGAGCGTTGGGAATATAATTGAGGGAAGTTCCAGTTTTAGCACCGGAAATAATGCCAAGATTTTCTTGCAATTTGGCTTTTGGTTTGGTTTCCATGGTTGCTTCTCTTTTTTATTTCAAAATTTCTTCTAGTGTGGCTTCCAATTTTTCTTCTATTTTGTATTCTAGCATGGCTTTCAATTTTGCTTCCAATTTGATTTCCATTGTTGCTTCTTTTTTTTTTCGAGGTGCCATGAATAGTGTTAGGTTTAGCGATAGGATTCACATCCACTTTTACTTTTAATTTGGCTTTCTGTTTTTCTTCTAGTGTGGCTTCCAATTTTTCTTCCAATTTGGATTCCATTGTTGCTTCCAAAAATTATTGTTGTTTTTCACACAGTTAAATAAATATGTTTTATTTCAATTTAATTAGTTAAATATATCACGTCTCTTAAATAATTTATATGATTATACAGTAAGTCATCTATTCAGATTTTTCCCCTGGATTCCAAATTGGAACTGCCATCTTCATTTTTCATTATATTCCTTTTAGTGTTACAACACATATATACATGTCGAAGCATTCATAAACCCCAATCAATTAACCCTATATTAGAATATAACCATATTTCCCTTGACTAGATCTACAAAATACCAGGGGCAGAAAACCATCAGGCCCCAAAACCATGTGCAAACCCATGCACAAAATCATGGGCGGTCCTCACCTAATATAGGGTCTAATTTTTTTTTTTTTTTTTTTTTTTTTTTAGAAACAGAATCTTGTGAGAGTGTATCAAATCTTACCCTTGGTTTCTTGCTGAGGGTTAGTATTGGAAAGAATATAACACACGCCCAACATATATCTTGTGGATCTCTGTATATCATTGCTTTACAACCCATGTTGCTTTGATTATCATTGGCCTCCACCACCTTTGCATTTGCCCATGCCATCCATCCTCCATCCTCCTCATGGCATTTTAATTTACCTCAAATCCATCCTTTTCTGATTTCTCTAGACCCCAGACCCCATGCAATCCCTCTACCATAAACATTCCATGCTTGTATTTCAATGGATGTAACAATAGATGATTAATCTAAGTGGGTTGAGTAGCCAACTTCTCCACCCATTAGTGAATCTCCATTATCAGAAGGAATATTCATGGAGAGATCATTTATTCAGGATTTATATGTTTATGATGGATTAAATTGACTCTATGTATTTTTTTTATATTTTATGATTTAACTCTTGTAATTATGATAGGATTGTATAAAAGAGAGGTAGGGGCCATGAAGGAGTATGGCACCCTCATGACTTATTATATCATCTTCAGTGAGTTTTATGGAATTGAATTATAAAGTATTAGTTTGCAAGTGTGTAATTTATTTTGGAAAGAAGTATAATGAGAATTTTGTTTCTTTGTGCAGTCCCCAGAGAAATGAAACATGTCCAAAAAGAAAAAAAATCAAGCTCCTTCTTTAGGTTAGAGGAGAAATATTAACTTCCAATATGAAAATGATGTTGGTGAGGGTGGAATTTTTCAGTAAGTGACGAATGAGCCCCATTTTGTATATATGACATCATATGTCATACTTTCATATTTTGCATAGATTTCATTTGAATATTAGAGTAATTTTATATATAAGCCAGAAAAATATATAATTCCATGTTTAGGCACTTTGGGGGTATTATTTTATATTAGTGGTGTGCATTGTGTTGAAAATGTACATTGAGACAATTGTGTGTGTGTGTGTGTTTCATGGCACATATTATATGAATTGAAGTGTTTGTTTATTTCATATTTAGGTGTTATATTTCTGAGTTCAATATTCCTTAAATAGGTGATGATGCAATATAGCATATGGTGAAGTAAGCACTACGACATGTTGGCCATTGTTGAAGGTTATTTGGTTTTTTTAGGTAGTTAAATACATGTTATTAAGCAATTCCTAGTGATACATGTTGTTGATGATCATGCGAAACTGACTGAGTCATAACATTATTAAAATATACATTAATACAACTTTTTTTTGATAAGGTATATTATTCTATTACTCACACAAAAACTAGTATTTAATACCTTATATTGGTTCATATGATTTATCATATATTTTTATGTGCATTCCTTTTTATTAGAGATTTCAATATTTTGGGTTCTGTCCAAAATATTATGTTTTACTTCTAACATGAGTGCACACCTCCCAAGAAGGATGCCTCATCAATGGTGAATCACATTCAGGGTGTGATTTTCCACCAATGCATTACTATTAATATTGCATTTACATATTCCTATCATATTTCATGAATGACTAGCTACATATTTCGACCTTTTAATTGCATGCATATGCAATCCAAGGGGTACTTAGTTTATTATTTATTTTGTATTTTGAACTACATGCAACTAGTTAAATAGTTATTTAATTGAAAATTTTCAAAACAACAAAGACATCTTTAAATGAGGTATTACATAAAATACTCCCAAGTAATTTGTTGAGCCACTCTAATCTGCAACTTGCATCTATCCTCCCTAGATAGATACATCGTCATTAGAGGAAGTTATGGCCTAAAAATGCCCATGAAATTGTCACGTACATAATATGTAAATAAATCAAAATCCTTTAAATTTAAAAAGAGGTACATGTAAATATTTTGGAGGGAAAATTAAAAATAAAAATACAAATTGAAATGTATTTTTGGCTTTTCTCCTTATAGCTTTACTCAAATTTCAAGTTTAGACACTTGTTAGATGCAG
Organism: Pinus albicaulis; assembly: GCA_034641835.2. Taxonomy (NCBI): domain Eukaryota; kingdom Viridiplantae; phylum Streptophyta; class Pinopsida; order Pinales; family Pinaceae; genus Pinus; species Pinus albicaulis. Next base: position 292,353,034 of record CM076569.1, read on the forward strand.
AATTAAATTTTGCATCCAACAAGTAACCATTATGCATACTTTTGAGAAGACCCACATTGATACAAATTAAAGATATATTAAAAAAGTGTGTTCAACACACTTTTTTAGTGTATCTTCAATTTTTATCAATGTGTGTCTTCTCAAAAGTATGCATAATGGGTGCTTGTTGGATGAAAAATTTAATTCTGCATCCAACGAGTTTCTACATTTGAAATTTGAGTAAACCTATAAGGAGATAAGCCAAAAATACATAAAAAGTAGTTTTCTTCTTTTCCATCTACAATTCCTAACTCTTATTTTATTATTTTTCCTCAGGAGGCCACTTTTAGGAGGAAATTTCCTCTAATTATCACCTATTTCCTCTAATTTCAATCATAAATTCTATTTCCCAAACTTGCTTCATATAGAAGCCAAGTCTCACAAATAGGGGTCTCTTCTCATAATGTTTTTCTCTTTGCAACTGATAACATCCCCATCCTTCGTCTTGTGATTACATTCCATCCATTACAATACATTCTACCTGTAATCTTCATTTTCACATGACCTAACAATATTAGTTTCTTACACATAAAATCCATTAAATATATCATTTATAGAAACAACTAAATTGTTTTCAAAACCATCGCATAGACAATCATTCAATCATTTTAGTTGCATGCCATACAATTGAAAGGAATCCATATGGGTACTAAATATTCATACAATATCATCACACTAATTCCAAATAAATGGTTATGGAAAATAAGGCTTTCATGCCAACTAATCATATTAGCAAGGCGAGGAGTTTCATAGTCACTTTCTGCATTGAGATATCTATCTTAGAATTTACTTGCAGATAATTTCCCACTTTACTTTATCTCAAGGGTGTGTTAGGTCCCTATATTACTAGTGTAGTCCCTTATTTTTGTTAGTGTAGCCCCCTTATTATTATTGTTGTGACTCTGTAACCCCCATATTGTTATTATTTTTCCCTTACATTATTATTGTTAGCTCGGCTAGGATTATATTGTGACCCCATGGACTCCTAGATATAGAAAGGAGGTTTTGTCATTTGTATCATCCAAGAATTGTTCATTTATGTAATGTAAAGGAGGTTTAACCCTCAAAGTGGCTTATTTTTAAGGCGTTAATCTCTCTTTTCTTCTATTTTTGGAGCTAGTTTCATAACAGTTGGTATCAGAGCTTTGGATTCTAGGGTTTCGCTGCTCCAAACAGGTCATCGTGGAATTTTCGCTATAATTTTTTTTTATACGAAGTTTTAGAAGCTAAAATTTTTACAAAGGCTGCAGAATCTGCAGAGGAAATTAGTTCAAAAATGTCATATCTTTGTTTTGAAATACTGGAGATATGATGTGGAATTTAAGGTTTTTTTAGGCTCCCGAATTTCACCTAAATAGGTCATCGTGGCATTTTCACTATAAAAATTTTTCTACGAAGTTTTAGAAGATGAAATTTTTACAGTGTGAAGAAACAATCTTGAGGAACATCGTGTAAAAGTTTCAGATCTTGGTTCGCAACATTTTCAGAGATATGATCTATGGAAGCTAGGAATTTTTCAGGCTCCGAATTCATCTCAAAGAGGTGACTGTGGTAAAACTATCATAAATCTCTCTCTGAGCATCGGATTGGAATTCTATAAAATGTGGCCGAAAGGAAACAGAATGTAGTTTCTTGTGTATCAAGTTTGGAGCCGAAGGAGGAAACAATGATATGTGGCACACCGTACAAGTTCACTCTAATAAACTAGTCTATAATTAGGTCATTGTGGGAGATTGGGCATAAATTTTCCTTAAAGAATCCAAATCAGGTTAGACCTGTGGCGTTTGAAAGAGGATTTAGAGGGCTACTACAGGGATGAATTTCAGAGATTGAAGATCTGAAATCACAGAGATAATTTAGTTTCTATATTGAGCTCCTCAAAAGCAAGAAAAAGGTGTGTGTTTGGTTTTTAAAATTGCATAACGTTTGTTTGAAAAAGCAGTTTGAAGTGATTCCAAGGGAATATTTTAGAATTTTTATCAGTATTGGGTTCTATAATGCCTCCAAAAAATAATTCCATACCCATTAAGCCCTCAAAAATCTATACTATGACGCATGAAGAGGAAAAATTGCAGTATGAGATATCAAAATTACGGTACCAAGTGCAACAAATTTCGATCTTACGAAGAGCAACTGAAGATGACATAGATGGTTTAAAAGCATAAATGGAGGCTAAGTTGGATGATTTCCCAGAAGGATCAATTAAAAAGCTAATATGGATGATAAATTAGTGGAATATCATTGGGCATCAACAAAAAGTTCTTCAACCTGCAAAGGTGAAGATTGTTTGAGTGCTGAGAATCATGACACATGGGCTGTGAGGAAAGATCTACATACGGTGAAAGAAGTTTTGGAAACTGGAGTCACGAACAAGAACTCAGCAACTAAGAAATCAGTCAGTTGAGGTATCTCGGCCAAGTGGAATAACTTACCATTGAATATTCCACATGAGGAGGATGAGAAATACTTTTAATGCAATCTTTCAATTATCCATGCATATATAAACCATGCAGTATGTGTGTGTGTGTGTGTGTGTGTTTGTATTACTCTACCTATTGTCTATCTGAAATCTTACATATTTATAATATTTCATTGTTTTGTGCTAGAAAGCTTTCACCAGAATATAAGCTATTTAGATTCATGCAATATATGTATTTGAGTGAAAACATATCATAGAGATACAAACTTAGCTTAAGGGAATCATTACCCAATTCCTTTACCTTTTGCATTGGCATAGATAATTTTAAATAGATGACTTCCATCACTATGCACACTTAGATGATCACTTTTTTTTTTTTTATATCAAGGAGTCTATCTGGATCCTTTAGTTTCTTGAAAATACCCCCCTTGTAATTTTCCTCTTGACTCTTTTCAAAGGTTTAAGGAACCATTTTTTTGCATCAAATCTAATTTCTAGCTAAGGATGTTTTAATATCATTATCTTAGAACAATCTACATCTAATCTAGATGCACAATTTCATTCACCCATTAGTTGTTAGTTAAATAAATATAAACATGTGTTATATCACTTCTAATCAACAATAAATTCAATTCATTTACATGAAATATATTTTTATTTTTAATAGTTCAATTGTGCATTCATATATTAAAATAAATAAAACATGCTCAAGCTTGAGGGATTTCACAATTTAGCCCTTTTTTCAATTTAAAGAAAGGCATAACAATGCATACAAAAATTCATTCCAAGGGGCAATTCCTCTTTCTTAATATTTTTATTAAAAATAAAGGACTCCATAGCCCAATGATTGGATGAGAACCTAATCGAGGATTTCTTGATGTGACTCTACCTTCAAATAAAAATCAATTTAAGTTCATATATAACTCTGACATTAACATATGCAATATACTTTTATTAAATTTTCTCACAATTTTCAATAGGCTCAAGAACCCAAATTATTTATTGTAATTACTCAGGGGTACCTCCCCCTTTTCACTAATTTTTGTACAAGTTTCCTTAATCATAGGCTATGTTTATACCACTTTTATTTTTTATAATCATTTAAGGCACAATTTCCTTCAATCGAGAATTCATTATCTTTTATCATTGTATAATTTTTTCCATCTTGACAAAGTGTTTCTGCAACCCAACCAAGAGACCATATGTCCGTGAAACCTCACTTGTTGCATTCAACCTAATACTATCATGATAATAACACCGTTTCTGTATTTTTTTTCCGTACACTTTCCCAGCTGGTCTTAACAACACCTATGTGAAAAAATTTCACTCCATAGGGTATTTAATCAAATTTATATCTCAATCAATCAATTTTCCTTAAGAATAGCAAAAACATGTTCATTATATTACTTTTAATAACTTAGAATCGGTCCTTATAATCTCATCATAGACTTATAAAGTTTCATTTTACTTTTGAGATCCTTATCTTTGCTCTAAGAAAATATCAGGGCATTCATTCGTCTCATGACCAACACCCACTTCACTAGTTTCTTCATCATTGTTTATGTGAAAAATCTTGCACCCTTCCATCCATAAGAACCATATACCGCACATCCTCGTACTGAGGCAACCCAAAATATGTCAAATGTGCACAAAACATATAAAACAACTTTATAGTTGCTTACCAAGACAATTGATCCATATGTCTATCCTTATTTATTTCACCCATCACAAACATGTACATTCCTTTCTAGGAATGCATGAACGACATCCATATTCCATGCTCTGTAAAATTTTTATCCCTTTTAAGTAATCATGCCTTATCCATATAAGAAACTTATATTAGAACCATAGCCAAGCCTTTTAACTTAGGCCCATCCATTTCGAAATTAGGTGCAGGGAATTCTCTCATCCCCATCCCAATAGCCCCACTCACTTAGGATTTCATTTTAAATTCATTACAAACACATAATCTAGTAAAGTATGAAACTTTTTTAGACATATTCAGGTATTTCCACTGCCACAACATCTATTCTAGCTCTACACTACAACATTTCCTTAAACTTTGGCATCTAAAAATTCCCGCATACCCATATCCATATGCAAGTGAGTGCATACACTGGGCTTTCCATATTTAATTATACCTTTTTTATCCTAGTGATGGGCCTCCAAATTTGGTAAAACATAAGGCCCATTTGAACTTCCCTAGGCACATAAAGGCTTAATTAAACCTCTCCTTTTGTACTTAATAATGTTTTTTTAGCTTAATATTAGGAAGGTTAGAAATATTCATCATGTTTTATGTGCCTAATGTGCTTATGATGTGGGATATTGAGTATATTTGGCGTATATTATGAGGATATTCAGTCAGAAAAATTTATGGGACCTATCCCTTGTTGTAGGAAGATCAAAATCGACTCGCTCGAAGCACCAATTTCTCCTCCCTATAGCTACAAGGTCACTCAAGGAGCATGATCCTACTTTTTAGGATTTCAAGAGGGAAAAACCTCCTCCTTTCAAGGATGCTTCCCCTTACCTGTCTCGTATAAATAGAAGGCCCAAGTATCCCATTAGGTGTTAGTTATTCAATCAGAAGAAAAATCCAAAAGTAGTAGAGTTAAGGAAGAAATAGCTTAGGAGTTTTTCAGTTCAACAAATTTTCATGTACAAGCACCTTTTTTTAATTAACAAAAAAGATCTTTGGTTCTTAATATGTTCCTCCCTCGAGGATCTAAACTTCCTTGGGATAGTGCCCACTGGAGGTGTTTAAGACCACTTCTATATTATTATCTTTTATTCACTTGTTATTTTTTTGCAAATATATTTCCAAGTATTCATTTATGCAGGGTTAACTAGTTTATATTTGGAACAATTTATTCTTGCCCAATAGTTGACCATTACATCTTGCTTATTTAGCATATTTTTTCATGTACTGTGTTCATTGTAGTTTTTGTTATCTAATTGTTGGTGTTCAATACTATATGCATTGGAACTATATAGTGCCAAGAATAACATCAAGAATCCTGCCAAAAGTGTCGTCGGTAGTTGCGCTGGAAATCACGTTGTAAATAGTGCCAGAAATTGTGCCAGGAATTGCACCAAAAATCCTGCAATAAGTGGTGCCAAAAGTTGCACCGAAAATTATGTTGTAAATAATGTCAAGTATAATGCCAGAAATAACACCGGGACTAGTTTCAGGAATAGGGTCGGAAATAGAGCCAAGAAAAGTGCCAGGAAGAGGGTTGGAAATAGAGCCGAGAAAAGTGCCAGTTTTAGCACTGGAAATAACGCCGGGATTTTCTTCCAATTTGGATTTTGGTTTGGATTCCATGAGCGTTGGGAATATGGTTGAGAGAAGTTCCAGTTTTACACCAAAAATAATGCCAAGATTTTCTTGCAATTTGGCCTTTGGTTTGGCTTCCATTGTTGCTTCTCTTTTTTATTCCAAACTTTCTTCTAGTGTGGCTTCCATTGTTGCTTCTCTTTTTTATTCCAAACTTTCTTCTAGTGTGGCTTCCAATTTTGCTTCCAATTTGACTTCCATTATTGCTTCTTTTTTTTCTTCGAGGTGCCGTGAATAGTGTCAGGTTTAGTGATAGGATTCACATCCATTTTTACTTCTAATTTGGCTTCCTGTTTTCTTCTAGTGTGGTTTCCAATTTTTCTTCCAATTTGGATTCCATTGTTGCTTCTGTTTTTGCTTCCAAAAATTATTGTTGTTTTTCACACAGTTAAATAAATATGTTTTATTTCAATTTAATTAGTTAAATATATCACGTCTCTTAAATAATTTATATGATTATATAGTAAGTCATATGCATGCATTTGAAATATTTTATAAGATAACATTTATAAAGATATTTTAGGGAAACATAAATCCATACAAACTAACAACATCATTATACTTATTAAATCTCCATCAAAATGGAACTACAACATCTAGTATATATAAAATAACAATATAATTATTGTAATATGATCATCATCTATAATTAAAACAAGTTAGTCAAATATCTATCATTTAAGTGAATTTGACAACATCCATCATCCATAAATGTTTCCTTTCAATGTTGAGTAGCTAGATGTAGTAAATATGTTGAAGATGAAATGGTTGTGGGGAATGAGACTAGAGTCAACAAAAAATTCCATAACAACATGTCAACGTTAAATCTTTGAATTGAGGCTTATGTGATCCATAGTAATTTTCTAGAAAAATTCGGTTAAAATCACATGAGGCATAAATTTTTCGACGTGTTTCGAACCAACCAGTGTGATTCATCTTCAGGACGAGATGAGAGATCAGATCCAAACATTTACCTTAATTAGATGTAGTGAGGGCCACACTAGCCATTAGAATAATGGTTGTTTGACTACGAAGGAAAAAATTAATAAAAACAAATTATTGTTATTTAATTTTTTAGTTTTAAAATTCATTCTGTTAAAATTATATAAATCTGAGTAAGTTATACATAATGGGATGGATTGATCCATATTAACTAATATCAGGTATAAAATTTATTGGGCTTTGAATTGATGGTGAATAAATGTACTGTTACAGATATGCTGAGCTCATTCATCTGAGAATGATGATGAATTTCATTAAATCTCTTTGTGGGTTCTCTTGGAGAGTCCTCAATTCAACTTATGTCACAAATCCATCAGCCGTTGAATGACCAAAATATATCTATCTTGCATAGTGACCAAAATAAATAATGTTTCTAAAGTCTTGGAAGGTAGTCCTTCTAAGTCTTAAAAGGAGATGTACACACAGAAAGCATGGTCTTTGAAGAACTTATGGAAGACCAAGTAACAAGTATATTCCAATTGATAGACTTTTTTTGCGTTTTCATTGATATTTTGAGAATTTTAATTATATGAAGGATTTTTTTAGAGCTTTGAATTTATTTATATATTTAAAAACGCATTTTAAACAATAAAAAAAACTTAATCTCCCAAAAGCAATATCACTAAATTTCAATTAAAAGTAAAACATATTTTAATTAGAGTTCACCCTAGTATCATAATCAAGTAGTCAATAAATACCCCAGTATAAGTTCTAATGGTAGTACTTGACCCAATTTCTCAAGGCTCTAACTAAATAAGCTACTTATACTATCCAATTAGTCAAGTTATGGGGAGTAATATTCTCACGTTTTGTTTTTGGTACCATTATAAGAATGACATGGTTCATCAACTTATCTAAGGTTGTATTTAGTAAACCTATAATACTTCTATACATGTATCTTATGATGCAATACTACTTAAAGGGATACCAATAAGAATTAGAAGAGCTTCCACATATGTATGTTTCCCATGCCATAGTTTAACCTAAATGACAAATTCCTATGTTATTTATAGATGTTAGAATGCATCTATAGCTTGGAAAAATAATTTCTCTAAAAAATGTGCTTAGTAAAGTGCTCTAATAATAATTGTGGTGTTAATTATTAGTAATTTGAATTATATAGGGAAAAATATCAAATATTACCCAAATTTACTATATAAATGGCATTTTTCAACCACGATAGATGAATGAAGAACCTAGATAGCACCAAACTTTATACCTTTATTATATGAAGTAATTTTCACTTTCCGTTCAAAGGGCACAACCTATAATTGGTAGAAATCCAATTAAAAATAACCTCATAGGACATATTTTACATTTATTTTACATATTTGTGTAACACTTTCTATTTCCTTAGAAGATTCTAGCAAGTGGATGCTTCTAGTAAGCCTTCTTACATATATTTATTTCACAGTACTACATGGAACTTATTTATTAGGGATGGCATCCATACATAGCAGTAGTTAGCAACATATCTATGTACTTAGGATGTTAGAGAGTTTAGGGCCTTAACAATATTTAAACCATAATACTTCACTTGACACATAATTCTTGTTTGGTATAGAGATCAATCTTACATTAATCCCCATTTTATAACTATCACATTTGAGAGTGCATCATAACAACCTAGAATTAAAAAAGTAATTTAATTTGTGATCACCTATTGCATCTAGGTTTTGGACCCAATGCAAATGATGAGTCATCCTCCCCTTCTCTATTCATGATTGGTATATCCTAAAAACAATGAGTGCATCATAAGCTTTGTCCATCCCAATCTTGAATAGTGCTTATAGGCATCTTAAATGAATCAAATATATCCAAAATATATAGAAATTGATGAAATTTTAGACACAAATTATGTGAAACCCAAATCCTTTGGACAAGAATTTAACTATCTAGAAATATTTTAAGGAAAAGGGAAAAATATTATATATATTTCTTTATAACATTTAAAAAAACACATTTTTCTTTAATACCTAATCTAAAAGTGGATGTGATTAGAAGGAATGAATTATTTTAATAATAATTACAAATGGTCTCCCCGATGGGGGTGACCATAAAAGGGACCATTTAGTGGTGAATTGGATTATAGAGCCCAAGGGACCTCCATGTGCCACAAGAAGGAATTGATTAGATTTCAGAACCCATACCCCACTCCCTACGTGTAGCATTTAATACAGAATAGGGATATTCTGAGGGTTATTCGAAGGCCTTGGGAGATGAGGAGAGAGTGCTTGAAGAGAATTAGGTGTGGTTTGTTAGCACCCTGGCTCAAGCTTTAGCTTGGGGTGATGAAACAAGATGTGAGCGCAAAATTCATATGGGAGGGGGATTGGCACTTTCACCAAGCATGGCCATGGGATTCGGGGGAACGCTTTTCTTTCTAGAACACTAAATGATTCACTATTATTCCTGGTCTATGTGGGATGATGGAAGCTATAGGTTTTTCCATAGTCTAGCTCTATATTTTTTTTGAGGAAGCGAAACTGGAAAGTAAAATTGACAGGGATATCGACTTTAGGTGAAAATTCCGGGTTTGTATGAACTCTACGGACCCCGAGGTATGTGCTACGTCACCCTGATCCTTCTCAACCAGTGTTTGTGGAGCTCGTGTTTGGGAATTTGTGTTCTTAGGACTCCTGCCTCACGAGGTCATGGTGTGTAATGGCCTTGGTATTGTAAGTGGTGTTTTGATTCAACATTATCATTATAGTATTTTTTGGTGTGTATTTTTTGTCAGGAGGTATGCTTCTTGTGGTGGTGTGGCCAGTGGTGGTGGCCTTGGCTATATACCCTAGCAGAGAGCTCGTGCCCACAGGGGGGTGTCAACCCAAGTATGGATGAATCAGAACAACATGAGGAGCCTAGCTCTGATTCTGACTAGACCGAGATCTGCCACTCCACTGCGGATATGAAACTGTCTCCATCCTGTCCCTAGGCCATGTTGAAGCTTCAGTCACCTTGGACTCCATTGCGGCCTATTTGAACAACATAAAACTTAACATCAATACACTAAGGGAGTAGAGGTATGAGGACTTAAACGAATTGGTTGCTTATATTAATGATCTCCAACATATGCAGAATGAGACCCCGGATTCCATAGAAAGTGTTTGTCAGCAGTACAGATGCACACATGACCACCTCCCTACCATGGAGATTTTAATGGAACACATCGATTACCACATGCATGAACATGTTGCTCTCTTTGCTACAACTCCTGTATTTCCTCCCAACCCCCTTGCCCCTTAATATGAAAGTCTGAGATGTGTATTTTTTCTCCTTCTATGCCAACAATAGCTAATGACACTGGTTGTCTTGGCTTCTTTTCAGGCTTCCTATTGTTTAGATCAAGAATTGTGCTAGCTCATTAGTCTATGATGATGTATTTTGCTGTTGTGATGATGAATTTTTTTGATACTTATGTCATGATAATAAAATGATAGTTTTTGACTGACAAAAAAAAATTACATATGGTAATTATGTAGGTAAATATGATGTCTATAAATTTTAGTTATTATAAATATAAATAATAATATCACCTTGGAATAGTTTTTGAGTGAAAGACTTTATTGTGAAATCTATAAGATTTCGAGTCGTTAAGCATTTTAACAATGAAAGTTTGGGTGTTACTCCTCAACTCCAGCGCAATGGTCAAAAACAATTTCAAGATAAATCTTACAAATTTGGTGGTTGAGTTTTCTTTTTCTCCAAATGTTTGTTACATAATGGTTTTAATTACAATTTCCAACAGCCTCTTTTAGTCATATCCAAAAGAAAACATAAATGACTTTGATACCAAATCTTTGATATCTTTTTCTAGGAATAATAATAATAATCAACAATAAGTATACACAAAATTATTTCCAACTAAGACTAAGAAAGGAACACTAGAAGCTTACATTTAGGAAACTCTTGAAGGGAAAAAATCGTTCATTCAAAACATTCTATATGTCATTTATAATATAGTTATTCCCTCTATAAAACATTGGGTGCCCATAGCAATATCAAAAAACTATGTATAGAGTTAGAGATCGTAATCATATCACATCAATATTTCATACTAAAATATTTAGAGAAACTATATCCATAACTATTTCCAATAGCATCTGCATAAATTACTCAACCTTATTCTATGAAATTCTTGCATTTAATTTCTCTCATTATCTCTTTTAATTTATACATACACTTGATATATAGACTTTTATGTATAATTTATAATATTAATATATTATAATTATTTTATTATAAATCATTTGTAAAAAGCAATCCTTAATATTATATATAATATATAAACATCCACATAAATAAAAATAACTTTTTTTTTTTGGAAAAAAATAAAAATAAAAACTTAAATAAAAATCATATTATTTCTTATTCAAAATATAAATTTTAACTATAATCACTATTAATTCTTAAATAAGAGATACAAATATCTATATTTAAATGTATATGATAACTACTGAACCTCAAATCTCCATGATTTATCAATAAAATAAACTCACAACAAAGTATTTGATCCGAGAGACTCATTCTAGACGTCAGTATGGGGGATATGTGTAATTCAGTATGTGCTCTACTTGGAGTTGACATGATATACATATATATACATATATATACATATATATATATACATACATATATATATATATATATATATATATATATATATATATATATATATATATATATATATATATATATATATATATATATATATATATATATATATATATTCTTCAAATAAAAAACTCTAGATATAATAAAAAAAAATGAATACAAGTGTTTGGTTTTATTAATTACAAGTATTATAAAACATCATAAATATCACTTTTAGTGGCCATACAAAGTGGAAGTGCTAAAAATATTTCACTCTCACTCTCAACCATAAATAAAATATTTGGAGTTATGAAACAACATAATATTATATCAAATTTATAGAGAAATAGAGTAGTTAAACAAAAATCTATATATACATTATATAAAGAAATTGATTTTTTTTCTTTTTTCTTTAACATTTTAAGAAGTGTCATTATTTTATGCCCAAGTAAATTTTGAAGGTGCTAAATGAATTTTATACATTCAAAAATGCAACTTAAACAATGAAAAATTGAAAGTGGTGGTGGTGGTGGTGTGTGTGTATATATAGCTTCATTAAAAATCTATCAAGTTTCCAAAGGGATCAAATCTATCGAGGCACAAACATTGTATTCAAGCTTTGAACTCTAATGAGGTTTGCACCTCAAGGTATTTGATCCCTCTCAGCTCTTGTTAGATATGTGGTTAAGATGTATCTATACTAGTTTTAAAACAATGATATTTCAAGCTTGAGGGTGTGATAGAAATCCAACTCAATAATTGTTCCTTTAGTTCAATTAGCATCACATTGCTCCTAAATGATAGCGATTTCCTGGTCACTTCTAAAATATTCTATTTTTTCTCTACATTATTCTTTTCAACAAGGAATTTGACAAATGTTTTTAATTATTTAAAATAATTTAATTATTATTATATAAAATGATTTTTTATTTTATTTTTATAATTAAATATATAAAAATAAAAATATGCAAATTTTATAACTTATCATTAACTATATAGAATGAAAAATAAATATATTTTATAATTTATAATTAAATACACAAAATAAAAAATATTTAATTGTTTATATAGATTTATAATTTTGAGGCTTCTGTGATCCATACTCAAACTATTGAGAAACAATTTGGCAATAATCACAAGGGATAAAACCTTTTGGCAATAAACCCTTTGAATAATATTATACCCTAGGACTATGAAACCTTAGATTAAAAAATCCAAGGGATCGATATTATAAACCCAAGGGAATAAAAAACCCAAGGGATTAATACTAAAAACCCAAGGGATTATAAAAAGAGGGGAATAATATTAAACCCAAGGAATTTGAATATTATAAACCCATGGTATATAAAATTTGAGATTAATATTGTCTCCATATGAAAATCATGGACAAGCATGCGCAATCATGGTTAACCATGGTCAAATGTGGTTGATCATGGTGAACCATGTTTTATAGAATCAAACATGGTCAACCATGGTCAATCACGGTCAACCATGGTTGAATGTTACATTGTGACAAATATTGTCTCAATATTAAAATCAACCACGGTGAACCATGGTCCAAGGTTGCATTGTGAAAAAATATTGTTTCGATATGAAAATTAACCATGGTCAACTATGGTCCTATGTCTCATTTTTATAAGGATTGTATCAATATGAAAATCAACCATGGTCAACCATGTTTATTTTAGTGTTTATATTATTTATCTTAAGGTTTATATACCTGGGTTTATAATATTAGTCCCTCACACTTAATATTATTCCCTTGGATTCATAATCCCTTGGGGTTTTAGTATTAACCCCTTGGGTTTATAATATAAATCCCTTTGGCTTATAATTCCCTTTGGTTTATAATATAAATCATGGTCAACCATGGTAAATCATAGCCAAGCATTGTCAACCATGGTCAAATGTTGCATTGTGACAAATATTGTCTGAATATGGAAATCAACCATGGTAAACTATAGTTGAATATCGTGTCGTGACAAAGATTGTCTCAATATGAAAATCAATCATGGTCAACCATAGTACAATGTCGCATTATGATAAGGATCGTCTTAATATGGAAATCAAGCATGGTCAACCATGTTTATTTTAGAGTTTAAAATATTTCTCTTAGGGTTTAGATACCTTGGGTTTATAAATTTTATCCCTTAGGTTTATTATTCACATGGGTTTATAATATCAATTGCCTAGGTTTATTGATATAAGGGTTCATATTCCTAGGGTTTAATATTATTCATTTAGGTTTATTATCAATCATGGTCAACTATGGTTAAACATTATCAACCATGGTCAATCATGGTCAATGATGGTCAACCATGGCCAACTATTGTCTACTATGTTTTATAAATTCAATCATGGCCAACCATACTCCAGCGTCGCATTGTGAAGAATATTTTCTCAATATGAGAATCAAACATGGTCAAACATGGTCCAATATCGCATTGTGACAAATATTCCCTTGATTTAAAATCAATCATGGTCAACCATGGTCTAATGTCACATTTTGACAAGGATTGTCTCAATATGAAAATCAACCATGGTCAATCATGGTCAACAATGTTTTTTTAATGTTTATCATATTTATCTTAAGGTTTATATACCTTGGATTTATAATATTAGTCCCTATATTGGTTTAATATTATTCAACGAAGGTCAACCATGTTTATAAAATCAATTATGGTCAACCATGGTTAATCAAGGTCAAGCATTGGCCAACATCGCATTGTGACACAAATTGTTTCAATATAAAAATCAATTATTGTCTCAAGCATGGTCCAACCTTGCATTTTATCAAAGAGTGTCTCAATATGATAATAATGGCCAACGATGGTCAATCATGGTCAACCTTGGTCAAGAATGGTCAACCATGTTTTATAAAGTCAAACACCGTCAATCATGCTCAACCATGGTCGAACGTCGCATTGTGACTAAAAATGTTTTGATATGAAAATAAGCCATGGTAAAGCATGGTCAACCGTGGTCTAGCGTTGCATTGTGACAAGGATTTTATTGATGTGAAAATCAACCATGGTCAACCATGTTTATTTTAGTGTTTACAATATTTATATTAGGGTTATATACCTTTATTTTATAATATTAGTCCCTTGGGTTTAATAATTTTCCCTTGGGTTCATAATCGCTTTGGGTTTTAGTATTAAACCATGTTCCAATGTCGCATTGTGACAAATATTCTCTCGATTTGAAAATATATCATGGTTAACCATGCTCGAACATCACATTTTTGACAAATATTGTCTCAATATAAAAATCAACCATGTTAAACCATGTTTATTTTAGTGTTTATAATATTTATCTTAGGGTTTTTATACCTTGGATTTTTAATATTAGATCCTTGGGTTTAATATTATTCAACTAAGGTCAACCATGTTTTTTAAAATCAATTATGGTCAACCATTGGCCAATGTCGCATTGTGACAAATATTGTTTCAATATGAAAATCATTCATTGTCTCAACTATGGTCCAACATCGCATTATGACAAATATTGTCTTAATATGATAATTGGTGAGCCCTGGTATTGCACCAAGAATGCTGCAACTCTGAGAGGCTACCCTACTTTAGTTTATCAACTCAGGGTTCATACAAACTTGGAGGTGACAATGCTATATACATAGCAGATGCATTCTACTTATGTCATCCTCTTTTGAGATTTACAAAAGGGTGCTACTTTTATGGTTTCTGTATGAAGTTTGTCATACTTCTGAATTTATGCCTAGGGATACAAATGATTCCAAGCCATGGCACTATCAGCAAGTACATAACTACACTATATCAGGCAAGTACATATAACTACTCTACAATGAAAGAAATCTAGACATTAAGCTATGATAAGAAATGAAAGCAAACTAGGCATCTTGCATGAAGTAAATTGTTGAATTGAAATTGCATAAAGGAGACTAACCTAATCACACTTTTTTGGGCCAAATGGCTAAAAACACTCTTCCCACTCTATGTTCTATCTATCATGATTTTAATCATGCAACTAATCGTGACCTAATTATGCTTGTAAATGTGTTTTTTTGTAGCTAGGAGAAGAAAGCACTAAGCTGGCTTATGGAAGGCTTGAAAACATGGGTGAAGGGATGAAGGTGTATGGGGGGTTTTGGTAGGTACGAAGGATGTGGATGGTGGTTTTTGGGCTTAATTTGGGGCCCACTAGCACTGCTTCAAGTGCCGCTACAGGTTTCCTGTAGTGCTATAGGAAAGTCCTGAATTGCTACAGGAAACAATCAGAGGGAAATCCTAGGAAAAACATGTGCGAGAAAAGTGTAGGGAAGGTGGAGTGAAGGTGGATTTGGATGAGTGGAAGGTGTCCCATCCCTTGGCCAAACTCAGAACCTCTTGGGAGGCCTATTTTGCACCCCTAGGGTTTGTTGACGGTGTAGCGATAAAAAAATTTAAAACAGGGTTGATGGCGATTTTGATGAACATAAGGCTGACGAAGGGTGATAGATGAAGCTGAAGGTGCTGGTGAAGCTGTCCTTGACTGTGATACCTGAACCTACAAGAAAAATACCTTTTCATGCAATAAATATGGAAAAATTCATGAGAAAGACAATGGAAAAGATGAATTGAATTTGGAAATAAAATCTACTTTAACCTACAAAAATAGTTCTAACACAACATTCTAAATACATTATTGGAATCAAAACAATCTAAATTATTCATTCCAAGAAATCATAAACTAAAAAGTAATTTTGGCCTATGGGGAAGGTATACCCTCCACAAACTCCAATGGAAGAGATGAGAGGGGAAGAATTGACTCACAACTTTTTGAATCTATAACCTATTCTACCAACATGTAAGCAAGATAAATCTACATCAAAATAAAAGTGGAAGCAAACTAAAAATAGTGAATGAAAATGCAAGAAAACTAGCTAAATAATCATAAGAAAAACTAACTAAAATGACATGAAAGTAAAGAATGAATACACAAGAGAGACTAAAGCACATGGATTGGGCCCTAATCCACAAGTCTAGCCCTCTGAAACTAGATCAGCGAAGCACAATCTGAATACTCATTTTATTGAAAAAGATAGTCTCGTTACATCAACATGAAAGTCTTAAATACCTATTACAAGAGCTAAGAGCCTATTGGATTTCTCCAAAGTTCGAATCCTAATGAGCTCTTTCTCAATCCTATTTAACCTAAAGGGTAGCTACCAACAACTCCCTAAAAAGTAGGTGATGAGTCAACTTGAATGCAAGTGAATTGTAGCTTTGGTGCACTTTATCTTGAGTTTGCTTCGCTGCCTTTGATTTTGAGTTGTTGGAGGGAATCTCGAGGATCCCTTGGCTAGATTTGGGAGTTAAGGAGGTGGAAAATACCTCTATAATATCTCCTTGTTGTCTACTCCAAGTCTTAATGGAAAAATCTTCACCAAAAATGCAATATCTTCATGATTTTCCTGCATTTAACTCATGTTAGGTACTCGAAGTTTGATAAGCCTCAATCACCATCTACACTAGTGTCATAATACCATAATATAATTAAAATGAAAGAAAAAGAGGCTTAATAAGGAGAAAAGGTGACCATTAACCCCTCCAAATGTACCTAATGATGGAGCTCATCAATAATCATGGTCACCAATGTTAAACCATGTTTTATAAAGTAAAAAATTGTCATCCATGGTAAATCATGCTCAACCATGGTCGAACATTTCATTCTGACAAAAATGTCTTGATATGAAAATCAACAATGGTTAAGCAATGTAAACCATGGTCTAGCATCACACTGTGACAAGGATTGTCTCTATATGGAAATCAACCATGGTCAAAAATGTTTATTTTATCCTTTGGAATATTTATCTTATGCTTTATATACCTTGGTTATAATATTAGTCCCTTGGGTTTAATAATATTCCCATAGGTTCATAATCCCTTGGGGTTTTAGTATTAATACCTTGGGTTTATCATTCCAATTGGTTTATTATATAAATCATGGTCAACCATGGTCAATCACAACCAACGATGGTCAATCATGGTCAACCATGTTTATTTTAGTGTTTACAATATTTATCTTAGGTTTTATATACTTTAGGTTTATAATATTAGTCCCTTGGTTTTAATATTATTCGCTTGGGTTCATAATCCCTTGGGGATTTATTATTAATCCCTTGGTTATATTATTCCCTTTGGTTTGTAATATCAACCCCTTGGGATTTTTATTACCTTTGGTTTATAATATCTATCATGATCAACCATGGTCAATCATAGCCAACGATGGTCAACCATCAACAACCATGGTCAACTGAGTTTCAAAAAATATTGTCTCAATATCAAAATAAACCATGGTTAATAACCATGGTCACATTGAGTCAAATCTTGTCTCATGGTCCAATGTCACATTGAGACAACCATGGTAAACCTTGGTCCAAATTCACATTGTGACAACCATGGTCAAGCTTGGTCCAATGTCGCATTCTGACACAGATTGTCTCAATATGAAAATCAACCATAGTGAATCATTGTCGATAAAGGTCAACCAAGGTCTAACGTCACATTGTGAGAAATATTCTCTTGATTATAAAATCAATCATGGTCAAGCATGGTTGAATGTCACATTGTGACAAGGATTGTATCAATATGAAAATCAACCATGGCCAACCATGTTTATTTTAATGTTTATACTATTAAATGTTAGGGTCTAATACCTTGGCTTTATAATATTAGTATCTTTGGTTTAATATTATTCAACGAAGGTCAAATTTTTTTTATAAAATCAATTTTCGTCAATCATGTTTAGTTAGGGTCAATCATTGGCCAACGTCACATTGTGACAAATATTGTTTCAATATGAAAATCAATCAGTTTCTCAACCATGGTACAACGCCACATTATGGCTAATATTGTCTCAATATGATAATCATGCTGAATGGTGGTCAATCATTGTCAACCTTGGTCAAGCATGGTAAAACATGATTTATAAAGTAAAACATGGTCGTCCATGGTCAATCATGCTCAACCATCATCACATTGCGAGAAAATTTGTCTTGATATGAATATCAACCATGGTTAAGCATGGTCAACCGTGATTCAACTTCGCATTGTGACAAGGATTGTCTATATATGAAAATCAACTATGGTCAACCATGGTCAATCATGATTATTTTAGTGTTTAAAATATTTATCTAAGTGTTTATATACCATGGGTTTACAATATTATTCCCTTGGGTTTAATAATATTCCCTTGGGTTCATAATCCCTTGGGGTTTTAGTATTAATCCCTTGGGTTTATTATTCCCATGGGTTTATAATAACAATCCCTTGTGTTTATAATATCAATCATGGTCAACCATTGTCAATCATAGCCAACCATGGTCAGTCACATTTATTTTAGTGTTTACAACACTTATTTTAGGATTTATATACCTTGGGTTTCTAATATTAGTCCTTTCAGTTTAATATTATTCTCTTGGTTTCATAATCCATTGGGGTTTTAGTATTAATCCCTTGGATTTATTATTCCATTTGGTTTATAATATCAATCCCTTGAGCTTATTATTTCCTTTGATTACAATATCCATCATGGTCAACCATGGTCAATCATAGCCAACAATCATGAGCCATGGTCAAATGTTGCATTTCAACAAAGATTGTCTTAATATGAAAATCATCCATGGTCAACCATGGTCAATAACCATGGTCGCATAATGTCAAATATTGTCTCATGTTCCAACGTCACATTTTAAAAATCATGGACAAACTTGGTCCAACGTCGTATTCTATCACAGATGGTCTCAATATGAAAATCAACCATCGTGAACCATTGTCAATCATGGTCAGCCATGGTCAACCATGGTCCAATGTCACATTTTTAGAAACATTCTCTCAATATGAAAATCGATCATGGTCAACCATGGCTGAATAACGCATTGTGACAAAGATTGTCTCAATATGAAAATCAACTCTCGTAATCTGTGGTCAACCATGTTTGTTTTAGGGTTTATAATATTTATATAAGGGTTTATATAGCTTGAGTTTACAATATTAATCCTCTGGTTTTATTAGTTCCTTGGGTTTATAATATCAACCACTTGGGTTTATTAATCTAAGGTTTCATATTACTAGAGTATAATAATATTGATGGGGTTTATAATATTATTCGTAAGGCTTAATATAAATCCCTTGGGTTTATAATCCATTGTTTTTACATTATAAAGTCATTGGTTTTATTAATCCATTGGGTTTATATACCTCAATTTTACAATTTTAGTCCTTTGGGTTTAATAATATTCCCTTGTGTTCGTAATCCCTTGGGGTTTTAGTATTAATCCCTTGGGTTTATTATTCCCATGGGTTTATAATATCAATCATGGTAAACCATGGTCAATCATAGCCAACCATGGTCAATCATTGTTAATCATAGCCAACCATGGTCAATCATAGCCAACCATGGTCAATCATGGTCCACCATGTTTATTTTAGTGTTTACAATATTTATATTAGGGTTTATATAGTGTGGGTGTATAATATTAGTCCATTGGGTTTGATATTATTCACTTGGGTTCATAATCCCTTGGGGTTTTAGTATTAATCCCTTAGGTTTATTATTATCGTGGGTTCATGGTCAATCATAGCCAATCACGGTGAACCATCATCAAATGTCACATTTCGACAAAGATTGTCTCAATATGAAAATCAGCCATGGTCAACCATGGACAGATTGTGTCAAATATTGTCTCATGGTCCAACATCACATTGTGACAACCATGGTCAATCTTGGTCCAACGTCACATTCTGACATAGATTTTCTCAATATGAAAATCAACCATCATCAATCTCGGTCAACTAGGTTCCAATGTCGCATGGTAAGAAAGATTCTCTCAATATGAAAATTGATCATGGTCAACCATGGTTGAATAGTGCATTGTGACAAAGATTGTCTAATATGAAAATCAACCATCATCATTGGTCATCAACCATGCTTGTTTCAAGGTTTATAATATTTATTTAAGTATTTATATAGCTTGGGTTTACAATATTAATCCCTTGGGTTTATAATATCAATCCCTTGGGTTTATTAACATAACATTTCATACTCCTAGGGTATAATAATATTGATAGGGTATATAATATTATTCCTAAGGTTTAGTATAAATCCCTTGGGTTTATAATTCATTGGGTTTATAATATAAATTCGTTGGGTTTATTAATCAATGGTCCAATAACGCATTGTGACAAAGATTGTCTTAATATGAAAATCAACCATCGTCATTCGTGGTCAACAATGTTTGTTTTAGGGCTTATAATATTTATCTAAGGGTTTATATAGCTTAGGTTTACAATATTTATCTAAGGGTTTATTTATCTTAGTGTTTAATTAATTTTGAATTAATTAATAATAATTTATGAATTAGTTATTTATATTTAGTTATTAGTAATTATTTAATATAGTTAGTAATAGTCCCTTCAGTTTAATATTATTCTCTTGGGTCCATAATCTCTTGGAGTTTTAGTATTAATCCCTTGGGTTTATTATTCCCTTGGGTCCATGGTCAACCATTTTCAACCATGGTCAACCTTAGTTTTATTATTCCTTTGGGTTTATGATTAATTTAAATTAACTATTTAATGATTAAATGAATTATTTATTATTTATTATTATTAATAATTAATGATTTATTTATTCATATTTAATTATTTTTTACATCCAAGGGAAAATCCATGCTGATCAACCTGAAGAGATCAACCCATTGACACAACAACTAGTGCCTAACCCCAAAGGTGTCGAGGAGTTTTGACCCTGTGACCTCCCAACAAGTGAAGTACTTAGCAACGAGAGCTCGACCAAGTGAGCTAACACTTGGGACTATATTTATATTTAATTATTAATAATGAATGAAAGAATTATTTATTATTAAATGAATTATTTTTTATTTAAATAATTAAAAATATTATATTCATAAATATAAATATTAATTAATTATTTAACAATATTATATTAATAAATATAATTAATAATATTTAATATATTAATTTAGCATGTTAAATTTATAATATTAATATTAATATATTAACAATATTAATATCAATATATTAAAAAATATTAATATTATTATTAACATTAATATATTAAGAATGTTATTAATATTAATATTAATATTAATTCTAATTCTAGTTATGTCATATTAATAATATTATTAACAATATTAATATATTAATTTAGCATATTAGATTTATAATATAGTATATATTAAGTTGACGCCTATGCATATATCAATCACATTTATTAATATAATTGTGCTAGTTTATTTGACAACAAATATATATTATAAATTCTAATAGAATTTATATGTTAATAGAAAATATGTTTGATGTACATGTACCTAATTTATTTGACACCCCCGTGACCTTGTGAAAAACCATGAAAAACGAATAACCTGATGCTCAATTTGACCTCGAAAGGCTCTCCTCCATGTAATTCAAGTTGACCCCTGAAGAACCCTAAACACTATTCACACATTTGAATAACCCATAATCTTGTTGGTTTTCTTCACTAGTTGTTTTTGTTTCGGTCCACAGATGGACATCTAACTTAGCAAAAAAATTTAGAGGTCACGCAAGTTTCACATCCTTATGATTTTCGAACTCACGCAATCCACTTAAACTCGTCCCAAATTTTAAGGAAATCCACTGAAACCTATCCCACACTTTGATAGATTTTGGATTTTAGTTACAAACTCAAACATTTATTCAAGCGGTTGGATGGCGCAATACACTTCATTCAACCATTGACTTCTATATGAAGATCCTAGGAGTGAACCAAAACCAAAATTTAGATGAAGTGTAAGCAGTGAACCTAAACTGAACTTTTGCCTTTTTCCTATGCCATTTTGTTACAATGTTAGTTAATTTTACTGAAGTAAGTGTTAGTAATTCTAGTTTAGTTTTATATTTGGAAAGGTTAAATTTAGTATATGTTTGTATCACTTGATTCATTAGTTATTAGTCAAAAACTATAAATACCCATTCAATGTAGAGTTGGAATTTGACTGGAAAAATTCTTGTCATAGGCCATTTCAGTGCTTAAATGTGTTTAAAATTTTTAGAAAACCTTTTTTTTGATGTGTCTTAAAATTTATAAAACTTATATTTGATGGTCGATTTTTTTTCTGAAAATGTCATTAAAATCATTAATACCCTATGTCATTCATACCTGACATACCCTATCTCAAGTTTCTTAGTTGGATATCATATTTTGATGTGAAATACAATTTCTACTTTATGTTGCATAATTTGTGCCTCTACCTGACTCCCAAGGAAAGCCCAGGGTTGTCTACTAACTGGGTGATGAGAAAAATTGCTAGTCCCCATTCTCCTCCCCCACATAAATTAGGTAGCACTCATAATAAACACAAAAATTTGAATTTCTTAGAGATTCACAAATTAACCATCCGAAAATTTTCGTAACCGATGCACTACCAGACTATAGTACAAAAAGAAGGAAGATAAACACTTCAATTTTGAGGAATTATTTCATCACTTTATCATGGAAAATATTGATCCGCCACCAACAAAGGCATGAACGAAGGCTGGTGAGTTCCTATTGGGTACGTGTTATATTATTTCCACGATTAGTCCTACGCACTGTACGTTATGCCGAGCGCAGCAGGGGGGTCACAGGGGGGGCGACAGCCCCCCCTGTCGGGGTCCTGGGTAGCGCCCCAGTGAAATTTTTTTTGGTATGCGGTCCCACTCATAGGCGGACCCACCCATGTTTTGTGCATGAGTTTGCACATGGTTTTTGGGGTACGATGGTTTTCAACCCCTGGTATTTTGTAGATCCAGTCAAGGGAACTACAATTATGTTCTAATCCAGGGTTAATGGATTGGGGTTTATGTATGCTTCGACATGTATATATATGTTTTGTAACACTAAAAGGAAAATAATGAAAAATCAAGCTGGTTGTCCCGATTTGGGATCTAGGGGAAATCTTCTGTGTTTATCTATTTTATGTTTTATGCTCTCGCTATTGTTTATTTTCTGTTATAATATTCGTGTGTAGATAATTTTTGTTCAGGGTTAAAACCTACAGTTCCATGGAAGTGGTTGCAATCTGTTGCCGGGAGCTAGAGACTGTAGACTGGAGTGTTCCAGGCAGACTGGTGGAGTGAGATAGATTGCAAAGAGCCTATGATATCTCAACGAGAATTTAGAGGCTAAGTTACTGGATGCATCTAGTGTGCTAATGCAGGATGGCCTTGGTTGTTTTACTTTTAGTCAGCATTAATATCCATGTTATTTTCTATGAATCTAATGGAGGGCAATGAGGTCTGTATGACCTTAGTATTAATCATATTTTCCATCTTTATCCTAGCTTCCATCTACGTAGAACATAAGACTGATGATTAGCTACGTGGGTTGTTCTCTACAACAAGCTAATTCATCACAGGAATCATCATCGAAATCAAGTGCAAACGACTCAGATCAGTCGGGTCGATGGCATGCTTTATGGTGTAAATGGGTGGACTCCTTCATCATTTTGCGTCCATGCAAGAGCTTTGGTATTCACCTATGTAAGAGGTGGTGGGCTTTTCCCGGATGCTTTTGCTGCTGCTGCTGCCACATCTAGTGCCACGGTTGAAGGTGGCCTAGTTTTTTTGATGTTTTCTTTCTCATCAAAATCTAGCTGCGATCCTTTTCTGGTTAATTTGAATGCTTTTCCGGGATCTGACATCACTGATGTGTGGTTTCTCTCTCTTGAGGTTTTTCTCTGTGCATCTATTGATGTTTGGTATGTGACGGTTGATCGACTGGGATTTGGGATGGTGATATGATTATCTGCATTGGATGACATCCGATTTTATGGTCTGGAACTGGTTGTACATGTATTGCAGAGCTTCACGTGACTACATTGATCCACTTGGATCAATGCTATTATATCCTCAACTTCTTGAGGCTTCTCTCTCTGAGAATTTATACTGCTGATGGAGAGTGGCGGTTGGTAATTAAGGATGATCGATTAGGTGGGATTGTTTCTAGTACTTAAGGACGTACTTTGGATAGGATTTCCCTCTTTGGGATTAATTTTTCCTTTATTGTATATGGTCCCATTTTATCATTGCGCATTGGGTTTCCCATGGTGGCAGCTTTCTGCATCACTTCTTCTGTATGATTTGCGTCTGACATCATTCCCTATCAGGATTGAATTTTCAGGAACTGTTTAATCTAAAGCATGGATTTTGGTATGTCTTGGTGTTTTCCTTATGTGGATTTGACTTATTTTTTGAAGTGAGGTTTGCACAGATGATTTCTCGTCATTTAGGTGAAGGATCTGTTCATGTGGTGGATACGTGGAGGGGTATGTTGTCGTGTCATGTATAAATTCAAATATGTGCCACATATGGACTTGTCTTGTCCTTTCCTCATAATTTTCTTTTGTGGTTTCTCAGTGGCTGCAACCTGTAATTTCAGGTGTACTATTCCGGAAGTGTTCGAACAGGTTTACTATGATGGACTTATCCGTGGGACTTCATTCGAATTTGGCCGATCATGAGGAGTTCATTACTACTCCTATCGTTGTTGGACTTGGTCATTGTAATGAGCCGGATGTGGATGAACTGATCATCAGACAAGCTATTGGGAATGTTCATGGTGATAAGGTAAAGACGCAGGGTTGTTTAAAAAGGAATCAATGCAGATGGCGTGGTAAGCTTAAGAAAAATTATTTCAAGCATAAAATGGAGATTAAGGAAGTATTTCTGGACTATAAAGATTTGTGTGAGAGGGTGGCGAGCCTGCAGAAGCGGGCGATGATGGGGCACTGGATGTTCCTAGATAACAGTGATTTCGACACAACTGTTTGGATTAAACAGTTCTGGAATCCTATCATTGGTTACACTCCTAAGGTGAGTGTGCTCATCAATGGTTGGCTTAGTATTCACTTCATGGACGAGAAAGATGTCTACAAAATCACTAGCCAGACTTGGGTGCAGGGTCGTATCTGGGTTTCAAAACGGTTATGGAGGCACCGTGCAGTCGGGTCTTTTGGGTGAAGTTGTCGGGACTCCTGCTCGAATTTTGGACCCTCAAGGCTCTGCGAGCGATTGGTGACTCCATAGGTAGTACTAAATACATTGATCCAAGTATCCTGGGTGCAAGTGATAAGAGAATTGCGTGGTTGTTGGTTGAGGTCGACTTTGTGGGGGGTTTTCCCGAGGATGTGGATTTGATCTGGGGCAACAAGCGACATCGACAGCGCATTGATTTCTAGGGTATCCCTTTCAGATGCCTTATCTGTCATAAAACTGGTCACCTTAGGGAGCATTTTCGGCTTCGTATTGATCGACCGGGTGGCGCAGTGGCTGTTGTTGGTGAAAACCGATAGAATCTTGTGGCTTTAGGCACTTCTGGTGGCCTCGCATCAGGTAATCCTACTTCCTCTTATTTTGAGGATGTTGCATTTGTGTCTACTAAAGAGAATCATGATAGAACAATGAATCCTGTAGAGGGTGTTGACAGGATATTACATCATAATAGGCTTTCTAATGACATGTTTAGGGTTATGGATCCCGAGTCTAATTATGAGCCTTCCAATAATAACATCAGTCCCCCTATTGTCCACGGTAGGAGAATTTCTACCCCGCATGTCACTAAACCATCCGTCCAAGTCACTGACCCTACTTCCAAACCTTGTTCTATTGGGGTTCCTGTTGACGCTCCAAACCTATCTGTTGCACACTGTACTCATACTGCTGACCTACCTCCTTTCCAATCCATGAATTTCTCTGTTGGGGAATCATCAACGCCCCTGTTGAGAACTCTGTGTGGGGTCCCTCTGTCCACTACAACCCTTACTGAACCATTTGATCCTGTTCTCTCTCCTGAATCCCCAAGAAACTTGGTGGGGAGCGAAATTGAATCTCTAATGGGAAATCCTAATCTCAATCTGGCTGCCTTAACTATATTTTACAGACCAGCTATATCTCAGGATTCTCATGATTTCCATACCCTGTCTTCCAACATCATAGCTAGGAAAAAATATAAGAACACAAACAAACATGTTAGGGGAAAATAAAAATCCATTTCTCTGTTCTCGGATGGGGAAGAAAATTTTACTGATATTCCCATTTCTGCTAGTGATGGAAATTGGGAATGTTCCAGGGCACTTAGAGCAAGTCACCCTGATAAGGTTTCCCCATGACTCACATTCTTTCCATGAATATAAGGGGGTTGGGTGATGCCTCCAAATCTCATTGCCTTCAGGACCTATTAGCGTCTAAGGAGTTCATCATCTTTTTGGGACAAGAAACACTATGTAGGAGGGAGAAAGCTATTAATTTTTTTTTGAGTTTTAAGACTGGGTGGTGTGCGGCGGCCATCGAATCCATTGGGCACTCTGGTGGGCTGATTTACATTTGGAATCCAGATAGGGCTACCTTTAAAGCTTGCAGTTTCTTTGGTGGGATTCTTCTATCAGGCTAGCTGAGGGGGGTGGAAGGTCCGCTTAATATTATTAATATATATGATCCATATATCAATAGGCAATCTTTTTGGATCCGGATGCGGGCTTCGGGAATTCTTATGCTGCCAATTTTGATTTTGATGGGTGACTTAAATTCTACAATGCAGTCTGATGAGATATGGGGGAGCAGGGCTCGATTGGATCCTCTTTCAAATTTCTTGAATGACATGTTCATCTCTTATCACATGGTAGATATCAGGCCGTGTCCACTGATCCCCACGTGGAAAAACAAGAGGGTGGGTGATAATTTCATTGGAAAAATATTGGACAGGGCTTTGGTAAAAGACAATTTGTTGGATAAGTGGGGTGCCCCCAGATTAGTTGTAATGGTATCGGACATCTCGGATCACATGCCAATCTCATTATCTTGGAACACAGTTGGTATGATCAAGGGGCGGCCATATAAATTCAACCGTGTGTGGTTAGAAGATGCAGATTATATTAATCTTGTCAAGCGACTATGGCAAGATGATGAGGAGGTGGAGGATCTCAAGGGGATCAATTTCATTTTAAACTTCATAGGCTTAAGAAGGCCTCCAAAAATTGGGAGTACCACAAAAAGAAGGCACTCAAGGCAGAATTACAAGACATTTCCAAGAAAATGGAGGTGATATACAATAGCTTCTTGATCACCACCCCAGATGAATCTACATATGCTACTCTGAAAAAATTGGGGAACAGGAAAAGGGAGATATTGAGTATTGAAGAAACTACGTGGAAAATAAAAAGTAGAGTTTGCTGGTTGAAGGAGGGCAACCTCAATACTCAAATTTTCCATAAATATGCAAACGATAGGAAGAATAGAAATGCAATATGGCGCATCAAAAGGGCTGATGACAGTTATGCTTATACTACCTTAGATATTCAACGAGAAGCTTACTATCACTTCTCATCTTTCTATCAAAAATACCATTCCATTAATTATGAAAATCAAAACTGGATTCTGAGTCATATCACTAGAATGTTTGACGAGGAGGCTATTTCAGCTCACGACTAGAATATCACTGGGAATGAAGTCCTTATGGTCCTGAAATCATTTTTCCATGATAAATGTCCAGGGCCGGATGGATGGCCCAAAGAATTTTTCATCTTCTTTTTTGAATTATTAGGTGCTGAACTTACAGAGATTGTGGAATTGATTCATACAAGGGGATATATGCCTGCTAATCTAAATACTACTTTTATCGCTCTGATACCTAAAGTGGCTGATCCTCAAGCTTTCTCTGATTTTAGGCCGATTGCGCTTTGTAATCTAATGTACAAGGTCACCTCAAAGATCATTTCGAATCGAATAAAAGCAACTTTATCAGAGCACATTTCTATGGAGCAATACAAATTTCTTCAAGGTTGTTCTATTCATGATGCAATTGCCATTGCGTAGGAGGTGCTTCATACTATGCATTTGGGAAAAGAGGAGGCTCTTGTGATGAAAGTGGATCTCCACAAGGCTTATGACTCATTAGATTGGTCTTCTATTAGACTTGTTTTACTCAAGATTGGGCTGCCAATCCGGATCATCAGATGGATGATGTCTTGTATCACTACAGTTAGATATGCAGTTATTGTTAATGGTGTTCTAACTCAATTTTTTGAGGCTAGTAGAGGTCTGCGCCAAGGATGTGCTCTCTCCCTGCTCATCTTCATTCTCATCTTGGATGGGTTCAGTAAGATTTTACATAGTGCCGAGCAAAAGGGATTCATTAAAGGATTTTCCTTTTCAGATTCTATGTCCACGTCGCATTCTCTCTTTGTCGATGATATATTATTATTTGGCTACCTCATTAGAAATCATTGGTTTTATATTCATCTTATGCTAATGAGGTTTGAATCTACTACAGGTTTAGGAAATAACAAAGGAAAATCTTTTCTAATATATGATAAGGGTGGCTTACAAGAGATCCTTTTTATTGCTGGATTTTTGGGGGTTCACTGTTAGTTGGCATCAGATGGCTTTAAATATTTGGGATACAAAATTAAATCCTGTGGCTACAGGATCTGGGACTGGATTTGGATGATTGATAGATTCAGGGCTTGAATTTGTAGGTGGACACACAGATGGTTGTCGATGGGTGGCCGACTCATATTGATTCAGGCGGCATTATCTCAGTTGATGGTCTTTTGGGGTCATATTTTTTATTTTCGAGCGAGGATTGTTGAGATGATCAATAGTATTATCATCCAATTTCTTTGGGGCAGTTCTAATATGGGGAATAAATATCATCTATGCAAATTTGACTTTTTATGTAGGCCCAAAGAACAGGATGGTTGGGGTATTTTGAATACTCAGATCTTCAATACCACCTTGCTTATCAAATCATTACGGCGAGAAATCAAGGGGGATAGCATCTGGAGTGATATCATCAGATGCAAATTTACTGATGGCAACATTCTTTATCAACTCATATTCTAGGATTTTTACTTCCCTCGGAGCATATCAACCATTTGGGGAAGTTTTAAAAAAGTGTTGGGATATGTGGCTGCCCAATTGACTTGCCTATTCTGAGATGGTGGGCATATCCTGCTTGGTTTCAAAAGTATTTTGTCCCTCCCTCATCACTCTGGCCCTTCTCCTCATCTACTGCACCGTCTATCTCACAGATATTATTTCTTCCTATCACAGACTATACATTGTTGGTCATTTGGTGCACCGGTTCTCAAAACCGCAATCCAATTGGAGTTGGGAGGGGAAGAAGCAGTTGAATGGGAACTATTTTGTAATACTATTAGAAGTTCTGGTCTATGTCATACACAGGGGGGCGATCAGATCATATGGGATGGGCCTACCAAGAATAACTCTGTAATCGTGAAGGATGTTTATCAGTACATCATTATCTCTGAGCAAGAGGGACAGTCTTCTAAGATCTTCTATCCTTTATGGAGTCAAAAAATTCCCACTAAGATCACCCTCTTCGGCTAGATGGTTTGGCGAGGTAAGGTTCTAACTTGGGATAATCTCAATAGGAGGGGGCATCATGGACCTAGTCGATGTGCTTTATGCTGTATGGAAGAAGAAAGCATCGCCCATCTATTCTTTTGATGTCCTGTTGTTATGAGGCTATGGAGGTTGTTCAACCCATTCTTTATGGATCCTACATGGACTGCTGTTGATTTTATGTTTGCTGCTAAGGACTGGGATAAGCTAAATGGTAAATTTAAGTTGCTTCCCTTTTTCATCGTATGGGAGGTCTGGTTAGGAAGAAATTTTCTGATTTTTGAAAGCAGGCCTTTTGAGATTTAGCGTATTTATTCGACTGTCATGAATTGGATTGAGGAGTGGCCTCATCATAATTAAATGGTAGTTGATGGCTCTATCCGGATCAGAGCACATGAGACTGCCATCCCTACCATTTTCTTTGATGGGGCATCTGCTGAGGGCATCACAGGATGTGGTGTTTGGATTAAGTTGTCGCAGAGGGAAAGGATTCACATTTTTTGGAATGGAGGACTTGGATCCAACAATAAGACTGAAATCATGGCTCTCTGGGGTGGTCTTCTTGCTGCATCCAACCTTCAATTGCAGAATGTTAACATTTACGGTGATTCCATGCTGGTTATTGGTTGGATCACAAATATATTTGTAATGATGAATCCAGGTTTGCTGGGATGGAGACAAAGAACTCATAGACTACGGCAGAGGTTGAATTGTCCACCTATTAGTCATATCTATAGAGAAAATAATATGTGGGTAGATGGGCTATCAAAAAAAGGTATTAGTGCTGACTTTGGGTTTATGAAGGTGCTTTAGTTCAGAGTTGGTTTGCAGATATGGGACACGACCATTCCAATTCCATGATTAAGATGCACAGGATATCAAGCTTATCAGTTTTTTACAAGTTTCTATTCTATTCACTTTTGTTTTTGCTTTGCACTCCTATTATCAACTATATCAATTCGGACTAGTATTATCACTTCTTTTTCAAGGCTTTAGGCGAGGTTTTAAGCTTTTATAACAGGTATGATCTTAGAGGGACATGTGCTCTCTAGTTTTTATTTGCCAACTACAAGCGAGCCTATTTTGCCAATACTTCAAGCAAGCCTGACTGTATTCACATCAAGCAAGACTGACTATAAAAGAAATGGTTAAAGTTTCATCCGCAGCAGTGGTCATATACACTTCAATTATATCCTACCCAACATTTTCATATGTTTTTGCATAATAGGCATGCCCTGACTGTTCATTTCAATTATGTATTTGTTTCTATATGGTGATGTTTTTATCATCTTACAGGGATGTACAACAACAAATCAGATTGGGCCTGGGTAATCCTCCCTGTAATTTTGCTCGCCACGAACAACAATCTGCTTTTCTTACTTAGAAGGGTATTTTATGTATCTGGCTAGGGGATCTTTGTGTTTCTTGCTGGTTTCACTTTTAGCTGAGAATGTAATTGGGTTTATGCACTGCTATATTTAATATATACAAAAAAAAATTTCCTTCTGAAAAAAAACAAAATATAACTACTGTGAAAAAAACTAATAAGGTGGCATGCTAAGGACGCATTGCTCCTGTGATTTCTTAATCTGTCAGTACATGCTTTGTCAAAATGCGTCGATATTTTATATTCCAAAATATCTAGTTGTAACTAGAGATTCACTAATTTCACCCCCAACTTGGGTTAAGGTTTGCTGGTACTAATTTGAAAAAAATGTGAGAGTAAACCCTACGTATAAACTCAACCAACTAGTCAAACAAATATTATTAGAGAGGAGTGTTGATGAAAGTGGAAAACACAGAGTCCAAAATGATGTTGGTGAAGGAAATCAGATATTAAAGAAGCAAAATGAGGGAAGGTGAAAGAATTGTGGAAGGTTTGGTTTTCTTTATCTTGATTTTAACTAGAGCAACCATGAGTGTGAATTCCATGAGTGCGGATGATCAAGATGGGTTTTAATCAACTCTACATAAATTTTAATGATAGGAAGGGGTTACAGTGACACCATTCCTACAATTCCAATCCAATCCAAGACTGCTTCATGCGAGCCTGACCTATCATACGAGTTCTTTTGTGGAGTAAAGGAGGCCTGTGGAGGGTCGGGAAAGGATGCAAGCCTCATTGACAAAAGTAGATGATGTCATGTCGTTGCATATTGGCTATATGTAGCACATGCTCAGAATTCCTTGAAAATTCCTTCTCCATCCCAATGACCTTATTTGTTGTCTTCGACTTCTTCATCTTTAGTTGATATGGATGCACTTCCAGACGATTCTAAGGCATGTGAAAATAAATTGTATAATTCTTTATAAAAAAAGGGAATAAATGTTCCCTAATCAAATTCCTTCTCTGATCCTATATTGTGCATGTATGGTATTAGGATTCACAAAATGAGCAATTTGAACTCTCCAGAGAGTGACTATGGAAGCTAAAAAATGCATAAAAATTCTTCTAGAGTGTCTAGTTTCAAGACTTTGGAGAGAATATATACAAATCACTCTTAAAGGAGGGTTCTCAATGTGTTTGAATGCACTTTATAAAGTGATTATTTGAAAAAAAATAGGTGTTAGATTTTCATAAATCTTAATTTAAATTTTTTTCTTGATATTTTGATTAAGCCTGTCATTGTTTCCCAGAAGTGGTTCTTAAAGCAAGAATAAAAATAGTGGATAATGCAACCCTACATATAAAGTCTCTAAAATGAAATATATAAAATTTCAGGCATATCAACAACTGAATGGTTACTCGTGTGTTGGTGGTTATGGCAACAATAGTAGCACACCATGTCCCACATGTCATGGAAAACACTCATTTGATTACAGTGGAAAGGAATAAGAGGGAGAGATGAAAGAGTGTGGTGGAAAGCAGGAAAACCATCCACAAGATAATTAATAAAAGAAGAAATAATGGCTTCAATAAATGAAGAGAAACATTTAGCAAAATGCACAAAATTCTAGTGAGGTAGATGGTATGTATGAGAAAACGGAGCACGATCTGATGAGCAAGAGAAGCCACATGCCACTACATATGATGGAAAACATGGGGAGAAAAACCAAGATACTCATGAATAAAAGGGAAACGAAAATGCGCAAGAGAAACAAAAGCATGGTTCTTGTGGTTTTAGGGATAAATAAAGTCTGGCCAAATGTTGTACCTTCTTGGATTATGGTTGTTAATGAAGGTTCTAATCTCACAGTTGCAGAATCCATTCTCAACTAGATCTCTTTGAATTTTATGTTATTTTTTCTGTTCGTTTATTATTTTGTGCCAACGATTTTTATTGGGGAGCCATATAACTACCATGTTCCCAACGGAGGAAGTACCGAGGGAAAGTAGTGATGGTTGATCTCTGGAAGTTGAACTACAATTCTCATGAATTACATCTTTACACAATGTATTTTCAAATGTAAGTGTAATTGTTTTGTTATGTTTTTCACTTCACTTAATGAATATTTCTTCATTCTTAGGCACAACCCAAAAACAGGGAAAAAAATTTCTATTTCAAAATACATGATAAATTCCAAATCATTTTGGTTGTCATTATAGCTGGATAGATTTTACATTAATTCATTCGAATGCCCCTTACTATGGTCTTAATTTATGTAAAAGTTTTAGTTGAGACATTGTAGTTAAAAATAAAAAATAAAATATCTTTGGGTTTTATTCGTCATACACATATTATTAAATTATTTCATGTATTTATATTAATGATATCACTTATTGTGTTTAATTGTGTCACTTTACTCAACTTACTCAATTATAATTATGTGTTAATTTATGCAATATGAAGGTTTTTTCACTTTATTTTTGAAAGATTACTGGAAAATATAGGTAGAAGTTTAACAAGGACGGCATGCATCGGGAGTCCCTACCTCTCCATAAGTTTGTTTTTGTTTTGACATTTTTAAGCACATAAAGTATGTTATTTTGCAATGTCACTCTCCGTAAGTTTGTTTTGACTTTTTTTAAGAATATAAAGGTTAATTTGCTTCATATTAAGTCTATTATTTTAGAATGTGAAGGTCCAAATATTTTTTATATATTGTTTTGATTTTTTTTTAAATATAAAGATTAATTTTCTTCATATTAAGTTTATTATTTTGAAATGTTAAGGTCCAAATATTTTTGTATATATTGTTTTGATTTTTTTTTAAATATAAAGATTAATTTGATTTTTTTAAAGAATATAAAGGTTAATTTGCTTCATATTAAGTTTATTATTTTTATTATTTTGGTATGTTAAGGTCCAAATATTTTTGTATATATTGTTTTGACTTTTTTAAGAATATAAATGTTAATTTGCTTCATATTAAGTCTATTATTTTGGAATGTCAAGGTCCAAATATTTTTGTATACAAGTGTGAGCAATATATACTATATGAGTAAAAGAAACTTTTTCAAATAAGTTAGAAATGTATACTATATGAGTAAAAAAAAACTTTTTCGATTAACTATAAATATGGTTATGTATGTGTGAGCAATATATACTATACGAGCAAAAACAAACTTTTTTGATTAACTATAAGTTAAGGTTATGTATATGGGTCTAGGTGCTCTGTATATAAGCATGGGTCAAATCTGTTCAAATTAGCTGGAGAAACCTTTGAAGTCTCCACACCAAAGAGATGGATTTGATAATCCCTCTAGGAAGGTTATATAACTCCACTTTTTGTATCTCTCAGCTTTCTGTATCTCCACCATTTTTTATGCAATAATTCTTGGAAGAATTTAATATATTTTAAGATGGATTTGATAATCCCTCTAGGAAAGTTATATAACTCTGCTTTCTGTATCTCTCAGCTTTCTGTATCTCCGCCATTTTTTAAATTTAATATTTTTTAAGATGGATTTGATAATCCATCTAGGAAGGTGATATAACTCAGCTTTTTGTATCTTTCAGCTTTCTGTATCTCCACCATTTTTTATGTAATAATTCTTGGAAGAATTTAATATTTTTTATGGTAATATTGAATTTGACAGAGATTAATTTATGAAAGGTCAATTTTCATAAAATTTTGGTATTTAATATTTAAATAATTATAATCACATTTTTTAATAATAAATTTTTAAAATTTTAAAATATGCATTATTCAAATCTTCAACCCAAATGATCGAAATTTTGAAATTTTGAATTTCAATATCAAAATTTCCATAAAACTTAAAATGGATGAAATGATGGGCTTTTAAATTTGACGCCACATATGAATATATAATCTGCAGAGTTATTTTCAATAAAAATATCATAAATATTTTGAGTATATTACTGGCAGAGTTAAAATTTTCAATAAAAATGTCATAAATATTACGAGTAGAGTTGAAATCATTGTCATAAATATTATGAGTAGAATTGAAGTCATGAGATAAGCTCAGAGCCCTCTGTTTGTACAAATCAAAATCAAAATAAAAGCTCGATATCAAATTTGAAGGCTCACATCATCTGCATGGACAGGTTTTTCTAATAATAGCGTGTGGGAGCCACTGTGACAAAATAAATTTTACTAATTATATTTTTTAACATATCCTAGCGTATAATGGTGATGTTCGCCCAGGTATATAAGGTCTGCCGATCATGATTTTGCGCTCATGATCTTGTTTTGAATAAAAGGAATGGATAATAATAATCAAAACTTGAACATATACTTTTGAATAAGTCTTGGAAACATCTCCTTACAAGGGAGATGAACATATTTCTGTCTAGTTTTGTGAGCTACCTAGTATCCTCCATATTTATTCATGTGTGCCATTTGTTATGGTAAAGGTAAAGAGAACCAACACCCTTAGGTTATGGTATTTCATTCCATCAACTACGACCAGGGCACCTGTTATTTCACCACTGAAATATGCACCTGTTATTTCACCACATAATTGTGGTTTTTCCCAGTGATTTAATAATTGCTACAAGTTTTATGTTGTTGTTGTGGTGTGCAAGCACTCAACTCTGGAATAAAGAAGCAAAGGTGATCAAAGTTGAGCATGTAATGTAATGAATATCTCTTCTATTGTGAAGATCAAAGTTGAGCATGTAATGTAATGAAGATCGCTGCTATTGTGAAGACGACTCCGACCCAGAAATTGGCATTTTCGCTATGGTTCTTTCTACTTCACTAAAAGAAAAATATTTTTCATACTAAATCCCATGGAGTTATCATTTATGTAGCAAGTATATCCATCTCTTCGGCTGCATTTTAGGCCTTGAGGGAGCGCATTGCATTGGTCATTTCATTATCCTCCAACAACAACAACAATATGCTTTGCCGTTTGTTTTTCTTTCAATGAGGGGACTGTTAATTTTTTTTATTTCAGTGAGGGGGATGTCACGAAATTGGGAGCACTCATTGTGAGGTAACAGTAGCAATTTACTTTGTTGTTTATTTTTTTTTAATTTTTCATACTAACTCCCATGGAGATATCATTTATGCAGCAAGTATAGCCATCTCTTCGGCTGAATTTTAGGCCTTGAGGGAGGGCATTGCATTGGTCATTTCATTTTCCTCCAATAGCAACAGCAATCTGCTTTGCCATTTGTTTTTCTTTCAATGAGGGGATTGTTAATTTTTTTTATTTCAATGAGGGGGATGTTGCGAAATTGGGAGAACTCATTGTGAGGGAGCGGTAAAAATTTACTTTGTTGTTTGTTTTTTTTGTTGTTGTTGTCTTTTTTCAGTGATGGAATTGTTATTGTTTTTATTTAAGCCAGGAAATTTTTGTGAAATTGGGGGCACTTGATGCTGCTCCCTGACCTTTCCAAGCACACTGATTTCTCCTTCTCCCCTTACTCTATTACTACGCTATCCGTGTACTGTGTTCATGTCTGGACCTCCATGCAGTATTTAACAATGTTCAGATTCAACAAGATGATGAGCTTAGTGAAAATCAATCACCTTCACTAAGTGGGCCTGCAGGCTATTTTTAGGTGTAAGTCTATTTTTAGACATAGTGATCATATTTTAGAAATTGCAGGATGCTATTTGTGGATGGTTGGTCAAGTTGGAAAAATAGATGAAATTATATTTTTATAATATTGGGCGAAGTCTATTTATAGATCGTCGATCTAAAAATAGAAGTGTTGATTATTATTAGCCCTTAATAATAATCGGACTCTAAATATCAACTTATTCTCTTGGAGCACTTTATTTTAGTGTACATATTTGGAAAATAAGTGGGCTAAAGGAATTATGCAATTCCTAGGGTTTATTGGTGGTTCATGCATGGAGGACTCAGTTAGAATTGAAGTGGAAAATTTATGACAGAGTTGGAAGAGTAGTTCATGGAGTTGTTATTCAGTTTAACTCAGTTAATGGAGTTAAACTCAGTTGAGTTAGTTGTATCTAGTCTAACTGAATGATACACTAGTGAGAGTGGAGTGAATTAATTAGTTAATTAATTCACAAATAATAACTCATTAATCAACTGAACAAATACAACAGTTAACTACAGTTCATGTCAGTTCTAGTGGAGACCCAGTGGAGAGATAGGTGAAAGGGTGAGATGGACTATCCGTTGTGACTATAGTGATGCATTGATTGCATCACAGACACATTGGAGTTGCCAATGAGGATTGCACAGTGCAAGCAAGGTAGATTCGAATTCATTCAGGGGTCTTCTTCAACAGGGATTGCGTAGTGAAGGCAAGCTATCAGGTGGTAAGAAATCAGTGCATGTATTTGCATATTTCTTCTGATTAGTATGTGATGATTGATTGTATTGAGAGATTGATGTACTAAGATTTGTATGAGATTGTTACATGATCTCCATCATAAATAATATATGATAGTTGGGATTTTCATCTTCAGGCTTTCCCGTTAAACAACTGTATTATGTGCGATTATTTTTATTGCTTCATGTGTTTGCAATTGATTTTAAATTTCCACAAAAGATTAACAGTGGAAGGATTCTGTATTTAGCAAGAAGATAAATATTGTTAGATCAGGAGAATCTGGATGTATACATGCATCTTGTATATAATTTCTACATGGTATCAGAGGAGTGTTAATTCTGGAAGATTACAATTGTGAAGAATTGTTGAGTTTGTGCTGGTGGACAATTCAAACTTGCTGCAGAAAATCTTGATCTGACAGTTGAGTATACATTGAGTTGAGTTTGGAATATCACATATCGACGAATTTTGATAGAGCATGTACTGATGCATTAAGAAATGATGGGAGAAGAGCATCCTTAGCATTACACCTTATTAGTTATTTTCATGGTAGGTATATTTTGTTGCACATGCAGTTGTTTTCTCTCAAGTTTACAAAACTTCTTGCTAGCAATACAACTAAGGGAGTCAGACAGAGGGATAAATTATGCAGCATTGAGTAGAAATTACATTTCACCTCAAAATACGATATCCAACTCAACAACTTGAGATAGGGTATGCAAGGTATGAATGACATAGGGTATTAATGATTTTAATGACGTTTTCATGAAAAAATTGACCATCAAATATACCTTTTATTAATTTTAAGACAAATAAAAAAAATATTACCTAAATTTTTTAAACATATTTAATGAGTAAAATGGCATCTGACGGGAATTTTTTCTGTCAAATTCGAACTCTGCATTGAACCCAATGTGGGATTTTATACCTTTTAACTAATGAATCAACCGATGCTCACTCAACGAAATTCAACATGCAAACACATACTAAATTTAACCTTTCTAAATATAAAACTAAACTAGAACTAATAGTTACTTGACTCAAATTAACTCACATTGTAATAGAATGGTAGAGGAGAAAGGCTGAGGTTCAATTTAGGTTCACTACTTAAAATTTGCCTAAATCTTGGTTCAAGTTCATTGCTAGGATATTCATATAGAAGGCAATGGTTGAATGAAGTGTAATGTGCCTTCCAACCGCTTGAATAAATTATTGAGTTTCTAATTGAGATCCAAACTCTATCAAAGTGTGGGATAGGTTTCAGTGTATTTCCTGAAAATTCGGGACAAGTTTCGGTGGATTGCGTGAGTTCAAAAATCATAAGGGTCTGAAACTTGTGTGACCTAAGAAATTTTGTGCTAAGTTAGAAGGGCATTCGTAGACCGCAACAAAAAAATCTAGTGGAGAAAGCCAACAAGACTATGGGTTATTTAGATGCATGAATAGTGTTAAGGGTTATTCAGGAGTCAACTCGAATTACATGGAGGAGAGCCATTCAAGGACAAATTAAGCATCAAGTTATTTGTTTTTTGTGGTTTTTGACGGGGTCACGAGGATGTCAAATAAATTAGGTATATGTACAACAAACATATATTCTATTAACAAATAAATTTCATTTGAATTTATAATATACAATTGTCACGTGCGTGTCAAATAAACTAGCACAACCACACTAATAAATGTGGTTGATATATACCATAGGCGTTGACACTTAATATATGCTACATTGTAAATCTAATATGCTAAATTCATATGTTAATATATTAA
Source organism: Pinus albicaulis (assembly GCA_034641835.2). Lineage (NCBI taxonomy): Eukaryota > Viridiplantae > Streptophyta > Pinopsida > Pinales > Pinaceae > Pinus > Pinus albicaulis. The sequence continues at coordinate 292,392,277 of CM076569.1, forward strand.
TATTAATATTAACTTCGATAGTAATATAATAATAATAACAATAATAATATATTAAATTTAATATTAATAGTAATATTCTAAATTTAATATTCTAAATTAATATATTAATATTAAATTAAAATATTAAATATTGTTAATTATATTTATTAATATAAATATTTTTGAAATTTGGCCTCTGCAATCCATAATTTGTATAGAGCGAATTTCGGTGATAATCACATATGAGCATATTTTTTTGACACGTTTCAAACCAACCAGTATGGTTAATCTTCAAGACAAGATGATATATCATATCATCGAAACAAGTTTAAATAGATGAAGAGAAGATCCAACTAGTCGTTATAATATAACGGCTAGTTTGACTTATAAAGGGAAAAAAATAATTTAATTAATTTCCATGAAATTATCAAATAATATATTTATTATTAGTTTTATAGAATATAATTTTAATATATTTTATTATTATATTATATTTTAATTTAATTTATTAATTAAAAGATTTTTGTCAAAAATATTGTTAATTATTTAAACAATAAATAATTATTGAGAGTGTAAACTTCTATGATCCATATCTATTTACAAAAATCTTCCTGAAAATCACATTGTCATCTAAAGGGCTGACGTGTTTCAAACTACCTAGTGATGATGAACTACGTTGGGTAGTTCGAAACGCGTCGGCCCTTTAAATGATAATGTGATTTTCCAGAATATTTTTGTAAACAATAAATAATTCATTTAATCATTAAATAGTTAATAATTAAATTCACCATGAATGCAAGGGAATAATAAACACAAGATTGAACATGGTTGTCATAATGTGACACTTGACCAGGAAACAATGTGACCATGCTTATTAACCATGGATCGCCATGGCTGATTTTCATATTGAGACAATCCTTGGTTGACGATGGTTGACCATGAACCCAAGGGAATAATAAATCCAATGGATTAATAATAAAACCCCAAGGTATTATGAACCCAAGAGAATAATATTAAACTCAAGGGACTACTATTAACTGTATTAAATCATTATTAATAAATAAATATAAATAAATAATTCATTAATTATTAATAATTAATTCAAAATTAATTAAACACTAAGATAAATAAACCCTAACATAAATAAGCCCTTAGATAAATATTGTAAATCCATGGTATACAAACCCTTAGATAAAATTATAAACCCTAAAACAAACATGGTTGACCACAAATGATGATGGTTGATTTTCATATTAAGACAATCTTTGTCACAATGTGTTATTGGACCATGTATTAATAAATCCTAGGAATAATATTATATACCCTATAAATATTATTATACCCTAAGAATATGAAACCTTAGATTAATAAACCCAAGGGATTGATATTATAAACCCATGGCACTAATAAACCCAAGAAATTAATATTGTAAACCCAAGCTATATAAATCCTTGAATAAATATTATAAAGTCTAAAACAAACATGGTTGATGACAAATGATGATGGTTGATTTCCATATTGAGACAATCTTTGTCACAATATGCTATTCAACCATGGTTGACCATGATCAATTTTCATATTGAGAGAATCTTTCTCAAAATGTGACATTGGAACCTCGTTGACCATGTTTGACCATGATTGATGATAGTTGATTTTGATATTGAGATAATTTGTGTAAAAATGCAACGTTGGACCAAGATTGACCATGGTTGTCACAACGTGATGTTGTACAATGAGACAATGTTTGACACAATGTGACCATGGTTAATGACCATGGTTGACCATGGATGATTTTCATATTGAGACAATCTCTTTTGAAATGCGACATTTTATGATGGTTGACGATGGTTGATCATGATTGGCTATGATTGACCATGGTTGACCATGGATTATTTTCATATTGAGACAATCTCTTTTGAAATGTGACATTTTATGATGGTTGACGATGGTTGATCATGATTGGCTATGATTGACCATGGTTGACTCTGAATCCATGAGAATAATAAACCCAAGGGAGTAATACTAAAATCCCAAGGGATTATGAACCCAAGTAAATAATATTAAACCCAAGGGACTAATATTATAAACCCAACGTATATAAACCATAATATAAATATTGTAAACACTAAAATAGACATGGTTGACCATGATTGACCATGCTTGGCTATGATTGACAATGATTTACCATGATTCATATTGTAAACCCAAGGGATTAATACTAAAACCCCAAGGGATTATGAACCCAAAGGAATATTATTAAACCCAAGGGACTAATATTATAAACTCAAGGTATATAAATCCATTAGATTAATAAACCCAATGCATTTATATTATGGTTCCAAACTATGGTTTCTAGATATCAAGCCTAGGTACCATGGAATATTACATCCACCCTTCAATAACCCTTCAATAACATAGTTATGTTAAGAATTTATCATAGCCATACCAGTTGAAAGCATGCTTCCAAATACTTCAAAAGAAAAATATAGGGTGGAAAAAGAAGGGAAGGTTATCCCTAGTCATTGTTTTGGGAAGGTCCTAAAAGAAAGGTCTTACCTTACAAGAAGAGATTATACTTATGCTTATACAAGTGCACTAATTGGGCTATAACATGATATAAGACATACATAAACATAAAAATGATTGTTAGATGAAAGAACATATATATTACAATAAACAGAATGGGTATTAACGTTTCTAGACATATACTGTTATTTCAAACCTCATACAAAAGGTTTATTTCATTATATGAGGGCTTATTAATCATTCACCAGCCATTTGACAGTAGATCCCATGATTTTCCGTAGCTACACTATGTTGGGGTTCCCATGTTTTGGCCAGATTGGCAAGACCAAAAGATGAGACAACATCAGAACCACTTTCAGACCTCAGGATCTAGCCCTCCTGGGTCCAGAGAGGGATCTCTCTATGATTGTCAAAGGTGTATGTATTTGAAGTTCAAAGGTTAAGATATTAGGCTAGTTATGGGCACAAGGTTTGGTTGTTTGATTGTTGCTTGGTTGGTTGTTGGGGATCAGGAAAGAAGGGTTCAATATAAGACAAGGGTGGGCAGAGAGGATTTTAGGCAAAGGAGAGATGATTTCAGGGAACATTCAAGACCATTGGGCAATGGATTCAGGAGAGGGTTTACTTGCTATTCGATATGCAGGCTTTCAGTTGGGCTAGTCATCTAAAGCATTGGATATTAAAGATGATAGTGTGGCATGAAATGGTAAGAGAGAAGGAAAAAGTAAGGAAACCTCCAAGGTGACCTTGACCCCTATATATATTTACAATGAGCGCTTTCCACCTTGGCGCCTGGGTCACGTGGGGAAAAAATTAAGGGGGCTGGCCTGAAGGGGGCTAAGACCCATATACATCCAATTGTGGGTTTTCAACCTTTTTCAATGCAATTTGAGGCCAGAAAAGGGTAACGATAGAGGCAATCAGGGTTTGTTAAACCAAACAAAGGGGGTGTGTATGGTTTAGAGGAGATTTTGGGAGGATTCAGAGGGTATGAGGGGAATTTTGACAAGGGGAAAAAGGGTTAAAATGGGGTATTCTGAAGGGGTACAAGGGGAAAATGAAAGCCTTTTGGAGCACAGTTTTTTACAATCAGTGAGGCCTTTTAAACTAGGAATAACAGTGGGGGTTTATCAAAGGCAAAGGCACATGAGACTTCAAGGATGATGTGTTTTCAGAGGAAATACATTCCTTGAAGGCTCAGAAACCTTTTAGCCCCCTGTTTGCTTGTCAAAAATTCATAGGGGGCTAACAGTGGCTCCACATGGGGATGGCTTCTTCTTGAAGGAGTCAAGAATTCAGAGAATAAATCTTTGGAGAATAAAGAATTCAGAGAATAAATCTTATTTCCCAAAAAATCTACCTACCCATCCTACAATCCTAACATTTTTTCTTCTAGGGTGCATTTGAACTAGCAGACCCTTTACATCATTTTATTTTTTACAAATAAGAAAATAAACCTATTCTATTTCTACCCTTATTGCTCCATGAGACCAGATTAAACTGTTGGTCTCATATGTTTCTCTACCTAATCTAACATCTGCTGGGATTAAACTGTCCAGCAAATTTCTTCTCTACATTCGACAACCGAAATTTAAAAACAGTCAAAATAGGATTAGATAGTCTAGTTTGCTGTGGATCCAAGGCATAAAGACAGTTGCACATGGACATAATTTTGCAGAAAACTGAAAACAAAATCTTGAAGGTTTGAAATATGAAGTTTGAAGCATCCTTCTTCTCTTTGTGACTCAAGTTTTGAGCTTGTTAGAGTCACTTTTCCTCTTTATCTCAGCTCTGGTTTTGGGCTTGTTAGAGTTGATTCTTCTTTCTTCTTTGCTGGTTCAGATTTTGGGCATGTTAGAACCAACTATCTTTACTTCCTTTGGCTCAGATTTTGATCACATTAGAGCCAATATTTTGGACTTCAGAGGTTCATGTTTTGAGCATGTCTGAACCTCTCCTTTCTCTCTATTCTTTTTTTTTTGTACAACATAACACAACAATGGTATGTACAATGGAAATGGAAACTAGAAATTGGAAATCAGCAGTAGTAGTGTTTGAGCATCCTGCCGTTGACAGGACCCCCAAACAGCTCTGTACCATCTAGCTCTTGTAGAAAAAATTCATTTGGACCCAAAGTGGCCTAGATGATGTAGGGACCTTTCCACGAACTGTCAAACTTGCTGTGCTTTCCTTTTTCTTCTCTCCTGGAGTCCCACTTCAAAAATTTATCTCCAATTTTGAAGTCACATACTTTTTTTCTCTTATCAAATAACTTTCTTATATTTTCCTGAACTTTGATAGCTCTGTTATAGACCTCTTCTCTTGTTTGCTGGATATGAATTGTTTGATTTATTCTCCTCACCATGCTGTCTTCTTCTGTTTGTATCTCTTGGGCAAGTTTGATCACTGGTATCCCAAGGCTAGTAGGAAATACTACCTCTGTGCCATAAACAAGCTGATATGGTGACATGCCAATGGATTTCTTTGTTGTAAGCCTATCAGCCCACAAAGCATGCACTAACTTGTTATGCCATGAATTTTTGTTCTCTTCCAGTAGCTTTTTGATGATGGTCACCAAGCTCTTGTTTGATGATTCAGCTAACCCATTACCCTGTGGGTAATAAGCGGTTGAATGATCGAGTGCTATTTGATACCTGTGAAAAAAATCAACCATTTTCTTGGATCCAAAAGCAGTAGCATTATCTGTGATTATTTTTCTTGGACAGCCAAACCGAGAGAGGATGTGGTCTTCTAGAAACTTAATGATGACAACATCTATGGCTTTCCTAGAAGGTATGGCCTCTATCCACTTAGTGAAGTAGTCTGTGGCTGTTAAGATCCATTTTTGTTGTGCAGAAGATGTAGGGTGTATTTCTCCTATGACATCTAGGCCCCATTGCATAAAGGGACCCTCAACAGTGATGGGTTGTAAAGGGAGGGGGAGGAGGTTTCTTTTGCCTTAAAAAATCTGGCATTTGTGGCAAGCAATTATCATCTTATGGATGTCATTGAAGAGTGTAGGCCAATAATAGCCAGCTCTGAGTATTTTGTTAGCGGTGGCTTTCCAACTCAGGTGGCCTCCACACTCTCCTGCATGGAACTCTTGTTTAATCCTCTCAGCTTCAGTTTCTGGCAAACATTTAAGCAATAGGCCATTTGTACTTTTCCAGTATAAGCATTCATTCATTATGCAGTAGTTTCTGCTTTAAGCTTCAGGAATCTGGCCTTGGTCTTTGACAGTTCAGGAGGGGCATTGAGGTGTGTGAGCACGTAGAGAATGTCAGAATACCATGGAGAGTTTTGAAATTTCTCCTCAATAGTGGGATCAGGAAATCCCTCCTGCTCATCCAAGGCATCTATCATGTTTATGTCAAGGGCTTGCAGATTTGATTCAGCCATTAGTTGAGCTAAGCCCTGACCTTTGATCAGTTTGGTGGGTTTTATCTCAAGGTCATATTCTAAGATCACAGCGATCCATTTGCCCCTCTTCCCATCTGGGTCTTGGGACAAGATGTCTTTAACCACTATGTTGGGTACATAGGCTATGGTGTGGGAATGCAGTATGTACACCCTAAAGTATTTCAAGGCCTTAACCAGAGCATAGGCCTGTTTTTCTATTATGTTGTATTTCAAGGGTGCATCCCTCAGTGCTTTTCTGAAGAAAGAAATGGGCTGTTCCATTCCCTCTGGATTTTTCTACGGTAGAACCGCAGCCACTATATGCTCAGAGGCAAATGAAAATATCAGGAAATCCTTTGAGAAATCTGGGCTAATTAGGATAGGAGCCTGGGTGAGTGAAATTTTAACCGATTCAAAAGATTTCTTAGCCCCAACAGTCCATTTAACTCCTACACCTTTCTTCAACATGTTAGTCATATTCCTAAGGTGTTCAGCTAAGTTGGGAATAAACCTCCTGAGGAAGTTGATTTTCCCAATGAAGGATTGTAACTCTTTGATATTTCTCGGGTGTGTGACTTGTAGTATTCCCTCAACTCTTTGTGGGTCTATCCTAATCCATTTCTCAGATATGATGTGGCCAAGAAGCTTACCTTCTTGCAACCCAAATACAGTCTTTTTAGGATTCAATTACAGACCAAACCTTCCACATTTTTCAAACACTCTTCTCAGATGTTCTAGGTGTTCTTCTTTAGTCTTGGAGTAAATTGTTATGTCATCTAGGTAGATGACAATGAAGTGCCCTATTTCATCTGAAAAGGATATGTCCATTTCTATTTGGAAGGTGGCTCCAGCGTTCATCAGTCCAAAGGGCATTTTTACATACATAAAGGTGCCCCATGGAGTGGTAAAATCTGTTTTGAGTTGGTCTTCTGGGAGTACTAAAACTTGGTTGTAACCTAAAAAGCCATCTAACGGGGAGATCCTTTTTGAGGCTACAACCTTCTGAAGAATGTGTTCCATTCTTGTCAAAGGATAATTGTATTTGAGTGAGGCTCTGTTAAGATTCCTGAAATCAATACACAGCCTGATCTCCCCTGTTTTCTTTCTCACAACCACTAGGTTTGAGACCCAATCAGAGAACCTCACAGGAACTATTATGCCTGCCTCATACATCTTCTTTATTTCCTTTTCCACTGCAGGAAATTGTTTTTGGTTTATTCTGCGAAGTTTTTGTCTGAAAGGTTTCTAGTTATCTTTCAAAGGTATTTTGTGTTGTATGATGTTTGTGTCATAGGCCTTTAAGTCCTCATTGCGGCAAGAAAACACATCAATGAATTCTTTGAACAAGTCAATGTATTTCTTCTTCATGTTTGTAGGCAGGGACTTAGCCAATTTAATCATCTTGGGATTCTCTTCAGTGCCTATGTTGCATTCCTCAACATCGGAGTCTGCATGTTCTATAGTGGGATTTTTTGCTACATCATCAAAGTCAAAAAGGTCCTCTAAAGGCGCCAGACCTCGGGGTATGTTCTTATCTTTGGTCTGCAACACCTCTACTTCCTCACTATCTGCATTTTCACCTTCTTCATTTGGATTTCCAATATTTTCGTTTAAAGTGTTTATCTCTGTGTTACAGGGTGGTTCTTCCTTGTCCGAGGGCTCTTCACCTAGGCAACTATCATAATATTTCGAGTTTGATTCAGAAAACTCAAACTCGTTCCTGCCCATCAAGAAATCTTCAATCTGTTTATCGCCCTCAAAGACCTACCAGTATTTTTCGTTGTCCGGCACTGCAGGTCTGAATTTGGTCTGAGTGATGATCTACTGATCACTGGGAGGCTTGTGATACGAACTAGCCATGCATGCTAATCCATCTGCAATCGCGTTCTGAAACCTAGGGACAAACTCCAGATCGTATTCTACAAAGGTTTTCAATAGATCCATAGCGTCATTCCTGTATGCCCTCAACCTAGGATGTCTGGTTGTATATTCACCATTTACTTGCTTTATGATCAGCTCAGAGTCTCCATGCACAGCTATCCTACGGGCCCCCAATTTTTTCAACAAATTCAAGCCTAGGATAAGAGCCTCATACTCTGCGATATTATTTGTGCATTTGAAATGCAGTTTGCAGGCATGGCTCTCTGCGTAGTCACTCTCTGTGTTATGTACCCACACTCCTACTCCTGCAGTTCTCTTGGTGCATGACCCATCAAAATTCATTTCCCATAAAGGTTCGTTCTCGAGTTTATCACTATTTCGTTCTTGACGTGGTGTAGGAGCTTGTGAAGGGTGACTAATCAGCTGACTGGATTCTATTTCTGGTTCACTTTGAGTTTTTGTTTCAGTGCATTGTTCAAAGTTTTCTATATCATTCTCCTCCGAGTCTAGAGTAGCCATTATGTTAAAGTCCATGGGCTCTGTTTCCTTGTTTGTATCTCTGTTTTTGGACTCTGACCCCTCTAAAGATTCATCGTTACAAAGGATGAAGTAGTCAAGGTCTGCATGTACAGAGTATAAAGGTGAATTTTCAGGCTTTTCGGGGCTACTGACTAGGAATTTCATTTGTGCCTCTCTGTACAGTCTTCTAAGTTGGCTAAAGACTGGGATTGTGGCATAGGCCCCATCCATCTGCATTGTACCTTGCAGCTTGGCTCCCCATGATCTTGATAATAACATACCATACTTAGGTGGCACATATGCCACCACAACATCCATGACCATACATTTTGCCGGAATCTGGGTAAGGCTTACACACAGGTCTTTGATTAGGCCTAGACATTTTACTCTGCTAGAGTCGAATGAATATAAATCTTTATAGGGGCAGGTTATCTCTAGGCCTAGCTTTTCCATAACCACCTTAGGCATTAAGTTATGAGATGCCCCAGAATCATGCATTGCATTGTGAAGGATCTTGCCATGGATATTAAGACTGATATAAAAAGGGGGCAGTACCCCTTCCTGAAACTTCCCTTCAATCTTTGGACCAAACAGAAGGGCTGGTTGATCATAACTCAGGTTGACAGTGTCACTATTTTCGCCTAGATTTAATGCTTTCAAGATTCTGCCTTTATATACATCTTGAGTGGCCAGCTCAAAGAGTGGGATAGAGATTTTAATTTTTGCAATCTCACTCTCCCAATTGAAAGTGGACTGGCTCTTTGGAACGTTCAACTCTGTTTTGTTAGCCGCTACCTTAGTGGCTGAATCCATGGGCTGATTCTCACTATGTACAGTGCTTGTGAAAGTTTTATCGGGAGCATTAACGGCAATGCTAGTGCTACTAGTTGGTTGACCTTGTTTATCAGTGTCTTGGTTGTCTTTTTCTTTGTTCTTCCCAGAACTCTCAGCTGCTGATTTGTTACTTTCAGCAACTGCTTTAGAAGTTTTCTCAGGCCTTTTCTTGATGGTGACCTCAGAAGCCTTTGGTTTGGAAGTGTCTAGGATTTTTTTGCTCCTAAGTTCATATTGTTCTCTGACCTGCATGATGGAATTTTCAAACCCTAACCTGTACTCCTCAGATTCTAATATTTTCTCATCCCAATAAGAGGGTGAGGGCTGATATTCCTCTGTGGAACAGTTGTGGATTGATTTTTCTATTTCAAACATGTTTATCGTGGTCCCCCCAGACTCTTCTATCATTCCCTCATCTTCATCAAGAAAGTTCTCTTAGAATGGAGGAATGACTTGCTGATCTGATTCTCTTTGTTTGTTGGGAGTGGCGTTGTTTCTTCTAAAGTTATGGTTCTGGTTATGATTTTGATTTCTGTTTTGGTTACTGACTGTGACAACCATTTTTTCCATCATTTGCTGTAGCTTTTCCACGTTTTTAGCTAGACGGTCATAATTGGGATCAGATGTGGAAGTTACATTGTCATCTCTATATGTTGCCCTCTTCTCAGCCCTCAATCTTGCCTTTTTCTCAATCAGGTTAGCCTCTACACTCACTGCTCCTTTTTTCATGTCTTCCAGTGTGTTGTAATCCCTCTCCCTAAGCTGGTATGCCATATCAACATCAAAGCCTTCAGGGTATTTCACTAAATCCATACCTTGGGGAGGTTTCATGTGTGGAGGAAGAGCATTATAAACGTTGTTGAACCTTGTGGAGTAGTCATGGACACTTTCTCCTACGTTTCTCCTAAGATTCTTGTATTCTGCTAGGATTTGGAGAGGGTTGGCCTTAACTTCCCATTTGTTTATGAAGGTCTGATATAAGGCGGGAAGATCTTGGATACTATTAGGAGGTAGGCCTTTGAACCATTTCTTTACATCGCCTCCTAGGCTTTAAGCAAAGATTCTCATTTTGACTGTATCATCATCTATTTCCATGTAGTCAAAAGAATCTTCCATCCTATCTACATGGTGTTGAGATGTGGTGGACTCCTTTGCAGTGAAGTGTGGAATCTTTGATTGATAATCATTGGGTAAGGGTACCAGACGCTGAGGTAAAACTAGAGGTGCATACCAGGCTGCCATAATGATGTTCTGATGAGGTAAAGGGTTAACTTGAGCAGTTGGTATATGGATGACAGGGATATTATGACTAGCAAAAGACTGTTGAGCAGATTTAGGGTGGCAGAACCCTAAGTTTTGAATGAAATGGATATCAGGAGGTGTAGATGGAGGGGTCTCTCTGTCCCTAATGTGTTTACCACTTTGAGGTGGTGAACCAGGAAGCTCAAGGTCTGGCTGGTCTAGGACACTGAATGACCTAGTTCTTGGTAAACTGTTTTGAGCGCCCAGGTCAAAAAATGGGTCTGAAAGAGCTGTAAAGTCTTCTGGTGTAGAGTTAGCTCTATGGATGTGGCTGGAAATAGTTGATTTTTTAGGTGTAGGAGATCTCTTGAGGATGCTCTCAGGGTTTTTAACTACTTCAGGTGGGTTTGGGTTGGGATAAGCTCTTGTGTGAATGGTTCTTGAAGCCAGAATGTTGTTCTTCAACAAAGCAGCTTAACCCTACTTGTTCCTTCTATTGTGGCTGATGTTGTTATAAAGGTTGGTCTCCCAGTGGAGTCTTATGTGAAACCAAGATAATCAGCAGGCCTAATGATCACCAGTGGAGTCTTTGATCTTTATGGAGCTTTGGAGTCGCCAGGTGGAAGGTTTAGGATGCTTTTGGGGGGGTACACTGTCCACCACAGTTCCTATGAGATGTCCCTTTTCAAGGACATATTCCAAACACAGCAAACTCTAACCAGAGATTGACTGGGAGGGCTTTTACCAGATATGTCACCTTTGAAAGAGTGTGAGATCTGGAGGCTACGTGGCCCTTTCCAGAATTTGTCTAAGAGTGTGGGAGAAACCCAACAAATGGTGTGGCAAGCGAATTGCAAATGGAAGTGTTTCACTCCCAACCTAACCAGAGTTTCTAGGTGTTCTGAGGCTCTTGTGATGCAATAAGGTGGAAAATACTCAGAATTTCCCCAGCGGAGTCGCCATTATGTTGGGGTTCCCATGTTTTTGCCAGATTGGCAAGACCAAAAGATGAGACAACATCAGAACCACTTTTAGACCTCAGGATCTAGCCCTCCTGGGTTTTGAGAGGGATCTCTCTATGATTGTCAAAGGTGTATGTCTTTGAAGTTCAAAGGTTAAGATATTAGGCTAGTTATGGGCACAAGGTTTGGTTGTTTGATTGTTGTTTGGTTGGTTGTTGGGGATTAGGAAAGAAGGGTTCAATATAAGACAAGGGTGGGCAGAGAGGATTTTAGGCAAAGGAGAGATGATTTCAGGGAACATTCAAGACCATTGGGCAATGGAGTCAGGAGAGGGTTTACTTTCTATTCGATATGCAAGATTTCAGTTGGGCTAGTCATCTAAAGCATTGGATCTTAAAGATGATAGTGTGGCATGTAATGGTAAGAGAGAAGGTGAAAGCAAGGAAACCTCCAGGGTGACCTTCAGAAATTAGATCCAGGGACAGGACATACCATTGGACCACCTGTGATCCAAAACCTAAAGGTAAACTCTTCAGACAAGGAACATAAAAGATTCAGAACATGAAGTTGAAAACTTGAGATCAGAGAGAGACTTTGAACTCTCAATGCTTTGGCATCCAGCTTAAGGGAACTTGGAGAGGTTTAATTGAGCTGAAAAAGATCCTAGTGAGATAGAGGCACAGTTCTAAACTCCCAGTGTTCCCAATTCATACAATTAAATCCTAACAAGAACATCTAAAGACAGATTTCATTCATTCATACATCAGCTAGCAATATATCAGACCACTACACTGGTTAAATAACTAAAATCAATCCTCAGATGACACATTTAGTAGAAAACATTAAAGGCAGGGAGAGTAGCAACATAGGGTACCTAACAGGGGTAAATCCTATGCCAAATTTCTGATGCGTGCCATAAGAAATGGAATGAAATGAAATAAAACACAGAGACAGGAAAACATCACCGCAAATTTAGATCAGGATCCAAAGAAATGTGCTTGTCATATTAAAGAGCAACACTAGTCAAGTACAACACTGCCAACAACTTGGTATTCAGTCTGAAAACATCTTCCTCGGCCTATCTTACCACTTTACACAGAGAACATGTCTAAAGAGAAATAGCTTGCATTTCACAGATAGCCGATCAACAACCTTTACAATGAGTTTCGTCATGAATTTTATAGCTGAAATACGAGCAAAGGAGGTAGGTGAAAAACTAAATGTAGAATTAAAGCTCAGAAGAGGAAGAGGGCTGAAACCCATTCTATTTAAATTATGTGCATTTATCTCTGGTACTCTTTGGGTAAAAGAGTGGTACTCTTCAGGTTTCCATTTACTCCAGTATGACTCTGATGTACTCTGGCTGCAGTACCCTGTAGTACTTTTGGTGAATAAAAAAAAAGGTAAATAAATGACTGTAAAGTCCGCCATACTGCATGTCAAATGCTCCAATAGAATTAGGACTGTTGTCAGGGCAGAAAACCCCTTTAGAACACGACATAGAATAAAAACTACATGGGAACTTCGTCCTTTCACGAGAAAGAACATTCTGCTGATGCTAAAACCCTGTTGGCATTATTTTACATGCCCTAGGACCTTCTGATCGATCCTCGCAGTCTTTAACCTGGTATTTTGCCTCTAATTGTTTAGTTAAGGCTTACAATCTTCAATTATATCCCTTAAACTCTTTTATCTTTCACTGACATCTTTCGCTGCTCTAGTATTGTCCCTGTCTGTGCAATTTGAGCTTTAATGGCGCCGAAGAGGTTTGCAGAGTTGGAACTCTGTCCTTTGATGAAATTTATGTTGCAGACACCTTCCCGGACATTTTCCTATAATATCAGGCTTTAAATTTAGCTTCCTCTCTGCACTGTGCCATTAAGATAGCGCATATGAATCATGGCGGTTTTCCGCCTATCTGTAACCCTGCAACACACGAAAACACGTTAAGAAAAAACATGCATGGGAAGGGTGGCACGGATGACTGTGAAAATGGCAACGTATCGTGGAGAAGGACGATGAATGCAGAGGGTGTTGTGGAGGAAAAATGCCATAGAACAGCAGGAGGTGTATATGGAGAACGGTGAGATGGCCATTTTAACGTAAAACATTAAGATTTGACCTCTGCATGCATTATAAAGGGGACGGATGGACAAAACACGTGGAATGGGTGACGTGGCGGGATCAGGTCAATGGCGGGTGTGCGGTTAAATCTGTACCTTCCGATCTCAGGAGGAGATCGACGGCTGAAAATACATTGGAGGGCGATAGATGGTGGGCCAGGGGTATGGTTTGCCTGGGATTATCCCCCGTGTAACTTCGCAGTGCATTCACCGTTGGATGGGTAGCTCTAGATCGGATGGCACACGTGCATATCGCACCAGGTCTTCAACCAAACGTTAACGCGCGATGGGGGGGGGGGGCGGTTTTCAAATAGTGCTGGTGCCACATGTCTTGCGGTGAGTGGAATCGCTGTGAAATAGAATAATACCGCCCACCCTCCAACGGCGGTGCGATAAAAACTGGTGGTTTTAAACAGTGTGCGGCGCGGGGACCACAGGGGCATATGAACTATTGACCGTTGATCTACGGATTGAACGAGCGGTGGATATGTGATTGGGCGGTGAAAAGGGTGGGGACCATGGGCGCGATGGGATTGCGAAGATCGTCGAATCTGTGTAGATCGACGACGGACCTTGCCCCCGATATATATTTACGATGAGTGCTTTCCACCTTGGCGCCTGGGTCACGTGGGGAAAAAATTAAGGGGGCTGGCCTGAAGGGGGCTAAGACCCATATATGTCCAATTGTGGGTTTTAAACCTTTTTCAATGCAATTTGAGGCCAGAAATGGGTAACGATAGAGGCAATCAGGGTTTTTTAAACCAAACAAAGGGGGTGTGTATGGTTTAGAGGGGATTTTGGGAGGATTCAGAGGGTAAGAGGGGAATTTTGACAAGGGGAAAAAGGGTTAAAATGGGGTATTCTGCAGGGGTACAAGGGGCAAATGAAAGCCTTTTGGAGCACAATTTTTTACAATAAGTGAGGCCTTTTAAACTAGGAATAACAGTGGGGGTTTATCAAAGGCAAAGGCACAGGAGACTTCAAGGATGATGTGTTTTTAGAGGAAATGCATTTCTTGAAGGCGCAGAAACATTTTAGCCCCGGCCTATTTGCTTGTCAAAAATTCATAGGGGACTAACACACTAGATCCCATCATTTGCCACCACTAGGAAGGATGCAATGGGAATTGATTTGTCTCCTAAAATGACCTCAAGATTTAGTATATAATATCATTGGCACACTATGCTTATTACTAGTCTTCATGCTATAAATTAGGTGTACATTTCACATGGAGGGAATCTATGTAGTCAAAAAATTGTGTATTAGTAGTTAATTTGGTATAAAGACATCACGTTTATTGGTAAATTTCTTGAGGTGGAGAGGATCATATTTATCATAAATAAATAAGAGGCTTATACTATTGGTTACTAAGCTTATAGCTATCTTTTCCATTAAACTTTCAAAAATCAAGTAGGAACCTTCATATCACATAAATTAATTATAACACATAAATATAATTGAGTAAGTTGTGTAAAGTGACACAATTGAACATAATAAGTGATATCATTAATATAAATACATGAAATAATATAATAATATGTGTATGACGAAAAAACCCCAGAGATTTTTATTTTTTATTTTTCACTGCAATGTCTCAACTAAAACTTTTACGTAAACTATAACCATGATTTTGTTTCTCTTGCGCATTGTCGTTTCCCTTCTATTCACGAGTTTATTGATTTTATCCCCATATTTTCCATCATGTGCAGTGGTGTGTGGATTCTCTTTCTCATTGCATCCTACTTCGTTTTCTCAAAGATGCCATCTACCTCAATTTGTGCCTATTACTCAATGTTTCTCTTCATTTATTGAAGCCATAGTTTCAATGTTTCTCTTGTGGATGGGTTTCCTTCTTTCCACCACAATCCTCTACCTCTCCCTCTACTTTTTTTCCACTATCATAAAATGAGCATTGGCCATGACATGTGGCACATGTTGTGCTACTATTTTTTCAATCATCACCACGAGAAGGAGGATTCACACATGAGTAACTAGTCCATCGTTGATATTCCTGAATCTTTACATATTTCGTTTATTGTAGATTTTTTCTGTAGGGTTGCTTTTTCCACTGTTGTTATTCTTTCTTGAAGAAGCGCTTTTGGGAAACAACAACAAGCTCAATCAAAATATCAATAACAAAATTTTAAATTAAGATTGCTGAAAATTTAACACCTAATTTTTTTCGAATAATCACCTTATGAAGTGCATTCAAACACATTGAGCACCCTGCATAAGAGTGATTCGTATATTGTCTCTCCAAACACTCTGGAGGAATTTTTATGCATTTTGGAGTTCCCAAAGTCACTCTTTAGAGAGTTAAAATTTCTCATTTCGTGATTCTTAATACCACAAACACACAATATAGGATTATAGCAAGCATTTGATTGGGTAATATTGATTCCCTTATTTTTGAAAGCATTCTACAATTTGTTTTCACATGCCTAAGAATCATCTAGTGGCACAGGAATACCAACTAAAGATGAAGAAGTCGAAGACACCAAATAAGGTGATTAGGATGGAGAAGGGATTTTCAAGGCATTTTGATCATGTGCTGCATATATCCAAGTTGCAACGACATGAAATAGTCTAATTCTATGAATGGAGCTTGCATCCTTTCCTGAATCTCCACAGGCCTCCCCTTTCCTGACCCTCCACAAGCCTCCTTTACTCCACCAAACAACTCGTCGGATAGGTCAGGCTCGCATGAAGCAGTCTCATATTGGACTGGAAATGCAGCAATGGTGCCACTAGAACCCCTTCCTGCCATTAAAAGTTGTGTATATTTTATTAAATGCCATATTGATCATCCAAACTCATGGAATTTTCACTCATGGTTACTCCATTTAAAATCAAGATCAAGAAAACCAAACCCTCTGCAATTCTTTCACCTTCCCTCATTTTGCTTCTTTACTATCCGATTTCCTTCACCAACATCAGTTTGGACTCTTTTTTTCCCCTTTCATCAATGATCCTCTCTAATAATATTTTTTTGATTTTTTGGTTGAGTTTATATGTAGGGTTTAATCTCACATTTTTTTTCAAATTAGTAGCAGCAAATCTGGATTCAGGTTGGGGGTGAAATTAGTGAATCTTTGGTTACAACTTATTGGAGAATGTAACTAGGTTCGGTCTTCATAAATTGTAGGTTAGTAAATAATTAATTTACTTGTCAAAAGAATAAATAAAAAAAAATATATTATTATTAATGACTTATTAAAGCACGTGTTTCATGCTTGGGTCATATTTATTTTAGTTCAAAGTCCCAATTGTGGACTTCTAGTTTTTATTATGATTCTATAGAATTATTGCAGATTTAAATTGATCCATATTAGGATTTTGAATCATACAAATACGTTAAGTATTGAGTAAAACGTGATTTATGAAGCCTCCAAATTAATTCGGCCTTAAGGTGATCAAGTCGGCCTGAAATCTAGTAATTTGAACCCATCAGAAGGCTATATATATAGGAAGATTGAACTCACTTGGAGACATCTCAGTGCAACACAAAAATTTGATTTTGTAGCTGCAACAAGGATAAATTTTGAAATGAAGGAGAAGGACTTTCTAGATTCAGTTTTGGGCACACTTATAAAGTTGAAGAAAATTAAAATTTTGGCACCACTCTCTCTGCATTTCGAGTTATTGTTTGGGAGATCGAAGTTCTCAAAGTTTTACTGCAACAGTTGTTGCATCAGTTGCTTCCAAGAGAGGAGGAAGTTGAAGTTTGTTTTGTTGAATGTTGCTACTTGGAGAAGTTGTACTGGGCTTAAATCGAAATCTTTGAAGATAGATAAAAATATCTACCTCAAGATTGAAGTCTAAATAATCAAGGTCAAAGTTCCATGTCATCATAGTGTTGCTACTACTACTGACAGATTCAGAAAGGATCACAAGAAAGGAGGACTTGGTGTGGCGGAAGTCCGGGTCAAGGTCTAGAGTCTCAGGAATCACTATTGAAGGAAAAATTATTGTCTGCATTTTCCCCTCAAGGGGGGTTTTCCACTAGCAATTGGCCTACATTTGATGTCCTTGATCTATGTGTGTTTGCTTTGATATTTTCTTGATGAACTGATAATAAGAGAGATAATAATAAAAATATAATAACTAAAGAAGATCACAAGTAAATAATCAAGAACAATATAATATTTCTGCCTTTCTGATTCTCTAACATGGTATTAGAGCTTTGGTGAAGAAAGGAGGAAAAGGAAGTCTCGAGGACTTGATCAAGGAAGTCATAAGAAGTACACTAGAGGAAAGAAGTATTCACTACCTTCAAGAAATATTTATAGCTCTATCAAAGGATAAAACAAGCTTGAAGGAGTAAAAAATTATAGGTCTTGCAAGAAAACGATTGGCGTCATCCTTGAAAAGAAGAAGGTCTTATATTTAGTCAAATGAAATATGAAAAGGCATATAGAAGAATCAAGTGATGTTAATATGGAAAAGTATAGAGAACTGGAATTAATATATATAACTTTTATTGTTGAAGGCATAAAGGAAAAGGGATAAGGTTCTTTTCATTGATGAAATATTTCCAGAAAAATAACTGGTGATTACATCCATTCTGGGATTACCACCTACTTGGGGTTCTTTTGCTTCATTTACCAACTGTTGGAAAGAAACACCCACCTTTGAGGAGATATGGATAACATGTAGTCAAGAAGAGTTAAGGGTTTCCATGGTAACCCACAATGAAGAAGTTTCAAATGCTTATGTTTCTCATCATAAAGGAAGATTCAATAAGAAGGCACCAAAGTAAAAGTTGATATGTCAAATATTGAGTGTTATCATTGTCACAAAATGGGACACTATAGGAGCGATTTCCCTGAAACCCCTAGGAGTAAGAAAAGAGATAGATATCATGCAAACATGGCTGAAGAAACATCATATCTTGGTTTTTAAGTTCATGTGGTTATCATCTTCTGAAGATCTTCCCGGATTATCCACAGTATCAAGAAACATTTTTCGACATTTTGAATCCCAATGGGGATCCATCTTCAGGACAATGGAATGATCTAAGGGACTTTCACTACTAATCCGTTTCCTTCCTATATTTTATTTGTACCTTTTATGTAGTATAGGTTTAACATATTCTTGGATATATATTTATTTATTTTATGAGTTTTAGGTTTTCCCTCAGCTTGGGAGGGAGCCCACAAAAACTCGTCAAGATAATAATCTCATTCCCTATACTTGTCTTCATGTACTTATTTAAGATTTTGATTATACTAAATACTAATCACTTTTCTACTTATATTCCTTATGTAGGAATCAATTTGTTGGATGTTCGAGAATCATGGAGAAGGCTTGAATGATCAAATAAGGAGACCAAAAAATTCAAAAGGTTTGTCAAAGAATCAAAGGTATGTATTCAAAATATATAGTATTGTCACTCTCCTTGAAAGATCCATTTATATGTTACTAATTGTTGCTATGTCTAGCTCTACTGAATCCTAAAAGGATTCTTGTTTTGGATGATTCATTATCTGATGAATCTAATCACCTTACAAACCTATGATTGCTTATATAAATAGAACCTTAAGGAGGTTCTCTAGAAAACCCTAACCTAAGGGTATGTTGATAATGTGTGAAACCATAAACCTATTTAGGGCTATTTATGAAGAAATTGTCACTTTTGATTGATATATTTATGAATCTCGAGTTTGGGATTTTGATATGATCATGGAAGCTCTAAAATTGTTGGATTTAAAATGATGTTGTTAGAAATATTGAACCTTTGGAGTGTGATATAATGATGGTTTTCATTGACAATGAACCGAAACCTTAGGTTTTGGTTAGGCCTCCTTATGGAAAGTCCTAGGAGTGAAACCCTATATTTTCTCTTGATTGAATCCCTAGCCTAGTCTAGGACAACATATGTCTGATGTATTAATGTTGAATAACATATGATGGGCTTATTGTTATCGTTCTGTAATTTACGATATTGTGAGAATAAACAAAGAGGACAACATCAAAACCTCTTTAGAAGTTGGGATCTAGCCCTGCCAGCTTCAGAGCGCGATATCTCTATAAAATTTAACTTTGTTTTTAATAAATCTTAGGCTAGTTACGTCTATACTTGATTGTTTGTTTGATTTTGATTGTTTGGTTGATTAAGTGAATATATTCCCATTGGGCTATGGAGTCAAAATATAACTGGTTTTGTATCAATATTTGAAAGAGTTATCGTAGGGAAAGCTAGGTTGCATTAACTGGATCTTTTAATATTTTAAGTGAGATGTGGATGTGGAAGAAGTGTGAAATTTAGTAGAGATTGAAAAGAAATTAGTTATTATTCAATATGACTTCAGTGGAAAACATGTAAATTGCAAACAACCAGAATAAGGTGCTCTAATTAACATGTCCTATTCATCACAATTTCTATTAGACAATTAAGATTTTTCAGATTTACAGAGAAAGGAAAAAAAGTGAAATAACACAATTACAAAATAAAAACTTCACCAGTGAATACACCACATGAATCCTGTAATAAGTACTTGTATTATTGATGCTCCAACATACTTGAAAATTACAATGCTCAGTAGGAAAATATACACAGAAATAAACCTATAATGCTTCGAATAGTGAAGTATTTATACTAAATTTTACAAAATTTATTACATTAACGTTATCTCAACAGACAATGTATTATTAGCAAAAAATTGAACAATAAGCTCTAACTGTGACAAAATAAGAGGCTCGGTGGAGATAATCTAGAACACTGACACTGTTTTAGAGGAAACAGTTATTGAGTGGACCTATTTCTGGGTTGTGCTGGCTGGTGTGCTGGATGATGTGTTGGAGGTAGCTGACTTTTCTCAATTGCTCTTTACTCCTATAGCTCACATAGTTTATCCCATTGATCTTCATCTGGGATAGTAAATTTGATTACCTTTCGGTAAATATCATCAACTTAAATATATATGGCAAAGGTAGGCTTTACCGTGAAGATGTGATTTACCTCATGTTGAATGAAAATTCATTACTGATTGCCTCCAGAAACGCTCTGCCTATCATACTGCCTTTAATGCTAGATAATTTGGTGTTGTCCTTGGAAATTTATTTCAATTTCTTCATATAGTCTTCCTAAGCTATCAAATTATCATTAATAACAAAAAGAGAAGGCAAACCCTTATGTGTTAAAGGCTCTATCCCGTTGAAAAACCTGTTTACTGCTATCTCCAAGCCATGGCATTTCTCTTCCAACTGAACAACCAGATTCTTCTTGGTAAGAGTCCTCTTCACTTCTAAGATGGTGTCTATTCTATGATCTACTCCGAAGTCATGCAACTCATATATGTTCTTGGAGTTCAAAAACTTGATAATGTTATTAGCTGTAGTAGGCATATCCCCGATCTCCTCTTTGATATCTGTGATAGCATCATTGGCCTTCTTTATCAACTCCTTTTGTTCAAAAATAATCTGGATGCAGGGCCAGATTTCATTAATGGAATTAATAATATCTGCTCAGATGATTTCCTTGGCTTGGGCCAAGGTCTGTCCAATGGCTGATTCTATCTTTGAATTCTGCAATATCTCTCTTAATTTTTGAGCTCTCTGTGTTTCTACTGAATGTGAGGCTTCAGTCCTTGATCTCTAGTCTTGCAACACTTTGAGTTGATCCTACAACTTCTTGATTTCCTCTGTATGAATAGACAGATTCTCCACTGCCTTTGTCAACTGTTCTGCACCATCTAATTTATGTGTTGTAGAATTTTTAGTTGTGGGGATGGTTGTAATAGGTACAATGTCCAAAGGAACCATGGAAAATTTTGCAGCCTACTCCCTCTCTTTAATGATCTTTTCCATTTCTGTCTCCATTTGTCTCAACTGTGCATTTTGCACCATGATGAGCTTCATCATATCAGTCTTTTGAGACTTTATTTCTTCAATGTCCTTGGTGAGAGGGTCTTCTGTAGTTGATAGCTTCAGCTGTTTTCTCAATGCTACTATGTTAGAATTCTTCTTCTTAATTATCTCTTCTGGGGCATTCATTTTAGAGGGATCATATCTTATTTTAATCACCAAGTCCTCTAAGGATTTAATCCTTGTACCCTTAGCAAGAGAGGAGATTTTATCCATTTTTAGCTGTGACTGAATGTTGGCCAAAGAAACTTGCAACTTAGAGAGACTCATTACTGTGTTATTAAAGGTAGAGGAGATCATTTCATCTGTTTTCTTGTGCATCTCCTTTGATCAATTGGATGAATGTCTTTTATGTAAAACTCAAAAGAAGTCTTCTTGTAATCAGTTGTTTTCTTTGGCTGTGAAATATGTGCCTCAAGAAAGGCCATTTGCATTTTACCTTTCTCAGAGTCAAATTCTGAAAACAACCTACTTTGAGAACTAGAATTCTGCTTCCAGAATTGTCTATATGTGATGTTTTTCAGGATTTCATTCTCCAATTTTATTACTCTGAATATATCAAAGACTGTTTTCTCTTTCTCCCCTTCGACAACCTTAGTTGTCTGAATAGCTTGTTGTTGGTTCTGTGAAGCTGAAAAATTTGTAGGAGAAAGGGTGGATTGGCCACCAACTTGAGAAGATGAAGGTGTCTCCTTAGTGATTATAACAACCTCATGTTTTGAATGTTTTCCTGTATTGGCTTTGGTATTAAGCTTGGTCTTTTTTCTATACACTATCTTGAACTCCTTGCTTGTAGTGTCAGTCACTAAAGGTGACTCTTCTTCTCTCTGTCTTTTCCATAGTTTTTCCTGTGCGGAAAGAGTCTGTGATGTTGAGGTTGAGACTAGATGCTCCTCAGCTTCCTGCAAAGTGTTTTCAGGACACTCCAACTGGTTCATGTACTTCTCTATCTTTTGCCTATGGGTGTGTATATAAGGAGTAGTATTTTTTCTACCCTCAGTTTTGTGATGCTTCCCAAAGGATCACAGGACCAGGTAAAGCTTAGGATGAAGTTCATTTCCTTCAATATTTTGTCTACTTCCTCACCTATTGATTTTCTGTTACAAATGAATAGCCCAATTTGTGTTTTAATTCTATCTGGGATTTCTTCTTTGCTGATAACAAGTGGATTTCATCAGCAATCAACATTTGTCTAATGTATTCTAAATAAAAAATCCTCATTGGGAGGAATTTTGGAAGCTTGTAAGGAGCAAGCTCATAACCATATACTCTCAACTCTATGTAGTTCTGGTATAAATATCAATCCCTATTTTGGATTGATTTGATAAATGAAAAATCCTTTTGATGTCTTAATTAATTCTTGGCTCAGTTATACTGCTCAGAAGGCTCATATTTGGATGTACAAACAGTTCAATGAACTTTTTGTATGAATACTCTTTCTGCTCTTTCATTACTAATGTCGTCCAGAAGATGACTGACTACTGATTTCCATCTTCATCTAGTTTCTGCATAGAAAATTTAAACCTATCTTCCTGATAATACAAAAACATGTAAACTAAAATAGAGGAATATTTTAACACCTCTTATGTCTGAATTTGGCAAATTGGTCATGAATAATGTCTGCCAGGAATTGGCTGAAATTTAAGTTGATAGATGGTTTAGAATCTGTGGAAAATATGTAGAGGAAACCTATGATGGACTCATCTATCCACTGGTCAGAATAATAGCCAAGGAGGTATGAAATGACTGTTATGATTTGATTTGCTCTGTCAGGGAATATTGAGGAAGGGTATGGAGGGTTCTTTTTAGGCAGCTGAGTGTCTTCAACTAGGAAAAGGTCAAAGGTTTTGGCCCTTTTGGAAAAATCCAACTTCTGGTATAGTTCATTGAGGGCTTCTAAGGAGAAAGGGGTGTTATTTTCCACATAAGGGGCTTTCATCATCTACTTGATGTATTTTGCAGTGATCGTGAAGAGAATTTCACTTGTGGGGGCAATGATGGCTCTTTGACTGGGTATATAGCAAGCTTGACATTTCCAGATGAGCTCAAGGGCACTGAAAGTGTGGGGGAAGATATAGTCAGGGAATTTTAACTCACACAGGCCAATATAATCTGATTTATCTATATATTTATCCTCTAAAGATAAATACATCTCAAATAGTTCGAATTCACAGAGAGTTTCATGGATTTTATAATATTTGTTAGCTAGGGACATGGTCTATATAAATAGGAGGATGGATCAAAGGGTTAAATGGCTCCTCCTGGTTTTTATTCTTGTGAGGAATCTTTAACTGTTTCAGAGGAATTCAAGGAATTTTTAGAAAGGAGCAGGTTTATTGGGATTGTCCAAAGCTCTGAAAATGGTTGAAGGAGGTGAGGTCGATGCAGTGGCTTTGGTCGGCGATGAACTCATGAATCGAACTCGAGCTTTGTAAACCTGTCAAAATAATGGAAATCACAGACAAATGAAGAGAGTAAAGGTTAAATTGGTTTAAAGTTCATGTTTTTATAAAAAATTGGGCTTTTTCTATGATTATGGCGTGAATCTGTTATATTAACGATCATTATTTTAATTGAATGCGTTAACGGATCCATTACCATGGGAAGGGATATGATAGGAAACATATATGTGAGCTGGCATGACGAGACTGGCAGGTGTAGCGAATAGGTAAGTGGTTTTAGTTTTGTGGGAAATGTAGTTTTCCGAGGGGGGGGGGCATATAGGGTGGTAAATCGTATGAGCGGAGGGGGGTGCGAACTGTGGAGAAAACACCACGTGGTCGTGGGCCTGAAACCTAAAACAAGTTTTTTCGGACCCCCCCTTGGCGGTAAAGCTCGGATGGAGCGGGGGGGGGGGGGGAGCTAACGTGGATCGTAGATCTAGAGTCAGATGAAATGGATTATGGAGATATGGGCAGTTTTTAAAGTGATATGACTTGATGGGTTGTCGAGTAGCGGAAGCTTTAATCAAAGTAAAAACTTTAGATAGTATGGAAAATGTGCCAATATTCTGTTTATGCGCCCAAATGCTTTAGAGGTATGATAAAATGATTTAACCAATTTTTCCTTCTTATGCACATAAATACATTTGAAAAGCAAAATTATGATAACCATTTTAATTCTTTTATAGCCTCAAAAACACTTCTACCTACCCATTGAATTTTATTTCTTTTGCTAGACTAACATTTTTTCTTCTTTCTTCTAAGGGTGCATTTAGGCTAGCAAATCCACATCACTTTTTTTACAAAAAATATAATCTACTCTATTAATTATTTCTCCTATTGATTCAGATTAAGTAGTTGAATCAATTTCATTTTCTACCTAACTACTGATTTACCAAGATAAAATTGTTTTTCAAATCTTTATTTTCAAACCTAATCGACAAAAAATCACTACTGTTCAATCATGATTAAGTTGTATGATTTGAACAATTATCTAGTCATTGTGGTGCTTTTAAACAAGCTTCACACAATCGTATTTGATGATGACATAAATAAAACTAATCTATCAGTAGTGTCATTTGAATTTGCAACACTTTTAGTATTATTTTTTCTATTTTTTCTTTTGTGGGGTTCTTTTTTTTTCAACTTTTCTTTCTTTTTGTGTTTTTGTCTTTATTCATTTTTTTAGATATACCCTCTTTTCATTTTCTTTTATATATACTTTTTTTTGGAAATCATTTTCATATTGAAAAATATTTACAATGTAAGATTACTGAAACAAAATACTTAATAACCTTGATTATTAATTTTTAATAGGACCCTAACATTTAATATGGTGATCTCCTAGATATGTGTGTTGACCCATTTTCTAATTGTTCTAAGAATATAGGGTTTGAAAATAAACCTTAGTCAAAGTTTTAAAGATTTAGGATGATGATTGAAAAGTCTAGGGTCTATAAATAAATCCTAGTAATGGTAAAAATCTCTATGCTAATATGAATCTATATAATGTGTGCTGAGAATTTATAGATGGAAAATAGAGGGTTTACATCGAATCCTAGTGGAAGTTACTTATGATTTGTTTATTGAATTCTAGGATTTATATTAAACCTTAGAAGAAACTCTTCATCACATGCTTTGATAATTGATTTGAAATCCGGCATATGCATCTAACTCTAGTGAAAGGTGATCATAACAATGTTTGAATTCTGGTTAATCTTCATTGATTCCTTTATATGAAATCTAGGACTTGTATGAATCCCTAGTGTAAATTCGAACATGTGAAATCTAAAGGCTGTAAGATATATTGTAGATCTATATTGGTTCTATGGTTTAATTAATGTTGTGTCAAGGTATATTATACCTTTGAAAGAAACATTGAAACCCCAGATAGAATGAAAGACATTGTAAACTAGTCTAGGTTTATGACAAAATTCCCTATTGAAATGTTGAAGAGTACATGTCTCTTATCTAGGTATCTAATATGTATAAATTTGCAAATGATTCTATAACTCTAATATGGCTAACTTTATGCTTCTATAGTTTTGATTTTAATTTATATCCAAAGTTGTGCAAGTACATCATGAATATGAGAAGGTAATAAGTATGATGAAAATGATGGAATCCATGAAATATTATCCAACACCTAAGAAGAAGTTCAATCTCCCTACATTAACAGGAAGTTTGGATAGAATTTGACCTCCCTAGATTAAGAGGGAGTCTGGATAAAATAAGAAATTGTTATGGTTCTCTACTTCATGTGTCATGCACTAGACAAGGACTAATAGTCGTAAGTATTATTGAAGACCATGAGTAAGAATCATAGTCATGCTTGGAGAATATACTATGAAAATATATGTTGCCACATGTAAATTAGGAAGATGAATCTTCTTCTGATAGATTCTATTGATAGTCCTACTGGAATTAGTTGAAGGGCAACATCGAAACCTTCAAGTTTGTTTTGATTATATATCTGAAATTATTAATGATTAGGGTTTGTGTTTTCACAAGTGAATCTCTCAAAGGACTTGACAACATGTTGGTTACCAATCAGTTTGATTGGGAGAGATTGGTTTTCCTTGATATGTTGGATCTGTGATGAGGCTTTGTGAGTGAAGTATAGTATGGAAATTCATCGGGTTGACACTTTGCGTTGATGTCTGGTTGGGAGGGTAAAATTGGGTGTATGTGCACCTAGTTCCTTGGGTTGATGGTTAGTAAGTATTCTTGATGGTACCTATAGTGGCTGAAATATTTAGTCCATATTAGTCCTAGTTGGATAGATTGCCTTGGTTAGGAATCTAGTTCATGGCATTGTAGTGCCTAGACTGTTGAGTGACCAATGAATAGAGTTCCCTAGTTAGCAATCTAGTCTGAGAGATTTAAGTGTATTCATAGTTGATATAGTTGAGATCTACCTTGTACTATTGAGTTATGAATACCTCCCTAGTTAAGAGGGAGTGTTGAAGAATGTAACTAGGTTCGGTCTTCATAAATTATACTTGTCAATACTTATTGTACTTGTCAAAAGAGTAAAGAAAGAAATTTTTATTATAGATAAATGACTTATGAAAGCATGGGTTTCATGCTTGGGACATATTTATTTTAGGTCAAATTCCCAATTGTGGATTTCTAGGTTTTATTTTTTGTCTATAGGATTATTGTAGGTTTCTATTGATCCATATTGGGCTTTTGAATCATGCAAATAAGTCAAGTATTGAGTAAAATATGATTTATGAAGCCTCCACATCAAGTCGGCCTTAAGGTGATCAAGTTGGCCTCAAATACAGTAATTCGAACCCATCAGAAGGTTATATATATAGTGTTAGGTCCCTATATTACTAGTATAGTCCCTTATTATTGTTAGTGTAACCCCCTTATTGTTATTGTTGTATCCCTATAACCCCAATATTTTTATTATTGTGCCCATACATTATTATTGTTAGGTCGGCTAGGATTATATTGTGACCCCATGGACTCCTATATATAGAAGGAGGTTTTGGTCATTTGTATCATCCAAGAAATTATTAATTTATGTAATGTATTGGAGGGCTCCCCCTCGAAGTGGCTGATTTCTAAGTCGTTGATCTCTCTTTTCTTCTATTTTTGGAGCTGGTTTCATAACATTTGGTATCAGAGCTTTGGATTCTAGAGTTTCTTTGTTCCAAACAGGTCATCGTGGCAGTTTCTTTATAACCTTTTTTCTACGAAGGTTCAGAAGCTAAAAATTTTCAGAGCGAAGCCGCAATCCTGAGGAACGTCCTGTACAAATTCAGATGTTGGTTCACAATATTTTTGGAGATATGATCTATGGATGTTAGGGTTTTTTCAGGCTTCTGAAATTCATCTCAAAGAGGTGACCATGGGAAAATCGTCATAACTCTCTCTCTGAGCATCGGATGGGAATTTTGTAAAAAGTGGCCACACGTACACAAACTGTAGTTTCCTGACTATGAATTTCAGAGCCGAAGGAGGAAACAATGACATGTGGAATATCGTACAAGTTCGCTCTATTGAACCAGTCCATAATTAAGTCATTGTGGGAGATTGAGCATAACTTTGTCTTGAAGAATCCAAATCAGGTCAGACCTATGGCATTCGAAAGAAGATTCAGAGGGATACTACAGGACCAAACTTTAGATATTGAATATCTAAAATCATAGAGATAATTCAGTTTCAATATCGAGCTCCTCAAAAGCAAGAAAAATGTGTGTATTTTTTTTGAATTGCATAAGTCTTGTTTGAAAAATTAGTTTGAATTTATTCCAAGGGAATATTGTAGAATAGATATTAGTATTGGCTTCTAAAATGCCCCTAAAAATAATTCAACACCAATTAAGTCTTCAGAAGGCTCTAATATGACCCATGAAGATGAAGAACTGCAACATGACCAAATTACAAGAGCAAGTGCACCAAATTTCACTCTCACAAATATCAACAAAAATGAAATGGAAGTTTTGAAGAAAAGCATGGAAGCTAAGATGGATGGTTTGAAGAAAGGCATGGAAGCTAAGATTGATGGCATGGAAGCTGGCATGGAAGCTAAGATGGATGACATGGAAGCTAATATCGATGAAAAAATGAAAGATAGAATGATCTAAAAGCGGACATGGAAGGTTTGAAAAATTTGATACAAGAAATGTTTCCTAATGGTGAAAATATAGTAGAGGAAACTCGTGATGAGAAAAAAATAAATGTTAATCATGATTTCATAAACTCTAATGTTGGATGGAAGAACCCCCATATTCCAAAGATGGATATGAGGAATTTTGATGGCAAGGATCCCGTAACATGGATACTACAGATGGAGCAATATTTTTATCTCAATAATGTGCAAAACATACAAAACACAAAAGGTACGCATTGCAACTTTACATTTAGAACAAAATACATTTGTATGGTATCGATGGCTTTTCTCTCATAAAAAAATTGTCACTTGGTCAATTTTTACAAAGGAAATGATAGCGCATTATGAGGATACAAAGAGAAACACCTTCTTTAGCTAATTGATAAATCTCAAACAAAAGGGTTAAGTGGTGGAGCACATTGAGGACTTCCAAAAATTGAAAATAAGGGTAACTAATATTCTAGAGGAACACAAGATTGATGTCTTCATAGGGACTTTAAAGGATAACATCCAACATGAGGTTCGCATTTGGGAACCTGATTCATTGGAGAAGGCGTTTAGGTTGGAAAGAAAAAATGAATGTAATTACGGCGACAAGGAAGCATACCACTCACATCTATAAGGATGGAAGTGCTCCTACTACTAGACCTCCACAACCTACAAGTTTGATACCACAACAATTGGAAGAAAAAAGAGAAAAAGGGCTGTGCTATAGTTGTGATAGAAAATACACTAAAGGTCATAAGTGTGCTGAGAATAAATTATTTTACATAGATTGTGAAGAGGAGGAAGAAAATGAACAAGAATCTTCAAAGGAAGAGGATACACACCAAGAACTAACCCTAGAAGAAGAAGAAATGAGCCTAACCATATTGTGTAATGCATTGGCAGGAATTACCACTCAAGATAGAAGGACATATCAAGAAGAAAATGGTAATACTGTTGATTGATTCGGGTAGTACCCATAATTTTATTCATTGTAAGGTAGCCAAGGAATTGAATTGTTTCCTACACCTAGAACCAAAATGTCAAGTTATGGTTGCAAATGGAGGGACTATAAATTGCTCTGAAAAATGCCATAATATCAAGCTAACCATGGGGGAATATGTATTGAATAGTCCAATGCTTTCTATTGCAATGGGAGGTGTTGATGTTGTACTAGGAGTACGATGGTTACAATGTTTGGGTACGGTAGCTTTTAATTTTCAAGAACTTTTCTTGAAATTTTTTTCGAAAGGAAAGGAAGTTGAATCACGGGGTATAGTAGGGAAGCTGGGAAAGATAATAAGCTCTAATGTCATGACAAAGCTTCTGAATAAAGAACAATGAGGCGTAATTTCAAAATTATGCTCACTGGAAGTTCCAACATCAAAATCAATTATTTCTCCATATCTCCAAAAAGTCTTGGAGAATCATTCCAAGGTGTTTGAAACTCCCAAAGTACTCCCACCTATTCGTGATCGTGATCATTCTATTCATTTGATTCCAGGAAGTGTCCCTCCAAACATCAAGCCTTATAGATATCCTTATGTCCAAAAGAAAGAAATTGAATGTACGATTACAGAAATGTTAGAGGCTAGTATAATTCAACCTAGTCAAAGTTATTTCTCTGCTCCAGTAGTATTGGTGCACAAGAAGGATGGATCATGGCGCATGTGTTCGGATTATAGGGAGATCAATAAGCTCACTATTAAAGATAAATTTCCCATTCCTGTGATTGATGAATTATTAGATGAATTACATGGAGCAAATTATTTTACCAATTTGGATATTCGTTCAGGATATCATCAAATTAGAATGAAGACTGAAGATATTCCGAAAACAACATTTCAAACTCATGAGGGTTGTTATGAATTTTTGGTCATGCCTTTTGGCCTTACCAATGCACCTTCTACATTTCAAGGGTTGATGAATTCAATTTTCAAACCCTTCCTTAGAAAATTTGTGCTAGTATTTTTTGATGACATACTAATCTACAACAGGTCTTGGAAGGATCATGTTCAACATGTTGATAGGGTGCTCAAAGTATTGGACAAGAAACAATTATATGCAAAAACATCCAAATGTTTCTTTGGAGTACACGAGGTGGAATATCTGGTTCATATTTTATCTCACAAGGGTGTTAAGGTAGATCCTAACAAAATTAAAGCCATTAGAGAATGGAAAGTCCCCACAACCATAAAGTAGTTGCAAGGATATCTCGAGTTAACAGGGTATTATCGCAAGTTTGTTAAGAATTGTGGGAGAATAGCAGCACCTCAAACAAAATTATTGAAGAAAGATGCATTTTCATGGACTCATGAATCAACTAAGGCCTTTGGACATATTAAAGAGGCAATGTGCCTAGCACCAGTCTTAGCTATGCCATACTTCACAAAAACATTTATTGTGGAATTTGATGCCTCAAGAAATGGAATTGGTGCTGTTTTAATGCAAGAAGGAAGACCCATTGATTTTGAA
Organism: Pinus albicaulis; assembly: GCA_034641835.2. Lineage (NCBI taxonomy): Eukaryota > Viridiplantae > Streptophyta > Pinopsida > Pinales > Pinaceae > Pinus > Pinus albicaulis. The sequence goes on from CM076569.1 coordinate 292,423,136, forward strand.
AGTCATCCAATAAAAGGAAAGTATTTACAGAAAGCTATTTATGAGAAGGAAATGTTGGCAATACTACATGCACTAAAGAAACGGAGACCTTACCTAATGGGAAGACACTTCAAGGTAAAAACTGATCATGATAGCCTTAAACACTTTTTGGAACAAAGTCTATCTTTAGAAGAGAAGCAAAAATGGGTCATAAAGATGTTGGGTTATGATTTTGAAATCATCTACAAAGAAGGGAAGCTAAATGTTGTTGTAGATGCACTCTCAAGAAAGGATGAAGAAGTGGAAGCATTTCTTTGTGCCATTTCTATTATCCAACCAAATTGGATAATCGAAGCAAGGGATGAATGGAAGAAGGATGAAGAAGTGTGGGCACTCATTCAAAAGTTGCAGCAAGATCCTAGTATATGTGATACATTTAGTTGGAAAAATGATTCCTTATGGTACAAAGATCGCTTATATATTTGCAAGAATTCCCAACTAAAACAAAATAGTCTCTTGGAATTGCACACTTCTCCTTTAGGAGGACACTCAGGATTTTTAAAAACTTACCACGGGGTGAAGAAAGAATTTTTTGGGATGGCCTTAAATCTTATATTCAAAAGTTGGTAGCGGAATGTTTGGTTTTCCAGCAAAATAAAGTTGAGACAATTAAGACCCTAGGTCTTCTACAACCTTTATCCATTCCAAGTCAACGTTAGGAGGACATTTCAATGGATTTTATCACAGGTTTACCTAAGTCCGAAGGAAAGAGTGTCATCATGGTGGTAGTTGATAGAATTACCAAGTATGCACACTTTTGTCCATTATCTCATCCATTTAAAGCAAGTACAGTTGCTACTGCATTTATGGAAACAATTCAAAAGCTACATGGAAACCCAAAGATTATTGTAAGTGACAGAGATCCCATTTTTACTGGAAATTTTTGGATGGAATTATTTTCTTGTTTGGGTACTCAACTAGCTCATATCTCATCTTATCATCCTCAATATGATGGTCAAATTGAGATAGTGAATACATGTTTGGAAGGATATATTCGTTGTTTTGTATCTGATAAGAAAACACAATGGGTCAAGTGGTTACCTCTAGCTGAATGGTGGTATAACACTTCCTTCCATACTGTAGTAGAAATGACCTCATTTATGGCACTTTATGGATATCATCCATCGTCCATCACATCTTATTTAAGAGAAAATTCTAAGGTTCAAGCAGTGGAAGATCACATCGACCATCAACAAGAAGTTCTCCAACTCTTAAAGGATAACCTAAACATGGCAAAAAATCGAATGAAACAACAGGTAGACCAACATCACAGCGAGAGAAGTTTTGATATAGGAGTCTGGGTGTTTTTACGGCTACAACCATACAAACAAATGTCCCTCAAGCAAGCTAAGAAGGATAATAAATTATCACCAAAGTACTATGGTCCTTACAAGGTGTTGCAAAATATTGGTACTATGGCATACAAATTGGAGCTTCCTGCTTCTTCGCAAGTGCATCCAGTGTTCCATTTTTCATGCTTAAAGAAGGTTATAGGGGACAAAATTCCAGTTCAAACAATATTTCCAGCACTTGATGAGGAAGGAAAAATCATATTGGAACCTGAAGTAGTCACGGAAACAAAAACTCGATAGCTACGAAATCGATCAATTTTAGAGTATCTCATCAAATGGAAGAACTTACCCACTGAAGATTATACATGGGAGGATGAGAATTTTATACAGAAGCATCCAAATCTACTCAAGCATTGAGGACAACACTTTTTTGAAGTAGAGGGGCATGTTAGGTCCCTACATTACTAGTATAGTCCCTTATTATTGTTAGTGTAACCCCCTTATTGTTATTGTTGTACCTATGTAACCCCAATATTGTTATTATTGTGCCCTTACATTAGTATTGTTAGGTCGGCTAGGATTATATTGTGACCTCATGGACTCCTATATATAGAAGGAGGTTTTGGTCATTTGTATCATCCAAGAATTATTCATTTATGTAATGTATTGGTAGTTTCCCCCTCGAGGTCACTAATTTCTAAGTCGTTGATCTCTCTTTCCTTCTATTTTTGGAGCCGGTTTCATAACATATAGGTAGATCAAATTCACTTGGAGACATCTCACTAGAACACAAAAATTTGATTTCGTAGTTGCAACAAGGAGACACTGCGAAATGAAGGAGAAGGACTTTTTGGATTTGGTTTTGGGCACACTTATAAAGTTTAAGAAAATACAACTTTTGGAACAAATCTCTCTTCATTTCAAGCTATAGTTTGGGAGATCGAAGTTCTCAAATTTTTACAGCAACAATTGATGCATCATTTTCTGCCAAGGTGCTACTTCCAAGAGATGAGGAAGTCAAAGTTTTGTGTTGAATGTTCCTACTTGGATAATTTGTATTGGGCCTAAATCGAAGTCTTTGGAGCTATATCGAAGTCTCTACCTCTAGATTAATATGTCATGAAGTAAGGTCGAATTTCCCAGTCATCATAGTGTTTTTAGTGTTGTTGTTGCTGTCAGATTCAGTAAGGATCACAAGGAAAGCTGACTTGATGTGGAGGAAGTCTGGGTCAAGGTCTAGAGTCTCAAGAATCACTATTGAAGGAAGAATTACTGATTGGGTTTTCCCCTCGAGGGGAGTTTTTCCCTAGTTATTGGCCTACATCTTGTGCCTTTGATCTACGTGTATTTTCTTTGATATTTCCTTGATGAACCAATAAGAAGAAATATAAGAATGTAATAATAAATAAATAATGTCACAATTAAATAATGAAGAACGAGAGGATATTTCTGCCTTACTGATTCTCTAACAAAACTAGATAGTCTGGAATATCACATATCGATATATTTTGATAGAGCATGACTGATAGATTCGGTAATCACGGGAGTAGTACGTCCTTAGCACGCCAACTTATTAGTTTTTTTCACAATAGGTATATTTTGTTTCACATGGGGTTGTTTTCTCTCAAGTTTGCAAAAGTTCTTTCTAGAAATACAACTAAGCGAGTCAGACAGAGGGAAAAATTATATAGCAATGAGTATAAATTTCATTTCACATCAAAATATGATATCCAACTCAAAAAATTGAGATAGGGTATGCCGGGTATGAATGAAATAGGGTATTAATTATTTTAATGACGTTTTCAGGAAAAAATAACCTTCAAATATACATTTTATAAATTTTAAGACACATCACAAAAAACGTTTATCTAAATATTTTTCACATATTTAATGAGTAAAATGGCCTCTAACGAGAATTTTCCCCATCAAATTCCAACTCTGCATTGAACCCAATGTGGAGTATTTATACTTTTCAACTAATGAATCAACCGATACTCACTCAACGAACTTCAACATGCAAACACATACTAAATTTAACCTTTCCAAATATAAAACTAAACTAGAACTAACACTTACTTGACTCAAATTAACTCACATTGTAACATAATGGCAAAGGAGAATGGTTGAGGTTCAGTTTAGGTTCGTTTCTTACACTTTCCCTGAATCTTGGTTTAGGTTTTCTCCTCGGATCTTCACATAGAAATAAATGGTTGAACGAAGTGTAATTTTCCTTCCAACCGCTTGAATAAATGCTTGAGTTTCTAATTGAGGTCCAAGCTCTATCAAAGTGCGGGACAGGTTTAAGTGGATTCCCTTAAAATTCGAGATGATTTTAGTGGATTGCGTGAGTTTGAAAATCATAAGGGTATGAAACTTGCATGACTTGTGAAATTTTGTGCTAAGTTAGAAGGGCATCCGCAGACCGCAACAAAACAATATACTGGAGAAATCCAACAAGATTATGGGTTATTTAGATGCATGAATAGTGTTAAGTGTTCTTCAGGGGTAAAATTGAATTACATGGAGGAGATCCTTTCGAATTCAACTTGAGCATCAGGTATTCATGTTTCATGGTTTTTGACGGGGTCACGAGGATGCCAAATAAATTAGGTATATGTACAACAAACATATTTTCTATTAACATATAAATTCCATTAGAATTTATAGTATACACTTGTCATGCATGTGTCAAATAATCTAGCACAACCACATTAATAAATGTGATTGATATACGCAATGGCGTCAACTTAATATATGCTATATTATAAATATAATATGCTAAATTAATATGTTAATAATAATATTAATATTACACAACTAAAATTAAAATTAAAATTATTATTAATATTAATATATTAATATAAATATAATAATAATAATAATAATAATCTTAATATATTAATGTTAATATTAATATGGTTAATATATTAAAATTAATATTATAAATTTAATATGCTAAAATAATATATTAATATTAAATTATCATATTAAATATTGCTATTAATATTTTTAATTATATTTATTAATATAAATATTGTTAAATAATTAATTAATGTTTATATTTATGAATATAGATATTGTTAATTTTTAAATAATAAATAATTCATTTAATCATTAAATAGTTAATAATTAAATTAGCCATGAACTTGAGGGAATAATAAACCCAAGGTTGACCACGATTCTCATAATGTGATGTTGGACCATGAGACAATGTGACCATGCTTATTGACCATGGTTCACCATGGCCGATTTTCATATTGAGACAATTTTTGTTGAAATGTGACATTTGACAATGGTTGACCATGGTTGACCATGGTTGGCTATGATTAACCATGGTTGACCAGGAACCCAAGGGAATAATAAACTCAATGGATTAATACTAAAATCCCAAGGGATTATGAACCCAAGTGAATAATATTAAACTCAAGGGACTACTATTAACTATATCAAGTCCTTATTAATAATTAAATATAAATAAATAATTAATTAATTATTAATAATTAATTAATTATTAATAATTAATTCAAAATTAATTAAACATTAAGATAAATAAACCCTAACATAAATAAACCCTTAGATAAATATTATAAACCCTAAAACAAAAATTGGTGACCACGAGTGATGATGGTTGATTTTCATATTGAGACAATCTTTGTCATAATGTGCTATTGGACCATGTATTAATAAACCCAATGAATTTATATTATAAAGCCAAGGGATTTAAATTAAACACTAGGAATAATATTATATACCCTATCAATATTATTATACCCTAGGAATATGAAACCTTAGATTTTTGTTTTTTCTATATAAAACTAGATTCTATTATATAATACAAAAAGTACAGAGGTACAATCCAACTTCCAGACCGAGATTTCTAAGCTAGCCAATCCTGTGGGAAAGAGATAATTCAAAAAAAAAAAAATGGGGCTACCCCTTGGGGGGAAACCAGCCCATAAAGCAGTCCACAGAGCATAGAAAGAGTTTCCCCTTATGGGGAAGCCAACCTTAAACAGAAAAACCCAGTAGCTAAGTTTGCTGTGAAAAATGTAAATAGACATAGAGATTGAAGTAAAGCTAGAAAAAACTAGAGAAAGAGGAACCATGGTGCTAGACGTTCTGGTCCTTTGCATCCTAAATCTACTAAGGAGGCTGCTCTTCCAATATGTAGCATCCATATTTTGAGGGGTCATCTTCTTGCTTGGAGAGTTGAGGGTCCAGCTCTAGCGTGGAGGTGGAACGAGCCCCCGAATTTTCTGCCTTGTCCAAATTCATGGCACCTTCGGCGGAGCTGTTGCTACCTCTGATGTCAGATGATTCCTCCATGCATTTTATGGACAGAGCCACCATTTTCCTAGGCTGCGGGGAGGAAGAATGAGATAGAGTTGATTTACACAACCTTTTCCTGGACGCTGAGCTAGAATGGCATGGCTGAGCTTCCATAATTCGAAGTGAGAAACAGTATGAGAGGAGCTGAGGGTCATGAACCTCTGGTGCTTCCATGGCCAATGATAAATCCACAGAGCGCTCCACCATGGTGGAATTGGGAGGGCGAGTGGGCGGACCTCGGCCTCTACCTCTACGACAACGCATTGTATGGCGGTGAGGCATGGAGTCAGCAAAATTATGATAATGCAGGTGAGCTGGATGAACAGAGGGAGATGGACAAGCAGAGAGGCAGTATGTAATGTGGAGCAAATGAGTGAAGGGTGACTGAACAACTGAGTGAGGTGTGGAGGTGTAGCAAGCATCAACAGAGTTGAGAGCAAGAGTTTGCAGAGAAAAATTGATAGAGAGACATAGAGAAAATTTTTGGGAGGAGACGTCACCATTGCCCATAAATGGCCAGGGTGCTCTACAAGACGAACACACAGGAGTGAATGCACCTCAGGTGAAATTGAATACCAAGTAGAGCGTCAGGCTGTGGACCAATGAGGTATATTTAGGGCTCCCATGCCTGGGTGCTGCTTCATGGCGAGGACAACTACTTGGCATTGGAGAGCCCATGTGGCGAGCTAGCAGGGCACTACAGAGCACTCGCATCCGGGGATGTGAAACCTTATCTTAATAAACCCAAGGGATTGATATTATAAACCCAAGGCACTAAGAAACCTAATCGATTAATATTGTAAACCAAAGCTATATAAATCCTTAAATAAATATTATAAACCCTAAAAAACATGGTTGGCGACAGATGACGATGCTTGATTTTCATATTCAGGAAATCTTTTTCACAATGCTTTATTCAACCATGGTTGACCATGATCAATTTTCATATTGAGACAATCTTTCTCAAAATGCGACATTGGAACCTGGTTGACCATGGTTGACCATGATTGATGATGGTTGATTTTCATATTGAGAAAATCTGTGTAAAAATACAATGTTGGACCAAGATTAACCATGGTTGTCACAATGTGACGTTAGACTAAGAGAAAATGTTTGGCACAATGTGACGATGGTTATTGACCATGGTTGATTTTCATATTGAGACAATCTTTGTTGAAATGTGACATTTGATGATGGTTGGCCATAGTTGGCTATGATTGACCATGTTTGACTATGAACCCATGAAAATAATAAACCAAGGGAGTAATACTAAAACCCCAAGGGATTATGAACCTAAACGAATAATATTAAACCCAAGGGACAAATATTACAATCCTAAGGTATATAAACCCTAGTGTAAATATTTTAAACACTAAAAGAAACATGGTTGACCATGGTTGGCTATTATTGACCATGGTTTACCATAATTGATATTATAAATCCAAGGGATTTTTATTATAAACCCAAGGGAAAAATAAACGTAAGGGATTAATACTAAAACCCCAAGGGATTATGAACCCAAGGGAATATTATTAAGCCCAAGGGACTAATATTATAAACTCAATGTATATAAACCCAAGGGATTAATAAACCCAATGAATTTATATTATGGTTCAAAACTATGGTTCCAAACTACATCCAGCCATGGCACAAAAAAGTATGGAGAAAACTAGGGTTTATAGTAAATTTTCCATCACTGTTGAATAGAGCATATAAATACATGGTAGAACAAAATACTTAATCATGGCACTAAACCATAATTAGGGTTTCATGTAAAACACATAAGCATAAGCATAAATTAGCACAACACATAAGCAAGAAATTTTATCTCAGAAATAAGGGGTGACTGGCTACAATCCCTCCATGTTCCACCCAACCATAGACTTGGTGGTTCATAAGCTCAACCACTACGTCACCCCTCGAGTGGGACAAAAACTCTAAAGGAAATAGTCGCAAAACTGATACAAAACCTTAGTTGAGGTCCAGGGTGTCAATCCAACAACCATGCTGCTCTAGGGCTCCAGGCACCGTCTAAGCTGGTTTCCAAGGTTCCAAACCAACATACATGCTACTCCATGGATGTATGAATCCCTCCTAGACAAAAAATCGACATCGAGTTCTCATTGAAACACCATGGCACTAGACAATAACAGGGCCAACACACCCTCAAAGTATCATTGTTATAGCATCATTTATCACCTTTATATACTTGATGACTTATGTATTGGACTTGGGCAACCTTTTCCTTTTAGACTTAGTCAACTTCTTAAAAAACATTATTTTGAATTCCATACGCGAATCTTCCCAAAATTTTACGCGTGAAGATGTAGGGTCGCTCATATCTGACACACGTATGCAATTTAAAATATTAAAAAATAACAAAATCCCTATTTATTGGGCGAGGTTTACGGGTTTTTCTTGAGAACCACCTACACTAGCCCGTGGCCAAACTGTTTCCCAACTGAAAAATTGATTTAAGGAAGTATAAATACACCTAATTGGGAAGGCCTATGGGAGGAGAGAGAATGATATTGATACTATAGCTTGTTATAGCCCATATAAAGTCTGAATATCCATGTGTCTCCTACACTTCCCAGGTTCAGGAAGCCCTTGTTTCCTTGTGATGATCACCCTCTTTATGTGATGTCCTTTGTGCACCTCTTATGGAAGAAGATTGTTGAGGCTTGGGCTAGACGGATTCAGAGGATGGTTTTGCTTGGAGCTGTGGCTGATTTTAGATCATATATCGACTTTATTTTTGCATACATTTATAAAAGAAGCTTTGCCCCATTCCTGATGTCATGTTCTTATATGTTTCATATAAATTTTAATGATCTTGTAGTCATTATTTCATGAATCATTTATGAGTTTATATGATCTAACATACTGAAATTTAAGATATATATGTTGTACAACAATTATATGTGCTTTGTCTTGAGTGAGTTGTAGGTTTTGAAGCACGAAGAGTAGCAGAGGGTTTGCACCTTGCGGGATGGACCTCAAACGTAGGACATATGGGTAAGGCCACCTATTCCTAGTTTTCTAGTTTACACATTAGGACTTGTAATTTGAGTGCTTCTTGTGATTGTATGCCTTCCACTCTATTAGGTCCCTCAACTCAGACCTTAGGGTGGATTCGCTTGCAACAGAATTGGCGACTCCATTGGGGATTACATCCATGTAGTTCCTATTTTGGGTTGTTTTATTTGGATTTTGGGTTCTCTGACTGATCTGAGCACTTTCCTAGTCTTGTTGGTTCTTTTTCCATCTAGGTAGAAGCCCTGATCTTTTGGTCCAGGCTTGGATTTTTTGTTTTTTCTTTATTGTCATTTCTATATGCTACTTTTTGTGTACACAATTGTGTATACATCTATTTCTATCCAAAAGAACCCGCATATACACAATTTTCTTTTAGACACAGTTGCATATACACGCGTGTTGCACACAGGGGATCCGCATATGGCTAGTTAAATTTGAAAAGTCATTTTTGAGGTCCTTTAAGTCTTTCTTGCATACTTTTGGCCACTCGTGTAGAACATCCTGCATGTTTGGATAGTGTTTTTTCTTGCTCGCCATCAGTTTCTCTCTTTCTTGCTTGGAAACCTAGCCAACCTGGGGTTTTGCCTTTCCGATAAAGTTTCAATTGTGGTCATTGTACCAAGACTTCTTTCTGAAGTTCTTGGTTGTTCTGACATTTCAGAATAGTGAGTCTATTTCTATTTTCTCGTGCTTCCATTGTTCATTGCTTCACTTTTTGGTTTTTGGCTTGTTGGCTTTCTTGGTTTTCTTGTTTTCTGAGATCAACTTTTCCGGTGAATCTTGAAGTTGCATTTCTTGATTTATTGAAGTCTTTGTTTGCTAAAAGTTTTATATTGATGTTTCAAATCTTTTTATTGAGTTAATTACTTCTTTCTTCTTATCGAGTCCAGTCATGAAAGTGACATAGTTGGCTTATGGAATTTCAAGTTGCTTTTTGGCTCATTTTCTTGATTTGAGACGTTTGGTAGTTTTTTGCTTTTCTCGGAATTTTTGTTTTCTACTTAAAAATTTAAAGGCTCAAATTTTTTTTTTTTTCATTGCTTTTTCTTTTTCTTTTCATTTTCATGGTTTTCACCTCTTTTGGAGCAATTTGCTAGTTTCTCATTTTGGTCTGGTTGCTTGGTTTTGAGAGAAGCTTTTTGTTGGTTTTGTCTCTTACTTATCAAGTTTTTTTGGCCACTTCTTTGTGCAAAGAAGTCCTTTTTTGGGCTTGTCTTTGTTTTGTGTCAAAGAGATCAGATCATCTTATTGAAAAACTCATTTGCTTCCCCTTGTGAGTATTCCTAGAATTTGCATTTGCATTGGTAGTTTGCATTAGTTGCACTATTAAGCATTGTAGTATTTTTGATAGCTTTTGAGTGTGTGCACGTGATAATTGAAAAGAAACGAAAAATTTATTGCTTTGCAGTTGTTTCGTAGAACCCAAGTAGAAATATCTTTCATCGAAGAAAAAGTTGCATATTATGTAGCAGGTTTCTATTGATTTCTCTTTTGCGTCAAAACACCATAAGTTGGATTCTTCATCTACCCTTGACTTAAAAATAACAACCATTAAAATCAAGTGCTTAGTCTAAAAATGAACTAGATTTTTTGAGTTGTCATTAATATACACCAACTAGTCTAGGTCATAGGGCCTTGGAATAGATGAGTGGAGAGTTAACTCTCCAAGGCCACTCAAATTTCAACACATAGAAGTTGATTAATGAGTGCAACCCAAACTCGTTAAGTGAACCAGGAAAACTCTGCCTCCAAAGAGTTAAGCACGAGGGATAGTGAAGGAAAAGAAGAGAGATACCCTGTCTCATATTTCCTGGATCCTAACCTAAGACTGTTCCGCCTGTCTACCGATACAAACTAGTGTCCATAGTTTCTATTCCTAGGTATCACATAGGTGACTGTGGGGGAGAATACCTGTGTTACTTGAGGTAGAAGTTGCATCACTCACATTATTACTTCTGGAGGGTGCCCTTGCGAAGCTCGGGTACTTGCACCGGCAAAGGCTTTTGTTAGGAGGTCAGCATAACTATTTGTGTTACCTTCACTAGTAGGCCTATGGCATAATTACCCCAGACTATTCTCAAAAGGTCCTCTTATTCACTTTCTTGTATTTTGGTGTCCAGTCTTAATAACCCAGAGCGGAAATACCTGAAGGCTGCTTGATTGTTGTATCTTAGGGAAATTTTTGTAGAAAGTTCTCTTTGCTCCTAGATTTCCATATTTTCATAATTTTTTGAGTCTAGCTTAAAATATCATAATTATTAAAAGTGGCTAACCGATCGGTTCGTCGATCGAGGAGGCTTCGTGGGCTTTCTCCTGCGAGTGCTGAGCCTTATTCAAGAAGGCATAGGATAAATTTTGCTGGTGATTTTCATCCAGTGGTTGTAAACGCTTCAAGGAGTGATCCTCCGCTTGGGGCTATTGTTTCTGTGGGTGGTCCTAGTATTAGTGGTGTTATATAGAGGAGTACTCCACTCATCTCTCAAGTCATTTTTCCAATAGAAGAAGTCAAGGTAGAAGAGATTCCTGAACCTCTAGGTACTCCTTCCTCTCCTCTTCCTGCTAGTTTTTCGGACGTTAATTTGTACGTTTGGCCTCTGTCTCAAAGGTCGGCTAGCCCCCATGTCTTTCCTTTTCTTTTGATGGCCATGGCTAGGAACATAACTTTGGCTATGAGCACTTTGAGTGTGCATACTCCTCTTTTGGTTGAAGGAGGAGGTACCATTTCTATTTCTACTATCACTCCCAGTGCGGAAACTTTTGGCTCTACCTCCATTCTGTCTATGAGTGGGGGCACCAAAGCATTTGCTTCCCATTCTGGTCCCTTTTCTTTTGGAATGCCTTCTAGTGAAATTCCTTATGTTTCCTTCACTGCTTCTTCTGCTGTCTCCACACCCATGTCTTCTATGGCTAGTGGGTCAGCTTCATTTCAGGGTTTTCCCTTTGGAAGTGGTCATATTACTCATTTGAACCCTTCCTTAGGATCTTTTCCTTTCTCCACTCAGGGTCTAGCTTTCAATACTTTTCTTGAAGGCCAAATATCTAATGCTTTTCAAGGCTGGAACCCTACTTTTACAGGGTTGGGAACTGGGAATCAGTTTTTCTATGGTCAAAAAGGGAATGTACCTTTCTCCTCCGTAGGTGCTTCTCAGGGTTTCTCTCCATTCGCTAATGCTTGGAACCCTTACCAAGGGGTTTCATCTTCATTCAACACTTTGATTGGGGGAAATATCTTGGTTTATGGTAATCCTATGATGGGAGCGGGTCCTACTCCGAATGCTTCTGGGCCACAAGGTTTCTCTTATGGCTTAGATTTTTCTACGAACAATCCATGGCAACACGGTGCCTCTACAAATCTAGGGTATTCTTTTCAGAATGTTGAGAATTCTTTCGTTGGTGGATGGAATTCTCAAGCTCCTCCATGCTTACCATTCTTGAAAACTTTGAATTTTCCAGATTTATCAAAACTAACGAATGATCCAATTCGATATAGCCCGGGTTGGCCCCCGGTCCCTACTAATTCCCTCATATATTCCGAAATTTGAAGGGAAGAATGTTGAGGATCCGGCTGACCATGTTACCACTTTCCATTTATGGTGCTCCTTGAACTCCCTCATCGATGATTCGATTAGGTTGAGACTATTTCAGTGCACCCTAAATGGAAACACTTTAGAATGGTACATTGAGCTTATTGGGGGTAGTTGTGCTTCATTTGGAAAGTTGGAACCATGTTTCTAAACCATTTCCAATTGCCCATTCGTTATGATGTTGGGACTAATCTCCTGGCCAATTTTCAGCAGGATAAGGAAACACACATTTCTGATCATATTCAGGAATTGCAGAGAAGGAAGAGGCTCATCAAAGCCCAAATTCCTAATGAATTCCTTCTCAAATGTTTTCTTAAATCCTTACAGCTAGAAATATTGAAGGATGTATCCATTTCTGGGGTGTTCTATGAGTAACAGGCTATCTTTGGGGCCCAACAGTTAGAACTGAGCTATTCTCATTTTGGGGTTCTTAATAAGATTTTTCTGGATGCTCATAATTCCTAAGTGGATTTAGCCAAATCAAAGCTAGGTCCTGATGCTGACGAGTTTGTTGGTTCGATTGATAGTGGCACGACTAACCTTTTGAATCAATTAGAGTAGTTGTCTTTAGAATCTTCTCCTTATATTCAGGCTACGTCATCAGTGTCTAATTCTTCCTAGCCCTTAACTTTTAATGTTGTTCAAGCTTATAACCCCAAAGGAAATCAATAGTCTGATGGGAAGAAGAAGGGAAAAAGTAATAAGAAGAAAGACAAGGATGGGAAGGGTAATGCAAATAGATCCAACAATAATGTTGGAGAGGGTAAGACAGAGGAAAATAATACAGTTAAGTTTCCATGCTAGTTATGCACTAGAGACCATCTTACTCATCTCTTCTCGAAAATTCAAGATGCTTAGCGCTTGTTAGCTCAGCAGGATTCCTCTAGTTCCCAGGCTGTCTTGACAAAACCTTTTCCCCAAGGGAAGTAGCTACTTCCTGGCACAAACACTAATATTGGAGCTCCCATTGGGGTCAACCAGGAAGGGGAAAATTCCTCAAATGTATATATGATGAGTTCTCACGTTGATATCGCTACGAAATCTCGTGATTATGGTAAATATGTGTCTTCAAAAGCTAAGGGTGCTCCTATTAATTTTGAGCCACCCATATGGAGAGGCATGTAGTTGAGGCTATAACTCAGATGCTAAAAGGTTCTACTAAGCATACGACTATCAATCCTAATGCCAAGTCTGCCCAAAACTACTCCATTATAGAAGATCTAGCTCAGATTCCTTGTGCTATGTCTACGTTAGAGGTACTCCAGTTGTGCCAAGTAGAAAGGAGTGAATTTCTCACAACAATCGGGGTAGTCGATCCAAAGAACTCTCTTATGATCACATTCGATATGTCAAAACTTAAGAAGAGTCTTCCTCATCACATGGATTTTCAGATTAAGTCTACATATCGAAAGATCAATATTTTTCAAATACTATTCAATGAGGGTGCTTCCACATGTGTCATGTCTATCTCATGTTGATAAGCCATTGGATCCCCTTCATCTATTCCTTCACTTACTCTTCTCCCTACATTTGATGGTCATTCTCACAGGCCATATGGCATTTTTCTGGCTTTTCCCATCTGTGTTAGGGGTAAAGTTGTCAATATTGAAGTCGAGATAGTTGATACCAATTTGGACTACAATCTTCTATTGGGGCTGAATTGGATTTATGAAATGGATGCTATTGCTTCATCTTTATTTCACATCTTGTGTTTTCCCCATGAAGGGAGGATTCTCATTGTCGATCAGATGGACTATTCTCCAATAGATCCAATTGCATGTTCTAACTCGACTGTTCCCTTTGTGAATGATGCCAAGCAACCTGTGGAGAATTTGGGGGTTGGAATGTATACCTCTTTCATGGGTACCTTTGATCTTCCACCTCCTTCTGTTCATATTAATTCTATCTCATCCTCCAGGGTTCCTACTTGAAGAGAGTTCTTTCAAACTCGTTATTTTTCGGATCCTTCGACCTTACCTTCTCCTACTTTCACACTAGAGGAAGGTCAAATGGGTGGAATGGAATTTCCTATGTCTGTAGCAGAGATTTCGTATCAATCTATTGTTGACTCTGCAAATTCCATTCCAGTTTCTCTTTCATCAGAGGAGTTGGATGGATATGTGGCTCCATCTTGGACACTTTGTTCATCCTCTAATCAGTATTGCCTTGATACTGTTCTTCCATCTAGAGAGGCTATGCTTGAAGCAATTACTTGCGTGGAAATATCGTGGGATGATTTGCATCATCGGTCCTATTTTATACCAGACTCGCAAGAAGTTGAACCGAGATTGGCTAGCCCTGTTTCGTCTGGTCCTGTTCACCCGGTCCTGAACCCTTTAGCTCCAGCATAGGTTTTTGCTGAAGGGAACATGGATATCATTTCTGATACTCTCTTGGTGAACATTTCCAGAGATCCCAACATTATGGAGAATGTCTTCATCGGAGTTGAATGTTCCCCTGAAGAGATTCAGACTTATATCGATCTCTTTAGAGAGTTTCGAGATGTGTTCGCTTGGTCTTATGAGGAAATGCTTGGAATTGATCCATCTATTGTCCAACATGAGATCAAGACTTACGATAAGGCAGAAGCTTTGTTCGGTCAACCCTATGAAAGAAACAACTATCAAGGCCGAGTTTGAGAGGCTTCTTAAGACAGGTTTCATGTAACCCGTTCCGTTAACTAAGTGGGTTTCAAATCCAGTGCATGTGGACAAGAAACAAGGAACGATCTGTGTTTGCATTGATTTCATGGATTTGAATAAGGCATGTCCAAAGGATAACTACCCCACATCATTTATTGATCATATTATTGATGAGTGTGTGGGGAATGAAATTTTATCCTTCATGGATGGTTTCTCGGGATACAATCAGATTACCATCCATCCCAAAGATCAGCACAAGACTGCCTTTATTTTCCCCTGGGGTACTTTTGCATACAAAAATATGCCCTTTGGCCTTAAAAATGCTAGGGCTACTTTACAGTGGGCCATGTCTTATGCTTTCCATGATATCAAGCATATTATTGAAGCTTATTTGGATGATTTAAATGCTCGTTCTCGAAAGAGAATTAATCGTACCGCTCACCTTCGACAAGTTTTTGAATGATGTCATCATTATAAAATTAGGTTGAACCCTAATAAGTGTGTTTTTGCTGTCACATCCAGTCGGTTGTTGGACTCATCGTGTCTACTGAAGTGATTCTGGTAGATCCCTTCAAGGTTGAGGCAATACTTCAGTTTCCTCCCCCGTATTCTATTCGTCAACTTCAGAGTCTACAAGGAAAAGCGAATTTCTTAAGAATATTTATCATTAATTATACAGAGGTGACAAAAGGATTTATGAGATTGTTGAAAAGGAGTTCCATTCTTCTAGGATGAATTCTCTCAACGCTCATTCGATGCTTTGAAAAAGGCATTGAAAAAGGCTCATAAGAATCCTAGGTTTGACGGCCTTATCATACTGAACCTTCACTCATTTCTTATGGTTCTAGTTCAAAAGGATGATGATTTTTGTGAGCATGTTATTTATTACCTAAGTCGAGGCTTGGTAGGTCTTGAATTGTGGTATTCTCCCATTGAGAAATTAGCTTTGGCAGTCGTTCATAATGTCTAGTGATAAAGGCATTATATTCTTCTTTGAAAAACTTATGTTTTGGCAACAGTTAATCCTTTTCAATTTGTTCTCAGTAGGCGACTAATTGGGGAAAAATACAATCAATGGATTGTCATTTTTCAAGAGTTTGATCTTGAATTTGTTTCTGCCAAATCCAATAAATATTTCGTATTTGCGGAGTTAATCTCTGAGTAGCCTTGTGGGGATGAGATTATTTATGAGGAGTCATTCCCTAATGAACATATTTTCCTTATTTCTTCAAAAGATCTTTGGTATGGAGATCTCATTGTTTATCTCCAGACTTTGAATTTTCCCTTAGCTTTTTCGAAATATGAGTGTCGAAAGTTGCATCACCTAGAAAAAATTTATCTTATTATTGGTGACACTCTATATCGTCACGGGGTAGATTCGATCCTTAAACGTTGCTTGAATCTCAAAGAAGCCAAGGTTGTGTCGAATGATTTCCACACTATGCTTGTGGTGGTCATTTATCTGGGCTTGCTACAGTCCAAAATATTTTGCGTGCAGGATATTTTTGGCCCTCGATTTTGAAAGATTGTGTTGAGGCGGTAAAAAAATGTCATCCTTGTTAGGTTTATACTTGAAAGATGCACGCTCATCAAGCACCGCTTTTTCCTGTTGTCACTGTCGTTCCATTCACTAAGTGGGGTATTAATTTTACTACATGTAACCCACCTTCGGCGAAGGGTCACAAGTACATTATCGTAGCAATAGACTACTTTAGGAAGTGGGCCAAGGCTATGCCTACTTTTGTGAATGATGGTGAAATCGAAGCCTTGTTTTTTTTCAACCAAGTCATTTCTCACTTTGGTATTCCCAGAGAGATTGTCATTGACCATCGTAGGCATTTTCATAACACCATGATGGCTGAATTGGCTCTTAAGTTGGGTTTTCCGAAGGAGCATTCATCTCCATATTATCCTCAGGCCAATGGGTAGGTTGAGGTCGTAAACAAGTCCTTAAAGGTTATCCTTCAATGAACAATCGATAAATCCAGGTTCAATTGGCATGTCATGTTGTACTGGATGTATGTTAAGACTGCAACCGGGTTCACTCCTTTCCAACTAGTTTATGGTTTGGAATCGATCTTTCCTGTTGAATGTGAGATTCCTTCCCTTAAACAAGTTGTCGAGCTTCTTCCTGACACTCCAAGTCTCGAAGAACGCCTTATTTATCTAGAACATCTTGATGAACAATTCCGAGATACAGCTACGATGAACGAGGCTCATAAGAAATGAGTGAAGGTTCAGTATGATAAGGCCGTCAAACCTAGGGTTTTCTCTTAAGGTGACCTTGTTTTGGTTATGCTCAGGACAAGGATGCCTTGGGGGAAGGAAAATTTAAATCCATGTGGTATGGCCCTTTCATTGTTCAAAAGGTCATGAAGAAGGGAGCTTATGCCTTGGTTTATTTTGATGGAAATGAGTTGGCGAAGCCCAGAAATGGTCTCTATCTAAAGAAGTATTATTCTTAGGATGTTACCTAGCATTTTCTTTTTCTGTATATATTGTATTTTTTTTTCATATCTTTCTATAGATTTTTTGTGTGACTTCGATGATTTTTATCTGCTTTGGCAGGTTTTTATGGATGAGATGAGTCATTTTGGCTTTGCCGATGGTTCTAGTTGACATACCCAAAATCTTACTTCCGTGGCTTGGGTAATTTACTATCCATCCGTTGAGTTGCTAGTCTCAAGGGGCGTATGAATTTGTCCTGCTTCGAATAATGTAGAAGAGTATATAGATGTGGAAAATCTACTTTCGAATGGAATGTCTCTTGGTATTGATTCGTTAGTAGTGTAATTGGATTCACAACTAGTGGTTTCACAATTAAACAATGCCTATCGTGTCAGAGATCCATTTTTACATCGATTTTTTCTAAGAGTGCATTTGTTGCAAAGTTTATTTCATTATGTTACATTCATTCACATTCCACATTCAGAAAATTCTTTTGCAGATTCATTAACTAATCAAGCGATTGATTGGAATATTAATCATTCAATACATTAAATATAAAAAAACATCAATCATAATTGTACATATGAGGCAATCACATCATATAAAACATTGTATGTATATATATATATATATATATATATTGTGTTCAAAATATACAAAAACATGGACAATCATGTCCTACAAAATTAGGTCTTATGCTCGATCATGTTCATCATCAAAAAATATTACAGTGATCCGATCATAATAAAATCTATCCCTGTGGGCCCTTCCCTGGGTAGGTTTTATGGAAGAACACTATAGATGTCACCACAGGGTGGAACAACTGCACTTAATTGAGTGGTACACTGACCACATGTCCCTGTATAGCCTCGGGGAGGTCCTCTATAGCAGTCATAGGGACTTGGCGTGCCAAGCTCTCCAAGTTTCTCTGTATAGCATGGAGTACTCTCCCTGGATCTGCTTTGACATCCTCAACTTCTCTTCTGTAGCACCTGTGCCTCAGGAAGCCCTCAAGGCTCACTATCCAATATCTGTAACATAATCCATAAATTTGTAAGTCAAATTGTCCTAATAGAAATATTTTATTCATTTTCATATAATGAAAATCAAAAAAATCATATAATCAAAAATCATTGTGCAATCTTACCAGTCACCCCCCATGCTATACCGCGTGGTAGGGGAAAATATGGATCTCCCCTAAAATCCATGCCAACATAGGGATAATCATCTACCTTGATGACTTGTTCTCCCCATAGGAATGACTCATCATCCCAGGTAGTTCTGGGGACCTCGCCACCCCCTAGCCTCTTCATCAAATCAACCCATCTAGCTATTCACGGATCTCGAGGGCTACTGATGGTTGAGATAATCTTGGGGCGAAGCCCTGGAATCCTCTCGAAGAAGAATGTGCATAAAATGGTCCCATAACCAAAATGTTTTGTTTTATTCTTCTAGATCAAGGTCAATTGTTTCTTCAAGTTTTTGAATAAGGTTGTGTACCAATCATATAGTGTGGTGAGGCAATCCACTACAAACTCATGTTTCCTCGTGAAGCCCTGTGCAACGAATCTGGTTTGGCCACTCTGACAATGGTGAAAATAAGTATTTTCATGTGTAATCCTTGTACATATCTGATTGGGATCTCTGCCTCGACCTTTTGAGTAACCTCAGCACAATATACTCGAATATAATCTTCGACATTTAACCATCCTGTGGGCTTGCCTTACAAATTTACTGGCTCCCCTCTTCTAGAGATTCCATCTATGAAATAAATGTCCTCAATATAGATCCTTAGTGGCATTTGATCGATCATGAAAAAATCCTCATCTGGATCCCAATAACTTACAAGAATTTCAAGCAATCTAGTGTTCGTTTTCATATTTGGAATTTTAAAGAACTTAAGCAATCCACATCCCCATAGTATATCCAAGGATAATTGGTGTTCCATGACCTCATTGTCAATAGTGCTATGCTCCCTCTCCCTCCAGCTGATGGTCATCCTGCATCAATTCATTAAAAATCCATTAGAATTTGATTTTAAAATTTTTCTCTGCACATACGCGAGTTGCTTCAGGCACAGTCACGTCTATACACGAGTTCAAAATTATGAACCCACGTATACACATAGGGTTTAAGAAAAAAATAAATTATATGGTAAAATTCCTAAAAAATAGCTTCAATTGACAATAAAATCAATGACTATGCTGACTAAGAAGCTTACCCAGAAGATTTGGGCTGAGTTGGCTGATAATTGCTCCGTTTTCAAGAAGGGTATTTTTTTAACCAAATATTTTTCACAACTTCTTCAAGGCACAAATGACCAAATGTGAGTCTAAAAGGCCTATTTATGCCCAAAATTTTAAAAATCCATTAGAAATCGCAAATTACTTTTGTATTTTTTTTTTTAATTTGTTCATGACGTTTTAACCTTTTGGCTTGTAAGTGCTGGGATAGGTTGTTTTCAGGTCCATTTTCATGATTTTGAGACGTTTCCATTGCTGCGTCGGTTCCATGACCACTGGCCTATCATGGAAGTTATTTTGTTCAGAACTGGTATATAGGTTAGGGAATTCACTTTCCGTTGCACTTATGCATACTAGCCTCCATACTGAAATCTTTCCATTGGGTTGACCCCATCATGTTATTATTATTAAACCATTTTCAATCTCTGACTTATAAATCATGATATGATGGTAGAGCCATCATTCACATGGGATTCTTAGTTAGATCCTCGCTAGTGTATCTCGCCTATGCTGAAAATTGAGTAGGCTCGGGAGTCCTCTTTAGTCCCGCCATGACTTATGCATTGAAGCTTCATTCTTCTTCTTCTTCTCTATCTTTTCTGGCTTGATACCCTAGAGGCTCCCATTTTTTTTTTGAATTGTTTTGTTGCATTTCATATTGACCATTTGTATATCTTGGCCTTAAGCTGGCTTCACTTGGAATCATGTATAAGCCATCTTTTGACCCTGTCTTTCTGCAAAGTCAGCCATGCAATCACTTAGCTTTTGCAACTCGACACCTTTGCCCATGGATGGAACATTCCTCTGAGTATCACTTACCAATTTCGCCACCTTGCATTGAGCATAGGATTGTTCCTATCCCAGGAACTAGTGCATCTGTTCATCAACACTCGTTCTATCCATTGTACTATAGGCATTCTTTTATTCTTTTTTAGGCTTTCAATATGAAAAATACAAAAAAAAAAAATCCCAGAAAGAGCGAGATTGAGACATTACTTCCACATTTGATGGAAGCTAAAGAGTCAGATGTGTGGCCCTTGAGAAAAACCAAAAAAATATAAGTCTTTTCTGCATCTTGGGATGGGTTTTGTTTGACCTAGGAGAAGCCATAACCTTATTATCAAGTCAGTACTCCCCCGGTTGGTTATCTCTTCCAATCATATGGAGGGTTTGTTCATGCGTCCTGCATGACAAACATATACAAATTTATCATATGTTGCCATGATCAAATTGAGTCAAGTTTTTTTTTCAAGGGAAGTAAACCTAATTCGGCCTCTCTGCGGTGTCTCTTGACTCATTTTTCAGTCAACCATCCTCGGTTTGTCAGAGTCTTGTTCTATCACATCATCTATTTGGTACTTTGCTCGTGTTGGTTTGAGAAGGTTTCCATTGACTTATTTACGGAATGTTTGTCTCTTATTGACTTCAAAAAAATTCTCTGAGAGTAAACCTAGAGCCACACGCTGGCCCTATTTACATCATTGATAGGTGACCTTGTACTCAGCATTTGATCAACACCATGGGTCTTTGACTGAGTGGTTTCCCTTATGCTCGAATTCAGCTTTCATTATCACAGCTGGGATTCTTGTAGTGCCTTGGTTTCCATATGAACCTATCGGTGGATTCCTTGCCTCTTTGTCATCTTTCATTATTGGTTGGTTCAGAGGGTTTTTGTAGTGCGCTACATTTTGTGCATGTCCAAATTGTGCTTCGGGTTGGTTACTTCACTTTTTCTTCATCTGATTCCTTCCAAATTTTGGCCTACGAGTTACACTTGTGTTGGATTGATGGGGCATGCCTTAATGCCTTCCTTCCAGTAGATATTTTCCCATCGACTCCGACTCATTGCTCTGGGAATAAGGTCTAGATTCCTTTTGTTAGTACCTTAGGGTTTGCAGTTATTAGTGGTAGATTCCTTCACTATCAACAGTGAGAATACATTAATGTCTCCTAATTGGTAGATTCTCTCAAGTGTTTGACTTCAACTCATTCATTCGCACTTGTTAGATTTTACTAGGGTACCTTGACTCTCGTCATCATTATCGGTGAGTTGTCTCACGTTTGTTAATGTTATACATCAATGATTGGTAATCAAATGATTTCTCACATCATCAACTTCAAATCATTTATTCCAATTATGTATAATTGTACCATAGTGATTGGTGAAGACCTCGGGTTTTCATTAGCATGTTTTGGTTCACTTTGACAACTCCTTCAGTTTTCTGCCAATGAACCATCCACCCTTATATGTTGTAGTTCATCACAACAACATTCTATATGTTGGCATCTGAGTTGCGTGCAGTACCATTTCTTCCACCAATTATGATTTGGTACTTGGAGATTCAATTGTGACTTCAATGTTTAGATATATATTCATCGTCATTGATCAGTCTTCTATATGTGATACTTGGACATGATTTTGATATGTACTTTCCGGGAAGTGAACAGATGATTCACTATGTACGTTATAGTTCTTGATATACTTGTATAAATATTGGATCTGCTCCATACTTGATATCTAGACATGCTTTTCTTTCACTGAGCATGGGTATCCCCACCTCACACATGAGCTTTCTTTCTGATTTCTTTCACTGGTTTTTGGCAGGCTAAAATCTGGTGAAGTCCTCTCAAGTCCTCACAAGATTCTTTCTTATGCACATAATACATTTTGGCCATCATGTACCCCTTCTGACCTCATATATTAGGGGGAATTTGTTATATCATCATTTATCGCCTTTATATACTTAATGACTTATGTATTGGCCTTGGGAAGCCTTTTCCTTTCAGACTTGGTCAACTTCTTAAAAAACATTATTTTGAATTCCAGACGCGTCTCTGCCCAAAATTTTACGCATGCAGACGCAAGTTCGCTCATATATAAACCACATATACAATTTAAAATATTAAAAATTAATAAACTCCCTATTAATTGGGCAGGGTTTATGGGTTTTACCTGAGAACCACCTACACCGGCCCATGGCCAAACTACTTCCCAACTGAAAAATTGATTTGAGGAAGTTTAAATACACCTCATTGGGAAGGCCTAATGGAGGAGAGAGAATTTTGTTGATACTATAGCCTGCTATAGCCGAAATCAAGTCTGATTATCCATGTGCCTCCTGCACTTCCAGGGTTCAAGAAACCCTTATTTCTTTGTGATGATCACCCTCCTTATGTGACATCCTTTGTGCACCTCTTATGGAAGAATATTGTTGAGGCTTGGGCTGGATGGATCTAGAGGATGGTTTCTATTGGAGTCATGGCTGATTTCAGGTGATATCTCCACTTTCTTTTTACATACATCAATAAAAGAAGCTTTGTCCTATTCCTGATGTCATGTTCTTATATGTTTCATATACATGTTAATGATCTTGTAATCGCTATTTCATGAATCTTTTATGATTTTATATGATCTAACATATTGAAATTTAGGATATATATGTTGTACAACTATTTTATGTGCTTTGTCTTGAGTGAGCTGTAGGTTTTGAAGCATGAAGAGTAGCAGATGGTTTACACCCTGCAGGATCGACCTCAAACGTAGGACATATGGGTAAGGTCACATATTCCTAGTTTTCTACCTTACGCATTAGGACTTGTAATTTGAGTGCTTCTTGTGATTGTATGCCTTCCGCTCTATTAGGTACCTCAACCAAGACCTTAGGATATATTTTCCCGCAAAAAGCATGCTCCCCCAAAGCCAACATAGGAGCTCACATAATAACAGGATGCATCCATACATCATAGTTAACTTAATAACCGCACCTTGGCTAGTCAAGAGTCCAAATCTAGGGATCATTAACCATTAGTCAGTCTTAGAGTCCACCCTATGAACCAACGACTAATTAGTAACCCTTTGAAGGATTAATTGAAAAAAAAATCATCCCCTAACTAGAACTCGATGAGCTCCATCATTAGACATATTTGGAGGGGTTAATGGTCACCTTTTTCCCTTCTTAAATCTATTTTTCTTGAATTTTTATTATTATTTGGTTTTATGATGCTAGTATAGGTGGTGATTAAGGCTAAAATACTCTAAGTGCCTAATATGAGGTTGAGTGCATAAAATCATGAATTATTAAGCCTTTTTATAAGGATTTTATCATAAAGGCTTGGAGGAGACGACAAGGAGAAATTATAGGAGGATTTTCCACCCTCCTTAACTCTCAAAGGCAGCCAAAGGATCCCAAATATTCTCTCCAGCAATTCTAACTCCAAAGGCAGCCAAAGGATCCCACAGATTCTCTCCAGCAATTCGAATCCTAGAGGCAGCCAAGCAACTCAAATAGGAGAGCACTGAATCTTTGTACTGGGAGTCAAGTGGACACAGTCACCATTTTTCAAGGGAGTTGTTGATAGCTTCCCTGTAGAATAAATAGAATAGAGCTAGAGCTAGGAAGAGTTAGTTGATTCTGTTGGGCAATTTATTTGAACAAATTGCTGCATTAAATTATCGACCAGGGAAACTCGTGAGCTTGTGATGGTGCCAGCAATATATATGCAGGAGTAGGCAACTAACTCTATGTTTATGATTCAATATAATATGCAAGGGAAGAGGCTCCTAACTTAGGAGGTCCTGGTTGTCCTTCCCTACAGTATCATAGAGAAATCATTTATAAACCAGAAACTTGAAATAAAGACAAGGCTATTCAAAAGCCGAAAGTATATATTCTATAACTCTAACTCAATTAGTTTAAAAAGAGGAATAATATTGAAATGGTTCTTGACTCAAGAAATCCACTTTCACCTCAATCACCACTTAATGAATCGTAGATTAAAACCAAGAACTTAAGATGGATAAATATTAATGAAAGAAGCCTAACTTAAGAGACATGTAAAGTATCCCATTATAATTCATTCATCAATCACACACAAATCCTTAAACATCTAAGCAATGAAATGAAACAAAATCTAATATGAAATAAAATGGTTCTCTCATCCTTTTAGAGTGAGCTCAATTCTCTTAAGAACAAGACAAATTATTCCATATACTACATTAAGGAAACTTATAACTTATATCTAAAACTACGTAAATTCCATAAATTCAATTTACATTTAAAACTACATAATGAAATATATGAAAATGAAGCTTTATTCTATTCCATCATCAATTGGATACAATGCTCTAAGAGTCCTCCTCTTGGAATGGAGGAGGTACTCCTATTTACACAATGAGAGGAGTAACAAACTCATAATGATCATCCACTAATATCTCTAACCATCTAGACACATAACCCTATCCCCCATGATCTCCTCCATGATCTTTTCCATGAGGTTTATCTTCTTAAATTCGAATTTGATCATCCAAGGCCACATAAAGGTGTCTTGGAAGCTTCCTTTGTGCCTACACATGTCAACAATCTCATGCTAATTGTTAGGTATAAGTATAAGCATATTATTTTCTAAGTTTTAGCCATAAATTCACTTTAAAATATTAAGAATTAATAAACTTTGGAAAAACAGAGTTATGACCCAATAATGAGGTGAATGTAATGATATGGAGGTGGAATGGAGGTGCCATGAAGGTAAAATGTGAAGATATTGATGAATAATGGAGTGAAAATAGAGACTATTGTGAGGCCCAACATACCCCCAAACTGAAGGTATTGCATGTCCTCATGCAATCTATTACATTACTTTTTGGTACTTGAGCTTTGGCTTAAACTCTGCATGAGATCAGTTACTTAACTTTTGCAAAGCGTTATTTTGATGAACT
The DNA here is from genome assembly GCA_034641835.2 of Pinus albicaulis. Taxonomy (NCBI): domain Eukaryota; kingdom Viridiplantae; phylum Streptophyta; class Pinopsida; order Pinales; family Pinaceae; genus Pinus; species Pinus albicaulis. Next base: position 292,448,468 of record CM076569.1, read on the forward strand.
ACAACTTGGTTGGTTCTTGTCTTTCAACCATATTTTGTTTGTTGCGTTCATTGTATGATCTTTGCATAATGATAATGTGCTTTTTGGCGGCAGTAGCATTTTGTTGAATGCATCATGGTTGGTTTCGTGTAACAACCATGATTCTATCAAGTATCCAATTAACTTTTAAATACTTTAGACAAAGCCATTTGTATGCTCATGTAATAGTAAATATATTTTGAAGGTAAGTGGGTTAGAATGTGATATATAACTGTGGATATGAATGTGACAAAGCATGTATGTAAATGTATCCTTCCCATTAAACGGATGGCTTTGGCAAAGAAAGGAAAGGAAGTGAAGTTTTTTTCCAAAAATTATTATTCTAACATTTCAAGGAATTTAATGGTTAAAAGTTAGAAAATAGCATACCGTAACTTACCCTTCCAAAAATAGGTGAGAGTCGTGCATGTGTGAGTGCAAACTGTTGTGAAAATGGTTATGAAAGATGGATTCGCATTGTCGCATCGCCGGATCCGTCGCTACTAGATGAAAAAATCCGAGGAGTCCGAGTCTGCTGAACATGGCCGAAAGTTGTATCGTCGGATGATGAATCCGATGAGTCTGTCGAATATGGCTGAAAATCTATAAGGCTTGGAAGGTATACAAAATATAGAAGTTACATTTTCCTCCAAATTTCATTTATTGACTTGTCCCCTCAAGTGAAATACAATGAATACCATGAATGGAAAAACAATGAAAGGAAATCTGCTTCATCTGCTACAAAACATGGGTCTTCAAGTCTTCAATGCTCGATGGCACAAATATTACTATGTGAATAAATGTGTTGGTGTCGAACATAGCAAGAAGTTGTTGACTTAGTGGCCATTAATGAATGCCACTAGCCAACACGAGAGCTCCCATCATTGATTCCAATGGGAGTCAAGATGCCTAACACATCTTTGTAGGTACGAATAATTTTGTTGTAGTCGAGTCACCTACAAGATCCAACGAACAAGGGATATTAATGTACTCCCATTTTTCATTGGCAAGAGTACTTGCCATTAAGGTATGCAAGCCTCTAGGTGTTTTTACAAAGATAATTAGACTCTAGGACTTTGACTCAATGATATACATAGAAGCAAGGTTTTATTAGCGGAAATGAAAAATGGTAGGAAAAATGAAATGGAAATGAATATGGCTTTTATTTATGTGTTAGGAATAGATGAAAGGAAATGCATGGTGAATGAACAAGAACTCTTGTTGTAAAAAAAATGGACATGGAAATGGTATGCTTTATGGATTGACAATTGGTGGAAAAATCTTTTGCAAAAAGGGAGGTGTATGGTAGTGGTTGTAGACATGGATTTGTCTTTAGAATTTTTCATGAATTTAGTCTTTGGAAGACTAATTTTCGTCACAATGTAATCTTCTTAATGATCGCTTGATTATCCTGTAACCTGTAAAAAAACTTGGCAGAAAGAAAACATAAGTGTGCTCTAGAAGAAATGGCCAGTTCCTTCATGATTCTTACGCAAAAATTTCATACCAAATAAAAAAAATTAAGGACAATCAAAGTGTTGAAATTGACTTAATCATGATATTAAAATCAATCCATTCTTAAAAATAACCATGAAAAATAATACTCCATGTTTGTGTCAGATGAAATATGCTCGGAAAAAAGATTGGCATTAGAAAGATCTGTTGTGTTCTGCATATTAGTATGTCATATAAAAGTATTCAACAGGAATATGTTATGAGTTTAATGCCAACTTGATGCTATCAAAACAAGATAATCATCATCTATAGAATCCTCCAAATGTTTGATAATTCGATCCTCGAAATTTGTTTCCAAGTGTTCCATTATTTATTTTCAAATCTGCATGAATTTTGTGGAAAATGTTGTTTTTTTTTTTTTTTTCGAAGCAACACACAAAATATTTTTTTTTATTTTTATTTTAATTAAAAAAAAAAAAAACAATATTTTTTTTTTTTTTTTATAATCTATTATTATTATTATTATTTTTTTTTTAACAACAAAATTAAAAATATAATTTTTAATTTGTTGATTTTTTTTTTATTGCTTTTTTTTTTTTAAATAATAAATAAATAAAGAGAATTTTTTTTTTTTAATTTTTTTTTTTTTTTAAATGATTTATGTTGATTTTTTTTTTTTTTAACATTTTTGAAATTTTTATTCGCTTTTTATTTTTTTTTTATTTTTTTATTTTTTTATCTCTAAAAAAAAATTTAAAAAAAAATCTAAAATAAAAATTATCTAAAGCTAAATCTAATTAAATTAAATTCTAAAGTATTAATAAAAAAATAAAAAATAAAAATCTAACAAAGAATGAAAATTGAACTAAAGTTCTAAAAGGCAATTTTTTTATTTTTTTATTTTTTTTACTTTTTCTAAATCTAAAAATGAAAAAAATAAAAAATGAATTTCTAAAACACATTAAAATAAAACTATATATATATATTTTGACTAAATCTAAAAATGAAAAATGAATTTTTAAAACTCATTAAAATCAGGCTCTTCCACAAAATCACACAAAAAGCACACAAAATCTTCTAAAATCAATGAAAAATCTGGCTTTTTGTCTAGAAAATCAGGAGAAAATAATGCAAATGCCAAATCTCCTCCAAGATAAGTCAAATCCAATTTTTTATCACTGAATTGAATATAGTGGAGGCATTTTAGTCAGGCAAATGAAGTTGTGAAGATAGCTCTGTGTATTCGTTGGTGGCACATGCGTTTGAGGACGCCAGAATGAAAATGAAGCCATGGCGAAAATTGGCCAAACAACCATGAAATTGGAAGTGATGACGCCTGCTACAGATGCTCCGAATGAAGGGCGCATTGTTGCCGACGTTCAAATGCCTCCCATTTGTTTTTCGGATGTTCAGCCTAAAAGCAAGTCAAAGCACACGGCGCCAACCTGCGGTTCAGAAATATGCGAATCTCTGTGAAGTTTCTACAGTGTTTAAGGATGAAACAAAGTGTGGATATGATAGCTTGAAGATATGGCGTTCGCTACCAAGTTAGGAAGTCTGCTCAAGTAATCATTCAACGCCTTCTGTATATGTGTTGTCCATCTACAACGCGTTCCGGTGCATGTCCTCTAAATTTTTCATCGGAGGTCTTTGTCTGGAATAAATGATCAGAGAGTCATTTGCAATCTTTCGTTGGGAGATCAAGGGGCTTTAAGACTGTAGAAATCATCGGCCTGCAATTTGTAGTGCATTTTTTTAGTTTTTCTTTTTTTTCTGTGCTAGTACGGTGGTTGGAATTTTTTTTTTTTTTTTATATTAATGTTTTGTTTATTGTGAAAACAAAAATTTTATTTAAAAATAAAAATAAAAAATTAAATCTTAAAAAAAATGAAATCTATCCCATCTAAAAACTATTTTTTTTCAAAAAGAATTTTTTTTAAATAATAATATATATATTACTATTATATGGGAATTTTTATTTTTTAAACTAAAATTAAAAGAAAACTAATTTTTTATCACAAAATTCTTTATTGTCATATCGCAGATTAATTTTCTAGCAAGAGTATTTTTATTTGAACAAAATCAACAGATTTTCTGATCTTCCTGATCGCACGAAGCACAAGAAGAGAGCATACTCATCGCTTGATTGTTTTTATTTATGCAGGGGGGGTGTTTTTGAAATGACGAAATTTAAAACTAGCTAAACATTAAAACATCAGAAAATTCAAACTTAAACTCTTTTGTGAAGATCCTGCTGTCACCAGGGTTCACAAATTATTTTGTCTAAAGAAAAATGCTAGTACTAAATTAAATTTCTAATGCCTAATCCCTTAGCACCATCCCCGGCAATGGCGCCAAAATGTTGGGCAATTTATTTGAACAAATTGCTGCATTAAATTATCGACCAGGGAAACTCGTGAGCTTGTGATGGTGCCAGCAATATATATGCAGGAGTAGGCAACTAACTCTATGTCTAACTAAATTGTTTATGATTCAATATAATATGCAAGGGAAGTTCTCAGATAAGCAGGCTCCTAACTTAGGAGGTCCCGGTTGTCCTTCCCTACAGTATCATAGAGAAATCATTCATAAAACCAGAAACTTGAAATAAAGACAAGGCTATTCAAAAGCTGAAAGTAATATATTCTATAACTCTAACTCAATTAGTTTAAAAAGAGGAATAATATTGAAATGGTTCTTGACTCAAGAAATTCAATTTCACCTCAATTACCACTTAATGAATCAGAGATTAAAACCAAGAACTTAAGATGGATAAATTATTAATGAAAGAAGCTCTTAACTTAAGAGACATGTAAAGTATTCCATTATAATTCATTCATCAATCACACACAAATCCTTAAACATCTAAGCAATGAAATGAAACAAAATCTAATATGAAATAAAATGTTTCTCTCATCCTTTTAGAGTGAGCTCAATTCTCTTAAGAACAAGACAATTTATTCCATATACTTCATTAAGGAAACCTATATCTAAAACTACAGAAATTCCATAAACACAATTTACATCTAAAACTACATAATGGAAATATATGAAAAATGAAGCTTTATTCTATTCCATTATCAATTGGATACAATGCTCTAAGAGTCCTCTTCTTGGAATGGAGGAGGTACTCCTATTTATACAATGAGAGGAGTAACAAACTCATAATGATCATCCACTAATATCTCTAACCATCTAGACACATAACCCTATCCTCCATGATCTCCTCCATAATCTTTTCCATGAGGTTTATCTTCTTAAATTCGAATTTGATCATCCAAGGCCACATAAAGGTGTCTTGGAAGCTTCCTTTGTGCCTACACATGTCAACAAACTCATGCTAATTGTTAGGTATAAGTATAAGCATATTATTTTCTAAGTTTTAGCCATAAATTCACTTAAAAATATTAAGAATTAATAAACTTTGGAAAAACATAGTTATGACCCAATAATGAGGTGAATGTAATGATATGGAGGTGGAATGGAGGTGACATGAAGGTAAAATGTGAAGATATTGATGAATAATGGAGTGAAAATAGAGACTATTTTGAGGCCCAACAGATTCTATTTGGAACTTTGTTCCAAGTTATGGAGCTTTTTATTATTTCAGTGATCAAACTTTCATGGATGTATGAGGTTATTCTTTTATGAAATGAGCAGACTAATTTCATTTTACTGATTTAAGTTTCAGAGAGCTAGGCTTATGGGTTAGGTCCCCATCCATGTGCCTCAACCTCTCTGTTGTACTTGTTCTTTGCTTTCTGTCTTTTCATTATCTCTGCTTTTGATAATTTCATTTATGTTCCAAGTTGCTGCTATTTTTTTCTTTCGGTAGGCTTTTGTAGTTTTTCCTTTTCTTGTGAGTAATAGAATAGAAAAAAACCAAGAAAATCTATAGATAAATACCCCCTTCTCATCTCTGTCAATAGAGCTCGAGGAGGGCGAACCTTCCCACAAGCGCAAAAACTGGTTTCTGTTTACTATATCTGAGATGAAAGGTAGATTTGCATTACCATTTTTTAGTCTTCCTTTGCACTGGATTTTTACGCATTTTCCTATTTCTTTGCACATAAGTTAGCAGGATTGATTGTAGGAATCATTGTAAAATCCCATAGAATCTCCGAGGCACCTCCCGCTTCATTTTTCCTCTTTGCCTTCATGGCCTGAACAATGTTTCTACACTTCCACTTCCTCTTTTACCTCTTATTTGCAACTGTTGCACCCACATTTTTCCCTAAATGCACTTAAGCCCTTTGGCCCACCTTATTCCTTTATTTTTTATTAGGAGTTCATAAATTTTTCTCAAAATTCAAGGTTATAGGATTGGGTTGAAACTAGGATGGTTGTATATATCTTGTCTTCCTGATTCTGGTGTTGCAAATGCTTCGAAAAAATGATGTCATATGAGGGAGATATCGCGGTATGATCGAAATGCCAAACAAGTAAAATTGCGATAGTTTGACCAAATTTAACTGGGATGCACAGTCAACAAAAAAGGGATGCACAACAAGCAAAAAAGGAATATTTTGAGGAATATTCCTTCCTCAGAACTAATCATGGTTTGACAAGTGTCCATTTTCTATTGGTTGTACGAGGTTTGATGGGCCAATCAGAAGGTGCCACGTGGCTAGCCCTGAGGCTGCCACGTGGCCCTGAAACAAAATGCTAAAATTTTGTTGAGGGTCCATAGGAATCGACCCCCAGACCTTCCTCTAGGCACACACACATCTTACCATCCGAGCTACACTTGTTACTTAACCTCTGTAGGAGTCGGGTTTTATTTAAGTTTTATTGCAGTGAGAGTTGGGGGTTGGGAAACGTCGGCGGTCCCAACCCGCCAGCGGTCCCCACGTTGTATGGCCACATTGCAACAATAAAATCTAGCTCAAACTGCGCGGATAGCTCTACCCGACAACTTCAACCATGGTTCAACACAAAAGCACAGTTAATGCAGAGTGGATAACGTCAGACGGTTAGTAACCGCGGTTTTGGGGGTGCGCATGTGGCCACCCCCAACTGCAAACATTTATTGCAGTGGTCTAGTCAGTGGACAATTAGAAAGTGCACCAAAATTGGTGGCCTTACCTTTTTTAACTCCATTTAAGTGGAGTTCTCCACTTTTAGTGGAGCTTTCGTAGGTGAAACTGGGAAAAAGTGTAGGAGACCCAATTTTCGCCCATTCTGAGTGAATGAAGAGTCATTTTGACTAATTGGAGGATTCTGAAGCCATTGGTGTAGATAAAACAACCATTAGAGGATTGTAACTACATGTAATAGCAAAAATTTGAGCATAATGAAATATGGACATGTCATTGGGAGCTGGACCAACAGATGTAGCCCAGGAGGGGTGAACTGCTTCATCATGCCTGCTATGTAGAAATCATGTGGTGACTTATTTCTCTATTTTACACTATTTTTCATTGTTATTTAAGCTTTTTTTATGCTTCTAATTCACTAAAAATCATCTACAATTCATGGTCAAACTCCTTAATTTTTAAGAAAACTAATGAACCAATTATGCACATGTTTTTTAAAACTGAAAGACACTTAGCACAACAAAAATAATATAGTCATTTCAGATCGAGTAGGTATCAGAGCTAGAGTTTTTCGCTAGTGTTGTTTAGTGCAAAGAATTGTTTAACTATTTGCAAGTTTTATATGCTTACAAGGCTCAAGCTCAAAAGAGGAGAAGGCAAATTGGTGGAAGCAGAAGGGTCTCAAAAAGAGCCAAAGCAAAGGAGAGAAATATTTCCACAACCTCCACCACCTAGTTCACCTCCTAAAGAAGTAGAAGCCCCATTAAACATGCCTCATGAGGAAGGAGAAATTCATGAAGAAGTTGACCCTAAAGAGGAAGAAAGAGTTTTCAGGAAACAATTTCTTGATATGACTGAGATGGTTAGAATCCTTTATCAATAAAGGAATGAGAGATTGGAAGGAGAAGGATACAAACTTCAAAACGAAGCACAAGGATCTTAAGAAGGTAAACATGATGAATACAAGTCAAAGAAGGGAAATGGAGGAAATGGATGCAATGGAGAGCCACCATCTTCACCCTCATCATCATCATCTTCTACCTCTACTTCAAAACGTCAGCCACACAAGTGCAAGAGCACTGGTAAAAATCCTTTTTTAAAACTTGATGTTAAGTTTGAATTTCCAATGTTTAATGGTGAAGTAAATGAAAAAAATCTAGATAATTCGATTAGACAATTGGAGGTCTACTGAGAATACAGAACCTTCAAGATGATGAAACAAAAATTCAATTAGCTTCTTTGAGAATGGAAGATGCAGCTCTTGTTTGGTGGGAAGCAAAGACAAAGGAGAAAATCAAGAAACTTGGTAAGATTATTCTATCATGGTTAGATTTTATTACTGCTATTAAACAACAGTTTTATCCATTGGCTCATATGTAGAAAGATATCATGAACTCATAAAACTTTAGGAAATTAAAGGGAAAAAATGTGCAAGAATACACCAAAGAATTTAGGAGAAGAGCTCTTTTATTATGGGTGGATTTGCAGAGCCAAGACATTTTGCTAAAGTACATAGAAGGCTTACATAGCTACCTAAAATATACTATTCTCATGTTTAACCCCACCAGTCTAGATGAAGTTTGTGTTTAGACCACACATCTAGAAGCTAGAGGGAAGAACATTTCTGAAGAGGGTAGGAAGAAACCTTTTGAGGGTAAAGCCAAAGAAAAGATCTGAAAAGGTAAAAACAAAAAGAACGCATCTGTTAAGAAAGAGGGAGAAAAGGTGACTTGTAAACATTGTTCAAAAGAAGGCCATGATGAAACTCCTTGTTGGAAATTACATCTAGAATTGAGGCCAAAGAAACCCAATAACAAAGGGAAACCTAAAACTACTGCTACAACTCAACATGATTTAGGATCTGATTTAGGAAATGAAACTAAAATCATAGCCATGGGATTGAAGAACATGAAGGGAAAATAAATTGAAACTAAACCTAGTACCAGTACATCAAACTATCACATAAACACTCCAAATGAATATGAAAGAATTGAACTGTTTCATGTGAGGGTCATATCAAAGCATACCAATATTGACACACTGTTTGACAGTGGGTCACAAGCAAACTTAATCTCTAAATATTTGGTCAAGAAAATTAACCTTGAGACCATACCACATCCAAAAACATATCCATTGGGTTGGATTTGTAAGGATTAAAATCTACATGTTACAAGGAAATGTATATTGAGGTTTGCAATCAGTGCAAGCTTTGTTGACACAGTTGAATTAGATGTGGTTCCGCTTGACATAATGGGTATTGTATTAGGGAGTTATTACTTTTATGAAAGGAAAGCTATCTTCTATTGCCATGAGAAAAAATATCATTTATTCAAACATGGCAAGGAGTTCATTGTTAGATCACATCGCAAGAAGACAAACATTGCTTTGGTAAATGCTGGACAGGTAAAGAGGCTGGTAAATTCAAGTAAGAATTTTGTTCTTCTTATGATTAAGCCTAAAGTTGATATTAATCATGAATATTTTGAGGGATGTGATCCTAAGTTTAAATCATATTTATATGATGTGGTTAATGGTCATAATGAGATGTTTTAGGAGCCAACAGGATTGCTTCCAAAAAGGGAAATTGAACATGAGATTCAGTTGCAGCAAGATTTTCCTCTTCCAAACATCGGTATGTATCACATTTCGATAATGGAGAATGCTGAAATAAAGAGGCAAATCAAAGAGATGTTGGACAAAGGAATCATAAGGCCAAGCACCTCGCCATGCAGTTCACCCATAGTCTTGATACCAAAGAAAGTTGGGACTTGGCGCATGTGTGTAGATTTTCGAGCAATCAAGAATAGATGATTTTCTTGATTAGATGAAAGAAGCAAAGTTTTTCACTAAGTTATCTTTACGAAGTGGATATCATCAAGTAAGAATTACAGAAAGTGATATATGGAAAACTGCATTCAAAACCAAACAAGGACTCTTTGAGTGGTTAGTTATGCCTTTTGGTTTATGTAATGCACTGATATATTTCATGCGAGTTATGGATAATGTTTTGTGACCATTTCTTGATGAATTTTTTATTTTTTACTTAGATGAAATTTTGATTTTCAGCAAAACAAGAGAAGATCATGTCTTGCACGTAAATAGAGTGCTTGATATTTTTAAGAAAGAGAAATTGTTTCTTAATATGTCAAAATGTGAGTTTGGAAAGACATCTTTGGTCGATTTGGGACATATTGTAGGAGGAGGATAATTAAGGATTGATCCTTCTAAATTGGAAACCATTGAATTGGCCCACACCCAAAACAGTTACCAAGGTAAGAAATTTATTAGGTTCAACTCAATATTGGAGGAAGTTTATTGCTAAATTTTCTTCCATCGCAGCTCCTATGCATGGAGTGACAAGTGTGAAGAAAGGATTCCAATGGGGAGGAAAAAAATAGCAAGATTTAAAAGCTTTAAAAGACAAGATCAGTTCAGCTCCAGTCCTTGCATTACCAAATTTGAGACAACCATTCAAGATACAAATCGATGCTAGTGATTATGCCATGGGCACAGTACTTCTGCAACATGGTAAGCCTATCGCCTTTCATTCAGAAACTTTTAATGGTGTTGTGACTAATTATCCTACATATGGCAAAGAACTATATGCGTTGGTACAAAGTGTCATGAAGTGGAAACACTACTTGATGGGTAAAGAGACTATTGTACATACCGATCACCAACCAATATAGTACTTGCTGTCACAAACAAAATTGCAGCAATCAAGACATTTTAGGTGGATGGGATTTCTTCAAAAATTTCACTTGGTTATAAGGTACAAAAAAGGTATATTCAATAAATTTTTAGATATGCTTTTGAGACCAATCATTAGTGCTTTTACTTTACTCAAAAATGATTATGTTGTACATGAGAGTTGCATAGAACAATATGCACATGACATTGATTTTCAAGATGTGTATGCTAGTTTGAGTGAAGGGAATCAAGTTGAAGAAAAAGATTATCACATGCATAAAAATTTTCTGTTTCATTTGGGCAAGCTATGTATTCCACAAGGAGAGAGGCTAAGTGTCATGATAGAAGCTCATTCTTCTCTTATTTCTGGACACTTCGGGGTAAGAAAAATAGTGGCGCATCTATAGAGGTATTGTTATTGGCCTCACATGATAGATAGTGTGCCACATTTTATAAGAGGTTGTTCTATGTGTGCAACAAATAAGCCTAGTAATAGGAAGATTGGATTGTACATGCCACTAACAGTACCATCAAGGCCATGGGAGAGTGTCTCCATGGACTTTGTTGGAGGTCTACCTATCTCAAGAAAACAACATGATTATCTTTATGTAGTTGTGGATAGATTCAGTAAAATGTGTATCCTTATGCCATGTAAGAAAACCATTACTGTTGAACAAACTGCTGAACTTTATTTTCAAAATGTTTGGGTTCATTTTGGATTACCCACTTCTATTGTTAGTGACGGGGATTCCAGGTTCATTGGGATTTTTTGGTCAAATCTATGGAGGATGATGGACACAAAATTGAAAAAGAGTACCGCTTTCCATCCACAAACAAATGGACAAACTGAAGTAGTGAAAAAAACCATTGTGCATCTATTGAGAAGAGATTGCAGCAAACATCCTAAGTTGTGGGATGAACAACTGCATTATATTCAACATACTTACAATCGGGAAAAGCACTCTTCAACAGAAATCTCACCTTTTGAAGTATGCTTTGGGTATTTGCAAAAATAGCCATTAGACTTCATCTTTGCCAAAGGATGTTGCAATTGATGGCCATACTGACATTGATAAGGCTCGAAAGTTCATTGAGAAAATTCATATTATACACCAACAAGTTCAAGAACATCTAGAGAAAAGTCAAAGAAAATACAAAAAGAGGCATGAAAAACACCGGGTTGATCACAAGTTTCAAGAGGGAGATGACGTATGGTTGCACATTAGCAAATAGAGGATGCAAGGGAAAGGTAAAAATCTCAAACCCATACTCTATGGTCCTTTCAAGATCACAAAGAAAGTTGGTAATAATGCATTCCAACTTGACTTGCCTTCTTAGATGAAAATGTATTCAGTTGTTAATGTTGAAAAATTATGCTTGTATGAGCCATCTTTGATCGATGATCAAAAAAGTGATGTTCGACTACCTTATATTGAAGATTTATCGCCAGAATTTCTGGATGAGCTCAAAGAAGATACAATTCTTGACAGGAGGACAAGAGCATCAAAGAGGGGAATTGTTAACTACCTTCGAGTTGGGCTCAAAGGCACTAAACCAAGAAAGGAAAAATGGACAGAGGTTGGAAAGGTGAGGGAGCTATACCCTCATCTACTGAACAGGTAGTCAAGTATTTTGTGGTCCAAAAGCTTCCCAATGGGGAGGAATGATCAAGAGTTCATAAATTTTTCTGAAAATTCAAAGTTACAGGATTGGGTTGAAACCAGAATGGTTGTGTAGATCTCGTCTTCCTAATTCTGGCTCTATGAATGGCTCAAAAAACCGATGTCTTATGAGGGAGATATTGAGTTCTGATAAAAATGCCAAATAGGTAAAATTGTGACAATTTGACCATGTTTGACTGGGATGCATAGTCAGCAAAAAAGGGATGCACAGTTAGCAAAAAGGAATATTCCTTCCTCAGAACCAATCGTGTTTTGACAAGTGTCCATTTTCTATTGGTTCTATGGGGTTTGAAGGGCCAATCAGAAGGTGCCACATGGCCAGCCCTAAGGCTGCAATGTGGCCCTGAAACAGCAGGGTAAAATTTTGTTGAGGGACTAGAGGAATCGACCCCCAGACCTTCCGCTGGGCATGCACATGTCTTACTGTCCGAGCTACGCTTTTTATTTAACCTCTATAGGAGTCAGGTTTTATTGAAGTTTTATTGCAGTGAGAGTTGGGGGTTGGGAACTGCTGGCGGTCCCATCTTACCAGTGGTCCCCATGTTGTATGGGCACATTGCAACAATAAAATCTAGCTCAAACCGTGCGGATAGCGCTACCCGACAGCTCTAACCACGGTTCAATGGAAAACCACAGTTAATGTGGAGTGGATAACCTCTGACGATTAGTAACCCGTGGTTTTCGGGGTGCACATGTGGCCACCCCCAACCACAAAAATGTATTGCAGTGGTCTAGTCAATGGAAAGTTAGCGGGCATGCCAAAATTGGCGGCCTATGCCATTTTTAACTATAGTTAAGTGGAGTTCTCCACTTTTAATGGATCTTTCCTAGGTGAAACTGGGCAAAAGTGTAGGAGGCCCAATTTTCACCCATTCTGAGTGAATGAAGGGTCATTTTTGACTAATTGGAGCATTCTGAAGCCATTGGTGTTGATAAAATAGCCATTAGAACACTAAAACTACTTGTAATAGCAAACGTTTGAGCATAATTAAAGATGGACATGCCATTGGGAGTTGGACCAATAGATGTAGCCCAGGAGGGGTGAATTGCTTCATCATGCCTACTATATCGAAATCATGTGGTGACTTATTTCTCTGTTTTACACTATTGTTTAGTGTTATTTAAGATTTTTTTATGCTTCTAATTCACTACAAATCATCTACAAGTCATGTTAAAGCTCCTTAATCCTTAAGAAAACTAATGAACCGATTATGCACATGTTTTTTAAAACTAAAACACACTTAGCATAGCAAAACTAATACAGTCATTTGAGATCAGTTTTTTTATTCATGGTTACCTTACCCCTTTTAATGCAGAACAAGTAAAAACCATTCAAAAACCATCAAAAACTTGACCTCTTCCTTCCTCCTTGAAATCCCCACTACTGTACTTTGCATTTCACACTCTGCATGGTTTAAGTTGTTCTCGTTAACACTTACCACTTCCCCATGCTAGTTGCAATATTCACCACATCGTAAGTAGCTCACCGCAACCTTTTCCTTTGTTTCCTTCAACACTTACCACTTCCAAATTCCGATGTGATATTGCTACCACATCAAAGATCACTCACCACAACCCACAACATTTCCATGTTTCCTTTAACACTTATCACTTCTGAATTCCTATTGTGATATTGGCCCCACCTCCACATCATGACTCTGCATCACACATCGCAAATCGCTTTTTTTTGTTCTTTTATTTAACACTTACCTCTCCTATCGGCCAATTGCAATATTACGATCACGCTCTGCCTCTGGTCCCACCACCACATCGCCCATCACAAATTGCACTTCACAAGACTTACCTCATCACACTTTTCTCCCGCTCCCAGATGACCTTTCCACTATCCCTTTACTTTTGTGATATTGCGATTATGACATCGCATATCGTAACCTTTGCCTCCTTCGCATCTCCACCATCACTTATTTTTCGTTATTCCTCTCCAAATCCATTTCTGAGCCATATTATAAGGTTTTATAATTTTTAAACCCCTACTTTCCACTTCTAATTCGTGTTTCATGTGCTAAGCTCTCCATTAGCCTCTTTAGCCCTCTTTCTTTCCTCCAAGCTGCAAAGTCAACACCTTTTCAAATAGGATTGAGTCATGGATATCTTAGTTTCATAGGTAGAAGCATGGTAGATAAACCATAGGATAAATAGACTACATATAGCCATTTGGCCAAGTTAACTGTGGTTTAGAATTAGTTTCCTTTCTGCCATTTATTTTTAGCAAGTTAGCTTAGTTTCTTTTCAGTCATTTCCTTTTCTGCAATTTAAATTAGTTTCATTCCTGTCATTTCTTTCCAGAAATTTAGTTTATTTTCCTTTCTATCATTTCTTTCCAACAATTTAGTTTAGTTTCCTTTCTATCATTTCCTTCCAACAATTTACTTTCCAGTTCTTATCATAGTTTAAGAAATAGCACCCTTTTGTAAAGCAGAAGAGGATGACATGAGAAGAATGCATCTACTGTGTATATAGCACTATCACTTCCAAGTTTGTACGAACCTCAGGTTAATAAAGTAAAGTAGGGCAACCCCTGGGAGTTGCAGCACTCTTGGTGAAATATTGAGGCTCACCATTTTTTGGTGCCGTTGCCATAGAGGTGTCTAGTAGATGCTTTGATTTTTTTTTAGCATTATTTTCTACTTTCTTTTCTTTTCATGTCATTTCGAAAATATTGAAAAAATACAAAAAATTATGATTTTCATGCCTCATAGGACTAGGAATTCTCAAGGACAAATCTTACCTAAAATCCCCACATCACCCCCTAGACACCATTCACTATTCTTCAATGGCAGTGAGATTGAACTCCCTATAGGAGAGCCTTCTAAATATTTTGAGGATCCTATTGGGGAAGAAGAAGAAGAAGAACACCTTGTTTCAACTGAGGGACCTGCTTCACCTACCTTAACCATGGTTGGGATCTAGAGAGCCTTTCCCATAAGAGAGGTAGATGGCGAAACTAAGATGAAAAACATTAGCCCCTCAACCCTCCCACACTTTCATGGACTTACCTTTGAGGACCCTGACATATTCATGTTTGAATTGGTTGTTGTATGTAGGATGTATGACTACACCTATGATGATCAAAATTTGAAGCTATTACCATCCACCCTTAAGGATGCAGCCTTGCGTTGGTTCATGGGTCTAACTGGGTACAACATCACTACCTGGGCACAGAAAGAGGATACCTTCAACAACAAGTACAAAGACTACTGTAGGTCCAAGGAAACTAAGGATGAGATGTTTAGGATGACTCTAGGGCCTGATGAATCCCTAGAGGACTATGAAGAGAGGTTTCAATTAAAATATAATAGAGCCTACTATACTCTTGATCATGCATCACATAAACTTGTACTTCTTCGAGGGATCAGAGAAGAGATGATAGAAACCTTGAATATTCTATCAGGAGGATATATCTACCAACTACCTTATGAAACAATAAAAAATTTCTTCTAAAACCATTCTAGGGAATTTAGGAAGAAGGGCAGAGCTAGCTAGAATACATCTAATACCCCTTCCTCTTCCCCCTCCATCAAAAATGAGATTGGAAACATGCTAGAGGACTTCAAGAGTGACATGATGCACACCTTTTATTTGCAAATGGACACAATGCAGGTCAAAAGGAAGCAAGAGGAAGCAGAGAGAGCCCTGGCCATATTCTGTCCTAGATGTACCCGAAAGCACCCAAGAAATGAATTTCCACTGAATGTCATAAAGGTTTGATTAGTCTGTGAAGAGAATCATGCCGCAAACAAGTGCCCCTCCTTACCTGGACTTAAGGTTATATATCAAGGTGGGGAAGTAATGCCAGAGCAACTATGTTTCATCAACCAGAGAAGGCCTCAAGGCCCTTGGCCATATCAACAAGGTATGCAAGGTGCACCTTACTCTTACTATCACAACAATCAGAGTGCACCCATGCAACCTTGGTACAACCCCACGCCTCCATCCTGGTCTAAACCTCCTACTTGGCCTTACAACCCTTCATATCATCCTCAGCAAGTAAACTAACCATTCCAGTAGTATGTTCCACAAAAACCTTAGTGGAACAGTGCATCCCAAGGGTGGAGGCCTCAACAAAATCAACCACCTTCTCTAATGCCTCCACCCCAACCTCAACCTCAGCTTAATCATGTTGCTCCACCTAGGCTACCTGAAGTACCTGCACAGCCCAATCCGAACCCAAACAACGGACCCACACGGTAGGCTCCCAGTGGAGAAACATCCTATCTAGCTTATGTTGTGGAGATATAGGAGGTTAATCTCATGTCGGGAAGAGTACTCCCAGAAAATCATCCTCCATATCCACCTATAAAGGTTGAGGAGGAAAAGGAATAAGGTAACACTCATATCCAACCACCTCCTTTTCTTGAGCGCTTAATCCACCCTAGTCAGCACACCCCGGAGGAAACTAAACTCCTAGGAGAATTGGAAAATTTGTGTGTAAATATACCACTTCTCTAGGCCATTAAGGATGTCCCTATCTAAAATAGGCTCATCAAAGATAATTTCTTCAAGAAAACTGGGAGAAGGAAGAGAGATAACCCCCACCATCAATGTGGTAGGACAACTGTCTGACCTGATGTTGGGGAAGGTGATATTTCAAAAGTACCTGGACCCTAGTAGTCTAGTTGTTGATGTGCATATAGATGGTGTCATAGTCCCCAACACTCTGATTGATCTAGGGGCTGCCATCAATATCATGGCCAAGGAAACTATGTTGAAACTTAATCTCTAGGGGACTTTGAGGAAAACCACAGTAGTTCTGCAACTTGCAGATCAGTCCACAGTAACTCCTGAAGGAATTGTTGAGGATGTTATGGTTACCATTGACTCTTGGGAGTATCCCACAGATTTCCTGGTCCTACAACCCATAACCAAGTTTAATGTTTATCCCCTCATCTTAGGGAGACCTTGGTTAGCCACTGCATAAGCTTTTATTAGTTGTCGGGCATAAACATGACTATAAAAAATGGGCCTTTGTCTAAACAACTAGTTTTATATCCTACAGCCCAGCCTTCCATTGATCATGATCTCCCTATATGGTTGAAGGATCAAGAATATGAGTTATATAAAAATGCCCCTATGTGTACCATAGATGTTATTCTTAGAGGGGGGCATCTTGATGAAGATGAACTCATCGACCATGCCATTTAAAACTAGTCCTCCACTAACATTCCTCTCGAAACCTTAGCCAAAGAGTCTGAAAACCAACCTTGGATGGAAGTACACTCAATTGATTCAACCTCTAAAACCACCAAGGCTATTGAGTTTGGCCCATCTAGATCTCGAAAAATCAACCCAAACCTCTCAAATGAAGAAGAGAAGTAACTATGCCAACTTTTGAAAGAAAATCTTGCAACATTTTCTTGGGATTACAAGGACATGAAAGGGGTGCATCCTTCAATATGAAGACATCACATTTACATCAAAGAAGGATGGAAGCTTGTGAGACAACCCCAAAGAAGGATGAACCCAACTCTGAAGGACATAGTCAAAGAAGAGTAGTAGAAACTATTGGATGTAGGGTTCATATATCCTATATCTAATAGTGAATGGGTATCCCCTATTGTCCTAGTCCAAAAGAAGAAGGGGAAGTGGTGAATTTACATTGAATATCAGGAACTTAACAAATCCACCAAAAATGTAAATTTCCCTTTGCCCTTTATAGACCATGTCCTGGATGGCCTTGCGGGGAAGAAGTTCTTTTCCTTCTTATATAGGTTCAGTGGGTACAATCATATTCAAATCAGCCCTGAAGACCAGGATAATACTACTTTCACCTGCCTTTGGGTTACCTTTTCTTATATATTCCTACTCTTTGGGTTGTGAAATGCCCCAACTACCTTCCAAAGTGTTTTCCTGAGCATATTTTCTAAGTTAGTCCATGACTCTGTCGAAATCTACATGGATGATTTCACACCATATGGGGATGACTTGTAGGAAGCTCTCTCCAATTTGGGTAAATCACTAAGAAGGTGCATTGAGATGCATCTCTCCTTGAGCCCAGAAAAATGTGTCTTCCTGAAGAAATCAGGTGTTGTATTAGGACACTCCATATCCCAAGCAGGAATACAGGTAGACCTGAAAAAAATCACTATCATCAAAAGGGTACTTGCTCCTCAAAAGAAGAAATATGTCAGTAGTTTCTTAGGCTTAGATGGTTACTATAGAAGGCTCATCAAATATTTCAGCAATATGGCTTCACCATTATTTGGGTTATTGGCCAAGGATTCTGACTTTATTTGGTCTGGTCCTTGTCAAAATGCTTTTGAGCTCATTAAGAAATTGTTGACTACTGCCCCCATCCTCCGAGGTCCAAATTGGAATTTTCCTTTCCACATCCACATTGATGCATTTGACAAAGTTGTAGGGGCAGCATTAGGACAATTAGAGGAAAAAATCCCTTATGCCATTTATTTCATCAGCAAGAATTTGTCCAAAGCCGAGCTGAATTATATTGTTACTGAGAAGGAGATGTTAGCCATTGTCCATGCTTTGAACAATTTTAGACATTATGTAACTGGATATCAGACTTTTTTTCACACTGACCATGTAGCCATCAAGTATTTAATGAATAAACTGGATGTCAATGCTAGAATAATTAGATGGTTGTTACTTTTGTAGCAATTTGATTTGACTATTGTTGATATACCTGTAAAGGAGAATGTTGTTGTAGATTTTTTGTCCAAGTTAGCTCTCCCTACAGGTGAAGAAGGAATGGTGGATGACTAGTTGCCATATGAGCATCTCTTTTCCATATCATCACTCTCATCATGGTTTGCTGATATAGCCAACTACTTGGTTGTTGGGAGACTCTCTCCTAATATTTCATTCAGGAAGAGGAGTAGAATCATCAGAAAAAGCACCCCTTTAACATGGATTGGGGGGGGGGGATTTTCAAGCTAGGCCCTGATGAAATAGTAAGGAGATGTGTGAGGGAGGAAAATGTTTTTGATATCCTCTCTGCATGTCATGACAACTCATGTGGAGGCAACTTTGTTGCAAAAATAATTGATTTCAAAGTCTTGCAGGCATGATACTATTAGCCTACACTTCATCAAGATTACAGAAGATACACCAGCAGGTGGGACCAAGGCCAGAGGATGGGTAAACCCACACAAATGGTTGAAATGCCTTTGCACCCTCAGGTGGCTCTTGAGCCATTTTACAAGTGGGGCATGGATTTTTCTGGACCTATCGATCCACCATCTGGAGAAAAGAAGTATATCATAGTCTGCACTGATTACATAACAAAGTGGGCTGAAAAAAAGTAGTGAAGGTAGCAACTGATGAGAAAGTAGCAGAATTTCTGAGGGATAATGTGTTTTACAAGTTTGGGTACCCCAAAGAAATAGTCACTGATCAGCGAGAACAATTCACCTCTCACCTCATTGAGAATATTTTCAGGAAGCACAATATTGAGCATAAAACTTCTACTGCCTATCACCCTAAGGAAAATGGCCAAGTAGAAGTAACTAATAGAGCTTTTGAGAGCATCCTCACCAAGGTTGTGAGTAGTAGCAGAAAATATTTGGCAAACAGATTGGTAGAAGCTACTTGGGCCTACAACACTACTTGGAAGACAACAACAGGATTCACTACCTATGAACTAGTATATGGTAAGAAGGCTCTACTTTCAATTGAGTCTAAATTCAATACTTTAAGAATGGACGTTGAATTAAATCTAGATCTATCAAATGCGAAAAAAGAGAGGTTTCTACAACTAAATGTATTGGATGAGTTCAGAATGCAAGCACTTATTCACACGGAGGTAGTTCAGCTACAAAGGAAGGTATGGCATGTCAATAAAATCAAAGAAAAGACCTTCCAAGAAGGATATTGGGCGTTTTTGTATGATTGAAGGTTTAAATATTTCAAAGGCAAGGTGATGACAAGATGGTTCGGACCTTACACAATGGAAATTTTTTTTGATAATGGCGTAGTTCAAATCAGAACCATAGATGAGGAAGGAATCCCCTTGCCTATCAATGGTCATAGACTGAAAATTTACAAGAAGCCTTTGTCAAGGGAAAAGTTCATAAATTCAATAAGAAGAGATGTGTATGTGATGGGAAACTCCATAGTTTCCCACACATCCTGAAAAAAAAAGAGGGGAAAAAAATAATAAAGATCCAAGGGATAAAACCTCTCTGAGGTACCCAAGGCAAGCTTCTGGGTTGAAAACCTCGATGGAGGTAGCTCACTTTCTCTCCCAAAAAAAAAAAAAAAAAAAGGAAAGAGAATAAAGGTCCATGGGTGAAAACCTCTCTGAGGCACCCAAGGCAAGTCTATGGGTTGAAAACCTCCATGGAGGCAGCCCACTTTCTTTCCAAAAAAAAAGAGGAGAAAAAAGAAAAAAAAACAAAAACCAAAAAATACATCTACATCTCTGTGTTTTCTGTGTTTTCTTTTTTGCATGTTGTTAATGATTTTTGGAAACACATGGAGACATTCATCTTCTTTTTCCATTCTTCTCATTTACCATCCATCCCATCATTCACTCGATTGGTTTTCATAACTTACTCCATCGCCTCCATACACCATATTCGTCCATTCCTAAGCACAATGTAGCATAATAAAGCAAGCCACAAATGTTGGGAATAATACTGAGAGGGGGGGTGAATCAGTATTTAGGGATGAACAATTTTATTTTTCTTTTAAAAGGCCATATGCTACAGTACTGCATCCAACATGTATGTCCAGATATCTTATTATGTCTTTACTTAGAGCATTGCATCAGATAAGCATTAAGCATGAACATAAATAACAAACCATCAAACATAAACAATGCATATGAACACCAGGATTTAAGGTGGAAACCCAATTCGAGAGAAAACCACTACTGCTGTAATCTCAGTCTTCAATATTTATTATAGAGAAAACTTCTTACAATTTAATGCTGGTGCAGACTCATACCAACACGCAGGCACCCACCTGCAGAAGGCTACAACCTTCTCTTGTTTACCAGCCTCTCCTGGAAGGGAGCTACAACCCCCTGCTCATAACACCAGATTCTACTGGCAGGAAGCTTCTACTTCCATACTGAAGGCTTCAACCCTCATACCCACTGCAAACCACGTTTCATCAATTTTCACACTGGATCAAGCAGCTTCAACGCAACCCTTCAATTAATCATCAACTAACATATTTTCCCATAACTTCAAACTGGACAGTGAGACCATTATAACCAGAACATCAGGACTAACTCAGACTTCAAAGAAGATGGGCATTCACCAACCCGAGTATACTTCCGTGTAATTTAATCTTCTGAAACCCTAACCGAATTCATATATGTTCTTCAACAGACTTGCGCCAGTTCTTCGTTATTTCTTCTATTGATCACCTGTAGATCCATATCTCGGTAGGTGCATCATGGACTCTGAATCATCAATTAAGCATGTCATCTGTCCATGCAGATATCTCTTAGGATAATTCCTTCTACTTCAACCTTCACTCTATATTTCTCCATCATGATCTTTTTCCCTTTTATATAGTTTTCGCCTTTATTAAAACCATGAGTCAAAAAACATACAACTACCAATGGTATTTATATTAAAATTCGAGCCAACTCAAGTTAAAAATCCAAACTTCGATCTGTCCCAAAGGTATTCTTTTTCTCTGCCAAATAATACTATAGCCAATATTAACATGCTGCTGAGGATTTCACTTTCTTTTTATTGGAATATTATTTATCAAATTCGTGGAATTTGATAAATAAGTATTATTCATGCCTTTTTATAATCCGCGCTTTTATCAAAACTAGGGCCCATTGCTAACAACCGACCCACTCGAAGGGCTCACATCCCATCGCACCATACTTGAGTTATCCTTCATGCATCTTCATTATCGTCCGCGCTTCTTCATTAAGCGATCATCGTCCGATGGCTTCCCTCCAGATCGACAGCTCACGACAATATCGCTCGGCTTCTTTGGTCGAACATTAACATGCAATGGCACACTTTAAACGGATTTTTTATGGGTCCCACCTATGCCACGCGTCGAATAGTCTATGGAATCGCTCCCAAAATTAAAATACCGCTCACTCCGCATAGGTGGTGCGATGAAAACTGGAATCCGCTTTCACTGTTTATTCCGCATGTGATTCCTTTCCTTCGCTTAGTGCCACTGACTCAACAGTAATATATATTGATATAACCTTTCGGGCCCTTCAATAATATTCAATATTTTCCTTGAGGGCTGGGGTCACGGCATAGCCCAACAATGTATATTGAACCAATAATACGAAGGAAAATCGGGTCCCACACTCAACATAAAATATATTTGTGAAACGCCTTTGGTCATTTTAAAACTTTATACTGCCCCCGTAACGTTACTTTTAACCAAATTTCAATGAAATTTTAAGCCGGACTTCAATCTTCAAAAAAATTGGATTTCATTCTTTGACCCTGGGTCCACATCGCAGTCGGCCATTTGCGATGTGCGATATGCGATGGCGCGATAATCGCACATCACAAATATTCAACGGAACTTGCGACGGCCGAGGGTGATGATTATAATATGCGATGTTGCGATGGTGCGACGATCGCATATCGCAAATATCCATATCAACAAGACATTTAAACTTCAAAACTTGCAATCTTGCGATTTGCGCTAAAGTGGTGGGGACCACTTGTCCTCCCTTTTCAGAAATTTAAAGTCTTTTGGCTGTTGAGGGCTTTAAAACCCAAAATGACTACCTTTAAATAAACTCTTCTCCTCCGTAGTCTGGAACTACAAATGTCTTCATTCCTTCTACAAAAAATACTTCGCTCATAACAAAAGTTAATTCTCCTCTGCAATACTTGGCTGTGGCCCATCAACAATCTGTTCTCTGTCTATTTTTCCAATTGACAGTTTAGGTGCTGCTCCTGTCTTTAACTTTGTTCTCTGCAACTTTGCTTTTCACTATTACATCTTTGCCAATGCCTTTGCCATCAATGACAACATCTCCAACAATCTCCCCCTTTGGCATTGATGGCAATAATCTTCCTCTGTTTGTCTTATAGAAGCCCCTTTGTTGCTTTTCCTCCCCCTTTGACATCAATGGCAAAGAGTTGACAATACCATGCTCCCCCTGAGATCATGCTGCATCTTTATAAGATAGCAAGATGACTTATAAATGCATCCTCTTCATATGACCAATACTCCCCCTGATCCTGTGCATTCAGAGATGCCCAACAACACCTCATAACCAATTTAATCTTCTGTAATTAAGTAGATCTGATCCTCTGCATGGCAGAGACTACTCCCAGTTTCTTTCTGAGATATTTCGAACGCTTCCCTGGGTAGAGGTTTGGTAAATATATCAGCAACTTGTTCTTTGGAGGAAACATACTCCAATTTCACCTTTTGCTCAAGCACTTGTTCTCATAAGAAGTGATATTTTATGGGAATGTGCTTGGTCTTGGAATGCATAACAGGATTCTTTGAGATACTGATGGCACTTGTATTATCACACATTATGGAGATAGGAGGTGAACATTTAATTTGAAAGTATTGTAGGGTTTGCATCATCCAGAGAAGTTGAGTGCAACATGATGCTGCAGCCACATATTCTGCTTCTGCTGTAGATAAGGCAATGGAGCTTTGTTTCTTGCTGAACCAAGATACTAATCGGGGCCCCATATAGAATGCACCACCACTAGTGCTTTTCCGATCATCAATACTTCCAGCCCAATCTGCATCACTGTATGCATGAAGAGTAAGATCAACATTCTTTGGATACCATAGTCCAAAATCTTGAGTTCCTTGTAGATATTTGAATATTCTTTTTATAGCCTGAAGGTGTGACTCTCTTGGATTGGCTTGAAATCGTCCGACAATCCCAACTGCATGCATAATGTCTGGTCTTGTCCCAGTGAGTGTAGTGTACCTATGGGGGGATAATATAGGGTACAGAGGGAGGTACCCAAGGGAATAATATGATGTATTAATATAAGAATGATAAATAAATGGCCCATAGTTAATAAATAAAGTGGTTAACCCACATTATGTAAGGGACCACATGTAGAGAGGGACTAAAGTGATAAGCCCATTGTATTGGATGTATGGTATTTGAGACCCCATGGTAACTACTCATGGTATTACATGTATGAAACCTATATAGAGGTTAGAGACTCTCCATTGAGAGATGTCAAGGATTATTGTATGGGCAAGCATATGGCTTGTGAGGTGATCTCCTTTTATTAAGGAGTGAATGTATGGTGTTGCCCTTTCCTTAAGGGTTTTGACATTAACGAAGATCTAAGTCGCTGTCTTCAATGGTGTTATTTCTTGGGCATATTTTCCATTTCTATACATTTTCTTACGGATCTACTCTGAGTGGTATCGGAGCACTTTCTTGGGCGAGTTTGGAATTTGTTTTTTTCATTTTTTGCGGGAAATTTTTGGGCAGCGAGTTTGTAAAGCAGATCTGGAAAATTTGGAAAAAAAATTTCAGAAATAAATATCAGATCTGGATTCCTTATGGAAAAATACCCAATTTCAAAAAACAAATCAGTTGAATCGGAGTCCGGATGAGGGTGATATCGCTGATTTAAATTCAGTTGTGTTGCAGAAATGTTTATGACGGAAATTTATGTACGGCGGATCTCCTGAAATTTTTAGTAGATTTTGGTGCACAATCTCAGACAACCAATTACAGATCTGAGCTCCCCTTGAAAAATCACCCGATTTCAAAAAAAAAATCGGTCAAATTGGAGTCCGGATGAGGGAGTTATCACTGATTTAAAATCAGTCATTTTTTTCAGAAATTTTGTGACGGTGGGACAGTTGTAGCGCAAATCTGTGTTTCCAGATTGCCTAAATCAGGATTTCAGTCATATGGTTAGATGCAGAATGGATATTCCATTTTCAAAAATAGGTTATATTAAGGATTCTGAGTTATATTGACCGAGTAATGTCCATTTTAAATTTTTGCCAAAGTAAGTGATTTTCTTCAAAACCCTTACTTTATTTTATGGATTCTCGCAAGATGAAGTTTACAGGAAAAGATGATGGCCCTACTATTGAATATTTTTTACAACATCTCAAGGCTCAATACCGAAAAGTTTGGATATGCTCCATAGGGCTTCATATGAAAGATGAGGCAAATAAATGATGGACCTCACTTGACAGCTCAGTGAGGAAACTTCCCGAGAAACAAATTGAAAAAGTCCTTTTGGACAAGTGGTCTCAAGCCAGAAAGAATGATAGTAAGAGCCATAAAGACATATTTTATACTAATATTTCCATATTACGGGTTCATGGAAGTATTCAGAAAGAAAACATCATTGTATCTATCATTCCTAGTTGCAAGCATAATTGTATCAATGTGAATTTGGCAAAAAAAATTGCAAGTTCCAGAAAAGCATATTGAAAACACACAGGTTGATAATGAAGATGTTCAAATTTATAAAGATTTGAAGATTTCTATGGATAAGTATGTGTTGAATTTTGATTTTTATGCTTCAGATATGGATGTTGTGGACGTTGTTTTGGGACACCCTTGGATGAAATCCGTTGGTATTGTCAATTTTAATGTGCAAAAGAAATTCATGAAACTCTGGTATAAAAAGAAGAAAATTACATTGCACGATATTTGCATTAAGAACCATGCAGAGACCGGGGAGGCAGAAGCACAAATATCTAACGAGATAGACACATCAGATGATGAGCCTTTGATGGTAGACGACGAGCCCGGACATCCAAAGAAAGTGCCAACAAAAGAACCGAGATAAAAATCAGATGATGAGCCTTTGATGGTAGACAGCCAAACACAGACATCAAAGCAAGTGCCAACAAAAGATCCAGACACCACTCCATCACCAATAATGGAGGAATTACTGAAAGATATTAAATTAGTTAAAGCTTCAACATATCACCACCCGCATCACCCAGCAAGACAACAACCAGCAAAGTGGTAACGAATTAGCAACAAGGACAACAACCCTTGGATGACACATAGAGAGGTGCGATGATCCACTGACAACACATCAACATAGAAGAACCACCAGAACCCACTTCCATCTCAAGCGAGCGAGGCACCAACTAGATCGAGTGTTCACAATTCTCTCGGATGGCTGGATGCATGTGAATGGTATCAATGGAATACTCTTTTGAGTAGATCTTATTATTTGTGTTCTTCTCATGTTTAGGGGACGAAACATGTTTAAGGGGGGTGTAATGTAGTGTACCTAGAGGGGATAATATAGGGTACAGAGGGAGGTACCCAAAGGAATAATATGATGTAATAATATAATAATGATAAACAAATAGGCCATAGTTAATAAATAAAGTGGTTAACCCACATTATGTAAGGGACCACATGTAGCTAGGGAATAAAGTGATAATCCCATTGTATTAGATGTATGGTATTGAGAGACCCATCGTAACTACCCATGGTATTGCATGTATGAAACCTATATAGAGGTTAGAGACTCTCCATTGAGGGATGTCAAGGATTATTGTATGGGCAAGCATATGGCTTGTGGAGTGATCTCCTTCCCTAAGGAGTGAATGTATGGTGTTGCCCTACCTTAAGGGTTTTGATATTAGCAGAGATCTGAAGTCTTGTCTTCAATGGTGTTAGAGTTATTTCACGGGCATATTTGGATTTCTCTATACATTTTCTTATCGGATCTATTACAGTGAAGTAAGTAGACTTCCTATCATAGATCTGTATTCTGGTTGATTCACCATGGGGGAATCATCATTAGAACTGAGATTACATCCGGTTATCATTGGTGTACTTACAGGTTTGCAATCTTCCATGCCATACTTCTTCAGAATTTGCTTGAGGTATTTTGCTTGTGATAAGAAAATTCCATCTGTTGCTTGTTGCACTTGCAATCCAAGAAAGAATGTTAGTTCCCCAAGTAAGGACATTTCAAATTCTTGCTGCATATCAGAAGCAAATTTCTAACTCATAGACTCTTTATTACTTCCAAAAATGATATCATCAACATATACAACCAAAATCAATAGTTTGTCATTTTCAGTTTTTGTGTATAAGTTGCTATCAGCAGACCCTTTTGAAAATCCTTGTTGATGAAGATATTTGTCAAGACGATAGTACCATGCCCTTGGAGCTTGTTTAAGACCATATAGAGCCTTTTTAATTCTACAAACAAGATTTTCATCATTTCCCAAAATGAATCCTTCTGGTTGTTCTATGTAAACTTCTTCTTCTAGATCTCAATTGAGAAAAGCAGATTTAACATCCATTTGATAAACTTTGATTTGTTGGAAGCTTGAAAAATAAAGAAACATTCTTATGGCTTCAAGTCTAGCTACAGGAGCAAAAGTTTCCTCAAAGTCTATACCTTCTTGTTGAGCATACCCCTTGCAAACAAGTCTAGCTTTATTTCTTATAACATCTCCATTCTCATTTAACTTGTTTTTGAATATCCATTTAGTTCCGATGACATTTTTGTCATGAGGTCTTGGTACTAATTCCCAAGTGTGACTCTTTTCAATTTGGTCAGGCTCTTCATTCATGGCTTGAATCCAAAATTCATCTTTGCTAGCTTGACTCACACTGCAAGGTTCAATAGTGGACAGAAATGCCATATTTCTAGAAGATCCCACAAGAGTCCTTCTTGTTTGTACACCTGATCCCTTTCTTCCCAAAATTTGAGATTTTGGATGATTCTTTTGAACATATCTGGATGGAGCCTTTTCAGACAAATCATCTTCGAGTTCTTCACTGGCTTCACTGTTTGTATCATTACTATTTGATGTAGAAGGATATGTGTCATCATCATCTTCATCTGTTGTTTTCTTTTCTTCTTTTGGAGCTGTAGGTGACTCATCAATAGCAACATCAATACATTCAACAATCTTCCAAAGTCTTTTATTGTAACATCTATATGCCCTACTCCTAGAGGAGTAACCAAGAAATATTCCTTCATCTGCTCTGGGTTTAAACTTGCCAAGTTTTTCATCATTATTCTTGATAAAGCATTTGCTTCTAAAAATTCTAAAATGCTTTACAGTGGGAGGATTACCATACCAGAGTTCATATAGAGTTTTATCACTATTTACACGAACATGTGCCTTGTTGAGAATGTTTACTGCTGTATGTGTTGCTTCTCCCCAAAATGAGTCAGGTGTTCCAGAATCATCAAGCATAGCTCTAGCCATTTGTTGAACTGTTATGTTCAGTCTTTCTGCAATGCCATTCTGTTGTGGAGTGCCATCTACAGAAAACTGTCTTTTTATGCCATGTTGTTCACAAAATTCAAGGAATTCATTGGATGTATATTCTCCTCCTCGATCAGATCTAAGACACTTGATTTTTAGATCTAATTCATTCTCAACTAGTGCTTTGAAAATCTGAAATTTCTCAAATGCTTCATCTTTGTGTTTAAGCAGCCCAATCCAACACATTCTAGAGAAATCGTCAATGAATAAGATATAGTATTCTTCACCATGTGGTGACTTTTTCCTCATAGGTCCGCATATGTCAGTATGAATGAGTTCAAGAGGCTTACTTGATGATCCTTCCTTGGCATTAAATTGTACTCTGGTTTGCTTACCGAATTGACAGGATTTGCATATGATATTTTCAGGTAGAGTAATATTGGGAAGATCACAAACAGCTTTAAGTCTGCTTGATTTTTTGATTTGAGAGAAGCTCAGATGCCCCAACCTTCTATGCCATAGCCAATTTTCTGAAGATTTACTCAAATAACATTGTTCTTTGCAGTTATTTAATACATACAGGTTGCTTGGAGTTCTTTTTCCTTTTATAATTGTTTTACCTGTATCAAGATCACGTACCACACATTCTTTTGAACTAAAAACAACTTCAGTTCCTTGATCACACATTTGACTTACACTTAACAATTTATGCTTTAATCCATCCACATACATGACTTCATTAGCTTTCACCTTTTCTTTTAGAAAAACATATCCTTTTCCCTTAATGACTGCAGGAGTATCATTTCCAAATGTAACATTCTTTTCCTTTTCTAGAGCACTATATGCAAGAATTTTGGTTTTATCACCTGTCATGTGTCTTGAGCATCCACTGTCAATGTACCATTGGTTTTCTTCATCTTCTGCAAACAACGCTATGCCACAGTTTTCAACCTGTAATTCGTTCTTTTTCCATACTTTGGAGCTTGAAGGAACATGTTCCTTTGGCTGAACTTTGCTCCTGCATTCAGATTCTTTATGGCCAAAGTTATTTCAATAAGCACATTCAACTTCATTTTGAAGAGGAGAAAATTTGTTATAGGTATTCTTCTTTGTTTCAATATCAATCCTTTTCTTTCTTGCTTCTCTTGTCATGATAGTTCTATATGCTACACATTGAACAGCTTTATGACCAAAATTGTGACATGAGAAACATTGTCCATTGAAGAAGAAATTTTTAGGATCATAAAATATTTTATATGAATTTACCTTTTGATTGGTGTTTCTTTGAAAGACATTCCTGTTAGTGTTGTTTGAATTGAGATGATCATGCTTTACCTGCAAATATTCTTTATTCCCTTGCTAAGTGGCAGCATGTTGTAAACCAGATGTAACTGTTTTTAGATAATTTGGTGCTGAAGCTTGAGAAGATTCTCCAATATATCCAAGACCTATCTTTATAAGAGGAGAACATTGTACCTTGATAATCTCATCTAAGGTTTCAGAGTCTTTACTTTCTCAAGTTCTTTTCTTAAACTTACTACCTCACCTTCTAATTTCTCATTGTGTTTCTTTATAAGGACACTTAGCAGCATAATGACCAACTCTTCCACAATCAAAACATTTGAAAGGAAGCTTACCTCTGAACCGTCCTGTGCTAAGTTGAAGTTTCTTTACAAACTTTATCTCATCTTCTTCTGAGATATATCCTGATCCTTCTATTTTTTGTACTTCCTTCCCTTTTGTAGAAGTTCTAAAGACTGCTTCTTTGACTTCAGATGGTCCTCCTCTTCTCATTTCATATGCAGTTAGTATGCCATGAAGTTGCACCACAGTAAGATTTTGAAGATCCTGCTTTTCTTCAAGAGCAGAAACTTTTGACTCAAATTTTGTCGTTAGTGATCTTAAGAATTTCTCAACCAAAGTAGATTCGGTTATTGTTTCTCCCAGATTTCTCATATGATTTACAATATCATCAAGATGTAAGAAGAAATTGGCAATGCTCTCCTCATTATCCATTTTTAGATTCTCATATTGAATTCTGAGAGTTTGGAGCTTAGCACTTTTTACCTTTGCATCACCTTCCTAGCTTAGAATGATTTTGTCCCATATTGCCTTTGCAGTATTCAGCTGCATGACTTTGACAAATTTTGATTCAGTTAGACTTCCCAATAGAGCATTGATCGCCTTTGCATTTGTTTCATAATTCTTTCTTTCCGTCGGATTTGTTGGTACTGCAACTGGATATTGATATCCTTGTTCAACTATAGCCCATACATCTTCTCCCAGAGACTGAAGATAGGATCTCATCCTTGTTTTCCAGAAGATTAAATTATTTCTGTTGAAGAGTGGAGGCCTGATAGATGTTGTTCCATCTTGATTGCTCATCTTGATTGATCTTCCTTCTAGCGGTTAAGCTTTTCAGAAGGACCTGGCTCTGACTCCAATTGTTGGGAATAATACTAAGAGGGGGGGTGAATTAGTATTTAGGGATGAACAATTTTATTTTTCTTTTAAAAGGCCATATGCTACAGTACTGCATCCAACATGTATGTCCAAATATCTTATTATGTCTTTACTTAGAGCATTGCATCAGATAAGCATTAAGCATGAACATAAATAACAAACCATCAAACATAAAAAATGCATATGAACACCAGAATTTAAGGTGGAAACCCAATTCGGGAGAAAACCACTGTTGTTGTAATCTCAGTCTTCAATATTTATTATAGAGAAAACTTCTTACAATTTTATGCTGGTGCAGACTCATACCAGCACGCAGGCACCCACCTGCAGAAGGCTACAAACTTCTCTCGTTTACCAGCCTCTCCTAGAAGGGAGCTACAACCCCCTGCTCATAACACCAGATTCTACTGACAGGAAGCTTCTACTTCCATACTGAAGGCTTCAACCCTCATACCCACTGCAGACCACGTTTCATCAATTTTCACACTGGATCAAGCAGCTTCAATGCAACCCTTCAATTAATCATCAACTAACATATTTTCCCATAACTTCAAACCGGAAAGTGAGACCATTATAACCAGAACATCAGGACTAACTTAGACTTCAGAGAAGATGGGCATTCTTCAATCCGAGTATACTTCCGTGTAATTTAATCTTCTGAAACCCTAACCGAATTCATATATGTTCTTCAACAGACTTGTGCCAGTTCTTCGTTATTTATTCTGTTGATCACCTGTAGATCCATATCTCGGTAGGTGCATCATGGACTCTGAATCATCAATTAAGCACATCATATGTCCATGCAGATATGCCTTAGGACAATTCCTTCTACTTCAACCTTCACTCTATATTTCTCCATCATGATATTTTTCCCTTTTATATTGTTTTCGCCTTTATTAAAACCATGAGTCAAAAACCATCCAACTACCAATGGTATTTATATTAAAATTCGAGCCAGCTCAAGTTAAAAATCCAAACTTCGATCTGTCCCAAAGGTATTCTTTTTCTCTGCCAAATAATACTATAGCCAATATTAACATGCCGCTGAGGATTTCACTTTCTTTTTATTGGAATATTATTTATCAAATTCATGGAATTTGATAAATAAGTATTATTCATGCCTTTTAATAATCCGCACTTTTATCAAAACTGGGGCCCATTGCTAACAACCAACCCACTCGAAGGGCTCATGTCCCATCACGCCATACTTGAGTTATCCTTCGTGCATCTTCATTATCGTCCGCGCTTCTTCATTAAGCGATCACCATCCGATGGCTTCCCTCCACATCAACGGCTCACGATAATATCGCTCGGCTTCTTTGTTCGAACATTAACGTGCGATGGCGCACTTTAAACGGCGGTTTTAGGGGTCCCACCGATGCCATGCGTCGAATAGTCTATGGAATCGCTCCCAAAATTAAAATACCGCTCACTCGGCATAGGTGGTGCGATTTAAACCGGAATCCGCTTCCACTGTTTATTCCGCACGTGATTCCTTTCCTTCGCTTAGTGCCGCTGACTCAGTAGTAATATATATTCATATAACCTTTCGAGCCCTTCAATAATATTCAATCTTTGCCTTGAGGGCTGGGGTCACGGAATAACCCAACAATGTATATTGAACCAATAATACGAAGGAAAATCGGGTCCCACACTCAACATAAAATATATTTGCAAAACGCCTCTGGTCATTTTAAAAATTTATACTGCCCCCGCAACATTACTTTTAACCAAATTTCAATGAAATTTTAACCCGGACTTCAATCTTCAAACAAACTGGATTTCATTCTTTGACCCCAGGTCCACATCGCAATCGGCGATTTGCGATGTGCGATATGCGATGGTGCGATAATCACACATCACAAATAATCAATGGAACTTGCGATGGCGGAGGGCGATGATTATAATATACAATGTTGCAATGGTGCGACGATCGCATATCACAAATATCCATATCAACAATACATTTAAACTTCAAAACTTGCGATCTTGCGATTTGTGCTAAAGTGGGGGGACCACTTGTCCTCCCTTTTCAGAAATTTAAAGTCTTTTGGCTGTTGAGCGCTTTAAAACCCGAAATGACTATCTTTAAATAAACTCTTCTCCTCCGTAGTCTGGAACTACGAATGTCTTCATTCCTTCTACAAAAAAATACTTTGCTCATAACAAAAATTAATTCTCCTCTGCAATACTTGGCTGCGGCCCATCAACAATTTGTTCTCTGTCTATTTTTCCAATTGATAGTTTAGGTGCTGCTCCTGTCTTTACCTTTTTTCTCTGCAACTTTAATTTTTGCTATTACATCTTTGCCAATGCCTTTGCCATCAATGACAACATTTCCAACAACAAACTGCTACGAGCATCAGGAAGTTCCTTAAAAAACAAAGTTGTTCACAGACTGCAAAGAAAAACAAAGAGGAGCTGACAAAATAGACCCCAGGAAAGACAAGAGTTCCACCCATGGCATCTGGAGCATCCCACGCAACATCTTGAGCAGGAAGAAACAACAAGGAAAAATCAATAGTTCACTCAGAGAGCTGCTCATTCAGCAAACCGCTCACTAGAGAATAGGAAAGTAGTGAAAAACGCAGCATCTAAAAGGCTTGTCTCCTCAATCCAGCTCCTGTAAACACCTTGGAAACAACAACAGGTAAACTCAGGTATAGTGTCTCACCCCTCTCTATGCATCCATAATAGCTAGAAATAATTAAATTTGTAGACTTAGAATTTAAGGGGCAGAAAGGTGGCCAGTTAGATTGGCCACCATCGTGAATTATGACTAGGGAGAACTGCAAAGTCATGCCACCTAGACATTAAAAAGAAAATAATTTAAATCAAGTGGAGTTGAGGAGAATGAGGGGAGGAAATGTGCAGTACATCAGGAATTCACGGGGAGAAGGAAACAATGTTCTCTTACAAAAAATGGAGCTAAGGTCAAGTTACATAAGCACTCTAGAAGTAGCTACACAGTCTAATAATAAATAGGGCTCATCTCATCCAAACCAATAAATTAAAATTTTTTAAAGGGAGAGAGACCAATGAAAGCCCACAGTGCAGCAACAGTGAGCCTCAGCCGCATATTTTGGGACAACATGCAGCGACAACAATAGAACAATGTTACCTACCCATGGCATGGTCCTCTCTCATAAATATGATCAGGGAAGCAGGATTCCACTCCT
This sequence comes from Pinus albicaulis, assembly GCA_034641835.2. NCBI lineage: Eukaryota > Viridiplantae > Streptophyta > Pinopsida > Pinales > Pinaceae > Pinus > Pinus albicaulis. Next base: position 292,482,122 of record CM076569.1, read on the forward strand.
AGCCTTAGAGAAGACGAAGAAGAACCAAAAGAAGAAGAATATCTAGGAGAAGAACTAGTAGAGGAAGAAGAACCAGAAGAAGGAGAAGAGCCAGAAGAAGAACCATAAGAGGAATAAGAAGAAGAAGAGGAAGAGCCAAAGGGCCAAGGAAAAATAGAAGAGATGGCCATAGAAGTTATAGAGATAGCAGAAAGAGCGCAAGAAGTAGACTCACAACACAACACCACATCCCCTCAATATAAAGAGGTAGTTGTCACCTTAGCTCATCTGAGCACAAAGAGAAAAATGCAGACCTCTATGTTTTTCAGAGCTGACAAGAGTCAGAGGATAAGTCACAGAGAGCCAAAAACTCGTCCCACAAGCCCGATTATCATTGAAGAATCACCAAGGGAGGAGGAAATAATTGAAGAAATAGTTATGAAGGAGTAGCTACAGAAGGCTCAGGCAAATAATGTAGCACTAAAGGATAAATTGCAGCAAAAAGGGGAGCAAGTAGCTACCACGGAAAACTTATGCATAGAATCACTTCAGCACAGATTCCCTTCTGACTCATATGTTGTGTACCTCAAGGATAAATGGATTCTATTGCAAATCAAAACTCTAGCCTCCCATGGATCACTACCTTTCCAATATTGTAGGAAATTCATGAATTTCTACAAGCAAGGTAACATGGTTTATCAGGCAAAGATGGCAGAGTTTTATGTGCATAACCTTGTGCTCACAAATCTAGATACTTGGGACTCCAATCCTACAATGGGGGATATGGAGTTGATAGCTCCACTATCCTGGATGATGAATGAGGACACTATAGCAAAAGAGATATGGAGGGTCATGGGAAGAAGAAACAGAGAACCCTTATATATCATACCAGAGTTGTTCAACCCAAGAGGAGCCATCTGTTATGAAAACATCTCCAAAAATAGAAGAAAAGAGAGATCAATGCCTTAGAAATCAGCCATCTCGAGGGGGAAACCTCCAATACATTACATGAATGAACAATTCTTGGATGATACAAATTAAAAAACCTCCTTTCTATATATAGGAGTCCATGGGGCAACAATGTAATCCTACCCGACCTAACAATAATAATTGAAGGGCACAATAATAACAATATGGGGGTTACAGGGGTACAATAATAATAATAAGGGGATTACACTAACAACAATAAGGGACTATACTAGTAATATAGGGATCTAACATGCTCCTCTCCTTCAAAAAAGTGTTGTCCTCAATGCTTGAGTAGCTCTAGGTGCTTTTGTATGAAATTCTCATCCTCCCATGTAGAATCTTCAGTGGGTAAGTTCTTCCATTTGATGAGATACTCTGAAATTGATCAAATTCGTAGTTCTCAAGTTCTTGTTTCCGTGACTGCTTCAGGTTCCAATATGGTTTTTCCTTCCTCATCAAGTTCTAGCAATATTGTTTGAACTGGACGTTTATCCCCTATAACCTTTTTTAAGCATGAAACATGGAAAATTGGATGCACTAGCGAAGATGCAGGAAGCTCCAATTTGTATGCCATAGTACCAATATTTTGCAAAACTTGTAAGGACCATAGTACTTTGGCGATAATTTATTATCCTTCTTAGCTTGCTTGAGGGACATTTGTTTTTATGGTTGTAGCCGTAAAAATACCCAGTCTCCCACATCAAAACTTCTCTCACTGCGATGTTGATCTGCCTGTTGTTTCATTCGATTTTGTGCCAAATTTAGGTTATCCTTTAAGATTTGGAGAACTTCTTGTTGATGCTCGATGTGATCCTCCACTGCTTGAACCCTAGAATTTTCCCTTAAAGAAGATGTGATGGATGGTGGATGATATCCATAAAGTGCCATAAATGTATCATTTTTTTTGTAGTATGGAAGGAAGTGTTATACCACCATTCAACGAGAGGTAATCACTTGACCCATTGTGCTTGCTTATCAAATACAAAAAAACGAAGATATCCTTCCAAACATTTATTCACTATCTCTATTTGACCATCAAATTGAGGATGATAAGATGAGCTATGAGCTAGTTGAGTACCCAAACAAAAAAATAATTTCGTCCAAAATTTTCCTGTAAAAATGGGATCTCCATCACTTACAATAATCTTCAGGTTTCCATGTAGCTTTGGAATTGTTTCCATAAATGCAAGAGAAATTGATCGCTTAAATGGATGAGATAATGCATAAAAGTGCATACTTTGTAGAACATCAACTACACCATGATGACACTCCTTCCTTCAGGTAATATCGTGATAAAATCCATTGAAATATCCTCCCAACGTTGACTTGGAATGGATAAAGGTTGTAGAAGACCTAGGGTCTTAATTGTCTCAACTTTATTTTGTTGGCAAACCAAACATTCTGCCACGAACTTTTGAATATCATATTTAGGGTCATCCCAAAAAAAATATTTTTTCACACGGTGGTAAGTTTTAAAAATCTTGAGTATCCTCCTAAAGGAGAAGTGTGCAATTCCAAAAGAATATTTTGTTTTAGTTGGGAATTCTTACAAATATATAAGTGATCTTTGTACCATAAGGAATCATTTTTCCAACTAAATGTATCACATGTACTAGGAACTTGCTGCAACTTTTGAATGAGTGTCCACACTTCTTCGTCCTTCTTCCATTCATCCCTTACTTCGGTTATCCAATCTGGTTGGATAATTGAAATGGCACAAAGCAATGCTTCCACCTCTGTTATAGCATCATTTTTCACCTTCATATGCTTCATGATTGACACCTTGGCCTTGGGCACCATTTCCCCTCAGACTTGAACATCTTCACAAAAAACAATATCTTAAAACCCATACGCGACTCTGCCCAGAATTTTCCGCGTATATACACGAGTCCATTCATAGATATCCATGTATACCTTTTTAAACATTAAAAAATATATACTATTCCCTATTTTCAAGGCAGGGTTGATGGTTATTCCCGTAATTCAACCACCCCAGCCCGTGGCCTAACTGTTTCCAACTGTTGAAACTAATTTGGGGGAGTATAAAAGCCCCTCATGTGCATGGCCTAAGAGAGGGAGAAAATATAGATATTATACTCTGTTGGAGCCCTATTTCAAGTCTGATATTCCCGTGCCTCCTGCACTTCCCAGGTATATTCAGGGAACCCTTGTTTCCTTGAGATGCTCATCATACTATATGACATCTAGTGTGCACACATCTTGGAAGAATTCTTGTGAGGTGAGGGCTAGACGAATCCAAAGGATGGTATGCTCCGAGACCATGGAAGGATTCAGGTGATCTCTCCATATTTCTATTACTGTACGTGCCATTTTTAATAAGAAGAACCATCTTGTTCCCGATATTCATGTGTTTATATCTCTTTATATATGTGTAATGTACATTAATTGAATGTTTAATATTGCTCTTGTGATATTATGCATGAGTTACATTGACATCTAGAAACTATATATGTTGTACAACTAGAGTTTCATGTTCATTCTTTCTTGATTTTCAGGTTACGAAGCATGAAGGGTTGCTGGGGGTTTGCACCCCACGTGATCTACATCAAACGTTGGACTTTCGAGTAAGTTCCGCAACTTTTTATATCTAGTTTTCAGTACAAAAGATAGGTTAAGTGAGTCCTTCTTGAATGGTATGCCCCTGATCTATGAAGGTTTCCAACTTAAAAAACTTTAGGGTATTATATCCCAAAACAGAAATGGCGACTCTACTGGGGATCACATTTTTGTTATTTCTCGTTTGGGTTGTTTCATCTGTCTTGATGGTTCCCAACAGTTTCTATCAATTTTTTCTAGTTCAGTAAATATTTTTCCAGTCAGACTGAAGACCTAGTCTCTTGATCAAGCTTGACCTTTTCTTTTTTTCCTTATTTACCTTTCCATACGCATTTTTTCTTCTGCATAGTTGCGTATACACGTTATTTTTTGCAAAGGGACCCGCGTATATGTGAGTTTCCTTTAACACAGTCACGTATACATGCTAGTTGCTAAACTGCAAAAGCACATATTCCTGGGTAAAATTTGAAATTTTAGGTTTTAAGCTTTTATGGTCTTGTCTGCCTATGGTGACCTATTCCTGTAGTGCCTTTGAGGTCTCTGGATTGTGTCTAAAGTGGTTTTATGTCTCTTTTTCTCTTATTTCTGTGAAGACTCACTCATTTGATGAAATCTTTGTCTGGTGTGTTTGCAATGTTGGATTGAGCACCAAGGTCTTTTCCTAAAGATTCTTGGTTGTTCTAAGTATTCAAGATAGAGAGCTTCTACTCATTTACAATTTCCTAACCTTGTGTGTTGTTTCACATTTTGATTTTTTGCCTTTTTGAAGTGTTTGGTTTTCTTGATTTCATAGACTGCTTTTGTTGCAATTTTCGAAGGGTCTCTTATTGATTCTTTGGAGTTTTTGTTCATTCCAAGTTTATACTATTGTGCTGAGTTGATTTGTTGAGTTTCTTTTATTCCTTTTGCTCATACAAGTCCCACTGCGAGAGTGGCATGGTTGGCTTTGGGCATTTTGTTGAGGCTTTTGCTTGAAATTCAAGTTTGCTTGACTTAGTTACTAGATAGTTCCATTGGTATTTTTTGAAATCTCTTTTCCCTGTAAACTCAAAGGCCCAAAAAACATTTTGTTTTCCATTGCTTTTGTTTTCATTTTGTTTGAAGATTTCTTTTCATCTTTTGAAGCTTTGTTGAGTGTCTAATCTTCGGTTCTTGACTTGATTAGGAAGGAAGTCTTCTTTGGATTTCTTTCTTTCATGTCAAGTATGTGTTGGCATTTTTTATACATAGGAGTTCTGATTTGGAATTGGCTCTGTTGACTGCTAAAAAGTGATTGAACCTTGAGAGACCTTTCTTTGCTTTTTTAGGCTTAGCATCTTATAATTTGCATGTCATTGGTAGTTTGAATTAGATGCACATAAGCATTTTTAGTCTTTTTTGTAACTTTTGAGTTGTGTGAAGTGTGAGCATCCAAAAATAAAATAAAAGAGTAGTCTCGTAGAACCTGTGTAGAAATCACTCTTCATCGAAAGGAAATCAGTGCATTTGCATGTAGTTTGGTTTTCATTGGTTTCTTTCTGTGTCATACAAACACCATCAGTTTCATTTCCACATGCCCTTGACATAAAATAACAACCAATTAAAATAAGCACTATAATTAAAAACAACTAGCAATTTTTTGCATTATTGTCATACACCAACTAGCTAGGTTGTAGGGCCTTGGATTAGGTGAGTGGAGAGTTAACTCTCTAAGGCCGCTCAAATTTTGAAACATAGAAGTTTATTAATGAGTGAAATCCAACACCGTTAAGTGGACTGAGAAAGATCTCCTTCAGAGAGTCAAGCGCAAGAGAAAGTGCAAGCAGAGAAGAGAGATACCCCCTCTCCTATCTGCTAAATCTTGACCTAAGACTGTTTTGCCTAGCTCCCGATATGGATTGGTGCCCATAGTTGCCTATCCTAGGGACCACACAGGTGACTGCAGGGGTGGAATACCTATGGTGCTTGAGGTAGACGTTGCATCACTTACATCAGTGCTTCTAGAGGGTGCCCTTGCGAAGCTTGGGTACTTGCATTGGCAAAGGCTATTGTTAGGAGGTTAGCGTAACTATTTATGTTACCTTCGCTAGTAGGCCTAGGTCGTAATTACCCCAGAATACTTTCGGGAGATCCTATTTTTCACTTTCTTGTATTTTGGTGTCTGGTCCTCATCATCCGGAGCGGAAATACCTGAGAGCTGCTTGTTTGGTTGTACCTTAGGGACTTTGTAAAGTGTGCTCTTTGCTCATAGATTGCTTAGCTTCATATATTTTTTGAGTCTAATAAATCTCTTAAAGTGGTTGACCGATCGCCTTGTCGATCGAGGAGGCTCAGTGGGTTGTCTCTAGTGAGTGTCGAGCCTTCTTCAAGAAGGCATAGGAGTAATTTGGAGGGTGAATTTCACCCGATGTTTTTAGATGCAGCGGAGAGAGATCCTCTGTTAGGGCTAGTTGCTTTTGTAGCTAGTTCTGGTGTTGGTGTCAGTGCTGAGAGGAGTGCTTCACTCATCTCGAAAGTTTTATTTTTATTAGAAGAAGTAGAAGTAGAGGAAGTCCCTCAGCCTACTAAGTCTCTTCCATCTCCTCTTCCTGCTATTTATCCATTTATCATTGAGTACATCGGACCTGAGTCTCAAAGACCAGAGAGTCCTTATCCACCATATTCTCACCTTTCGATGGCCATGACTGGGAACACAGCTTTGGTTGTGAGTGCTGCAAGTATTTAGACTCCTTCTTCAGTTGAAGGAGGAGGCACTATTGCTATATTTTTTATTGTTTCTAGTATTGTTGTGTTTGGCTTTGGACACACCCAAGCATAGGCTTCTCAATCTGGTCCCTTTTGTTTCGGAATGCCCACTAGTGGGATTCCTTCCTTTTCATTTTCTGCTGCTACAGCTGCATCTGCACCCATATCCTCTATGGCTAGTGGATCAACTTCTTTTCAAGGGTTCCCCTTTGGAAGTGGGCACATCCCTAATTCAACCCCTTCCTTGTGATCCTTTCCTTTCACTTCCCACTCCCCAGATGGTGCGCAAGCAGGCTCGACTGATAAGGAGAGGACAACTTGAAGAAATAAGACCTTTTCATTGCCCCATTCTTAAATAGAGATAAGATATACCCTACCATAGAAATTAACTCTTTGTGGTTTGATGCGGTAGCTTCTTCCTAGTGTTGTCCCTTCAGATAGACATGTTTCCATACAAACTCCCCCGCCCTGTAGTTATAGAGCCCACTCCCCACATAGAAACACACTTCAAATATTAGTCTCGGTACATTGATGACGGGGACAAGGGGCCAGATCCATACGGTCGTCAGATGCTAGAAATGAACTGGGTGAGCCTGCTCTGTGATAGGGACTGAGGAAGAATATGTGTTATATCGTTATAAATAAGCGATTATCTTCCTGATATCTTACAGCTGTTCCTGCCTCTCGATCTCTCCCTTATGGTTCCATCTCTCGCTTGATCCCATTCCCCTTACGGTTCTCACCCTACCCTTTATGCTACCACACGCTTACCAATGATGCACTACCTTCCACCTATTGATCCCTACTCAAAGTTTCAATCCATGGTCTTGAGGTCAAATTTCTACTACCTTTATAGGTTGGAATCCTATTTTTACAGCGTTAGGATCAGGAAATCAGTTTCTTGCTGGTCACCAGGGGAATGTTACTTTCCCTTCATCAAGTGCTTATCATGCTTTTTCTCCTTTTTCAAATGCATGGAACCCCTACCAGGGGCTTTATTCTTCATTCACTACCTCAGTGGGGGGAAATGGTCCAGTTTATAGTAACTCCATGTTGGGAGGAGGTCCTTCTCCGAATGCTGGATCACAAGGATTTTCCTATGGCCCAACATTCTCTACAAAGTCTACCTAGCAACCTGGTGCCTCATCAAATCTAGGTTATTCTTTTCAGAATATGGGGAATCCATCCTATGGGGGATGGAATTCCTAGGCTCCTCCTCGATTACCATTTCTGGCAATGTTAAACTTGCTAGATTTATTGAAATTGACTAATGATCCTATCCAATATAGTCCAGGGTGGCCTCCGGTCCCTACCAAACTACCCTCATACATCCCAAATTTTGAAGGGAAGAATGGAGAGGATTCAGTGGGTCACATCACCACTTTCCATTTATGGTGTTCATAAAACTCTTTGATTGATGATTCGATTAGGTTGAGATTATTTCAACACACCTTAAATAGAAATGCAGCCAAATGGTGTATTGAGTTAATTGGGGGCAGTTTCGCTACTTTTGGAGATTTGGCTACCATGTTTCTAAATCATTTTCAGTTTCTTGTCCATTACGACACTGAGACTGAACTCCTAGCTAATTTTAAGCAGGACAAGGAAACTCACATTTCTGATCATATTCAGGAATGGCGAAGAAGGAAGAGGCTCATTAAAGCCTATATTTCGAATGAATTACTTCTAGAATTGTTTTTGAAATCCTTGCAGCTAGATATTTCTAAGGACGTATCCCTATCAGGGGTATTTTCTAAGGAGAAGGCTATTCTTAGGGCTCAGCAATTAGAATTGATTTATTCTCAGTCAGGAGTCCCCAATAAAATTTTGCCTAATGCTCCTCACTCCAAATTGGACTTGTCAAAAACTAAACCTGGTACTCATGGTGATGGACTTATTGGTTCGGTCGATAGTGGTGCAGCTAATTTCCTTAGTCAATTACAACAGTTTTCTATACAATCTAGTTCTTATAGTCAGGTTGTGCCTTCAGTGCCAACTCCTTCCCAGTCTTTGTCAATAAATATTCTCAAAAATTCTAACCCCAAAGGAAATCAACAATCCGAAGGGAAGAAGAAGGGATAGAATAATAAAAAGAAGGGAAAAGATGGAAAGGGGAATGAAAATAAATCCAACAAGCATGTTGGTGAGGGTCAAAAGGATAAAAGTAAAGTCAAGTTTCCATGCAAGTTATGTATTGGAGACCATATTACTCACCTTTGCCCTAAAATTCAGGATGTGTAGCGCTTGTTAGCTCAACAGGGTTCTTCCAGTTCCCAGGCTGTGTTAACAAACCCTTTTCCCCAAGGGCAGCAATTAGTTGTTGGTGCGAATCAAAATACCGGGGCTCCCTCTGGGGGAACCCAAGAAATGGAAAACATATCAAACATATATATGATGAGTGCTCACACAGATATCGCTACAAGATCTCGTGATTATGGTGAAGTCGAATCTTCGAAAGCCAAGGGGGCTCCTGATAGTGCTGAACCGCTTCATATTACGAGGCCCACTATTGAGCCTATACCTCAAATGCCAAAGGCATCTACAAAGCGTACAACGATTAATACAAATGCCAAGGCTTCCTAGAACTACTCTGTTGTAGAAGATCTGGTGCAAATTCCTTGTGCCATGTCGGCTCTCGAGGTGCTCCAGTCTTGTCCAGCTCAGCGAAGTGCTCTCCTCGCTGCTATTGGGGCTGTTGATCCAAAGAACTCTCTTATTATTACATTTGATATGTCTAATTTCAAAAAGAGATTCCCTCATCATATGGCTTTCCATATTAGATCATTGTATCAAAAATTCAATATATTTCAAACGGTCATCGATGAGGGTGCTTCCATGTGTGTGATGTCTCTTGCATGCTGAAAGGGAATCAAATCTCCCGCAGCTATTCCTTCAGCCACTCTTCTGACTATGTTTGATGGTCATTCTCACAGGCCGCATGGTATTGTTCCGGCTTTGCCCATTTGTGTTGGGGGAAAAACTGTTAACATCGAGGTTGAGATAGTTGATGCAAGCTTGGACTATAACCTTCTATTAGGGTGAAACTGGATTTATGAGATGGATTCCATTGCATCCTCATTATTTCTCATTATTTTTTTCCATCACAAAGGGAGGATTGTCATAGTTGACCAACTGGATTGTTCTCCTATAGACCCGAATGCATCTACTGACTCAACTATTCCTTTAGTGGATAATATCAAGCCGTCTGTTGAGAATATAGGGGTTGGAATGTATTCTTCTTTGATGGGTACTTTTGATTTTCCACCTCCTTCCGTTCATATAAATTCAATTTCATCCTTCAAGGCTCCTATTCAAAGAGAGTTCTTTAGAACTCATTATTTTTCGAACCCTTGGACCTTACCTTCCCCTACCTCCACATTAGCAGAAGTTCAAGTGGGTGGAATGGTATTTCCTATGTCTACAGCTAAGATTGCTTACAAGTCTATTGTTGACTCTACAGAATCCACTCCAGTTTCTCTTTCATCAGAGGAATTAGATGGAGATGTGGCCCCGACTTTAGTTCTTCTTCCACGTAGGATTTCCTTGACACCACTCTTCCCTCTAAAGAGGCTATCCTGGAAGCTATGACTAGTATAGATAGACTGTGGGATGATTTGCATCATCGGTCTTACTTTCTACCAGATTTGAGAGAAGTTGAATCAATTTTTGCTAGTCCTTAGTCTTCTAGTCTTGTTCACTTGGTCCTGAAACCTTTATCACCAGCACAGGTATTTGCTGAAGGGAAAATGGATGTGATTTCTCTGACTATCTCGGTGAACATTTCCAGAAATCCCAACATTATCGAGAATGTTTTCATCGGAGCTGATTGTCCCCTTGAAGAGATTCAAATTTACACCGATCTCTTTCGAGAGTTTAGGGATGTGTTCGCTTGGTCTTATGAAGAAATGCTTGGTATAGATCCATCTATTTTCTAGAATGAGATCAAGTTATACGAAAATGATAAGCCTGTAAGGCAAAAGCTTCGTCTATTCAACCCTAGGAAGGCAGCAGCTATCAAAGCTGAGGTAGAGAAGCTGCTCAATGGGGGATTCATTTTCCCTGTTCCTTTGATACAATGGGTTTCAAATCCAATACCAGTGGAAAAGAAGCAAGGAACAATCCAAGTTTGCATTGATTTCAGAGACCTAAATAAAGCATGTCCTAAAGATAATTACCCCACACCTTTCATAGATCAGATTATCGATGAGTGTGCGGGAAATGATATTTTCTCCTTCATGGACGGTTTTTCTGGATATAATCAAATTACTATCCATCCTAAAGATCAGCATAAAACTGCATTTATTTTTCCCTGGGGTACCTTTTCTTACAAGAAGATGCCTTTCGGCCTTAAAAATGTTGGAGCTACTTTTCATCAAGCCATGTCATATGCCTTCCATGACATCAAACATATTATTGAGGCATACTGGGATAATTTAGTTGCTCGTTCTCACAAGAGAATTGATCACCCTTCTCACCTCCATCAAGTATTTGAAAGATGTCAATATTACAAGATCCGGTTGAATCTGAACAAGTGTGTTTTCGCGGTCACATCTGGCCGGTTGTTGGGATTTATTGTGTCTACGGAAGGGATTCGGGTAGATCCCTTCAAGGTTGAGGCAAGACTTTTGTTGCCTCCCCCATCCTCTATTCGTCAACTTTAGAGTCTACAGGGAAAAACTAATTTTCTATGGAGATTTATCATAAATTATGTCGAGATTACAAAATGATTTATGAGATTATTGAAGAAGGGAGTTCCATTTTTGTGGGATGAATTTTTCCTTCGCGCTCATTCGATGCTTTGAAAAAATCATTGACCTCTACTCCTATATTGAGTCCACTTGATTATAGCAGGTATTTCCTCTTATATCTCGCAGCAGCAGAATCTACCATTGGTATGGTTCTGGTTCAGGAGGATGATGTTCTTTTAAAGCATGTTATATACTACCTTAGACGAGGCTTGGTAGGGCCTGAACTCCAGTATTATTTGATAGAGAAGCTTGCTTTAGTAGCTATTAGATCCCTGTAATTAGCAAGATTGGCAAAGTCCAACTGCAGGGAGAACACTTATTTCAACCACTTTGGGATTCTAGGATCTACCCCTCCTGAATCCGAAGAGGGATCTCTCCAATAAAGTGCAAATATGGATTGATCTTTAAAGGTTTTGGGTAATGATATTAAGAAAGATGTTGTGGATGATTTTTTCACCCCCCTAGAGACAGCCTAGAGTTGCCATAGACCAGTGCCTAGGACATCTTAATATAGCAAGGAGCCCTTTTAGTTTGGGTTGTCAGTCCAAGAACTCGCTTACTCTCTCTTGTTCTAAATAAGGAAATAAGTTTTGAATGGGACCAATCTCTCTCAGAAGCTAGTACAAAGACAAGAACAATGTAGGAACATCAAGTAAAACTCCAATACAAAGGCATCAGACAGTTAAGATACCGCTTACTGTAAAGAGGGCCAGTTCAGATAATATATCACAGAAATTAAATATCGGATGATGAGTGCAGTGAGGAAACATAAGAAGATATTAGCTGGCATGAGACTGATACCCAGATACACAACAGAACCACATAAGGGCGCACCAATTTACGAATCCTTATGTGATAATGGCGTTTTAAAAGCACCCTCCTCAAGCAACTAATATAGCAGAAAATATGGAAAGAGTGAACATGGAACAGTATACCATGACTAGGCCTATTTAAAGCGCTTGACTAATTCCAGAAAGGGCATAAACAAGGATGAATCCTTACTGCAAACTAGTGAGCCACTCGCATTCTAGAACATGATACAAGAAGACAAATAGCATGAAAGAGATATTGTATTAACACATGAGAGAAATTACATACTGTGAGATACCAAAGACCAGAATCCTCATAACAGTCATAACCCCTCCTCACCCTCCTTTGGACCCTACAGACTAGGAAGCTATCCCAGAAGATATTATTACGGGATGTATCAGAGGCCTTCTGCACTACACAATGTCTTTGGTAAATCTCGAACCCTTACAATGTCTTCCTTTTTCACTTTTATAGAGGAAGATGGAAGAATTCTAGAAGGGGAGGTAGATGGAAAAAATTTAATGACTTATTTTGAATCAAGATGTGGAAAGGTGCAACCCACACTATGAATAGTGACTATAAATAAATTTTATTTACAATGCAGCTGTAAAAATAAATTCTAGGAAGTAAAAATCTCTTATATATGACACGAAATAATAAAATATATAGAATGTGATGCCATGAGGAAATGGGCGTGTGCCATAGGAGATTGGAGATAATGCCTTCTGTGCGCTGCTCTTGGCCTTAGCTTTGGTTGGATGCAGATCTTAAATGCTGAATGCGGGGCGAATTCATCTGGAGGGTTCTGAGAATCCATATCTGTGTCTTCTTTAATGGCGGTCACCTCTTCCACCTACCCTCGGCTTCTTCTTTTAATTTCGCCAGTAGAATATGTCCTTTGGTGAGCTTTAAACCTTTGTAACAGTGTGAGCGAATTGAAACACCTTCCTGTCATATTAAAACCTGCAAAACCTACAAAATATTAGAAAAGACTGACGCAGGTGATGGTGGGGACGATGAATACATGGTCAATCGGGGAAATACGCAGGGTGGCGGAAGGAAACAATGGATATTTTGATAAATAGACGGACTGTGAGTTTTCTGCGTAACATGGTCTGGGCGGAGTAAGTACCGACAAATGCGAATAAAAACGCATGGACAACACAAAATACATATATATAAATATATATATATATATATATATATATATATATATATATATATATATATATATATATATATATATATATTGGCGTGGAGAAATATTACGGATGTACGGGGGTGAAACTTTTATGAAATACGAGGACAAGTGGGAATACAACATAACGGAGTCGGTGAGCGAAAGTGGTAGAGGTGACACGGTGGCGGGCCATAGCACTGGCGGGCGCAAGATAACCGTGAGTTACATTACACCTCCGTAGTTGGATAAAAATGCGGAATCAACGATTCTCGTGAATCCCGGCGCTGGCGATGTTGTGTGGACTTTAACGTGGGAGAAAGCGGTTTCTGTAAATGCAGGGACATGCGGCACCACAGCATGTGGGATCGGCCCCTTGTAAGGGCGATACCACCTTGCGGCAAGAGTGGTGCGGGGGTATACCCTGTTTCGGGCGCGCGGGGTACATATTGCGCGCGGGGTACATACGTGGGGGCCGCCATATAAGTGTCCGCTCATTGGTTTATTATATCGGACGGTGGATATCGCGCCCGAAACACAAATGATAAGCTCCCCTCTTTCTTTTGGCCTGTGGTCCTGAGGCTCGGGTTGTATGACAGTAACAAGGGGAGGGGCTTAGGACTTGGGGGCTTCGGCCCAATATATTTAAAATGCGGGTTTTAAACCTTTGGACAATGTATTTCGGGGCGGAGAAGATGGCGATGAGCGCGACATGGGGGTTTTTGACCACAAAGACATTGGAAATAGGTTTAAAAGGAACTGGTGGCCAAAATTTAAATGGAGGAGGGAATATGTACAACATCGGCTCCATCTGGGGATGACATGTTCGTCCTCGGGCATGTCGAAATTCTATGAGACCATTCAATATTTTATTCCGCTGCCTCGATTTCTCTGCATGCAGCGAGGGTAATTATCGGCATTGTTTCCTAAATAAATAAAAACTAGAACGATTTATGTCACAAATTATATACAATCGAGGTATTACAAGCTTGAGTCGAATTGAAAATATGGCTTGAGGAATTATTACATTCAACAGTGCGTCTGACAAATCGCCTGTCGTTTCTAAAGAAAAAGTGTTGTTCCTTCCAAGCTTTACTATCTTGAATGGCCCAAACCATAGCGAGATCAAACTTAGCGTGCTTGCCCTTTTAACTCTGCCGAACAGCATCCCATCCCGAACCGAGTCCCCAACTTGAAAATTTGTTTGTCTTTTGCATCTTGATCAAATATAGAATCATTTTCCTACGTATTCTATCAATTTTTGATTCACACAGTCCTAGTGTTTCCTCCAATTCTACCGGTGATTAATTCTTCGATCTTATTATACGGTTCTTCTTGGCTTTTCTTTGCATAAACGTGCTACGGCAAAGCCAATTGTAAAAGGAACACGGTACCTTTCTGCCTTTGACCTCATAAGGAGAGTTCTTTTTATTGCTCTTTTCTTGTTGGTTATCCTATTTTTTTCCCCATAGAGCAAACTTCAGCGAGTCCCAGAGTTTTTACGATTTTCAGCTATTGTTTTTCTTCGGGGCTCTCACCGGGGTCTTATTAGATGATTGATAGACCATTTTCACGTGGATAGTATGTTGTAGAATGGGTCGGGATGATGTTATATCTCTGTGAGAACTTTATATTTGAGGACTTGAAGGCTGCGCATTTTGATTTACAGTGCAATTTTAGGACAGCCACACCTGGATATGATATTATCCTCTATAAATCTCATTATTATAGCATCTGTAGCATTTCTGGTCGGTATGGCTTCCACCCACTTCGTGAAATAATATGTGGCTGTCAATATCCATTTATGTTGGCCACTTGATGGGGGATGTATCTCTCCTATAAAATCTAATCCCCATTTCTGAAAAGGTTCATTTACATGAATGGGAATCAGGGGCAATGCTACTAATTTCTGTCTTTCTGCAAATCTTTGGCACTTGTCACATGCTCTGACCCAAGCAAAAGTATCAGAATACAACTTTGGCCAGTAAAAACCAGCCCTCAAGATTTTATGAGTTGTTGCCCTCCAGCTGTAATGTCCTCCACATATCCCCTCATGAAATTCTGTCATTATATTTTGCACTTCATTTTCTGTGAGGCATAACAGCGGTATGCCAGATGGAAAACTAAGTGTTAAAAGATATTCAACTATTTCCTTATACCAGGGACTAGTTAGATATTTCATGTGTATCTTTTGAGTAGCCATCTCTAGTCCATGCTGCTCTTCTTCTTGTTCTGATTCTTCATTTGCTATCACAGACAGATTAATGCCCAAAGCTTGATGATTTGATTCAGATAACATCTTGGCAAGTCCCTGTCCTTTCACCAACTTAGTAGGCCTTATATCCAAATCATACTCTTGGATTTTTGCAATCCATCTTCCTCTTCTACCTTCGCTGTCTCCTTGAACCAGAATGTCTTTGACTGCTGCTGTAGGGACATAGGCTGTAATGTGAGATTGCAAAACATAGACTCCGAAAGCTTTAAGGGACTTTACCAGGGCATATGCCTGCTTCTCCAGTATATTATATTTCAATTCAGCATCATAAAGCACTTGACTGAAGAAAGCTATGGGCTGTTCATATCCCTCTTCATTTTTCTGCAATAACACTCCAGCAACTGTGTGAGGTGAAGCAAATGAAAATATCATAAATGGCTTGCTGTAATCTGGTCCGGCTAACACTGGAGCTTCAGCGAATGCCTGTTTTATTCTTGTGAATGCATCTCTAGACTCCTGGGACCATTTTACTTCATTTTCCTTTTTCAACATATTGGTTATGTGCCTAACTATCTCTGCATAGTTAGGAATAAATCTTCTCAAGAAATTAATTCGGCCTAAAAATACCTGTACTTCTTTCTTATTTCTTGGCAAAGGAATGTTGTTTATCACTTCAACTCTCTTAGGGTCAATTTTCACACCATCTTTAGTCACAATGTGCCCTAAGAGTTTTCCCTCATCTAATGCAAACAAAGATTTTTGAGGGTTAAGAGAAAGGCCATACCTTCTGCATTTTTCAAAAGTTCTTCTTAAATGCTCAATATGCTCATCATCATTCTTTGAAAACATTATGATATCATCAAGGTACACCACCAAGAACTTGTCCTGTTCTCCGACAAAGGCTATGTCCATTGCCCTCTGAAAAGTAGCTCCTGCATTAATTAATCCAAATGGCATCCTGGCGTACATAAAGGTTCCCCATGGTGTAGTGAATGCAGTCTTCTTCTGGTCTTCTGGGAACACAGCTACTTGATTGTAGCCCGAAAATCCATCCATCATTGACATTCTGGATGCTCCCACTACTTTCTGCAGGATGTGATCCATTTTAGGCAGTGGATAATTATCTTTGAGAGATGCTCTATTTAAATTCCTGAAATCCACACACAGCCTTATTTCTCCATTCTTCTTCCTAACATGAACAAGATTTGCTACCCATTCTGAGTATCTTAATGGTACAATTATCTTGGCCTTTAGTAACTTCTTGATTTCTTTTTCAATTGAGGGAAGCAGCAGAGGGTTTATCTGTCTGAGTTTCTGCTTATAAGGCTTTGCATCTTCCCTCAATGGAATCTTGTGTTGCATTATACTAACATCAAAAGTTTTTAGGTCCTGATAGGACCAAGCAAATACATCTTTATAAGATTGAAACAACTTCAAATATTTTTCTTTGTATTCTTCTGGGACTCTTTTAGATAATCTAACAATTTTAGGATCAGCATGAGTACCCAGATTCAAATCTTCCACTTGATCTTCTTCTGTTACTCTGCTTGGCTGCATTGGTACATCATCTTTATTAAATAATCTTTCTAGAGGTACCAGGCCTCTAGGTATAACGTTTCCTTTCAGCTGTAGCATTCTGTTTCCTGCTATCTTTTCTTCCCATTTGTTTTCTGCAATATTTTCAACTTCTTCCTCTTCATTATCATCAATCTCCATATTGGAGAATTCTCCCACAGTCTCCATAAATCTTTTCATCTGTTCATCATCTTCGAATACCTGCCAATGCTTTATATTATCTAGAATGGATGGTCTGTACCGTACCTCCACTTCATATCTTAGAAGCGGATTCTGAGGAGGACGGAAAGTACTGGCAGCTACAGCAAGAGAGTCTGCTACTCTGTTTTGCTCCCGGGGCATGAACTGTATGTTAAATGCTGAGAAGAAATTTTCTATCATGTCCCATACTTCGTTTCTATATGCTCTGAGCCGAGGGTGTTTAGTTTGACATTCATTTTTGATCTGCCTCACTACCAGCTCAGAGTCTCCAAACACTTTCAGACACTGGATGCCCATGTTTCCAGCTGTTTGCAGTCCCAATAATAGTGCTTCATATTCAGCTACATTGTTTGTAGCCTCATACTCCAATTTAAAAGATAGTGGCACCCATTTCCCTGTAGGAGAAATCAACAATACCCCAGCTCCATTGCCTTCCCTTGAATTTGCTCCATCAAAATGCAAAGTCCAAATCTCTGATTCCTGCTCTTCTTTAGGCTGCTCAGCTTGGATCTGACCAAAAAGGGGCTCATGTGCATAATTTTGATCTTCTTCTAACATAAAACATGAAAAGTCTCCTCTTTGTTATAAACTGGAGAATTTTCTGAGCAGTCAGCCTTAGTTACCATTTTAACAAATCTAGTCTCCCTGTACAACCTCCTTTCTTGACCTCCAAAGACTGGGACAGTAGCATATGTTAAATCCAATTTAATTGATCCCCCGATCTTGGTACCCCAGGATCTTGACAGCAGCATGCCAAAGCGAGTTGGGATATCAGCAACCACAATGTCCATGACCACACTCTTTGCTGGGATTTGAGCCAAATTGACCACTAAATCTTTAATCATTCCCAAGCATTTAACCCTTTTAGAATAAAATGAATATAAATCTTTATATGGTCTTGTAATTTGCATCCCTAGTTGCTCCATGACAGAGAGAGGCATAAGATTATGGGAAGCCCCAGAATCTAACATACAATTGTGTAGTAGCAGGTCATGAATGACTAGAGACACATAAAAGGGCGGAGTAGAAGGATCTATCTCCTCGACGTGTGGGCCAAAGACTACCATGGGTCTTTCTTCTTGAAGATTTAAGCTATCAAGTGCAATTGGTATTTCAGGAGGAAGCATAAAGGAGGTAACTTGAGACTGATATATAGGTTGTTTCAATAACTCAGTCAGGGGGGCAGGAATCTTAATCTTCTCAAGTTCTTTTTGCAAATTGAAAGCAGATGGGAGCTTTTCTGTCACAATTTCTTTCGACTCCTTATTTTCAACTGAAGACTTGACTTCTTTTGACATTGGCTCAGCATTAGGAGGACTGACTATTTTAGAAGAAGAGGGAATATGATCATTAGACTGCAAGGGGTTATTTAGAAGATTCTTACCTTTTTCTATGCATCTCTTTGTTGCTGATTCCTTTTGAGCAGATGCTTCTTTCTGAGGTGGTTCTTCTTCTTGCTCCTGAGTTCTGGTCCTCTTCCTTGAGGATCTGAGATCATAGTTGACGTTGAATTGTGCTTCCATGAAATCAGCAAATTGCTTGCAGTAATGGTCAATCTCTGCTTCTTCGTCTTCTTCTCGCAGGGGGCACTCCATATCATCATTATTTGAAAAGGCCAGATTGGAATCCTCTAATCCATAAGTTGTATCTCCAGTGGAGTCATCTGTTGGTCCTTCCAGGTACAAGGGATGAGGTACCTGATCTTGTTGTTCCTTTGTCTCTCTCGGCAATATCTGGAGAGGTGGTCTCTTATACTGGGGATTATATCCTCTGTTTGGAGCATTGTAATAGTTCTTGGGAGCTGCATTTTTAGCTTCCAGCTCCATCTTGACCATCTTCTTTATCATCTTGCTTATTTCATCCATCTTGTCAGAGTCTTTGTCTTGATTGGAGGTAGAAACCTCTTCTTTGCCTCTCCTTCTAGTATCTTGTTCGACTTTTCCCTTTGACTTACCAGTGGCAGCAAAATTTGCCTCCAACTCCAGAGCATCTGTCTGAGCATCATCCAGGGTGACAGGCATTCTTTCCCGCAGAGAGAAACTGAAATCAGAGTCAAAAGTTGCTATGAAAACAACTTTGGCAGCAGCTTGTTGAGGTTTCATATCAGCAGGAAGGTTCAGATATAATTTATTAAACCTTTTGATAAATTCTGATACCCCTTCATTCTGTTTCTTCTTCATAGTATTAAACTCAGTAAGGCACATTCCATAATCTTTCTTTTCTCCCCACTTCCTGAGAAAAGCATTCTCCATCTGGTCCCAGGTGGTGATTGAATGGTTAGCCAATGTCTTAAACCATTTTCTGGCTTCACCCTCCAAACACTGCACAAATAATCTCAAGACCACATCAAGATGTTCAACATTTAAGTTTTCTGCAAAAGAGCAGAAAGTCTCGAGGTGCTTCTGAGCGTCAACTTCATTCTCACCATTAAATCTTGGCAAAATCTTCAAGTAATCCTGCGGCATATCATTCAGCACTTGGGGTAAGGCCAGAGGCGCATATTTGTTCAATAGAAAAGCAGGAACATTAGCCATTGGGGGAGGTGGGGGTTGTGCAACAATTTGAGCTACAGATGAAGGGAGAGGAGTAGGAGGAAGCGGAGTATGAATAACGATGGGAATATATTGCACAGAAGCCTGAGGAGTGGATGGGAAAAGTTCACGGTTAACCGCAGCTGCTTCTGTGACTTCTTTAACTTCATATTCAGGGGTAGGACAAAAGTTCTCTTTGATTCTAACGCTTCCCCTAGGCGGGCTATCCAAGTAATATTCAATATTTTCCTCAGTGGAGTCGGGATTTTCTACTTGGATTTCTTGGGAAGAAGAAGGATAATCTTCAACAGAATATTCAGGATTTTCAACACGAGCTGGCTTCTTCTCTTTCCAAACTCTTCTGTGAATGATCTTCTCCAGGTCAGAGACAGGTGTTTTCGGTTTTGAGGTATCTGACCTCAAATGGGGCTTTCGGGAAGCCAGGACTTCCAATAAAATTTATCCAGTAAAGACCAGTGGAGTCGCCAAGGTGAGAAATATGCAACTCTTCACCTCTCTGTGCTCACCTGATTAGAGAGTGAATATGAGATGTCGAACCCAGGGAAACAGATATTCTTGAATTCGTTCCCCGGCAACGGCGCCAGAAAGATGTTGTGGATGATTTTGTCACCCCCTTAGAGACAGCCTAGAGTTGCCATAGACCAGTGCCTAGGACATCTTAATATAGCAAGGAGCCCTTTTAGTTTGGGTTGTCAGTCCAAGAACTCGCTTACTATCTCTTGTTCTAAACAAGGAAATTAGTTTTGAATGGGACCAATCTCTCTCAGAAGCTAGTACAAAGACAAGAACAATGTAGGAACATCAAGTAAAACTCCAATACAAAGGCATCAGACAGTTAAGAGACCGCGAACTGTAAAGAGGGCCAGTTCAGATAATATATCACAGAAATTAAATATCAGATGATGAGTGCAGTGAGGAAACATAAGAAGATATTAGCTGGCATGAGACTGATACCCAGATACACAACAGAACCACATAAGGGTGCACCAATTTACGAATCCTTATATGACAATGGCGTTTTAAAAGCACCCTCCTCAAGCAACTAATATAGCAGAAAATATGGAAAGAGTGAACATGGAACAGTATATCATGACTAGGCCTATTTAAAGCGCTTGACTAATCCCAGAAAGGGCACCACTTAAGATGAATCCTTACTACAAACTAGTGAGCCACTCCCATTCTAGAACATGATACAAGAAGATAAATTGCATGAAATGAGATAATGTATTAACACATAAGAGAAATTACATACTGTGAGATACCAAAGACCAGAATCCTCAATACAGTTATAACCCCTCCTCATTGAGACCCTACGGGCTCTGAAACTTCATACATAAATGTTACAAGATGTGCACAGAAGTCTTCTCGCTGCACAGTTTGTTGATAGAAATCTGGAACCCTCACAATGTCTTCCTTTTTTACTTTTATAGAGGAGAAGGAGAATTCTAGAGGGAGAGGTAGATGGAAAACATTTAATGACTTATTTTGAACCAAAATGGCGGAAAGAATTCGCGCCCACACTATGAATGACTGACTATAATTAAATGTACTTTACAATCTGTATACAGAAATAAATGCTGGGAGATAAAAATCTCCTTATATACATAACACAAATAATAAAATATATACAATGTGATGCCTGTAGCCGAGGAAAAATTTGCTGTCGTAGGAGACTGGAGATAATCTGCCTTCCTGTACTGTACTCTCGGCCCTTAGCTTTGGATTTGAATTCTGGATCTTAAATGCGGGGTGAATTTCTCTGGAGGGTTCTGAGAATCCATATCTGTGTCTTCTTTAATGGCGGTCACCTCTTCCACCTACCCTCGGCTTCTTCTTTTAATTTTGTCAGCAGAATATGTCCTTTGGTGAGCTTTAGACCTTTGCAACAGCGGCAGCGAATTGAAATACCTTCCTGTCATATTAAAACCTGCAAAACCTACAAAATATCGAAAAATGCAATGAGTGATGGAGTGAAACGATGATTACACGGCAAGCGGGAAATACACGGGGTGGCGGAAGGAAACAATAAATTTTGATAAATGGACGGGCCCGTAAGTTTTCTACGTAACACGATGCAGGCGGGCGGTAACAACAAATGCGATAGAAAACGCTAATACAAACACGGAAAAAATACATATATATATATATATATATATATATATATATATATATATATATATATATATATATATATATATATATATATATATATATATATATATATATATATATATATTGGCGCGGAGAAATATTACGGATGTACGAGGGTGAAACACATAGGCGTACGAAGGACAAGTGGGAATACAACGTGGCGGGGTCAGCGAGCGGAAGTGGGTGAGGGCGACGCGGTGGCGGGCCATATGATATAGCGGACACAAGATAACGGGCGGACGGTTACGTTCCCCCACCTCCGCCGTTCAACGGGTAAAATGCGGGTCCAACGATTCTTGTGAATCCCGCTGGCCCAGTGTTGTGGACTTTAACGCGTGGGAAAGAGGTTTTCTTTCATCTTGGGAACCACGCAGCACCACACAGCATGGGATCGACGCCCCTACGGGAAATACCGCCATATGGATAGGAGTGGTGCGGGGAGTATACCACTGTTGTGAGAGCGCGCGCCGAGGTATACGTGAGGGCCGCCATATAGAAGGTGTCTTCTCCATTGATTTGGTCAAATCGGACGGTGGATATGTTGCTTGAAACTCGGGCTCTGTGGCCCCCCCCTTTTCTTTTGGCTGTGGTCCTAGGGCTCGGGTCATATGACGGCAACAGGGTGAGGCTTAGGACTTGGGAGAAAAGCCGACGATATAATTTAAATAGCGGGTTTTAAACATTTGGACAATGTATTTTGGGGCGGAGAAGGTGGTGACAAGCACGACATGGGGGGTTTTTGACCACAAAAGACATTGGAATCAGATTTAAAAGGAACTGATGGCCCAAATTTAAATAGAGGAGAGAATATGTACAACAATACTTGCCTTGATGGCGAGGGTTTTTGTATGTTTTTGGATGGTTGAGCATGATTATTATTTGGGTGGAAATTCCTAAACGGAAAGAGTTTGAGAATTATGAAGTTGCAAGCAATCGGAACAAGCTTTGTCTAAAGATAGATATAACGTTGGTTTTTAGTCCATTGGGTTATGGAGTCATAATAGGGTTTAATTGAAACAACAAGGTTCAAGAGTGGTCCATGGGGCAAGTCATCTATGTCTAAGGATCTCTTTGAAGTTGATTTTATGGAATGAAATGATACAACAAGAAGGGGAATTTAAACAAACGAAGAACAAAGAGCAACCTAAGATCAAGTAAGTACTTTGAAACTATCTTGCTTTTGGCATGCACTTAAGGGCAGGAGCTTTAAAAGCAACTGTTGGAGAAGAATCTAGATGACAGGGCTCACCATAAACTTCCCTAGCTCTGCTTTACTTAGTAAACTTTCAAGACAGACACATAAGATAACAAAGAATGGTCTAAGATCAGGTGAGGACTTTTAACCTAGCCTGTTTTCAACACACTCTTAGGGAAACTTTCAGCTAGTTTTTGGGGATAAAACTAAAGGACAGGGCTAACCATTACTTCCTTAGTTCATCTCTACTTAACATAATCTGAAAATAACATTCAAGAACAACATTCAACTCACACAGTAGGACGAGGGAATGCCAGCATTCCTAACTGCTTAAATTGAATTAAATCATTCCTAAACAACACAAATTGGAATAAAACATATAGATAAATCTTATCAGTCAAAGAAAGGTATTGATATATAGTAAATCCTAACTCTATACTTGCCGCTCTTTATCAGAGAAGATGGACAAAGCGAAAACAAAAATAAAATAACAATTTACAATAAGAAATAACATCACCGTTGACATAGACCAGAATCCCATAAATTAGCTTGTATTGATGCTTCAAACTAGTTACAGCTTTAAGTCCAATGTTTTAGTTTAACAATCATCTTCACTTCTCAGACTAACTTATTAAATCACAAGAAGAGCTTCAAGAGCCTTTGAACACTATTTAAAAGTAGAATTTTCAAGCTCAAGTATATTTCAAAGTTCTGCAACCAACGTTTACAATGAACTCCTCAATAAGATTTTATAGAAGTATGAGGAGGTCAAAAGAGAAAAGATCTATGGGTTCAATTAATACAATTTAGTACTTCTCAGCCTTTGAGGGGCTCAATGGAGAAGTTTACAGATATTTTCCTGTATTAAGTGATTTACATTAAGTATTTAAGCTCAGTGGGATGATTTTGTTGACTTTGAGGCTCTGTTTCATCCCTATAGTAACTCAGCAAATATTTTGCAATAAGTTCTTCGGCTGAATTAACTGTTCGGCTATCGTGAGGAAAATATCCTCTATTCTGGTCATTACTCAGCCTCTATTGAATGTTGTGAAGCCACAGGTGGCAATCTGGTAGATGAGAGGAATCAATTTGCCTCTTATGTGGTAGTGGAGGCTCTCTGTCTGATAGATATTATTGATTTTTTTCCTTAACTGTGTTTAATTGAATGGATTAGGCTTTTGATTTCGATTTTAGCCGTAATCTATTCAAAATGTGTAAATCATCTTCAATCCTTCATTTCTGGCTTGATTTAATTCTTCAACACTGATACTCTTTTGTTTTGATTTAATACTCTGTGTCTTGTTGATGTGCAGGTACCGTAAAGGGCTCATATGGCATCAATGCCCATGAAGCATTGACGAAATGTGACTTTGAACCCTTTGGAATGATCTTTCTATATGTACAAAGGCATGGGGAATTGTCATCCCCAGCCTTTGGTTTTCCTTTGATATAATGGAAAAACCATAGAAACCTGTACAAAACAATTAAAATTAATAAATCTTGCATTTATGTGGTAAAATTGCTTAGGAGGCTGTGGTTAGGAGCAAATGGTGGAGATTAAGTTGGATCCATCGATCTAGCAAAGATCAACGGTGGGGATTAGTTGTGAATATATAAAGTGAATGAGTCACTTTATAATAATATAGGCGTAAAATGTGAGAAAATACAAAGAAAAAGGGAAAAATCCCTTTGGCGGAGGAAATTTGTTAAGAACTGAAATTGGGGTTTCGGGATGATCGTGGGCTGTCAGATGGGATCAGGCCACAAGATCAACGACAAAGATTACACGTTGAAAACCTTTGGTAGAGGCGAAGGACGATAATGAAAGGCCAGATTAGATCTGAGCTGTTGATATGCAGAGATCAACAGTGGGGAGCACATGCGACAAATCATAAAAGAAATGGGGAAAGGCGGTTTTGGAGGGAAAAACAATTGTTTTCGCATGATAAAAAGGTGGGTAGGCAGTATTTCATTTTCGAACGTGATATGCATTAGAGGCCACCATGTGTCTTTCCAAAACAACTTATATGACGTATTTTTTTCGGATTAACATTCTTGCTTGAAGTTATGCGATATGGAATGTCGACCGTTAGATCTGGGGCCTCAGATCTAATGGTGGGGAGTGAGCATGACATTGGATAGATGCGTGGGTCCTAGCAGGCGGGGTGGTTTTGTTCTGAGCCGTTGATCAAAGATTGGATGGCTAAGAGTAGATCTAGAGGGAGGCAGGACCCACAAGGGTCGGGCCCGGCAGGGTTAATTTGAACCATTAGATGTACAGGATCAATGGTGGAGATTTGATCTGGGGTTTAAACGAAATAATACAAAGGCAGAGAAGGGGTGAAGAAGGACCGTTGATCTGTAGAGATCAACGGTTGAGAGTTGGCCAAAAAAATTATGATGCGGGACACATGATTTAAACCAAAGTCGGGAGATGCAATCTGGGCCGTCCGATCTGGACACATGGACGACCCAGATGTAATCAGAGGCATGCGATCGGTGGGGGGAGAACTTGAACGGTGCCAATGCGATTGGTTTTGGGCTGTTGATCTGCAGATTAGATCGACGGTGGAAAATGGATCAGGGAACCACCAATCAGGGGGTGGCATAAAATATTAACGCACCAATGAAAACTCCCGATATGATTTTGCATAGGCCATCGGATTGGCCCAACGATCAACGGCAGAGAATGGCTCTGACCAATGAATGAGCGGGACCATATATAATATATGAAAACCAAAAATTTAATAAATACAAAGGTTTCGATGGCTCGGGGTAGGTTATATATATGAAATGGCGCCTAGTTGCAGGGCATGTGGTTTATATGGAAAACAAAAGGCCCGGTTCTTAAACATAGAAAGGGCCAATCGGGATCGGGCCTTCGAGCTTTTCAATCTACCCTTTTAAATTTCTTCGATGCGATTAGTGCTTCAGGACTTTAACTCTTGGTCTCGGGCATAGGTTTATATGGAGAGAAGTGGAAGGCAGGGGTTTATACAATGGGCTCAATCGCATCGGAACAATGATGTGGGACTTTTCAATATACACATTTTCATTAAAAACATTGTTCTAGTGGGTTTAGACCAAAACTTAGGAAAAAGTGGGTTTATGAATTTACAAAGGGAAAAATGCATCGGAGATGGGTTTATTTACAAAATTTAGGACCCGCTTGAGGGCCCAAGGGTTATATGAAGCGGCAAAAAGGCTTGGGGCTTATAACAAAAGGCTACTCGCATCTGAAGCTTAATATGGTAAAAAGACACGAGCGCTTGGATTTTCTCTGATGCGATAAGCGCCGAAAAGGTTTAGCGCTTCATTCCAGCACCAAGGCATATGGTGGGAAAGTGGTTAGGACTTAGCCCAAAGGGGCTTAAGCCTATAATATAAAAAAATGTATTTTTTATGAAATTTTCAATGTTTTTGATGGACTTGGGGGTTTCGGTAAAGTTTAAAAATGAGTTTTAAACTTTGTAAAAGGATTTTCATTAGGGGAAGAAGGGAAAACATGAAAAATAGAGGAATTTTATGGCGAAAAATGGAGGTTAGTTTTGAGTGGAGGAAAGGGGAAAATGGAGTTTTGCAACAGTCTTTTCTTCATGGAAAACAACAAAATTTCTGAGTTTTAAAAGGGGAACAGCAGTGAAGGTAAAACAGAGGGCTTGATGTCTTCATGAGTATTCAAGAGATAGCATTTTTAGCAATAAAACTTGTTCCTTAAAGGCTCAAAAAATTTTTTTAGCCACCTTTTGATATAACAAATTTTATAGGTGGCTAACAACGGCTCCACTTGGAGATGGTGCCTTTTTGAAGGCATCAGGAACTTTAGACTTGCTTTCTCTGGGAAGTTGATCAGTGCCTCATCCATTGGGCTGCAAATTTCTTTTTTTGGATGTTCTCAGTTTGTTCTAAAACATGTTAGCAACCATGAAAAACAATGGATCTTCCTCAATAAGATTTCTACCTACCGAATCCTACTAATCTAACATTTTTTCTTCTTTAGAGTGCACTTGGATTGGCAAACTATCTTTCAACATTTTATTATTTTGAAAGCATAAAATCTAATCTATTTCTACTTCTTATTTCTTCATGAACTCAGATTAAACAGTTGAGTTCATATGCTTCTCTACCTAATCTACTAATATGTTAAGATAAAATAGTCTAACAGATTTTTTATTCACTAATTTCTAAAACATAAATTTAAAAGCATACAAGTCAGGATTGAACTGTCTAACTTGTAGCTGATCTATGGCATAGAAAACAAGCTACATGTAGATATTATTTTACAGAAAATTAAATCAAAATGGAAGGCTTAAGATCTGAAAATTCAAAGCACGGCCTTCATCCTTTCTACAGCCCTGTTTTAACTTTTGTTTGAGCTGTTTTCTCCTTGTTATCTGGTTCAGATTTTGAGCTGATTAGAACCAGATTGCCTCTTTTTTTTACTCATGAAATAAAAACATATAGGATTCATTCTTTATTTAAAAACTTAGGTTCAGATTTTGAGCATGTTTGAACCTTTAATTTTGAACCTAATCTACCTAACTGATAAGCCAATATTAAACTGTTTGGAAAATCTAATTCACTAACCTATCAGCAGTAAATTTAAAACTAGTTAGTCAAGATTAGGCTGTATGACTAACTAGAAGTGTGTTTTTCAGGAGTGGCACTTAAGCTTGCACATTTTTAGATTTGTTTCTCTTTTTTGGTACGGGGCTATACCTTTATTGTTTTTACAATATGCCCTCTTTTCCTTCTTCTTTTGTTTTTGTATTTTTTATTTTTTCTAACTTTGAATGCAATGATGGATGAAATATTTATAATGAGAAAAAAGATAAAAAGGCTTCAAAACATAACATGGATCAAGAGAAGTAATGTTTAAGCATCCTGCCATTGACAGGACCTCCAAACAATTCAGCCCCATTCAACTCCTGTAAGAAATAGGCATTGTAACCAGCAGCAGAACGAATGAGATAAGGGCCAAGCCATAAGATATCAAATTTCCCATGCTTGCCCTTGTCTTCTCTCCTTCAGTCCCACTTTAACACTTTGTCCCCAACATTGAAATTGCTGGCCTTTGTTCTCCTGTCGAAGAGCTTTTTGATGTTGTCCTGCTTTTGTAATGCTTTGTTATAAACCTCCTCTTTGGTTTGCTAAAGGTGAATGGTCTGATTTATTCTTCTGATCATGTGATTATCTTTAGTTTGCAACTCTTGAATCAACTTCATAACTGGTACACCAAGGCTGGTTGGAAAAATTGCATCAGTACCATACACAAGCTGGAAAGGTGACATTCCAATAGTTTTTTTCAAAGTCAATCTGTCAGCCCAAAGTGCATGAACTAGCTTTGTGTGCCAAGACTTCTTGTTGTCCTCCAATAGCTTCTTGATTATGTTCACCAAACTCTTGTTTGAGGATTCTATAAGTCCATTACCTTGAGGTTAATAGGCCGTGGAATGAACCAATCTTATCTGATATTTGTGACAGAAATCAACCATCTTCTTTGATATAAATGCTGCTGCATTATCAGTGATGATCTTGGTAGGACAGCCAAATCTAGAGAGAATGTTAGTCTCTATGAATTTTATAATGAAAGAATCATTCGCTTGCCTACAAGGGATGGCTTCTATCCACTTGGTGAAGTAGTCTATGGCAGTGAGAATCCATTTATGCTGGGCAGATGATGGTGGATGGATTTCTCCTATGAAGTCAAGATCCCGCTATTGAAAAGGAGTTTCAACAATGATTGGATGCAAAGGTAAGGGTAGCAGCTTCCTTTTGCCTTCAAAAAGTTGGCATTTATGACAGGCAATTATTATCTTGTGTATATCAAGAAAGAGAGTGGGCCAATAGTAACCAAACCTTAGGATTTTGTTGGCTGTTGTCTTCCAGTAGAGGTGGCCTCCACATTCTCCTTCATGGAACTCATGCTTAACCTTCTCTGCATCAAACTCAGGCAAACATTTAAGCAATATCCCACTTGCATTTTTCCAATAAAGGCATTTATATATAATGCAGTAGTTTACAACTTTAACTTCAAAAACCTTGCCTTTGTTTTTGATAAACCGGGAGGTGTGTTCAAATTAAGCAAAACAAAAAAAATATCAGCATACCAGGAGGAATTCAAATGATCTTCAACAATGGGAGTTGAGAGTTCCTCTTGTTCATCTAAAGCATCAATCATATTAATATCAAGAACTTCAAAATTTGATTCAGTCGTCAATATAGCTAGACCTTGGCCTTGATGAGTTTAGTGGGCTTGATCTCTAAATCATATTCAAGAATGAAAGCTATCCACTTCCCTCTCTTACCATCTGGGTCCTATGTTATAATGTCTTTCACAACTGAATTTAGGACAAAGGCAATGATGTGTGAGTGAAGGATGTATACTCTGAAGTCTTTGAAAGCTTTAACCAAAGCAAAAGCTTGCTTTTCCATAATGTTATACTTCAAAGGGGCATCCCTCAATTCCTTGCTAAAGAATCCAATAGGCTGCTCTTGTCCTTGTGGATTTTTCTGTAAAAGGACAACAGCTATTGTATGTTGTGATGCAAATGAAAAAATATAAAAATCTTTTGAAAAATCAGGACTTATTAGAACCGGTGTTTTAGTTAACACTTGTTTCACTAGCTCAAAGGACTTCTTTGCTTCCAAGGTCCATTTTACCCCCTGCTCCTTCTTCAAAATATTTTTTATATTCCTAAGGAGCTCAGCTAAGTTGGGTATGAACCTTCTCAAGAAATTAATCTTTCCAATGAAAGATTGTAACTCCTTGATGTTTCGAGGATGAGATATTTACAATATGGCCTCAATCCTCTTCGGATCTATCTTTATACCTTCTTCTGAAATAATGTGCCCAAGGAGTTTACCTTCTTGAAGCCCAAATAGTGTTTTCTTAGGGTTTAAAGATATCCCAAACTTTTTGCATTTCTCGAAAATTTTTCTCAAATGTTCTAAGTGCTCTTCCTCTGTCTTTGAAAACACAATGACATCATCAAGGTAAATAATGATGAAGAAGCCTAATTCTTCCAAGAATGCTATGTCCATGGCACTCTAAAAAGTTGCTCCAACATTCATTAGACCGAAGGGAATTTTCACATACATGAAAGTGCCCCAAGGTGTAGTAAATGTTGTCTTTAGTTGATCATCAGGGTGGACTAAAATCTGATTGTACCCCGAATAGCCATCAAGCAAAGAAATTCTTTTTGAACCAACTACCCTTTGTAATATATGGTCCATATTAGGTAAAGGGTAGTTGTCCTTGAGTGAAGCTTTGTTTAGGTCTCTAAAGTCTATACAAAGCCTAATCTCTCCTGTTTTCTTCCTAACTGACACCAGATTAGACACCCACTCAAAATATCTAATAGGGACAATAATACTAGCTTCGTACATTTTCTTGATCTCCTTCTCAACCAAAGGTAACTGAACATGGTTTATTCTACACAGTTTCTATTTGAATGGTTTTTGGTTTTCCTTGAGAGGGATTTTATGCTAAATTATTTCAATGTCATAGGATTTTAGATCCTCATAACTCCACGAAAAAACATCAGAAAATTCTTTAAACAACTCTATGTATTTGAGTTTAACGTGAGCTGGTAAAGTCTTAGACAGTTTAATCATTTTTGGTTTAAGTTCACTGCCTATATTACACTCTTCCACTTCAGTCTCTAAAGGCTCCAGTTTTGGTTTCTTGGCCACATCGTTGAAATCAAACAACTCTTCTCAAGCGGATAGACCTTTTGGCAAACTTTCATCATTAGACTGCAGAGTTTCTAATTCTCCTATTTCTAAATCTGCAATCATCTCTGTTTTGTTTTCAGGTTTGCTTGACAATAGATTTATATCGGAAAGCTTAGGAAATGGTTATTCTTCACCAAGAAAATTTTCTTCACTAGGGCAGTCTGTTTCATAATCTGAATCCGAACTGTGAAGTTCAAATTCATTTCTGAACTGCATGAAGTCTTCTATTTTTTTGTCTCCGTCAAAAACTTGCCAATATTTATCATTATCAGGAACGGCCGGTCTAAATTTAATCTGAGTTGTACATTCTTTGGTTTCATATGGCGTTAAACATGTTCTAGCTGCAAAAGCTAAACCGCGGGCCATGATATTTTTTCTTCTCGGGACAAAAATCAAATGGGATTCCTCAAAAGTTTTAATTAAATCCATGAAATCATTTCGATAGGCTCTAAGTCTAGGGTGGTTATCATTTTATTCCTCGTTGACCTGCCTAATGATTAGTTCTGAATCCCCATGCACTCTAATTCTTTTGGCTCCTAATTTTTTCAACAAATTTAAGCCTAAGAGAAGGGATTCATATTCCACTATGTTATTCGAACACTGAAAGTTTAATCTACAGGAAAGGATTTATGTGTGGTTGTTTTCAGTGTTTTGTATCCAGACACCTGCACCAGCGTTGCTCCTAGTGCAGGACCCATCAAAGTAAATACTGCACAAAGGACTAGTTTCGGGTTCTTTCATTTGATTACTGTCCTCTTTAATAAGTGTGCTTTCGGTTTGTTCTTGAAAATCAACACTATGTTGTATTTGATTTAATTCCTCTAGTTTTTCACTATGTTGAGGAATGATTTCTTGACTCTCAAGGTTAAAAAGCAATGGAATAATGATTTGTAGCTCAAGACCCGTGTTTGGTTTGCTATAGCTTATGGGTTCAACAAACTGTTTAGACATTTCTGTGGTGTTTACCTC
Organism: Pinus albicaulis; assembly: GCA_034641835.2. Taxonomy (NCBI): domain Eukaryota; kingdom Viridiplantae; phylum Streptophyta; class Pinopsida; order Pinales; family Pinaceae; genus Pinus; species Pinus albicaulis. Next base: position 292,513,701 of record CM076569.1, read on the forward strand.
CTCCTTTCTATCGGCCATTAACTCTATTAAAGTGACTTGTTCACTAAACAATTCATCATTAAACAGAATAAAAGAATCAAGGCCTATATTTACAAAATATAGAGGAGAGTTTTGAGGTTTGTCTTGACTAGTGACCATGTATTGCATATGGGACTCCCTGTAAAGTCCTCTTGTCTGATTGAAAATAGGGATGGTCATGTAGGTCATGTCCATCTGCATAGTCCCTTGTAACTTAGCCCCCCAAGACCTAGATAACAACATTCCATACTTTGGGGGAACATCAGCCACAACAATATCCATAACCAAACATTTGGCTGGAATCTGGGCAAGTTAACGCAGAGGTCTTTGATTAATCCTAAACATTTTACTCTGCTTGAGTCAAAGGAGTAAAGGTCTTTATAAGGTCTAGTGATTTCTAGACCCAGGCTTTCCATTATAGCGTTTGGCAATAAATTATGAGAAGCCCCTAAGTCGTGCATAGTGTTATGCAAAAAAATTTCATGAACGTTTAAACTTACATAAAAGGGAGGAACTGGCCCCTCTTGATATCTACCTTCAATATTTGGACCAAAAATAAGCTCAAGCCAGTCATCATTAAGATTGACTATGTCATTATTATCCTCTATGTTTAAAGCCTTCAAAATTTGGGTCCTATATACATTCTGGGCAGCTAACTCATAAAGAGGAACAAAGATTTTAATTTTGGAAATTTCCTGCTCCAGGCTGAAAGGAATTTGATTCTTTGAAGTGATTGTCTCAGCCTTATTAACTGCCATTCTATTAGCAAAATCTGTTTGCTGATTTGTTCTATTGACATTTGACAAAAAAATTTTAACAGGAGTACTAGCTGAGGTGCTAACACTACTATGTTTTGCACTCTATTTTGCATGGTTCTGAGTGCTTTTCTCTTTACCATTATCAGAATTTCCAGCCACTGCTTTGTCCCTTTTGTTTACAATTTTTGGTTTGTTTACAGTGTTGTTTTGTGAAGATTTGTCAGAGGTTTTATTGTTGGGAGTTTGTTGATTGGTTTTACTTCTAAGGTCATACTCTCTTTGAGACTCTATGATGACATTCTCCATGTATTGATAATAACATTCATCATTATCTCTTTTGTCATCATAAGGTGTGTATAGACCTTGTTTTCTATCATAATGAACCTCAAAGTCATCATTATCTACTCCTAGCATGTTGATATCATCTTCCTCTATTTGCTCATCTGTGTCTTCAACCTCACTCATGTATTTTTGATGAAAGAGAGGAGTGATCTATTGATCATCTTCCCTTGGTCTATTTTGAGGCTGATTTCTTCTAAAATTCTGATTTTGGTTCTGGTTCATATTTTGAGGAGCAGTTTGGTTTTGACTTGCTTGTGCTCTCTCAAGAATGTTCATTTTCTTCATCATCTCCTCCATCATTCTTTCCATCTTTAAGCTGGAAGTAGAAGGTGCAGACTCTTCTCTAAAGGATACTCTCTTATCATTCTTCACTCTTGCTCTTTTCTCCATTAAGTTAACTTCCACAGCAAGAGCCCCTTTTTGCATATCTTCAAGCGTTAGAGAGTATCTTTCTCTCAATTGATAGGCCATATTGGGGTCCAACTCTTCAGGAAACTTGTTTAACGCTGAGCCTTGTGGAGGTTTTAAATCTGGGGGAAGGGCATTATACACACTATTAAATCTAGTGCATTAAACTTGTACACTTTCCCCAGTGTTTCTGTGAAGATTTTTGTAATCAGAGAGTATTTGAAGAGGGTTTTTTCTCACTTCCCATTTGTTTAGGAATGTCTGATGGAAGGCTTGGAGATCATTTATACTGTGGGGGGTTAAGCCTTTAAACCATTTTCTTCCTTCTCCCCCCAAAATCTAAGAAAATAGTCTAAGTTTGATAGAATCATCATCAATTTCATTTCTGTCAAAGTAGTCATTCATTCTATCCACATGTTGTGATGCAGTTGTAGTATTACTAGCATCATACAATCGTATTTTGGACTGATAGTCCTATGGAAGATTGACTAAGGGAATAGGAAGGACTAAGGGAGCATACCATGCTGCCATGATATGTGGAGGGGGTGGATTTAAAAGAGGTGGATTAACAAGAGGGAAAGTGGGCTGGAGTGGAGTGGTTTGGACAGTGGATGTAGGATGAACAGATGTGGATGGACCAGGAAAATATTGCTGAGCTGATCTTGGATGAGAGACACCTAAATTGTAAAGGAAATGTAAATCAGGTGGTGTTGTTTCTCTACTACCGGGATGTTCACTTGTTTCAGGAGATGAAAGTGAAGACTCAGAATCTAGCTAATCTAAATAATCAAGAGACCTAGTTCTAAATGGATTTCTTAAGTCTACTTGTGATTGTTGTAGAGTTGCAAGATTTTCAGGAACTGAATTAGCTCTTAAGGGTGATCTGAAAACAGTTGAAAATTTATCTTAGGAGACCTCCTAAGCATACTTTTCGGGTTATAAACTATCTCAGGTGGGTTTGGGTCAGGGTAGGCTCTAGTATGAATCTTTCTAGGAGCCACTATGCTGTGTTTTTTAGACCCTACAAAACAAGAACAAATTAACCAGATATGACAATCTTTGAGAGGTTAACTGATCTGTTTTTACACAAATTTTAATCCTAAAAAATCCTCTTACTGAGTTTAAATGATGATATGATGATAATGGTTCTTCCTAGTGGAGTCTAAGGTCTATTTAGGATTTGTGGAGTTGCCAAGTGGAAGTTTTTAGCTCTTTTCAGAGGTAAAAGGTTTATGGTCCACCACCATGTTTATTAAATACCAATGTGAAATATTTTTGGGTTTTTTCTAAGTTATTTTTCAGTCCTATTGGTTCTTAAGAGTGTTCTAAATCTGTTTCAAAACTTATCTATGATCCCGAGACAAAGACAGTCTACTCTTATGGCTAAGCCAACTGATCCTTCAAGGTTTGATAAGGTCTTATGAGAATCCTAGGGTTTGCTTAGTTTGTCACTGATTCAAACAAGTTTCATCATGATTACCGTTACTTTGTAGTGCTTGAAGAGGGTTGCTTTTACTCATTGCACCATGTTTCTTGAATCAAGGGTTTTCTGAGGCCTATGATGTACTTAAACTGTCATTCAACTCATGATTCAAACAAGTTTTATCATGATTACCATTACTTGGTAGTGCTTGAAAAGGGCTGCTTTTACTCACAAGGTTTTATGAAGTATTTAAGGGAGCCTAAGATGAAATTTGACTCAAGATTCCCCAGCGGAGTCGCCAGAAGATGTTAGCTGCTGGTGGCTCAGCTGGTTGACATACCAATTGTTCTTGAGACAAGTGCTTTTCTGGGGTCCTTAGATTTATTTAGACTATAATTTCACTTAGAATTCCCCAGCAGAGTCAACAGAAGATGTTATCTCCCTATAATTAGCAAGATTGGCAATGTTTTTAAAGAGGGAATCCATACAGGTGAAGTAGATTATAGAGGAGAGGAATAACCTGTTTCTGTGTTTTTAATCAAAACCCAACGTTTCAGACTGTCAATGTGAGTCCATCATCAGGGGTAGAACGTCAAAAGTTCTTTGAAAAATGAGATAAAAGGGAAAAAGAAAGTATAAATAAATAGTGGATAATGAGGAACCTCATGAAAGTTTTCATGGGAGTCGGCTTATATTTGGGAGAGAATTTAGGAAAATATCTAAATTTTATTTTATTTTATTTTATTTTATTCTATTTTATTTTTATTTATTTACTTATTTTATTATTATTATTATTATTATTATTATTATTATTATTATTATTATTTATTTATTTTTTAATTAAAGATTTATGGATAATTAAAATTACGATGTAATAAGGAGTATTATTATAAACAGATGACATATTTTTGGAATGAGATAAATTAGTTAATGTATTTAAATTAGTATATATAATTAAATAAACTATAAAGTAATTGTGATTGTTAATGTAAGGTTATTTTTATGATTAAAAATTAATTAATTATTTATTATTTATTATTTTTATTTTTTTTAAGGAAGGCTTATGTAACTAAATAATCTAATAAATTATTTATTTAATTTATTTATTATTAAATTATAGTGATATTTATTTGGTTAGATAATTCCCTAATTTTAATTATTAATTTACTAATTTATTTACTTGTGTTATTAATCCATTTATCATACTTACCATTATTTACTTATTATTTATCATTATTTATTTATTTATTTTTTATTTTTATTATTATTATTATATTATTTTTTTTTTCTTTTTTTTCTTTTTTCTAATTTATTTATTAATTTATTTATTAATTTAATTATATATTTATTTTATTTTATTTTTTATTTTTTATTTTTAATTTTTAATTTTTTATTTATTTTTTCTTAATTTTTATATTATTATTATTATTATTATTATTATTATTATTATTATTATTATTATTATTTTTTTTTTTTAAGGGTTATGATGTATTTAAACTAGATCTTTCATAGTATTTAATGTCTGGATAGGTTTTGATGTATTAAGGGTTTCCATGTGTTACTGATAATGAGACCATCATCACGATTTAAGTTGTTCTCTCTTTTCTCAATTTCTATAGCTTCTTTGATTTTCCTTTTTAGGTAATGGTCCTCTTTAGAGATAAGTTTGGCTTCCTCTATTTTTATGTAATGTAAGGACGAGAGTGCATGTTCTGCTAAGGCGGATTTATCTGTTCAGTTATGAGCTAAGTCAACAGCATGTTCTTTTAATCTAATGTTAAGGGATCTACCTGTTTCACCAATGTATTCTTTGCCACAAGAGAAAGGTATGACATAAACTCCTTTATGAAGCCTAGGGTTTATATGGTCTTTAGCAGAGTCTACCATATTAAAAATAGTATTAGGGGGAGTGAAGGCAATTTTATTGTTGTGTTTGTTGAGCATTCTGGAGATTTTTTCAGTGGTTCCTCTTATGTAAGGTAACGAGATTTTAGGAATGTGAAAGGCTCCTTTTAAATTATTCTTATTAAGGGTTTGGTGAATGGTTTTATTGATGACATGTTTATTATATCCATTCTGTTGAAAGACGTGGCGGAGATGGTCTATCTCATGCTCTAGGTGGAGGGAGTCTGAGATTCTAGAAGCCCTTGTTGTTAGGGTCTTGATGATGCCAATTTTCTGGTTCGGGTGGTGATGAGAGTCAGCGTGAAGGTATCTATCTGTGTGAGTCTTTTTCCTATAAACATCGGTGCTTAGTTTTCCATTTTTCTTGGTTAAGAGGATGTCTAGGAAAGGTCCAACTGCAGGGCAACACTTATTTCAACCACTTTGGGATTCTAGGATCTAGCCCTCCTTAATCTGGAGAGGGATCTCTCTAATAAAGTGCAAAGATGGATTGATCTTTAAAGGTTTTGGGTAATGATATTGGGCTAGTTATGAAGACCAAGGGTTTTTGTATGTTTTTGGATGGTTGAGAATGATTATTACTGGGGTGGAAAGTCCTAAACGGAAAGAGTTTCAAAGGTATGAAGTTGCAAGCAATCAGAACAAGCTTTGGCTAAAGATAGATATAACGCTGGTTTTATTCCATTGGGCCATGGAGTCATAATAGGATTTAATTGAAACAACAAGGTTCAAGAGTGGTCCATGGGGCAAGTCATCTATGTCTAAGGATCTCTTTGAAGTTGATTTTATGGAATGAAATGATACAACAAGAAGGGGAATTTAAACAAATGAAGAACAAAGAGCAGCCTAGGATCAAGTAAGTACTTTGAAACTATCCTACTTTTGGCATGCACTTAAGAAGGACGTAAAAGTAGTCTAAGATCTGGTAAGTACTTCGAAACTAGCCATCTTTTGATGCACTTTCAATAGAAAAACATTTTAAACACAAAGGGAAACTTTAAAAGAAAATGTTGGAGAAGAATCTAGAGGACAGGGCTCACCATAAACTTCCCTAGCTCTGCTTTACTTAGTAAACTTTCAAGATAGACACATAAGATAACAAAGAATGGTCTAAGATCAGGTGAGGACTTTTAACCTAGCCTGCTTTCAACACACTCTTAGGGAAACTTCCAGCTAGTTTTGGGGATAAAACTAAAGGACAGGGCTAACCATTACTTCCTTAGTTCATCTCTACTTAACATAAACTGAAAATAACATTTAAGAACAACATTCAACTCAGAAAGTAGGACGAGGGAACGCCAGCATTCCTAACTGCTTAAATTGAATTAAATCATTCCTAAACAACACAAATTGGAAGAAAACATATAGATAAATCTTATCAGTCAGAGAAGGGTACTGATATACAGTAAATCCTATCTCTATACTTGTTTTTCTTTATCAGAGAAGATGGAAAAAGTGAAAACAAAAATAAAATAACAATCTACAATAAGAAATAACATCACCGTTGACATAAACCAGGATCCCATAAATCAGCTTGTATTGATGCTTCAAACCAGTTACAGCTTTAAGTCCAATGTTTCAGTTCAGCAATCATCTTCACTTCTCAGACTAACTTATTAAATCACAAGCAGAGCTTCAAGAGCCTTTGAACACTATTTACAAGTAGAAGTTTCTAGCTCAAGTATATTTCAAAGTTCTGGAACCAACGTTTACAATGCACTCCTTAATAAGATTTTATAGAAGTATGAGGAGGTCGAAAGAGAAAAGATCTAAGGGTTCAATTAATACAGTTTAGTACCTCTCGGCCTTTGAGGGGCTTAATGGAGAATTTTACAGATATTTTCCTGTATTAAGTGATTTACATTAAGTATTTAAGCTCAATGGGATGATTTTGTTGACTTTGAGGCTCTGTGTCATCCCTGTAGTAACTCTACAGATATTTTGCAATAAGTTCTTCGGTTGAATTAACTGTTCGGCTGTCGTGAGGAAAATATCCTATGTTCTAGTCATTACTTGGCCTCTATTGAATGCTGTGAAGCCACAGGTGGCAACCTGGTAGCTGAGAGGAATCAATTTGCCTCTTATGTGGCAGTGGAGGTTCTCTATCTGATAGATATTATTGATTTTTCCCTTAACTGTGTTTAATTGAATGGATTAGGCTTTTGATTTTGATTTTAGTCGTAATCTATTCAAATTGTCTAAATTAGCTTCAATCCTTCATTTCTGGCTTGATTTAATTATTCAACACTGATACTCTTTTGTTTTGATTTAATACTCTGTGTCTTGTTGATGTGCAGGTACCGCAAAGGGCTCATATGGCATCAATGCCCATGAAGCATTGACAAAATGTGACTTTGAACCCTTTGGAATGATCTTTCTGTATGCACAAAGGCATGGGGGATCATCATCCCCAGCCTTTGGTTTTCATTTTGATATAATGGAAAAACCATAGAAACCTGTACAAAACAAAAAAATTAATAAATCCTGCGTTTATGTGGTAAAACTGCTTAAGAGGCCGTGGTTAGGAGAAAATGGTGGAGATTAAGTTGGATCCGTCGATCTAGCAAAGATCAACGGCGGGGATTAGTTGTGCATATATAAAGTGAATGAGTCACTTTATAATAATATAGGCATAAAATATGAGAAAATACAAATAAAAAGGGAAAAATCCCTTTGGCGGAGGAAATTTGTTAAGAACTTAAATTGGGATTTTGAGATGATCGTGGGCCGTCAGATGGGATCAGGCCATGAGATAAACGATGGAGATTGCACGTTGAAAACCTTTGGTAGAGGTGGAGGGCGATAGTGAAAGGCTAGATTAGATTTGAGCCGTTGATCTGCAGAGATCAACGGTGGGGAACGCATGCGACAAATCATAATAGAAATGGGGAAAGGAAATTTCAGAGGGCAAAACAACTGTTTTCACGTGATAAAAAGGTTGGTAGGCAGTATTGCCTTTTCGAACGTGATATGCGTTAGAGGCTGCCACGTGTATTTCCAAAACAACTTATATCGCATAATTTTTTCATATTAACATTTGTGCTTGAAGTTACGCGATATGGAACGTCGACTCTTAGATCTAGGGCCTCAGATCTAACGGTGGGGATCGAGCGCGATATTGGATAGATGTGCAAGTCCTAGCAGGTGGGGCGGTTTTATTCTGAGCCGTTGATCAAATATTGGATGGCTAATATTAGATCTGGAGGGAGCCAGGACCCACAGGAGTCGGGCCCGGTGGGGTTAATATGAACCATTAGATGTACAAGATCAATGGTGGAGATTTGATCTAGGGTTTAAACGAAGTAATACAAAGGCAGAGAAAGGGTGAAGAAAGACCATTGATCTGCAGAGATCAACGGTCGAGAGTTGGCCAAAAACATTATGAAGTGGGACACATGATTTAAACCAAAGTCGGGAGATGGAATCTGGACCGTCTGATCTGGACACGTGGACGGCCCAGATGCATTCGGAGGCATGCGATCGGCGGGGGAAGAACTCAAATGGCGCTGATGCGATTGGTTGTGGGCCGTCAATCTGTAGTTCAAATCGATGGTAGAGGATTGATCGGGGAATCGCCAATCGGGGGGTGGCATAAAATATTAACACGCTAATGAAAACTCCCTATGCGATTTTGCGTAGGCCATTAGATTGGCCCAACGAGCAACGGCGGAGAAGGGCTCTGACTAATGAACGAGCGGGACCATATATAATATATGAAAACCAAAAATTTAATAAATACAAAGGTTTCGGTGGCTCGGGGCGGGTTATATATATGAAATGGCACCCAGTTGCGGGGCCTGTGGTTTATATGGAAAACAAAATGCCCAGTGCTTATACATAGAAAGGGTCAATCGGGATCAGGCCTTTGGGCTTTTCAATCTACCCATTTAAATTTATTCGATGCGATTAGTGCTTTGGGAATTTAACTCTTGGTCCCAGGCATAGGTTTATATGGAGAGAAGTGGAAGGCGAGGGTTTATACAATGGGCTTAATCGCATCGAAACAATGATGCGGGACTTTTCAATATACCCATTTTACAAAGGGAAAAATGCATTGGAGATGGGTTTATTTACAAACTTTAGGACCCTATTGCGGGCCCAAGGGTTATATGAAGCGGAAAAAAGGCTTGGGGCTTATAACAAAAGGCTACTCACATCCGAAGCTTAATATGGTAAAAAGACTTGTGCGCCTGAATTTTCTCCGATGCGATAAGCGCCGAAAAGGTTTAGAGCTTGGTTCCAGCACCAAGGCATATGGTGGGGAAGTGGTTAGGACTTAGCCCAAAGGGGCTTAAGCCTGTAACATAAAAAAAATGTATTTTTTATGAAATTTTCAATGTTTTTGATGGACTTGGGGGTTTCGGTAAAGTTTAAAAGTGAGTTTTAAAATTTGCAAAAGGATTTTCATTAGGGGAAGAAGGGAAAACATGACAAATAGAGGAATTTTATATGGAAAAATGGAGGTTAGTTTTGAGTGGAGGATAGGGGAAAATGGAGTTTTTCAGCAGTATTTTCTTCATGGAAAATAACAAAATTTCTAAGTTTTAAAAGGGGAACAACAGTGAAGATAAAATAGAGTTCTTGATGTCTTCATGAGTATTCAAGAGATAATATTTTTAGCAATAAAACTTGTTCCTTGAAGGCTCAAAAATTTTTTTTAGCCACCTTTTGATATAACAAATTTTTATAGTTGGCTAACAGCAACTGCTCATCCCTATACAGATGGCTCGGACATTACATTCTCCTTCGAAAAAACTTATGTTTTGGTAGCAAATCAATCCATTTCAGTTTGTTCTCAAGCAGGCGAGTGATTGGGGGGAAAATACAACGGATGGATTTGTGATTTTGCAGGGAATTTTATCTTGAGTTTATGTCTGCCAAGTCCAAGAAATCATTAGTTTTTGTGGAATTGATTTCTAAGTTTCCCTGTGGAGAGGAGATAGTTTATGATGAATCCTTTCTGAGTGAACATCATTTTCTAATTTCTTCATAAGTTCCTTGGTACGGGGATCTCATAGTATATCTTTAGACTGCAAAGTTTCCCTCGACTTTTTCGAAAGATGAGCATTGTAAGTTACGTCACCTAGCTAAAAATTACTTAATCATTGGTGACGCCTTATATCATCACGGGGTCAATTCGGTCCTTAGACAATGCCTAACTCTCGAAGAAGCTGAGGTTGTGCTGAATGATTGCCACAGTGGAGCTTGTGGTGGTAATTTATCTGGGCTTGCAACAGCCCAAAAAATCTTGCGTGCCAGATACTTTTGGCCTTCAGCTTTTCAAATATTGCAAGGAGTCAGTCAAACGGTGTCATCTCTTCAAGTGTATACTCGAAATATGCATGCTCATCCAACTCCGCTCTTCCCCCGTCGTCATTGTCGATCCCTTTACAAAGTGGGGTATTGATTATACTACTTGTAACCCACCTTTGGCTAAAGTTCACAAGTACATTATTGTAGAAGTAGACTACTTCACGAAGTGGGTCGAGGCTATGCGCACTTTTGGGAATGACGGTGAGACAACAACTCTTTTTTCTCTTTAATCAAGACATTTCTCATTTTTGGTATTCCCAAAGAGATTGTCACTGATCATGGCAAAGTCACTTTCGAGAACAGCATGGTGCTCCGAATTGGCTCTAAAATTAGGTTTCGGTAGGAGCATTCATCTTCAGTATTATCCTTAGGCCAATGGGCAAGTGGAAGCCTTGAATAAATCCTTGAAGACAATTCTCCAACAGACAATTGATAAAGCTCAATCCAATTGGCACATTATGTCGTATCCCGCACTTTGGGCATAACGGATGTCGTTGAAAACCGCAATCGGTTTTTACTCGTTTCAACTAACTTATGGGTTAGAATCCATATTTCCCATCAAGTGTGAAATTCCTTCTCTTAAGTTAGTTGTAGAGCTTCTTCCCGACACTTCTGGTCTTGAAGAACGTCTCCTTCATCTAGAACATCTCGATGAGCAGCGTCGAAATGCAGCCACGATGAATGAGGTGCATAAGAAGTGGGTAAAATTTCGATACGATAAAGCAGATCAAACCTAGGGGTTTTCTTCGAAGGAGACCTTGTCTTGGTTTATGGCCGGGAGAGGATGCCCCGGGGACAAGTAAATTTAACTCTATATGGTATGGCCCCTTCATCATTAAGAAGGTCCTTAAAAAAGGAGCTTATGCCTTGGTTGATTTTGAGGGAAATGAGTTGGCGGGAGCCCAAAAATGGGCTCTATCTATAAAGGTATTATGCCTAGGCCTCGGCCTAGCATCTTTCTTTTTTGTATATATTTTGTTTGTTTTTTGTACATATTTGAGTTTTTCGGTCTTTGATGTGATGGTGATGTTTTTGATCTACTTTGGCAGGTTGTGTTGGATGTCACGAGTTATTTTGGTTTCACCGATGGTGCTAGTAGACACACTCGGAACTTGGCTTCTGCAGCTTGGGTACTTCGTTATCCATCCGGTTAGCTATTAGTTTCAAGAGGGGTTTGCATTGGTCCTCGCTTCAAACAATGTAGCGGAATACATTGCGCAATTTATCTACTCTCGGAGGCAATATCTTTGGGTGTTGAATTGTTGGTAGTATTCTTGGACTCCCAAAGTTGGTCATATCACAGAGTTGAACAATACATATCAGGGTTCGAGATCCATTTTTTGTCTCGATTTTTTTTTAGGGTATGTTTTTTTACAAAGATCATTTTGGTTTATAACATTTATTCATATTCCTCGAGCCGACAATTGGGTCGGCGGACTCAATGGCTAATCAAGCAATTGATTAGCATATTCATCATTCAATATTTTAATCAATTTATCAAATTCATCATAAATTTTCATACATTTGTTTCATCACATCATATAAATCGTTGTATATATATACATAGTCGAATGTTCAAAATTTTATACAAAAAATTTGGACCCATATGTCCTACAAAATTAGAGCTTATGCCCGATCATGTTCGATATCAAAAATATAATACAGTTGATCCGAAAGAAATCTATATTTCTAATCCCGTGGTCCTCGCCCAATATTCGTGTTCCCTGTACAACACGATAGCAAAGTAGCTACACAGCGAGAATAACCGCACCCAATCCCGTGGTACTCCAACTACCCATCTCTCGGATAGCCTGCGGTAGGTCCTCTACTCGTAGACATAGGCACTTGGTGCATTAAACTCTCCAAGTTTCTCCGAACGACATGGAGGGTTCGCCGGGGGTCTTCAAGCATCCTCTTCACCTTTGCGGCATTTGTGCCTTGGGTATCCCTCGAGACTGACTCGGTCCCATATCCGTATCATGGTCATCACATCATTTTTGTAAGTCATTTGAGTCCAATCAAAAATATTTTTTTTTCTTTTCATTCTTGCATATATTGAAAAAAAAATTAGTCGAAAAATCGTATAATCCAAAATTGCAGTCTCACCAATTGCACCCCATGATGTACCGAGTGGAAGGACTAAGTCCGGATCACCAAGAAAATCCATCCCAACATAGGGATAATCCTCCATGGCAATAACTTGTTCCTCCCACCATTCAAAGAACTCGTCATCCCGGGTGGTTCAGAGAACTTCACTTCCCCCCCCCCAATCTCTTCATCGATCAGCCCACGAGGCTATTCTTGGATCCCTCGGGGTTGTTGATGGATGAGATTACTTTGGGTCAAAGCCCTATAATCCTCTCAAAGAATAATCTCAGTAAGATGGTCCCATACCCCAAAATTCTTTGTTTTTTTCTTTCCGGATAGAAGTTAAATTGTTACTTCATGTTATTCAAGTAGTGCAGACACCAGTCAAAGAGGCGAATCAAACATTCAACCACAATACTCATCCGTGTCCTCGAAGCTCGGTGTACGGAGCAGCATCCTGCTACCCCGCCAATGGTGAAGAGGAGAATTTTCATATGTAGTTCGACAAATATTTGATTGCAATCTCGAGTCCCTACTTTCTGAGACCCCTCTACGCAATAAACATGGACATAATCATCCACTGTAAGCCCTCCCAAAGGCTTTCCATGTAAATCTATTAGATCTCCTCTTCGAGAGAGTGCGGTAATGAAGTAAATGTCTTCCACTTCTATGCGTATGGGAATTTGATCGATCATAAAGAAATCTTATTCCGGTTCCTAGTGATCCACTAACATTTGGAGCAACCGAGCATTACTTTTCATATTTTGCATTTTGAAAAACTTGAGCAAACCATAACTTTGAAGGATATTGAGCGAATTTTTATCCTCCATCACTTCAATCTCGATGGCACTTGTTCATGCTCCCTCCAAGAGATTGACATCTTGAAATGATCCATTAAATTCTTCACTGGGTTGATTTTTTACATTCACAGACTGCACATACGCGACTTCCTTTATGTACAGTCGCGTATCATACGCAGGTTCGTCCACACGAACCCTCATATGCGTAGAGGGTTTAATCAAAAGAAATATTTACTACGATCAAAAATCAAAATTTTTTAGCCTAAATATGAATGAAATTAATTACAAAGATGGATTTAGACCTTACCTGGTTGATTCGGCACAATTTGATGGCCGATTGTTCTTGTTTTGAGGAAAGGGGTTTTTTCCTCCGGAGCTCCTTTCTCCACTTCTACAAAGTAACAATGAACCAAATATGAGGTAAATGAGTATTTATGCCCATAAATTGAATTTTTTTTGCAAATTTTCATTATGCTTATTTTTCAAATCTTTGTCTCAAGTCGTATAACCCTGGGTTGCTTGTCGGTGTTGGGGAAAGATATGTTTTCGGTACATTTACTGAAGTTGAGATTTTTTTGGTTTTTTGAATCCATGACTCGCTAACCTATCATGGTAGGTATATGATTTTAACTGGAATATAGGTTAGGGAAGTCACTTTCCATTGCATTTTGCATGCTAGCCTCGCATTCCGATCACTTTCCATAGGGTTGATCCCATCATGTCATGAGTATTTAACCAATTTCACTCACTAATTTTTTAATCATGACTTGGTGGTAGAGCCTTCCTTTACATGGGCTTCCTAGTTAGTTCCTCGCTAGCACTTGTCGCCCATGCTGCACTTTCGATGAGGCTCGAGAGTCCTCTTTAGTCCCGCCATGACTTATGCATTGAAGCTTCATTATTCTTCTTCTTCACTATGATTTTTTACGGCTATTAACCTAGAGGCTCCCCGGTGTTGTTAAGTTGTATCACTGCATTGCATACTGGATACTTGTTTATCTTGGCATTTAGCCAGCTTCATCTGGACTCGATGTTTAAGCCATCTTTTGACCATGACTCTTTGTACAAGTTAACCATGCAATCACTTATCTATCGCAAATTGACACCCTTTTACCCATGGATGGAACACTCCTTTGAGTATTACTTACCAGTTTCCGCCACCTTGCATTGAGCATAGGATTGTTCTTATCCCAGGAACTAGTGCATCTATTTCCTAATACTCGTTCTATCCATTGTACTATAAAATTATTGTAGGTTTTAACCCTGAATAGAAATTATCTACACACGAATCTTATAACAGAAAATAAACAATAGCGATAGCATAAAACATAAAACAAAGAAACATAGAGATTTTCCCCTGGATCCCAAATCGAGATGACCAACTTGATTTTTCATTATATTCCTTTTAGTGTTACAACACATATATATACATGCTGAAGCATACATGAACCCTAAGCCATTAACCATGTATTAGAACATAACCGTAGTTCCCTTGACTAGATCTACAAAAATACTAGGGGTCGAAAACCATTGTACCCCAAAACCGTGTGCAAAACCATGGGCGCGGACTACCCACCGGAAATTAAGGACCAAAAAAATTTTTCACCGGGGCACCGCCCTGGACCCCTTGTGCTCAAGCACAAAGGTGGGGGCTATCATCCCCCCCCTCTTACCCCCCCGCATGTGCTTAGTCGTGGAAAGAATATAACATATACCCAACAATTCTTTTTATTGTTTTTTCAGGGCTTACTATATTAAAAAGACAAAAAAAATCAAATATATCAAAAAGGAGCGGGAATAGGGATATTACTTCATATTTTGATGGCGATTCATGATGATCAGTTTGTCACCCTTGAACAAAGCACACGTAGCTATGTCTTTCCTTCATTTGGGATGGTTTTAGTTTTGACTTAGGAGAAGCCATAACCTTGTTTCATAAGTCGCTTCTCCCCGATTAGTTATCTCTTCCAATCATATGGATAGTATATTTTTGCCTCCCCGCATAACGAACTTATACAAAGTTATCATTTGTCGCCATAGTCAACATGAGTCTTGCTTTTGTTCAAGGGAAGTTAAACCCGAGTCGGCCTTTCTGTGGTGTCTCTTGAATTATATTTTCGATCGGCCTTCCCTGGTCTTGTCAATATCTTGTTCTATCACATCGGATGTTTGGTCCTTTGCTCGTGTTGGTTTGAGAAGGTCTCCATTGACTTCTTTCCAGTGGGTTTGACTCTTATCGACTACGACATATTTCTCTAAGAGAAAACCTAGAGCCACACCCTAGCCCATTTATGTCATGATAGGTGACTTTGTGCTCGACGATTCGACGTCAACATACATTATCACACTTGGGATTTGTGCGGTACCTTGATCTCCATTTGACCCTATTGGTGGATATCTCGCCTCTTTGTCGGCTCTCATTATTGCTTGATTCGAGAGGGTTTCTATCATGAGCTAGGTTCATCTTCATGTGCATGTTGGAAACGTACTTCGAGTTGGTTCTCTCACTCTACTTCATTTGATTTCCTTCCAAATCTTGGCATGCGGAGTTACACTCGCATCGGACCGATGTGGGATCCCTTAATGCCTTCCTTCCACGAGATCTTTTCCCATCAACTTTCGACTCATTGCTCTAGGGAATAAGGTCTAGAGTCTTTTTGTCGAGCACCTTAGGGTTTTCGAAATCATCGATGGCACACTCTTTCGCTATCAACAGTGAGGATACATCATTGCCTCCCGATTGATGGATTCTTACAAGTGTTCGACTTTCAACTCATTCATTCACACTTGTTAGATTGTACTGGCGCACCTTGACACTCATTATCATTATCGTTGGGTTGTCTTGCGTTTGTTAATGGTATACATTAATGACCCAGTAATCAAATGATTTCTCACATGATCGAATTCAACTCATTTCCGCCCATTGTGTAGAATTGTGCCATGGTGCTTGGTGAAGACCTTGGGTTTTGCATCAACATGATTTGGTTCACTTTGAAAGTTCATCTAGTTTTCTCGCTCGTGACGTCGTCCACCTTTATATGTTTTTAGTTTTAGTACAACAACATCTTATATGTTGGCTCTCGAGTTGCGTGATTGTACAATGTGTTCCACCCCTTATGATTTGGTACCTAGAGATTTGGTTCTTACTTGTATGATTAGATATCTATTACAACATCATTAATCGATCTTTTATATGTGATACTTGGACTTGATTTTGACTTGTACTTCCAGTGCAAGTGATCGGATGATTCACCGTGTGCTTTATAGTTCAACTATACTTGTATACATGTTGGATCCGCTCCGTACTTCACATGCGGACATGATTTTCTTTAACCGAGCCCAGGGTATACATCGCCTCGGACATGACCTATTTCTTTGATCTCTT
The DNA here is from genome assembly GCA_034641835.2 of Pinus albicaulis. NCBI lineage: Eukaryota > Viridiplantae > Streptophyta > Pinopsida > Pinales > Pinaceae > Pinus > Pinus albicaulis. The sequence continues at coordinate 292,530,141 of CM076569.1, forward strand.
CCATTCGTTTTTTGCGTGTGCTAAAATCTGGTGAAGTCCTCTCTCGTCATTACAAGGTTCTTTCTATGCACATAATATATTTCAGCCATCATGTACCCCCTTTCCGACCTCATATATTAGGGGGGAATCTGTTATAGCATAATTTTTCACCTTTATATGCTTGATAATTGACACTTTGGCCTTGGGCACCCTTTCCCCTCGGACTTGAACATATTCACAAAAAGTAGTATCTTAAAACCGATACGTGACTCTAGCCTAGACTTTTCCACATATATCGGCAATTCCATTCATATATATCCGTGTATAACTTTTTAAACATTAAAAAATATATAATATTTCCTATTTTCAAGGCAAGTTCGATGTTTATTCCCACGTAATTCAACCACCCTAGCCCGTGGCCTAACTCTTTCCAACTACGAAACTAATTTGGGGGGAGTATAAAAGCACCTCATGTGCATGGCCTAAGAGAGAGAAAAATATAGATATTATACTCTGTTGGAGCCCTATTTCAGGTCTGATATTCCCATGTCTCCGGCACTTCCCGTGTATATTCAGGAAACCCTTGTTTCCTTGAGATGCTCATCATACTATATGACATCTAGTGTGCACACATCTTGGAAGAATTCTTGTGTGGCGAGGGTTGGACGGATCTAGAGGACGGTATCCTCGGAGACCGTGGAAGGATTTAGGTGATCTCTCCATATTTCTATTACTATACATGCCATTTGTAATAAGAAGAACCATCTTGTTCCCGATATTCACATGTTTATATCTCTTTATCTACGTGTAATGGTCATTAATTGAATGTTTAATATTGTTCTTGTGATATTATGCATGAGCTACACTGACATCTAGGAACTATATATGTTGTACAACTAGAGTTTTGTGTTCGTTCTTTCTTGATTTTCAAGTTACAAAACAAGAAGGGTTGCTCGGGGTTTGCACCCCATGGGATCTACATCAAATGTTGTACTTTCGGGTAAGTTCCACAACTTGTTATATCTAGTTTTCAGTATAAAAGATAGGTTAAGTGAGTCCTTCTTGAATGGTATGCCCCTGATCTGTGAAGGTTGCCAACCCAAAAACCTTTAGGGTATTATATCCCGAAACAGCCTCTTCATCCTTTCTTGAGAGTGCATCTGCAACAACATTTAGCTTCCTTTTTTTGTAGACGATGTCAAGCTCATAACCCAACATCTTTGTGACCCATTTCTGCTACTCTTCTAAAGATAATCTTTGTTCCAAAAAGTGTTTATGACTATCATGATCACTTTTTACCTTGAAGTGTCTTCCCATTAGGTACGATCTCCATTTCTTTAGTGCATGTAGTATTGCCAACATTTCTTTCTCATAAATATCCTTTTGTAAATACTTTCCTTGATTGAATGACTTTCAAAATAAATGGGTCTTCGTTCTTGCATTAAAACAACACCAATTCCATTTCTTGAGGCATCACATTCCACAATAAAGGTTTTTTTTGAAGTCTCAAGTAGGCTAAGACCGGTGTTAGCATGATTGCCTCTTAAGATGTTCAAAGGCCTTAGTTAAGCCTGTGAGTCCATGAAATGCATATTTCTTCAATAATGTTGTTAGAGGTGTCATGAATGCATAATTCTTAACAAACTTACCCCCGTTAACTTAAGAAATCCTCACAACTGCTTTATGGTTGTGGGGACTTTCCATTCCTAATGGCTTTAATTTTGTTAGGGTCTACCTTAAAACTCTCGTGAGATACAATATGACCCAGATATTCCACCTCTTGTACTCCAAAGAAACATTTGGATGTTTTTGCATATAATTGTTTCTCCTTCAATTGTTTGAGCACCCTGTCAACATGTTGAACATGATCCTTCCAAGACCTACTGTAGATTAGTATATCATCAAAAAATACTAGCACAATTTTTCTAAGGAAAGGTTTGAAAATGGAATTCATCAACCCTTGAAATGTAGAAAGTGCATTGGTAAGGCCAAAAGGCATGACCCAAAATTCATAATGACGCTTATGAGTTCGAAATGTTGTTTTTGGAATATCTTCAATCTTCATTCTAATTTGATGATATCTTGAACGGAGATCCAACTTGGTCAAATAAATTGCTCCATGTAATTCATCTAATAATTCATCAATCACAGGAATGGGAAATTTATCTTTAATAGTGAGCTTATTGAGCTCCCTATAATCCGGACACATGCGCCATGATCCATGTTTCTTGTGCACCAATACTACTGGAGTAGAGAAAGAACTTTGACAACATTGAATTATACCAGCCTCTAACATTTCTGCAATCATACGTTCAATTTCGCTCTTTTGGATATAAGGATATCTCGCAAGGCTCCGATGTTTAGAGGAACACTCACTGAATAAAATGAATAGCATGATCATGATCATGAATAGGTGGGAGTCCTTTGGGAGTATCAAACACTGTGGAATGATTGTCCAAGACTTCTTGGAGATCTGGAGAAATAGATGATTTTGATGTTGGAACTTCTAGTGAGTATAATTGTGCAATTACGCCTCATTTTTCTTTCTTCAGAAGCTTTGTCATGACATTAGAGCTTATTATCTTTCCTGGCTTCCCTACAATACCCCGTAATTCGATTTCCTTTCCTTCCGAAAAAAAATTCAAGAAAAGTTCTTGAAAATTAAAAGCTACCGTCCCTAAAGATTGTAACCATTATACTCCTAGTACAACATCAGCACCTCCCATTGGGATGGAAAGCATTGGACTATTCAATACATATTCGCCCATGGATAGCTTGATATTATGACATTTTCCTGAGCAATTTATAGTTCCTCCATTTTCAACCATAACTTGACATTCTAGTGCTGGGTATAGGAAACAATTCAATTCCTTGGCTACCTTACAATGAATAAAATTATGGGTACTACCCGAATCAATCAACACTATTACCTTTTTCTTCTTGATATGTCCTTCTATATTGAGAGTTTGAGGAGTGGTAATTCCTGCCAATGCATTACATGATATGGTTGGACTCATTTCTTCGTCTTCTTCCTGGTGTATATCCTCTACTTTTGAAGTTTCTTCTTCATTTTCTTCCTCCTCTTCACAATCTATGTAAAATAATTTTTTCTCAATGCACTTATGACCTTTAGTGTATTTGCTATCACAACTGTAGCAAATCCCTTTTGCTCCTTTTTCTTCCAATTGTTGTGGTGTCAACCTTGTAGGTTGTGGAAGTCTAGGAGAAGCAACACTTCCATCTTTATAGATGTGAGTGGTAGGCTTCCTTGTTGCCATAATTTTACATTCAATTTTTCTTGCCAACCTGAATGCCTTCTCCAATGAATTAGGTTCCCAAACATGAACTTCATGTTGGATGTTATCCTTTAAATTCCCTATTAAGACATCAATCTTGTGTTCCTCTGGAATATCAGTTACCATTATATTCAATTTTTGGAAGTCCTCAATGTGCTCCGACACCAAATCCTTTTGTTTGATATTTATCGATTGGCTAAAGAAGGTGTTTCTCTTTGTATCCTCATAATGTTCTATCATTTCCTTCGTAAAAATTGACCAAGTGATAATTTTTTTACGAGAGCAAAGCCATAGATACCATACAAATGTATTTTGTTCTAAATTTAAAGTTGCAATGCATACCTTTTGTGTGTTTTTCACATTATTGAGATCTAAATATTGCTCCATCTGTAGTATCCATGTTACGGGATCCTTGCCATCAAACTTCGTCATATACATCTTTGGAAAATGGTGGTTCTTCCATCCAACATTAGAGTTTATGAAATCATGATTAAAATTTATTTTTTTCTCATCATGAGTTTCCTCTACTATATTTTCGCCATTAGGAGACATTTCTTGTATCAACTTTGTCAAACCTTCCATGTCTGCCTTTATATCATTCTTCATGTTTTCTATGTTGTCTTTCATTTTTTCTTCCATGTCATCCATCTTAGCTTCCATGCCAGCTTCCATGCCATCCATCTTAGCTTCCACTCCTTTCTTCAAACCATCCATATTATTCTTCAAACCATCTGTCTTCGCTTCCACGTCTTTCTTCAAAACTTCCATTTCATTTTTTTTTGCTCTTTGTGAGAGAGAAATTTGGTGCACTTGCTCTTGTAATTTTGATAGATCGTGTTGTAATTCTTCAACTTCATGAGTCATAGTAGAGGAATCTGAGGGCTTAATGGGTGTTGAATTATTTTTAGGAGGAATTTTAGAACCCAATACTGAAATATATGCTCAATAGGCCCTTGGAATCACTTCAAATTGATTTTTTACACAAGACTCATGCAATTCGGAAAAAATAAATAAACACCCTTTTCTTTGTTTTGAGGAGCTCGATATTGAAACTAAATTATCTCTGTGATTACAGATTTTCAATATCCAAACTTTGTTCCTGATGTAGCACTATGAATTCTCTTTCGAATGCCACAAGTCTGACCTGATTTGGATTCTTGAAGGCAAAGTTGTGCCCAATCTCCTACGATGACCTCATTATGGACTGGTTCAGTAAAGCGAACTTCTATGGCTTGCCACGTGTCACTGTTTCCTCATTCGGCTCTGAAATTGATATCTAGGAAACTATAGTCCATGCATTTGCAGCCACTTTTTACATAGTTCCAATCCGATGCTCAGAGAGAGAGAGTTATGAATATTTTCCCACGATCACCTCTTTGAGATGAAATTCGAGAGCCTCAAAAAGTCCTAACTTCCATAGACCATATCTCCGAAAATATTGTGAACCAAGATCTAAAATTTTGTGACAATGTTCCTCGAGATTTAAGCTTCACACTCTAAAAATTTCAGCTTTTGAACCTTCATATAAAAACCGTTATTGCTAAAATTCCACGATGACTGGTTTGGAGCAATGAAACCCTATAATCCAAAGCTCTAATACCAAATGTTATGAAACCAACTCCAAAAATAGAAGAGAAGAGAGATCAACACCTTATAAATCAGCCAATTCGAGGGGGAAACCTCCAATACATTACATGAATGAAAAATTCTTGGATGATACAAATGACAAAACCTCCTTTCTATATATAGGAGTCCATGGGGCCATAATGTAATCCTAGCTGACCTAATAATAATAATTGAAGGGCACAATAATAACGATATGGGGGTTACAGGGGTACAATAATAATAATAAGGGGGTTACATGAACAACAATAAGGTACTATACTAGTAATATAGGGACCTAACACCATCCTTAATCGCCGAGAGATTGAAAGAGAACCTGCACTAGTTGAAAGCTACCTTCAGACTCAAACACAGGTAATGGGCCACTTTGATGATGTTTCTAGTAATATAGAAGATGAGTGCATTATGGCCATCCAGAGGAGATGGAACAACCTCCCTCATAGCCTCAAGAACAGGGAGTACCATACTCCAGAAAGACTGAGGGGTGCATTGGAAAGGGCACCATGATACGAGAGGGCAATGTAGGCCAAAAAATCAAATGGTTGGGACTAAAGTTCAATCCACCTTTGTTGTAGGGGCTAAATGATGAAGAGGACACAGATGCACAAGATAGAGAATGGTAGAATGCAGAAAAGAATAATGGTTTTTACCTCCTAGGGGAAACTCCCACACCTCTTCCTCGAGATATTAGGGGGGCTGTCAAAGCCTTAAAGGAAATGCAGGAGGAGGATTAGTTTCTTAGAGGATGAGCAACCATTTAGTAGGGGGGTGATGATGAGCTCCATCATTAGACATATTTGGAGGGGTTAATGGTCACCTTTTTCCTTCTTAGATCTCTTTTTCTTGCATTTTTATTATGATTTGGTTTTATGATGCTAGTATAGGTGGTGATTAAGGCTAACATACTCTGAGTGCCTAATATGAGGTTGAGGGCAGAAAATAATGAATTATTAAGCCTTTTTATAAGGATTTTATCATAAAGGCTTGGAGGAGATAGCAAGGAATATTTATAGGAGGATTTCCGGCCCTCCTTAACTCTGAAAGGCAACCAAAGGATCCCAGAGATTCTCTTTAGAAATTCAAACTACAAAGGCAACCAAAGGATCCCACGGATTCTCTCCAACAATTTGAATCCCAGAGGCATCCAAGCAACTCAAAGAGGAGAGAACTCAATATCTTTTTACTAGGATTCAAGTGGAATCGTTCACCATATTTCAAGGGAGTTGTTGGTAGCTACCCTGTAGAAGAAATAGAGTAGAGCTAGAGCTAGGAAGAGTTAGTCAATTCTAGTTGGAACTTTGTTGCAAGTTATTGAGCCTTTTATTATTTCAGTGATCAAACTTTCAAAGATGTATGAGGCTATTATTTTATGAAATGAGAAGACTGATTTCATTTTACTGATTTAAGTTTCAAAGAGCTAGGCTTGTGGGTTAAGGCCAAATCCACGTGCCTCAGCCTCTCTATTGTACTTATTCTTTTCTTTCTGTCATTTCATTATCTCCACTTCTGATAATTTCATTTATGTTCCAAGTTGCTGCTTATTTTTTCTTTCAGTAGGCTGCTATAGTTTTTCCTTTGCTTGTGAGTAATAGAATAAAAAAACCAAGAAAAGTTGTGGATCAAGACCCCCTTCTCATCTCTGTCGATAGAGCTCGAGGAGGGCAAACCTTCCCACTGGCCCAAAAACTGGTTTATGTTTACTATTTCTGAGGTTAAAGTTAGAGTTGCATTACTATTTTTCATTCTTCCTTTACACTAGATTTTTGAGCATTTGCCTATTTCTTTGCGCATAAGTTAGCAGGATTGATTGCAGGAATCATTGTTAAAATCCCATAGCAGCTCTGAGGTGCCTCCTGCTTCATTTTCCTTCTCTTCCTTCATGACCTGAACATTGTTTCTACGCTTACATTTCCTCCTTTGCCTCTTATTTGAAACTATTGCACCCACCTTTTTCCCTAACCGCACTTAAGCCCTTCAGCCCGCCTTATTCCTTTGTTTTGTTATTCATCGCTACCTTACCTTTTTTAATGCAAAACATATAAAAACCATTCAAAAACCATCAAAAACTTGATCCTCACCTTCCTCCTCGAAATCCATGCTAATGTACTTCGCATTTCACACTCCGCATGGTTTAAGTTGTTCTAGTTAACACTTACCACTTCTTGACATCAATTGCGATATTCACCACATCGCAAATTTCTCACCATAACCTTTTCCTTTTTTTCCTTCAAAACTTACCACTTCCGACCGCTAACACGATCTTGCTGCCGCATCGCCGATCGCTCACTGTAACCCATAGCATTTCCTTGTTTCCTTTAACACTTATCACTTCTGAACACCGATTGCAATATCAACCCCTCCTCCATGTCACCACTCTGCATCGCACATCGCAAATCGCATTTTTTTTTTGTTCTTTTCTTTAACACTTACCACTCCTATCGACCGATTTCGATATTACAATCGCGCTCCGCCTCTGGTCCCACTACCATGTCGCCCATCGCAAATCCCACTTCGCAAGACTTACCTCATCACACTTCCCTCCTGCTCTCGGATGACCTTTCCACTAGCCCTTTACTTTTTCAATATTGTGATTGCGACATCGCATATCGCAACCTTTTCCTCCATCACATCTCCACCATCACATATTTCACATTATTCCTCTGCAAAGCCATTTCTGTGCCATATTATAAGGTTTTATATGGTTTAAACTCTCGATTTCCACTTCTAAGCCCTGTTTCATGTGCTAAGCCCTCCATTAGTCTCTTTAGCCCTTTTTCTTTCCTCCAAACTACAAAATCAACACCTTTTCAAATAGGATTGAGTCATCGATAGCTTTGTTACATAAGTAGAACCATGGTGGATAGACCATAGGATAAATAGAGTGCATTTATCCATTTGGCCAAGTTAAGTGTGGTTTAGAATTAGTTTCCTTTCTACCATTATCCTTTCTACCATTTGTTTTCAGCAAGTTAGCTTATTTTCTTTTCAGTCATTTCCTTTTCTGCAAATTAAATTAGTTTCATTCCTATTGTTTCTTTCCAACAATTTAGTTTAGTTTCCTTTCTGTCATTTCTTTCTAGAAATTTAGTTTAGTTTCCTTTCTGTCATTTCCTTCCAGTAATTTACTTTCCAGTTCTTATCATAGTTTAAGAAACAAGACCCTTTTGTAAATCAAAAGAGGATGACATGAGCATAATGCATCTGTTGTGTATATAGCACTGTCATCTCCAATTTTTTATGAACCTTGGGTTGATAATGTAAAGTAGGGAAACCCTTGGGAGTTGTAGCACTCTTGTGCAATACCGGGGATCACTATAACCTACACTCCTCTTTAAATGCATGGCCTCAATTGGCCATGTGGCACTTCATTGAAGCCACATGGGCCCTAGAGCAAACCATTAAGTGAAAACCAAACTTTTCCTTTTTCTTTTTTGGAGTTGCGCCCCCCGATACTATTTTTTGGAGTGGGCTCCAACAATTGGTATTATTTTATTAAAAAATAATACTTAATTACAATTTAATTATACCTTCAGGTTCTAAGGCCCCGTAGCCATTAAAGACATAAAAATCTGGGCATAGTGCCCCTAAGTGTGTTTTACACTTTACATGGGCACATATGCCACATAATGCCATTTCGATTCAAAAACTTATTAGTCAAATACATTTGGCACACCAAACATAAATATCAATGGATATTTTATTACATCATGAACAATGAGATTATAATAGGCAGTCCATTCATGATCCACGAAAACTTATACTGTATGAGTATAGGCAATCCATTCCTGAGGCACACACACTTAAACCACACCCATGAATCATTTTCTTTTTTTCCCCCAATGTGCTCTCACATAGACGAAATAATATGTATTTCTATATAGTATTTTGTTCAAGATTATGATTCCTATATTTTGTTTTAGGTAATTAAAAAATGAAAACAGGAAGGATGAGAAATAGGTGGGAAGATATGGATCTAGTCCTATGAGTCTAGACAGTCTGATGTTTATGGCGAGGAAGGAAAAGAAAAGGAACTCAATATTGAAGGAGCCTTCAACTGAACAAAATCAATATGTGAAGATGTTCTTGCTAGGTGTAAAACGATGAGGTATAAATTTCATAAAATTCACAGGGTGTTGGAATTTTTGAGACCTTACAGAGCAATGGTGGAATGTTTGAAATAGTCTTATGAAAACATTTAATATTTAATGTTAATAAATTAATGCTAGTATTAGTTTATTTTTCAAAAATATTTAATGAAATGTAGCTTATAACCTAAGATCTCCACCTTTAGAAGAGGCCAAATAAGATGTCGAACTCATGCATAGGATAAAATGTGAAATTTAATGCATTATTTGGATGAAGCTTTGTTTTAAAATGTATAAATGGCAAGAAATTTTCTATTACTGATGAATTCGAATTGAAATCAAGAGATACAAATTTCATCTACAATATGTGGAATAGAAAATAGCAATATGGAAACACATGCAATGACATGCAACCAGCAAAACACAAGGAAGACAATGATTTACAGGGGAACCCAACTGGGAAAAACCCCTCCACTTCTTTTCATTAATCATATGAGAATGAGAAACTATTACATGTCATCTTCAAGCTCTTAAGCACTCCCTGCACTATAAAACTATTTTCTTGTTGAATTAATATCTTTGGCCAACACTTAGCCTATTCAAGTCCCCCAATTTGCTCCTATTTCTCTACGCAATCCTAGAGAATTTGATCTCCTAAAGAATAAGGTAATTCCTTGTTTCCTTGCGCAAAACTAAGGAAATTTATCACCTGCTTAATTTCTAATCATGTAACTCAATTAGTATATAACTGATGATTACTATGTTCCTTTCCCTCCACTCCAGCTAGGAAATTTGAATTCCATGCATGTTTGGGCTATTTTTGGTTGATTGACTAGTTAAATGAGAGATCCATGAGTTAAAAATAATCATAGCTACTCAACTAACCTTCAATTGACTCAAATAATGACTAGAGATCAGTTAACTAATTTCAATTGAAAATAACTGAACTAGATTGCTAAATTTTAACAATCACTACATACACAACTCTACTCCAAACCTACAAAATTGAATTTTCTTATCTAACTAGGTGACAAGGCCTTGTCACTCAAGTTAACTGCAATCCAAGTCATCTCACTGATGTGAAAGTTTCAATTTCTCCATTTGACTAAGGCACAAGTCAAATGGAGGATTTTCTTGCTACATTTTTAACCCTCCCTCTTAGCAAGAAAAGGGTTATGCACCACCCCTAGTCTGCACCGATGGAACTCAAATTTTCTTCTTGACAATGCCTTTGTCAAAATATTTGCATCCTTCTCCTTAGAAGGAATGTAATACAACATCATCATTCTCCTCTACACGCAATATATCAAGAGATGGTGCCCAATATCAATGTGCTTGGACCTATCATGAAAAAATAGATTCTTAGAGAGTTTGATACAACTCTATTTATCACAATAAATCAATGTTGGAACCATCTCCTGGCTAAAAATACCAACAAGAATTTTTGTCATTTATATGGCCTTGCATGTTGCTTGACTTGCAGTAATATAATCGGCCTTTACTGAGCTGAGTACCATAGACCTTTGTTTCCTACTATACCAGGAGATAGCTGCAAACACAACACTAAATATAATTCATGAAGTACTCTTCCTCTTTAATGGACTCCTTGCCCAATCTGCATTAGTGAATCCTTAAAGCTTCACACAATCTATCCTCCTGTACCATAACCCATAATATATTGTGCCTTTAAGGTATCTAAGCATAAGCTTTACTGCTTTCCAGTGAAGCTTGGTAGGATTCATCATAAATTGACTTAATTGATTAACTGCAAAGCATATGTCAGGCCCTGTGTTCACCAGATACATTAAGAACCCTACAAGATATATGTATATGGTAGCATCTACTGCCTCTCATGAATAAGCATCTTCCTTCCTCCAATTTTTCGCTAGAGGCGTGTCCATATGATTGTAGTCCTGCATTTGAAATATCTGAGGTATTTCATAGGAATACTTCCCTTGACTCACAAAAAACTCTCCATATACATTTCATACCTCCAACCCAAGGAAGTAATGCATTAATCCCATGTCCTTTATCTCAAATTCTCTTGAAAGGTCCTCCTTTCAAGAATGGATCAATTGTGCATCCCCTGTAAGTATCAAGTCATCAACATATAAAACCAAGATAAGAAAATGTTCATCTACAAGTAAAGGATATTGCTGTGAGTAGTGTTAAAACTTATTTTGTGGAGAATATTAAAAATTATGTGCATAAGGACTCAAAATATCAATCTACTCAACAAAAATTACAACAAGTCAATAATCCTGGATATGCAAAGGGAAATTGTATGTTCCAAATGTACTAGAACTGAAAATTTTAATCCTTGATAAGCATCATAAGAGATCATTTGCAGGACATCCGGGATACCAAAAGATGATCACAACATTAAGGAAAAATCTCTTTTGGCCTGGTATGAAAATAGAAGTGGTAGAATATTTGTCTAGAGGTATAGAATGTCAACAGGTTAAAGTCGAACATCAGCACCCTGCAGGGTTGCTGAATCCGTTACTTGTTCCTAAGTGGAAGTGGGAAATAATATATTTGGATTTTATAACCGGGTTGCATCACACCAGGAGGCATCATGACTCCATTATGATAGTGGTAGATACACTAAGTAAGGTAGCTCATTTCATACCAGTATATTCCAACTATGGCACACAACAAATTGCTAATATATTTATGAAGGAAATTTTCAGATTGCATGGGTACCTAACGTGATAGTGTCAGATAGATATGTTAAATTTACCTCAAAATTTTTGAAAGCACTAAACTAAATTTTAGTATATCATACCATCCTCAAACATATGGACAAACTGAAAGGGTTAGTAAACTTTTAGAAGAAATTATTAGAATGTACGTGATGGGAAGGCCTACCAAATGGGAAGACTATCTGCACCTAGCTGAGTTCGCATACAACAAGAGTTATCAAGAAACCATACACCACTCAACTGTAAACAACCAAATTAAAAACTAATTATGGGGGTAGAATTATTGCAGGAAATGGAACAGATTATGTGGAAAATTCAACATAATATCAAGGCAGTACAAGACCGACAAAAGAGTTATGCAGACAAGAAAAGAATATTTAGAGAATTTAAAGTTTGAGACCATGTTTACTTGAGATTGAAACCCAGAAAAGGCACATTGAGTACAAGAACATGTTCCAAACTAGCCCCACGGTTCTCTGGACCGTTTGAAATTATGGATCGAGTCAGATCTGTAGCTTATTAGTTAGCGTTACGTAGTCACATTAAATTTCATAATGTTTTTCATGTATCCTTACTTAAGAAATATGTGCATGATGGTACTCACATTATTGATTGGAAACTGCTACAGGGAGAATCGAAAGGTAGTTTCCTACCATAACCACTCAGAATACTAGACAAGAACATGATTTGGCTCCAGAATTAAGTCATCGCTTATGCTAAAGTGCAACAAAGGCACTTTATCCCTGAGGATGCTACTTGGAAACTTGAAAGAGAGATGCAGGAAAAGTACCCGACACTATTTGAAAGGAAAGAAAATGAAAATTAGAACACCGAGGATGATGTAAATAAAATGGAGGGAGAATGTGACATTTCTTTGAATTGGACATATTATTAATGTTATTATCGTTGTTTGTTAAAAGCTGAATTGTGACAATAGCATGAAAGAGAAGTCATGAATAATAAGAATGTAGTAATGTAAATAATATTTATCGATAAATGAAAGAGGATTGGAAAAACTTGGAAATTAGACACTTGCGAATGAGATTCCAGATAAGGAAATCTTTTTCCATGACCAAAATTCTAAAAGGAATTTGGATAAACTTAATGGATGGGAGAGAAATATCCATTAAGTACTTAGCTAGAGATACATGCTAAGTTGGGATTGGCATAAGGCTTTGTGAGAGACAAAAATGAGCTTTTCTTTACAAAAAGAGCCTAGGCCAGTGGATGTGAAAGCCAAAAGAGGGACCCTACTAAAAGAAAAATCCATCATGGAAAGAAGGCATAAAATTCCTATTGCAAGGATCAACAGGTTGTTGATACCCTGCAAATTGAATCTCAGCGTGGGGGTGAAATGAGAGGAAGAAGTTCTTCGGTTGGGTGGAAATCAGTGTATAATTTCCAGTGTGCTCTATTCATAGTATTTTCCGTGGCCTTGTGATTTTGTATTTAGTAAGATTGTTCTCATTTTTTTCTACAATAAAAATTCAACTTGTATCTGAAGTTATAATAGTATTGTATTTTGGATGTTTATGAGTATGTATGTACGTGGAAAAAGGGTAAGTTTTTTAAGCTGGAGTGCTTACTTTAAATAGATTAGATTTATATGGTTCTTGTAAGCTCTTCTTGGTACTACAAAACTGTAATTATATGCTTGCTCCAGTGAAAATTTGAATTTAATTAGGCTCCTTAGTTAGATGTTTGACACGTGAATGTAACTGTAACAGTAAAATTTGGGTTATTATATTTAACTGCAGAAAACACAGATGCTAAGGGTAGATAATTTTAGGTACTGCTGATAGAGAAATTTGAGATATCGAAATTTTAGCTTATAGTCACAACTCTTATAAAAAGAATTAGTTCCCAGTAGATAGCCACAACTAGTGTGTGTGTGTGTGTGTGTGTGTGTGTGTGTGTGTGTGTGTGTGTGTGTATGTAGACATTTTATCAATGCAGGTATTAGATTGTTCCATAACAAGGATCTGCAAGTTTAGAAGTTTTCTAAAGAAATGATATAAATCTATTGATTAAATTTCTATGAGGGGTTCTAAAATTATATTTAGGTATAATAATGTATTCTGAATGTAATAAAATCATTTAATAACAATGAAGAAGTTAATAATGATTCAAAAAAGGGATGGATATATGGTGTCCATATTAGGAGCAATGGATCATGCCATAATGATGAAAGCTTTAGAACCATAGTTTCAAAAAAAAAAAAAATACAAGTACTGGCAAGCTAAAAAATCATAATTTGAATCATAAAAATTTATGCTTAAAAGTAGTGCTAATTCTAGAAAATGAATTTATTACGTTGATATGCATATTAGGCATGTACAGTCACTATTGCAAATTATATTGGAAGTGCAGATATATGAGTTTGTAAATTTGTAGCTACCAGGGTAAAACTACAGCCGCCATTATATGGTATACATAATGGAAGTAATAGATGATCCTCATAGCAAGACTAGAAATTACTAAGTAGATATTAACTTAATGAGATAACCTATATCAAAAGCTTTCAGGATTATAAATTTAATTAACCACTGTTATCAAATATTAGTAGAAGCTACTAATTAAAAAAAAAAAAAAAACTGTGGGTACAACACCAGAAAGAAATATAACTGTAACACCTAAAGTATAAATAGTAAACAGTGGGCTAGTTGGCCATGAATACTAATGCCAATTGCTACAGTGAGGTAAGATTGGAAAATTCAGTTTTACAACCCAAATAATTATATACCAAAAAACTAGACGCCACTTATATGATGAATTGGATACATAGAGATCATGTTACTTCAAAGTTCAATACTAATGACTGGGTATGCATGGTATGCCCCTTTTTAACCAATAGAACATGCAGATCTTACTAGGATAATGTATCAAATTAATTAATTATGGTGAGACATATATGCTCGAATAAAAAAACCCAAGTAAAAAGAAAAAAACTATATGATTATGCCTATTGGATTTACATTAGCTAAGTAAAGTATTCAAAGGGACCACCATTCATTCATAAAGATGTAACAGAGAGTAAACCTGGAAAAACTAAGAGTATAGATATATTCTTGAAAATTCGATAGCATGAAAATAAGTTAAACAAAAAGATGTAGTGACCCAATTACATGAACATTCCAAACAGAACAAAGTTTGACATCAAACCTATACACATGAATTCTTTAATACAATCCAAAATTCAAAGTAGAACTAGCATGTGCACCACTTTGGATGAATGAAGAGGTAACTTCATATATTAAATAGTGAGACTCAGGTTTACACATGGAGCTTCCACATAAATGATATTAAAAATAAACCAGAAAATCTAGTCATTTTATACATTCTCTCCACAAGAATCGCATACAACACAAATTGGAGGCATAACCCAACGAGATCAAACAAATTTCAACCATTGAACATAGGGAATAACTTCATAATCTATAAACATAGAACCACCAGAGAGAGCTGAATCGCACCAATGTGAAACTGGAAAGATAGTGTGAGAATGTTAATAATGGGTTCACTCAGTAGGTTGCGAAGAGGGTTTAAGTAGTAACCCAGATCGTGCATACATACAAGTGTGAAGAAATGAATTAACATTAGAAATGAATATATGAAGAAAAATAATTGACAATTTGCACCAAACATTAGTGAGACAGATTCTATTACCTGACTGTGTAGATGAAGTTCTCCCTCTCCGTAGATACATGTAGAATCATGAGTAGAGGAATTATAATAATGTTATTTAACGAGATGCGATAAAGGGTAACTATAGCAGCAAAACAAAATCCAAAAGGATGTACCTAAAACCAGTGATCCTGCTATCAGAAGGTAGGATTTCAACATTGTAATCGAACTGAATCCCAATTTTGTACCTATACACCTTCAGCTAAAATGGTTAGTGAAGAGGGAAAATCCAACTGCAGGCACAATCAAGAAATTATAAAAAGAATACTCGGTAATCATTACCAGAGAGAAAGAGGGGCCAAAGATCGAGACAAGTGTATAGAACTGACCTCCCTAGAGAAAAAATCCTACACAAATAGTAACCAGTTAAGTTTTGAGTTTAGATTAGCAATCAAAAAACTAGTGAGCTAGAGATCTGGCAAAGGAAAACAAATGATAACCTGCAATTGCAGAATGAATAAAAACTGGAACTGTAAACCATGAAATTTTTTCCTAATGATCATTCAAGAGCATAGAGGCTCGGTTTGCAAGAAAATTAGATAAGGAATAGCTTGAAATTGATTCGGAGTACGCAAAGTAACCTGTTAACCCCCTGTAACTTGAAAGCGATAGAAACAACGAAGGGGAAGAGGCACCATGTGAATGCCTCTATGACCCATGTTACAACTGTTGAGGTATCAGCGAAGGAATGGTGCCAAAAAGTAGCAACATGTGTTGGCCTAACCTCTGTCCTTGTCAGAGTTAATAGACCAACTCAAGGTGTTGTCGAGGGTCAGGTTGTGAGTGACCAGATTGAGTCATATAACCATTAGAGTTATAGCTTGAAAGGAAAGGCTTAACACTTGACATTCAAAAGCCATTAAAGTTAGGATAAAAATATATAAAGTTCCATATGCTATGGTAATGGTAAAGGTATATATATAGCTACACAGATATTGTCATGCACATAGGTTTAGATAGAGCAATATATGTGTGTGTGTGTGTTATGATATTACACTTAGGTCTTAGGGTGCTTAATATTAATGTGTCTCAACCTTAGTAAATCAACACATAAACACTATTCAAGTATGAAGAGAAATAAACACAGTCATGGAGAGAGAACCTTGGTACACTTGAATATATAATGTAGTGGATAGGAACTTAAGTATTATATACTTAGAAAAAAAAACTCACCCTAATATATTAGAATGGTGTGACAAGTATGTAGAGAAAAATAGAAATGACTAAAGAAATCAAACATCATTTCTTCCTTTGCTCAGCTATATAAAATGTTATTTTTGTGGCAAATTTTTCCACAAATCCAAAGATTGCAATCTGCCAAATATACAAAAGGACTCCATACAAATGATAAAATCAAATTAAATAAAACCAAACAATGGATAAAAATAAATGAAGACACTAAAAAGAAACCTGCTAAAGACTTGTGGAAAAGGAAGAAAAATGAGCATCTTGTTACATCAATGACATGAAAAATTCATCATGGTTTAAGTGGGTGATTCTCTAAGCAACAAAGTAGTCATCCCGTCAGTGATTAAAAAAAAAAAAAAATCAACAACATCCTTCTATACATAGAAGTTAAGGCATCAAGTGGGAATGAATGCAATCATCCTGTCAATAATAGAAAATAAGTAATATCTCAGGGGGAGAGTAGTTCCAACATTTTCTTGAAAATATAATATGTATTTTTAAGTTTCTCTACAATAAAATATTGATTGAAAGAATAACTATGTTTAGTTGTAATTTCAAAAGGAAAAGAGTTTGCAGAATATTGTTGAGAAGCACTCTAAATTATATCTAATAAAGAAAAGGCTTATATTCAACAAAATAAGGTACTCATTGTATGTAGAGAAGAAATATTTATAGAGGTTTCAAAAATACCAAGACAAAAATCATGAAAATTCCCTCATGTTCACGTTCAGGAAGAAGACCAAGAACAACAAATAAATACTCACATTGCCTATATAGTTTCAAAACTAAACAAATAAATAACAAAAGGAGAATCGGTGCTAGAAATGGCACCTAAATTTCATGTGCCAATCTTTTGATTGATGAAACATCTTTTGAATTTCATTACTCTTTCATCCTTTATTCCCAAATTTGTTCCTACAAGAAGTTTGAAGCAATATTCCTAGTTTTCATTAACTACGTTACATTCAGCTGTGGAAAAATAGGTATATAAACATGGATGCCAGATAATAATAAAAAATTATGATATAGAATAAGCACTTTTGCAGAGATCCAATTTCATTTAATTGGAGAGTCACCGTGAATTTGATAGGATTCTATATTATTCAACAAAATGGGTGATATATTTGAGGATGAAAATGAGACCACACTCATCATTAATGAGTACATAGAGAGTGTGGACGCCCAAGAATTGGAAGCTGATTTGGTATTGGGAGGAGATGAGGGGAAATAATGCATGTATCCAAAGGGGCATATGAACAGACAAGTTATTTTCTCATGCCTTACATGTGTCCCCATAGGAAATGTTGGAGTATGCACAACCTTCTCTTTAAATTTTCATGAAGCCATGAAGTGGTAGAGTTGTGGATGAGAAGGTGATATAGATGTGATTGTGGGAATTCAATGTTTGGTAGTATCTCCAGACAAATATTTTGAAAATCATAACAATTCTTACAATCATAATTACAAGGGCATTGTGCGAATATTTGTAGAAGCATGTAACATGAGGAGTCGGCATGGTAGGCATTACTATGCCCTCTAATTCCAAATCGAATGTGGAGTGCAGCCAACATGGCAGGACAGGTTGCACTCAATTGCAGAGAACATTATGGAGACAATGAAAATGCTAGATAATTGAGAGGTTGATGTATGTCAACATGTGATAAGTTACAAAACTTTGGTACTTGGCATTACAATTACAACAAATATTCTATCGACCTTATTTAATGTGTGTATATATATTAAAGATTGTTGTATATATGGCACCACTGTACCTAGTTCTACCATTATTCTGCCTCTACTCTTCTCCTCAAGAATGGCATGTTCACTATCATTATGTCCCTACAAATCTTCATCAAAGCCTCAATACACACCCTAAACTTCGTCACCTTCCATCAAATCTTGATTCGAAATTGAAAACAACAAAAAATCGGGGTGTGCGTTCAATTATTTATGGAAATAAAATTGAACATAGATGAAACCATGGTTCCCTAGACTCAAAAATACATTAAATTAATAACTCAACATTGTACAATGGTGCACCAACTGGGCTTAAAATTAACAGTAAATGAAAATAATGGCATCGTTATTCTATTACAGTGACAATGAATTGTGGAAATATTAGCGGCACGTCATTACATACTGTGATTTATTGGAAATGAGAAAGTATGGCAATATGCATTACACAGTCAAAAGGAGTGGCAACATTTAACATAGCTAAGTGAATAGATAGAGAGACTATGTGGACGTTATTTACACAGTTCAAATGGAAACAGAGGCCACAGAGAAACGAATCTGAGGACACAGAGAAATTAAATTAGAGGAGCGTTATGGTCATAAATATACCAACATCATCTTATGAGTGAAATGTTGCCTAAATATAGAGTGTTACATGTGATAGAAAAATTCTCATCTGAGCGTGTGTTGCATAATCCATAATCACAATATTTCTCTGAGGAACTTCATTGAAAGCAGTTTTGGAGATATAATGAGGACAAGTGTGCAATATGTCTTAAGAATTTGATTGATTCCATGAGTCATGAGTTGTAAATCTAAGCATTATAAAGCTAAATATTCCTAGGTGTGTGAGATATACATAAATAACATTGCCTATTAGGACATGACATGTTGAAAATAATAATTAAATGTGATATGTCACTAGGTTGTGGTTAGATGTTAAAATCAAATGGTGAGTGTTCAATGGCATTATATATTGTCTCTAGTATTACAACGACATTATATGGCATTATATGATCGATCCAGCATGGCAAGGGCTCCAACATTACTCCCATTAACCTTCAGTGATAAGTGACGCCTCCAACATTACACAACGATATTTGTATATAGTATTGAAAAGAAAGTAATAATGGGTGAAGACAAAGTTGTAATCAAAATCATATATGTATACAATATTATCTAGTGGATGCAACATTGGGAATAATCTAAGTAATTAGCAAGCTTGTAGGATTAGGGTAAGCTCAATACTAGCAAGCCCACAGGATCAAGGCCTACTCATATTTGTTTTTTGCATTATATATATAAATACTAAAGTATGGCCACAACTTCAGAGTCAGTCTCATTGAAGCCTCGAATATGTGTGCATTTTCAGTGTTTCCAGTACACCTCTTGGAGGCCTCTATGGTTCTCTTTCGACATTATCTGCAATGAAACATGGATAAATATATATTACATCTACTCTTAAGAGAGAGGGTGGTTAATCTGGGGTGGTACAAGAAGTATTTTTTGGAAATGTTTTGAGTGCAAACCTGGGTCAAGCTCCTACTAGAAAAACAACAATGGGTGAAGGGATACATAATTCTGTGGTATGCACTACAATCAACAAATTTTGTGCATTAGGAATGAAAGTAGCAACTTTAGCAGCCTAGAGTACCCAGTTAGGAAACACTGATATTTTTGTCACTAGAGGCATGGAAATCATGTCAAATGTTCCTTATTACTTCCATGATTCCATAAAGGGGTATCAACTTGGACACGAATATGTTGTCGATGGAATGATGAAACACAAACTCTGGGATGTTTACAATGACATTGGAATGGGAGTATGTGTAGATTTATGTGTATATAATCATAACATATCAAGAGAATAACATGACAAGAATGCAATTTAGAGTTTTGAATGTGGAATTAATGCACATAACATTGGTGTTTTTTTATGGGAAATAGTGCCAGTTGTGGTTGCTGGAGGTAGGAGAAAGCCTTCCAAAGTCATTGACAAAGATGAATCCTTGGGGTTTTTTGATGCTGCAAAACTAAGAAAACTTAGAACAACATTTAAAGAAGGTAGAAGTGTCACTATGGTAATGATTTAAAAATTAGTGATGGAATCAGTTTCTCTAGTGTTAGTTAGTGGAAGAAGGATTTGGAACTAGGATTACAAGTTTAGCAAAATCATAGGATATGATGATGTTGCACGGGCACCTAAATAGTTTACAATTACATCGAATCTAGCCATACCAAAATCTATTTCAAGGGTAGGCTTGGAGGCTTCACAAAATTGATTACTATGGGAATCGTAAAGCATTTTCTCATGTCACTCTTGTGAACCCGAGAGAAGATACTTGATCTCAAGCTTTGAGAAGATAGTAAATGTACATGGAGGAGTTGTGTAATTGGGGCATCCACTTCAACTGAGTGGTGCTTGCATTATAATTATTTTTAGGCTGTATTGAGGAAAAGTAATGGGAAGTATGGATTTGTAGGAGTTTGCAATGGTAATGGCGGGGCATCTGTAGTGGTTATAGAGTGCATGTAAGCATACATTTTTGTGATCACTTAAAATAAGTACGAGCCTCATTGTGAAGACATCTTGATGGAAAGGTCATGTTTGTGAGAGACATAATTTATAGGAGTTTCTTATTATAATAACCAAGAATTTAGATCCTAAGCACTCATCTTGTATAGTCAAGTATAATAGTCACTGCCATTAGTAATTGGATGTGGTATTGTTTAATTTTGCATTTCCTTTGGAACAATTGATTCTTGAGGATGGAAAGAGGTTATTATTTAGAGTTCAGAGATTATTTTTGAGTTAGGAATGCAAAGGTTTCCCGGATGTAGTTAGATAGTAACTTCGATTACCTTTAATAAAATGTAGTTTGTGGGGGCATGCTCCTTAAGTTGTTATATATATATACTTGTGATCGAAGGTCGGTGATTAAAAGAAGTTAAGAGGTCGATAAAAAAAGATAGCCTCGATAGCTAAGGATGCACCAAACTCTCATTATGTCCTTCGATCTACATATTCGTTATATGCTAATGAAATTGGAAAATAATGCTTTAAACATTTTCAATATGTATATATGGAGATCCTTTGTAAAGTGGGTGTAGCCTTGATTTCCGATGCATGGATATGGATAATATTATTCCTACATTAATATGATTCTCTAAAATGGATTTAATACTATCATATCGTATTAAATATGCTTCATTTTTAATATCAAGCAATGCTCAATATAATGAATTTATAAATAAAACACTTGTCCTTTCTTTATAGTGTTCTCTAAACAATATTCTTTCTTTCGGAAGCGTTCTCACAACAATATTTTGCACCACTCTTCTGATAAAACATTGTGTAATCTATTTGGAGACATTTTTATATGTCATATAGAGCAACGTTCATTTTGGAGCAGCATTCATTCAATATGGAGAGACGATAATCCATCTGAGTGGAATTCATTCAAAGATAGTGTCGAGATTGTTTATGCGAGAAGAAATATATTGCAGGTTATATATCACTAATAAAATGATTACAATTACACTAAGGACTCTTTTACGAGGCTTCTAGAACATTTAACACACTTACATTGATATCAAAGGAGGAGGTAATCACATTAGGGGAATTTTTGAGGTCTAAATGAACTCTAAGAAAAATGTACAACAAAAATAAACTTTATAAGAACCAATAGGATTCAAAGATGATGATTTCAACCATGCGATTCACCAAATTTGGAGTAAAAAAATAAAAATATTAAAAAATGATAAAATAATAAAACTACTTCTTCAACTCGGCCATTTTTTCAACTTATCTCTCTAATTATTTACTCAAATTTCGAGCACAAAGTACTCATTGGATGCAAAATTTAATTTCGCATCATGAGAATATGTATGCATACTTTTTTGATGGACCCCACTACATGAAAAATGAGAAATACATGAAAGCATGTGTTTACAATTATGTTTTTCATGTATTTCTCATTTCATGTAGAAGTGTCCATCGAAAGTATGCAGCATGGTACTCTTTGGATGGGAAACCAAAATTTTCATCCAACGAGTGTTTCTGCTCAAAATTTGAGTGAAGCCATAGGGAGATAAGTCGAAAATACGAGTTGAAAAAATAGTTTTTCCTTTTTTCCCTCAGAATTTGATGGTATAATCAAATCTTATTTT
Organism: Pinus albicaulis; assembly: GCA_034641835.2. Lineage (NCBI taxonomy): Eukaryota > Viridiplantae > Streptophyta > Pinopsida > Pinales > Pinaceae > Pinus > Pinus albicaulis. The sequence goes on from CM076569.1 coordinate 292,552,605, forward strand.
TCATTTCCACTTTTGTTATTTTATAATTTCCTTGAGAGACCCATTTTAGACCTCGAAATTTCCCTATTGGAGGAAGAAGACACTACTCGGAATGAAAAGGAGGACAAGTGTGTTGCCATCAATGTCAAAGAGGGATATTGATGGCAATATTGTCATTGATGGCAAGATATACGGGAAGCGACAACGAGGGTATGCGAAGCGAGTATGTAGGAGCGATGTCAAGCAACAAAAAGAAGACAAAGGAGTTGGAAGAAGGAAAAGTGTAGCAAATGTAAAGGAGCGACAAGCGAAAGGAGACGACGATGCAAGACAAGGAACAACAAACGAAAAGGAGAAACGAAGTAAATGAGCGACGATCCAAGCGAGAAACACGGAATCATAAAGCAAAGGGCATCACAAGACCAAAAAATGCATGGGAGCAACTTAAAGACAAGCAAGGCAAAGAGAAGCAACAAGGTATGAAGGGGCATTGAGAATGTACGGTAGCAACAAATCAAAGTAGCGGTAGCGAGGGTGATATGTTGGCATGTTTATGGGTTGATGCTTGTGTTGAGGGCTCTAATAATTCATGATGATTAAATATAAAGTAAAATAAAGAGGTTGTGATATGCTTGGATAATTTTGCGAATATTGTTTAATGAAGATTTTTTGCAACTTAACGATTTGTTGTTGAGTTGAATTGTTGTGATGCAAAGGCAAGACTCCATGACAACAAAGACAAGACTCCATGAAAACAAAGTCAAATATCCAAGGCAAGGAAAAGATGTTGCAAATATTGTTGTGATGCATTAATGATAAATATTGTTATTTGATGTTGGCATTTGTTTGGTGCATTTAATCATTACATGTGATTAGGTAATAATGGATGGATTGTTTATTTTTGTGTTCTAATATTCAAGATATGAATAGTTTGGAAACGAATGAGTGGGAAGGAAAAGTAAAGCCTATTCACTTCATATTCCTATGTGGAATACAAGCATCCATCAAATTATCTTTATAAAAGATGTTATTTTGGAGGAAAAAGAAGGTTAGAGAGATAGAATGTGTAAAAGCTTATTGGGGAGAATATTATCTTTATACATTTTTGTAATTTTTTTTGAGAATATAATTTTAAAAACATTAAAAAAATATCTATAGTTTTCTATTTTTATTTATTTATTAATATGTCTAACTTTTATAAATATTTTTATTAATATTTGTGAAGTATTTTTGAGAATATAGAATAAAAAATGTTTAATTTTAAACTAAAAAAAGACAAAACTATAATATTTGTTAAAACTAAATAAAAAATAGTTATAGTTATATAATTATTAGTTATAAATATTTATTATTATTATCTAAATTACATTAATTAATATTTATTTTTAAAATTTTTAAATATTGAAAAACAAAAAAAAACTTTCAGCAATTCAATTTAATTTAAAAAGTATTATTTTAATTAATTTCATTAAAAAATTATTTTTAATTAGAAAAATACATATCTTTTTACAAACTACTAATGTTATAAACTTAATTTTTAAAATTAAAAAACATATAAATAATTCTCATATTTAATAAAGAGATATATTCATAAAACATTTATAAATTCTTTTTAAATATAAATTAAAATATTTATATATAAACTTATTCTTATATAATACTTTTATATTAATATGGACCCCATTTCTTTATAGTGAAAATACCATTTATATTATATTACAATCATGCATGCTTATGTTTTAGTTTGTCTTGTTTTAAATTGTGAATTAGATAACCAATTTTAACTTTGATTTCATATTCCCCCAACTCAAATACATTTGCCTTGTGGTGCGGCCTCTATGTTACTACTCATCCAACCACAATTTGGGACACCCTTGACACTAAACCATGTTAACGATGTACAATATGCAACTCCTTCCAACTCACCGGAACTAAGGGTGCCCATGAACCGTTAGCTACTCAATTTTGTTGGCCTGCAAATCTTGGATGCTCTTAACCTTCACACAATCTACCACCGCACGATGAACCATGTGGACAAATGAACCCTACTTGATGAACTTGTAAGGGGTCTAGGGATATCTCGGAGTCGGCCAAACACGAAAAACCGAGAGGTAGGAAAAGCTGATATTTCTAAGGGCCCAATTGAAAACCCAAATTAGACATTGCGGGCGGTAAACAACAATATTTAAAAGGGCCCTTAGGTACATACAGTCTCAACCTTTGTTCCCGATGATTATCTTAAATGTTAATTATCATGGGTTTGCTAGTACCTCTAAAAATTGGCAACGAAGTCTACCTTAAATCTTTATAAACAATATAAAATCTCCCGAAACCATGAGGTGGGTTCCTTTGTTTCTATTCTTTGTGGAAACTTCTATTAGCTCTGTAATTGCTAGATTGATTGAGATACAAAGGTACGAGGTAACATCAAACCAAGCTTTTGGAATCCTAGGACCTAGCCTTCTGGATTCGGAGGGATCTCTCTAGTAGGTGCGAAGATGTGAACTTGTTTGCTAATTAGGGTTGATTTTAGGCTAGATGTTAAGTGCGGGGGGTAGTTTGATTATTTTTTGGTTAGATATGATCTTTCAAATGGATTTAGATAGAAAACAAGGAAGATTGTTAAGTCATTGAGCAATGGAATCAAACAGGTCATGAATGAGTTCATCAATGGTTTCAAGAGAATTTGCAAAAGGAAATTTAGCAGTTTGGTGGATCTTTAAGGTTGTGAAGGATCATGAGATGGACATTAAACTTGGAACAACAAGCTAATAAGAGGGCAAGTAGAATCTTATATAATTGTAAGCGGGGAGTTAGAAGATTTATAAGGCGTAGCAAGAGAATCAAAGGTTGAAGCAAAACTAATCCATTTGATTTCGGTACAGAAAGTAGATAATCGACCAAGACAACATTCGGATAAAACATAGAAAGAGGAAAAACTTATTGAATCTTTCATGGGTTTTTATCCATCAGAGCGAGGAAAAAACATTTAAGTTGCACAAGTAACCATAACCATAGAAGAAGAGACAGCCTAGCATCCATAGTGACGGTATAAAGTTCCTTGAGACAATTTTTAGCTATGTAAGGCAAAGAGCATGATTAAGACAGAGACTTCTTTGACAAATGATAGGCAAAACTGCTTCTGAAAGTTTCAAGAACGAGTATTTGAGAGGTAAAAATATACGGGATAGCCATAAATCATAATTGATACTAATGATCTAAATTATTCAGAAAATAGACAAGCCAAAAACTTATTAGAGAAAAAAAGATGAATTCTCTAACATATCTGAAAATGGAAAACATTTAGGCGATTAAGAGGAAACAAACAAATATAAGGTGCCATTAACAAGCATATCTTAGTCTAAATTTTTTTGTCCCCTCTTTGCGACATGAATGGATGGAAAACACATGAGAAACTTAGAAAACATTAAAAAGAGATAAATTCACCATGAACTAGGCCTATGGATCTTGCGAGCAATCTTTCTCCATCAACAAGTGAATCGGATCATGCATAAGCTCCAAGACATCAATTTCTCATCAAAGGCTTCAGAACTATGTATTACTTCAGCATAAGTCATCAACATCCAACAAAATATACAAGAGCCTCATGCTCTATTTGTGAAACAAATGAGGAGGTGGAAACCTAAGAGGCTTCCCGAAACCTAATTCGATCATAAATGTCATAAATGTGCTTAATGACCATGCCAGAACCAAGACACATAAGAGATAAGAAATAAATAGAAACACACCAAACATAACTCACTAATCAAATCATGAGTATTTTATCCAGAAAATATTAAAAAACTAATTTTCCATTAATTTGTGTCTTTGGTGACTTTGACGAAGTTGTCTGTGCATAGCTCCATATCGGCAAAATTTGCGATGTTGTAGTGAGTTTTGGACCCCTTCCTGGAATCGATTCGGACTCGTGATGGCTCTTTGGAAAATCTGGGAGAGTATAATTTCCATAAATACTTGATTTTTTATTGGATGCCATTTACATGCTCAAAAATAAAATCTCCCATGATTTCTCAACGCGCGGCTAGGGTACGAAAAGGAGGCAAAAAAGGTCATTTTTGAGGTGTTTTTTGACCTTTGAGGAATAAATGTTCCAAATGATACGAAAATTTTTGTGGAGACTTTTGAAGACATGAAAAACCAAAAATATAAACTTTAACAGCTTAGGATGCCCAAAAGAGTGTAGCGCCTGAGGTCTTTCATGGCTACTGAGAACTGAATTTGGACAAAAAGTGTCCAAAATTTTCTTCAAAATTGGTGGGTAGACCCCTCAAGGGGGTTTTTAGACACTAGAAAGAGTAAATGGAATCCCAGTTTCATGAACTTTGGGCCTTTTTGTATCTTCTATCTAAAGTGAGGCTTGCCTCGATTTCGCATTAGCGATCATGCTCTTCCTTGCATAGTGTTTGACAATTTTATTCGCAAGGCAAGGCCCCTCTTGACCTCTTTGAAATGTTTGTGCTCTTGTTTGTAATAGTAGATGACCCTTTGTGCTCTTTCAAAATCCTTTTCCCATTCTCGAAGCTAGGCATCTTTTTTTACAGGAGGAGTAATTTCGTGTTTATCCATTGGTCTTCATTATGTTGTCTAGATCAACAAAGAGAGGGCCTTGAAACCTCTTTAATCCTTTTCTCCTCCTAACCGGTGCCTTTGGCTCAAAACTCTTAATTTTTTCTTTTCTTTTATCTAAGATGTTTTGATATTTTGTGAGGGTTGCCCTTTGCCTCTTAGAGGCGACAAACACACTCCTTTTCCCTCTATGATAAGTGCATGAGAGGCGAAATCATGGGAGTCTCAGAAGGCAATGTTGACATCAATTTTTCCTTGCTATGCTCTGATTTTTTTCTATGTCTTCTATGGTGTTATTTTCAAGATAGTCGGGGCAGTTGTCATGGTTGTCGTGACTTCTTTCTTGAATTTGTTTTGGGCACTTAGATAGCTACCTTCCTCATCGGCTATTCTTCTTCTTCACTATTTTCCTCTTCTTCCTCATTGTCATCTTCTTCTTCATCATCATTGTCCATTTGCTCCTCTTCTTTCATCATGTTCAATGTTTTTCTCTTTGTTTTTCTTCTTCACTATCTCGGCACTTCCTTGGCCATTGTTGTTTTCTTCTTGCCCACTTTCCTCTTTCTTCATTATCTTCTTCTTTGTTCTCTTGATCATCTTCTGCCCTTGGCCATTCTTTGCTTTCTTCTTTGCCACTTTCTTCTTCCTCATTTCTTCTTTGTCATCTTCCTCTTCATCAACTTCTTCTTCTTGTCCTCTCCTTCATCATCATTATTTGTCTCATCTTTTCTTCCTCATTGTTGCCCCCTATTTTTCCATTCACTAGGGCTATTTATCAACCCCTTCACTTGGTAAATTAGGGAGGAAGTAATAGGTGAAATTCTTTGCTTGGAGAAGGCACGTGGGGAGATGATGGTGTGGAGGTAGATGGTTGTGAAAGTGGAAGGCAAGCTCTCTTTGGAAGAAGGCCCGAAGTCCCAAAAAAACATCATGTGAGATGAAGGTCTCCTAAGATATACCTTGTTTCTCTATTTGGTTTAGGACAATCATCTTGGTCGGGAGTGATGAAAGAGGCTAGGCATTTGGTGGTGTTTAAACTTTCCTCTTGACGAGCGAGGGCGGTTTGATCAATACTCGGGAAAAGGTAACTGGTGGGTTCATCATTTTGACTTTGGTGAGAAATGCATCGGCAATACGATATGATATGAATAGAGCCGGGAATACCTTCCCTCACATGGGAAGCGATTATCTACTTCATTAATGCTACATACTCTCTAACTGAGATAAGAAAAAGGAAAAAAAACCTTGTAATTTTCTTGACAGGTGGGTTCCAAATAAGGCCCATGGTAACAAATCCAATTTCTTTGTTTGAACCAAAGCTCACCAACATGCGGTATGCGGTTGCTTTGGAAATGGTTGAGATGAAATCTCAAATTGGACCTATTTAGATTAACTTGGTCGTTTTGTAGGCTACAAACAAACAACCTGGTTAAGTACGGATGGTATTCAAATTGCTTGACCTTTTCAAAAAAATGGTAGCATCCTGTCCTAGAAGCATGAAAGGATCATAGGAGAGGAAGTGATTGGAGTGGTGTCTAGGGGCTCGAACCCTTTTAACTTTTTCCCCCATGATTTTTTGGCTTGGTGGGGGTATGACTCTCATCACCACTAGTGTGACTATCAATCCTGGACATGATGGCTGGTCCGAACGGCGAAGGAATCTTGATTTTTTGTTTAGGGTATATCGAGAGCAAAATAAGTGGTGCGGGTCAAAATTTTGCAAAGAGGGGAAGCTAGGGTGGGGACAACTTTCAAAGCTTGGACTTGGTGGTAGAGGTCGAGTTTATACAACTCGGTATTCTCTTTGTATGAAAACCAATCCTTCTTATAACCCTAGTTCAAAGAACGATGACAACTTGTTTTTTTACATAATCTAGGGTTTTGGTTAATCTCTAATCATGGATGACCTCTTTGATAATCAATATTGAGAAAGGAAAGAAAGGTTGACTAACCTTGTTTCAACTTGCGAGGTTTGTGGGGAAAAAAATAGTTTTTGAAGCCTTTGGCACAATTTTACGGAAGTGTTGACGGGGGTGCAGCACTGTAAGCGTCGAGCCGATCGGTAGGGGCATAGCGCGGTGTAAAAACAAGCTCACGGTGGTTGCTCCTATGCACAGTAATGCAGCGCCAACCTAGGCACGCGGCGCCACCACGCCGAGCACGTAGCGCGGTGTAATATTACACTACTACCTCGTCTGCATGTATAGCGCCGAGTCCGGGGGGCATAGCGTCGTGTTCGGCCACGGCAGGGCGCAAATTTTTACGGTTGCCGAAAACCCGGGGAAACTTTCCTCTCAATGACTTCTTCTCCTCGAGTAAAGTGCAAATGATGCATGGGGAAGGTTCACTTGGCCTTTATACTTGTTTTTGAAAAATAAATTTAAAAAGCCCAAACCCACTTTTGTAAGGTGGGGTTTCCTATCTTTTCAAAAGTGTAATTCTAACATGAACACCCTTTTTAAATATTTCTCGGAAAACATGTTTTATTCCTACCGCATTTTTCCAATCTTTTGGGGGGCTTGATATTTTTCGGCATGAGGCCCTTTGTTGGGAGCCTATCATTGAGATGCGAGAAATCAAGGTCCTGTTTTTTTCCCCTTTCTTTGAAAATAACTCATAATGCGACCTTTTACCTTAAAAACTCTATTTTTTCTATCGTTTGACGAAAAAAATGGTTTCTTTAACACGATACCCTTTCTTTCTTCTCTAGTGCAAGTGAAGCGAGTCTTTATTTTTGGAAAAAACCTTAAGGAGAAACCTGCTATTGTCATCGTGTTTTTGTTAATCCATGAAGCAAACTCTAATACTCTTTTGCCTATATGCTTGTTGTTTTTGTCTTGTTTGGGTCTACTTCTTGGTGATGATTATGCCCTATTACTTTGCCTCCTCTTGTCGCTGAAGTGGTCATCTTGGCTATAAGTGAGCAAGAGCTGTTTGTCCCTTGCAATGTTTGCACTCTAAGCCAAGGGCCCCATTTGAAGTGCAATCCTCTTTATGCGGGAAGGCATAACTTGCGGGCACAAATCCATCCTATAATAATCAGAAACCTTTGGTCACCTAATGGGGACCTTTGGATTTTAGGATTTTGGATAGGCATTTAGACTTTGGATTTACCAAGTGTAAGATAGGATTTGTGATAAGCTGTGTTTGAAGACCTAGGATCTAGCATTTTGATTGTCACAGAAGGGGTTTATAGAGACAATCACTATTTGGGAATATTATGGAAGAGTCATCAAGATTATTGGATTAGTAGGTTTGATCGGTAGTAGGGAATCTTGTAGATAAGCGAAACGGAGAGGATTTGGGCCAAAGAGCAAGATATGGTGAAAAATGAGTGACGAGTTAAGGGGAAAAAAAATATGGCTTGAACCCGGGATGGGTCTTCCGGGAGTGTTGGGCTAAGTGGCTAGTTAGGATGATGGAGGGGAGAAAAAAATTATCCTAAGGGAAATGAAGGGTTGTGAGATTTCTAGAACTCACGATGCTCATGAACTTTGTTTCTAGAAATCTAGAAACAATGCTTATTCATGTTGAGGTATGAAAATTAGGGATGATGACAACTTCTCTTGGGCTAGTCTTTGGTAATTGTGGATGCCAAAGAGCGAGATCGGAGTAGCCTTGATATTGGTTTGTGTAACAATAAGTTCTAGAATAATAATTCTTGGAGCTCGAAATCGATTATAGGGGGTGGAGGTTTGTTCCCTTGAACTTTGTCTTTATACACAGTCAACATCTATGGGCTAATTTTGGATAGTGTGGTGTTTTTGGAACAATTTATTTGCTAATGATTTCATGCGGCTCCACAATCTGGTGGTATGTGAGGACCTCAGCTCAAGTTGACCCACCATTTGATTACTTCATAAAAAAAATCGGAGAATGCAAGCTTATGGACATAAATATTATTAAGAAACACTCCCACCTGGAGGAAAAAGCGATAGAGCTAGGGTGGAAAAAAATATTGGACGAGTTTTCTCATCAAGGAAATTTTCGTCAATGAAAATGTCGGTATCAGAAGTGGGTGGGATCGAGATGGAATTCGATCACTTCCTATCTTGCTAAGGCTATATGGACCATGAAAAATCCTAGGATCCTCGTTCAATTTCATCTTTGGATGAGTAGAAAGATACTAGTTATATAGCCCTCGTTAAGGACCCTTGGAGGTTGAGGGGATGAGTCCTCCAATATCTCATGTGCTCATCCTTTCATGTCAACCTCAAATATTTGAAATCCATAATGATTCTACGGGATAAAGAGAAAAATTTGAAAGAGGAAGAAGAACTTAATGATTATTGAAGAGACTACGAGGAAAGGGATGGAAATTCCAAAGGGCAGTAGCTATGAAGCGAGGAGAAGAGGAGAAGGTTAAAAATACTAGAACTCAAGAAAAGGAATTTGACTTAGCAGCGGGAAGAGAATTTGATTAAAAATTCGAGTGATAGCATTTTATCGGCGGAGTATTGAAAACACAAAGTTCTTCTAGAACTATGCAAAAGGAAGGAAAAATCCAAACACTATACGGAAAAATGAGGACTGCGGATGGGACGACATGGAAAAAATATTTGAAGTCTTGCTTCAATGGGAAGGGACTACATCAAAAATATTTTCAAAGGTCCCGAAGTCTCAACTATTGTTGAAGTTATTCGAGTGGCCTAGCTCTTTCTCACTTTGTGGAGGAGGAGGAAAACAAGATGCTAATGGCTCCAATCGCCAAATTGGAGGTTGAATATTTTAAACACGATGAAAAAGGACAAGATCCCTGGAGCAGAGATGGCTAGTCGGTTGATTTCCACTAGCATTTCTTTGATTTCATTGGGGACTGATCTTGTGGAATCTTTTGGAGGAATCCAAAGCTAAGGAGGGGAATCCATGAGCCTTTTAGCTGAACGTTTATTTCCTAATTTCTCAACAAATGCTCACGAGATCTTTCAGATACTTCATGTCTATTTCCCTTTGTAATCATATTTACAAAATTTATGCAGATTATTTCTATTCGATTGAAACCAATTTTATCCTCAAATATATCTAAAGAATAGTTTTGGGTTTCTAGATGGAAGAAAAATCTAGGAAGCAATCGGGGTGGCCCGAGGATAGAGTGAACATCATCGATAAGGAATGATTGTTAATATTGCCTTATCAAAATATTATGATAGTATCAGTTGGATTTACCTTTGTTTACTCCTTACTCATCTAGGCTTTTGTAATGGCTTCACAAATTGGATAATGGGATGTATAAATAATGTTTCCTTAGTTGTTCCTGTTAGCACTTGAAATGGACCTCGAGTTTGAAGAAATCGGGGTAACAACTAAACCACGCTGACCTTGTAGCTAGCCCTACAAGGACGAGGAAAGGCTCTAGCGGGATAGATATTTAAATAATACAATAACGAACTGATTTTAGGCTAGGTATATAAATGTGAAAGGGGTTTGACAAATGGCTGAATTTTCGGGGATGTATGGGAAAAAAGGGTAACTTGGGCTGAGGAATTAAATCCCGGGACACATAATATTTCATGGGGCAAAGGCAGGCGGGGAGGTTTAGCAATCAAATTGAAATAAGACAGGTGGAAGGACTATTGAGAAAAGTTGAAAAGGGCATAATAAATGAATCCTTTTCAATCGGAAAATACCTGAGAGGGGTGAATGCTTCCCCAAGAGGCGAGCATATAAAATGGATTCTACCTTTCTAACTTGAAAACATTCGGCGGGAAATGTTTGTTAATGAATAATGAAACATCACAATGTACATATGAACATAAAGAGAGACTTATGCTAAACTCATACCACATAGATCCCACAAATCGAGCTGCCTCACTTTATTAATTCCCGCTTCAAACATCTGATGGAGCACGGAGCTCACTTTGCTACACTATTCCCCTCTTTACAGGTTTTTAGACCTCGAGACTCTCTAGCCTCTACAAAATGATTAGTGTTTACAATAAATATCTGATTTGCGGGAATACAAATCGATGGGAAGGCCAATCCTGGCGAAGATGGAAGGCCAAAAGCCAACGGTCTCTCGGTAAGGGAGAGCTTGAGCGTTACTTTCTGGCTGCCCTCGAAATTCACGATGTGATGGGCGAGAAGCACGTGGTGTGGATCCCTTTGAATCATACTTGAAGATGTATTTGTTACAATTTATTTCTTGGCCCACAGCGTTTCGATTTCCTTTGGTTCTTCATTCTGGTCTTTAATAGAATGCGATAAAATGAATTTATACTTTTTGTGAAGGGAAAAATGTGTTTTACATGGGAAAAGGGAAAGGGAAATGGAGGTGGGAACCATAAATCGCAATCGCGAGTGAGCCGGTTAGAGGATATTATATACGAAACAAACAATGTAATCGCAGTCGGAATGGAGCGGGATAGGAAGAACATGTTTAATATAATGAAACATATTAATATGAATAAACATATTATGATATTTTTCATCGCAATCGGAATGGAGTGAGAGCGTAATCGCGATCGCAATGGAGCATAAGGGATTTGCGATGCGATCGGAGGAGGGGATGCGATTCATTGTGTTTGTCACATAGATCGGTGGGGGGGGTAATCATGATCGGTGGGGTGGGGGTTGCATTCGGAGGATGTCAATCGGAGGGGGACATGAGAATGTTGGGTGCGATGGTGCGATTGGATGTGGGTCATGCGATCGGCGAGAGATCGACGATGGGGAGATCGATCGGGGGTTTCAATCGGAGAGGGGTGCGGTGATCGGAGAACATTGCGGTGGAATGTCCGTTGGCGAGACCGTCGGTTCGGAGGGAAGATCGACGGTTGTGGGTTAATCGGGGGCGAGCCATCGGCGGGGATCGGGCGGGGACTTGCAATTGTGATGATCGGAAGTTACGTACGATCAATCGCATCGCAAGTGTTTGCGATGAACTAATGAGATCTCTTCATATAGATGTTGCAATCGAAACAATTTTAACGATTGCGATTTATAAATAAAACTTTAAAACTTCATATTATAAATTTTTGACTATATGCGTGGTGGGGGAAAGTGGTTTATACGGCGGGGTTATATATAATGGAAACTTTGATTTTATAATAAAGTTTCAAGGGTAATGGTGGGGAAGTGGTTTGGGGTCAGATTTAATATAATAATGCGATTTATAATCGGAAAAGAGGAAAAAGGGAATTTTTAAAGGAAATATAAAACTTTAATAATACAAAGTTTTAAAGGGAAAAAATGGGAAATAGGGGATATTTGAGGATATAGGGACTTTTACTTCACTTGAGCATAAATTTCAATCCAGAAGCCAGTTTTGAGAGTGTAGTATACCGTTGGAAAGCTCTTTCCGAGCTCTTTCTGTTGGATCTACTTTGAAGATGCTCTGGCACTGAAAATGCTATGGAAAACTTATCTGAAGGCAGATACATCACTTTGTGGAGATAACAGCTTCTGAATGGTGACTGAAAGGCAAAGTATTATGTTTTCACCTCAAAACATGATTTTGAGGTGAAAGTTACATCAAAATAAATAAATGATATCTCTGATCTTCCTGGTGCTGTGACTTTGCATTTACTGACTTTCCTCATGACCTTGCTGATATTCATTGACATTTGACTCATTAATTTGACTGTGATGAGACCTTAGATACTAATGAGACCCATCCTATGACCTACTGACATGCTTTTGAGAATGAAGTGACTAATGACTGAAGACCATAGGGAGGAGAATCAGCAAGTACCTCATGAGGGAAAACTGATAAAATTACTACCATCGATGAATCCATGACCTAGCGGAATGGTGAAATTTTATTCGGTATGAGACACCTAATATGCAAATGCAAAAGAGCAGTTTTGATCACTGATGGCAGTATGACTAGACTGACACTAACATTGGCTCCAATGGAGATGGTAGCTCCTTAGGAGGTGCCAAGAACACCGTAGACCAAGTAGCCTTATCCATTGGGCATGGAGTCAAAAAATGCTGAAAACTGACACAAATGCAAACTGAAAGAGACTTGACTCAACAAACTGACTCAAAAGTGACTCAAAACTAACTAAGACAACACTCAAAACTTGAAGCTTGATGGCAGTACATGACCACCTGTTTTTCTTACAAGACAATGGACCATCAGGCTATATCAAAATGCCAATGTAAGCAATCAAGTAGACGCCTCCTTGATTGATTCTCCTGATCAGATCCTCTATTCAACAATAGATACTTGCAACTGGGCATCCAAAAACTTAGTTGACCATGATCTCCTTCATCACTAAATACTGCAATAATCACCTTCACTGCTGACTGCAACAGATTTGCAATTGGATCCTGAAAAACATGAAGATTTACCTCCTACTGAAGAAATGAGGTGTCTTTTTCTCTTGATTCTGATCTTTCTTCATAATGTACTTCAGTAAGAGTATGTTCCTGGTCTTCAAAAAATTCTGAACAAGTAGATGAGCAAGTTTCCTCTTGAAAAAACATTTCAAAACATGAGACATAGGAAGAAGAATCTGAATGGAAGTCCTGAATGCTCTAGTCTTCTGTAGTCTGTATATGTTGCTGAGCATCTTCATATGATATGACAACCAAATTTTCATGCTTCTTATTACATTCATCAATCTTTAGAGAATAAAGTTCATATGGTTCTTGAAATCCACAACTGGCATTTCTATCATCTTCCAACGATTCATCCAAAGAAAATTTTTCACTTACTTGAACGAAGATCTCGTCTTGTTTTTCATAGAGGGAATGGACTACCTCCTCATGAAGATCTAGTTCTGGTGGGATGAGAGCATTTAGGTCTATAACTCCGTTTTCTTCGTTTGAGGTGGCCTTAACCATATAACTATCCTTTATGAGATCTGGAACAACGTATTCTTCCTCATCACATTTTATCTCTAGATCTGATTTATCTTCATCGCTATCTAAGATTGGAACATCATTTTCCTGCAACTCGTCCTTTATTTCACTCAGATCTGAAATAAAACCTTGTCTTTCATCATTTTCGACTGTATAAAGATCTTCAGCCTACTGACCTTGATAAGTATCCTCTGAGATTTTTGTATGTTGCTGGAATGGATTTTCATAGAGGACTTCCATAATTTCTTCGTCCATGAATTCATTATCTCCATAAAAATTCTCAAGATTTTCAATGAAACTATTAACATGTTTGCAACAATTCTGCACTAATATTAAGGATGGACAAGATTCTTTATAACTTTCGAAGAATATGGTTTGAAAATATTTTAAACAAAAAATACAACCAGGTGGCAAACTTTCATACCAAGATCGAGCTTCATCTTCTAGAGTAGCCATGAACATATTCATCAAGCAATCTTCATGAAAATCAATTTTTAACTTATGCACATGGATGTGGAATTTCACCAGATGAAGAGCAACATCATCACCTTCCCAATTTTTGAACGTAGGCAAATTCTGAAGCCAATCCACCTTGGGCATTTTAATTGGGAAACCTGGAATGTGATCTCGGCTCATGGGAGCATATCTTCTTACAATACGTTCCATCTTAAAACAAAGATCTTAAAGCTACTGATCTTCCTGTAGTGGAATCACCATGAAGGATTTGATTTTGTGGATCTTTCAGTGAATGGAGTCGCCAGGTGAATTTTTTCAGCCTTTATATGCATCTAATTGTTGTTCACCATCAACATTCAAATATAATACTTTTTCATTCTTTACCGGGGAGGATATGATCTACTGTTTTAAATTAAAATGTTCCCCAGTATGGTCACCTAAAGATATTGTAGTAGAAATGGACCTCGAGTTTGAAAAAAGGAAATCGGTATGCTTAAACCACGCTCGGCCTTGGCTAGCTACGAGGACAAAGAAGGGCTTTCTCTCCGTAGGATAGATATTCAAATAATACAATAACGAGCGATTTTAGGCTAGTTATATAAATGTGAAAGGGAGTTTGACAAATGAGCGGAATTTTCGGGGATGTATGGGACAAAGGGCGACTTAGTGAGAATTAAATCAGGATACAGGGTATTTCATGGGGCAAGATAGGCAGGAGATTTAGCAATCAAATTGAAATACAATGGAGTGGAAAGACTGTTGAGAAAGCCGAAAAAGGCATAATAAATGAATCCTTTTCAGATAGAAGAAAATACACAGAGTATGAATGACTCCCCAAGCCAGAGCATATAAAATGGATTATACCTTTCTAACTTGAAAACATTCAACTGGAAATGTTTATGAATGAATGGTGAAACATCACAATGTACATATGAACACAAAGAGAGACTTATGCCTAAACTCATACCACATGAATCCCACAAATCAAAGTTTGCCTCACTTTATTAATTCCATAACGTAATAACGAAAATGTGCAATGGAGTACGGAGCTCAGCTATTACCTTTATTCCCCTCTTTACGGGTTTTTAGACCTCGGACTCTCTAGCCTCTACAAAATTATTAGTGTTTACAATAAATAGATAGATTTGCGGGAATACAAATCGATGGGGAGAGGAGAAATCATAGCCGAAGATGGAAGGCCAAAGCCATGATCTCTCGGTAAGGGAGAGCAACATTGCTGTTCCCTCGAAATTCAGCGATAACTTGATGGGAAGGCGAAAACACCATGGTGTGGATCCATTTGAATCATAAACGTGAAATTCTTATTTGTTATGATTTTATTTCTCACCTCCTGACATTTCGATTTCCTTTAGTTCTTCATTCTCTGGTCTTTAATAGAATGCCGATAAAATGAATTTATGCTTTTTCGTGAAGGGAAAAATGCGTTTAAATGGGGAAAGGGCAGGGAAATGGAGGTGGGGCCCATATGGAAATCGAAATCGGAGATCGGGCACAAGAGGGATATATATAACATAGTAATCGCAATCGCAAATCGAATGGAGTGGGAGCGGAGGAGCATGTTTAATATAATGAAACATATTAATATGAATAAACATATTATAATATTTTCCGTACCCAATCGGAATGGAGTGGGAGAGCGTAATCGCAATCGCAACGGGCAAGGAGTTTGCGATGCGATCGGAGGAGGATGCGATTCTGTTGTGGGCCGTCGGAGTCGACGGGCGAGGTAATCGATGGTCGGATGGGGAATCGGGGGTCACATTCGAGGAGGATGGCAATTGGAGGGGACTTGTGATAGCGCCCGGGTGCAATGAATGGGGTGGATGTGGGCCGTCCGATTGGACTGGGAGATCAATGACTGAGGGATAATCGGAAGCGATTAATCGGAGGAGCGGATCGGGAGATCGGAGGAGAACTTGCGATTGGAATGCCTGATTGGCAGAGGACCGTCAAATCGGAGGGGGAAGATCGACGGTTGTGGGTTAATCGGGGGTGATGCGATCGGAGGGATCGGGGCAGGACTTGCGATTGCGATGATCGGAGTTCTGTGCGATCAATCGCATCGCAAGTGTTTGCGATGAAATGATCGAAGCTCTTCATATAGATGTTGCGATCGAAACATTTTTGCGATTGCGATTTATAAATAAAAATTTAAACTTTATATTATAAATTTTTGACTATATGCGTGGTGGGGAAGTGGTTTATATGGCGGGGACTTTATATATAATGGAAACTTTGATTTTATAATAAAGTTTCAAGGGTGATGGTGGGGAAGTGGTTTTGGGATCGGATATATGTATTAATGTGATTTTTGCCATTGGGAAAGGGGAAAAGGGGATTTTATAAAGGAATATTAAACTTTAATAATACAAAGTTTAAAAGGGAAGGATGGGAAATAGGGGATATATGAGGATATAGGGACTTTTACTTCACTCAAGCATAAATTTCAATCCAGAAGTCAGTTTTGAGAGTGTAGTATACCGTTGGAAAGCTCTTTCCGGGCTCTTTCTGTTGGATCTGCTTTGAAGATGCTCTAGCACTGAACATGCTGTGGAAAAATTCCCTGAAAGGAAAGGACATCACTTTGTGGAGATAACAGCTTCTGAATTGTGACTGAAAGGTAAAGTATTATGTTTTCACCTCAAAACATGGTTTTGAGGTGAAAATTACATCAAACTGAATGAATGATATCTCTGATCTTCCGGGCGCTGTAATTTCAAGCTTATTGATTTCCTCATGGCTTTGCTGATCTTTATTGGCACTTGACTCATTATTTTGACCATGGTGAGACCTTAGAGACTAACAAGACCCATCCTATGACCTACTGATACGATTTTGAGAATGAAAGAGAGTAATGACTGAAGACCATAGGGAGGAAAATTAGCAAGTACCTCATGAGGGAAAACTGATAAAAATTACTACCGTCAATGAATCCATGACCTAGCGGAATGGTGAAATTGATTATTATGGGACTCCTGTCATACCGATAAAAGAAGTTTTGATCAACGATGGAAATATGACTAGGCCCGACTAAAAAGTTCCCATAAATGGGGTGGCCTCCATTTTTTCTCTAGTCAGAGAGGACTTAGACAAGGCTACCCTCTTTCTTCCCTTCTTTATATACTTGTGGTTGAAGGGCCCAACCATCTCCTTCTCTATGTTAAAAGGAATGGTGAGCTGAAAGGTATTGAAGTGGCCACAAACTTATTTATCTCTCATTTTCTCTTTCTTGATGATATTATCCTTTTCAACACTAGCTCCATGGAGGATGTGATTCTATTGAAAAATATTTTGGATATTTTTCTCAAAGCCACTGGGATGGTTATTAATGATAAAAGGTCTTCTATAGTTTATGAGGGTATCTTGGTGGGGGACCTTGCTAGAATTGAGGTGTTGTTTCCCTAAAAAGTGTGTCTGATGGGGGACAACTTAAAATATTTTCATTTTACATTAAACCAAACTCCTACAAGAAGCAGGACTGGAATTGGCTACTGGTTAAAATTGAGAAGCGAATTAACCATTGTAGCTTCAAATGGCTATCAAGGGAAAGAAGATTGGTCCTTATAAAATCAATTCTAGTTGCTATCGTGATTTACTTGATGGTCATCACCTGGGTCCCCAAGGGGGTTCTATCAAAAGTCAGGAAACTATGTAGTCGCTTCCTTTGGGCTGGGAATGAGGAGTAGGTACTCCCATGGGCTTCCTGGGACAAAACTGCTTGTCTAAAGGAGAGGGGAGGGAGAATGTGACATTTCTTTGAATTGACCATATTATTAAATTTATTATTGTTGTCTGCTAAAAACTCGACAATAGCATGACATAAAATTCATGAATAATGAGAATTTAGTAATGTATACAATAATTATCAATAAAAGAATGTGGATTATAAACACTTGGAAATTAGACACTTGCAAATGAGATTACAGATAAGGAAATATTTTTCGATGACCAAAATTCTAAAAGGAATTTGGATAAAATTAATGTATGGGAGAGAAATATCCATTAAGTGTTTAGCTAGAGATAGATGCTAAGTTGGGGTTGGCATAAAGCTTCATGGAAGACAAAATTTAGCTTTTATTTACAAAAAGAGCCTAGGCCAGTGATTTTGAAAGCCAAAAGAGGGACGTCGCAAAAGGAAAAATCCATCATGGAAAGAAGGCATAAAATTCCTACTACAATGATCAACAGGTTGTTGATACCTTGCAAATTGAATCTCAGCTCAGAGGTGCTCAGTTCTACGATTGGGTGGAAATCAGTGTATAATTTCTAGTTTGCTCTATTCACAGTATTTTTCATGGGCTTGTGACTTGGTATTTGGTAAGATTGTTTTCAATTTTTTGTACAATAAAAATTCAACTCGTATGTGAAGTTATAACAGTATTGTATTCTGGATGTTTATGAGTATGTATGTAGATGGAAAAAGGGTAAATTTGTTAAGCTGGAATGCTTACTATAAAGAGCTTAGAATTATATGGTTGTTGTAAGCTCTCCTTTGGTACTACAAAACTGTAATTATATGCATGCTCCAGTGAAAAATTGAATTTAAGTAGGCTCCTTAGTTAGATGTTTGAAACGTGAATGTAACTATAACAATAAAATTGGGCTTATTAAATTTAACTGTAGAAAACACAGATGCTAAGGGTAAATAATTTAAGGTACGACTGACAGATAAATTTGAGATATCGAAATTTTAGCTTATAGTTACAACCCTTATAAAAGGATTAGTCCTCAATAGATAGCCACAACTAGTGTATATATATATAAATTTTATCAATGGGAGTATTAGATTGCTCCATAAGAAGAAGTTGCAAGTTTAGTAGATTTCTTAAGAAAATATATAAATCTATTGATTAAATTTCCATGGAGGGGTTTTGAAATTATATTTAGGTATAATAATGTATTTTGAATGTATTAAAATCATTTAATAACAACAAAGAAGTTAATAATGATCCAGAAAATGGATGGAGACATGATGTCCAAATTAGGAAGAATGGATCAGACCATAATCATGAAAGCTTTAGAACTAGACTTAAAAAAAAAAAAATATACAAGTATCGACAAGCTAAACAATCAAAATTTGAATCATAAAACTTTATGGCTAAAAGTAGTGCTAATTATAGAAAATGAATTTATTAAGTTGATATGCTTTTTAGGCATGTACAATCACTATTGAAAATTAAATTGTAAGTGCAGATATATGAGTTTGTAAATTTTTAGATACCAGTGTAAAACTACAGCCGCCAGTATATGGTATACATAATGGAATTAATATATGATCCTCATAGCAAGACTAGAAATTACTAAGCTGATATAAACCTAATGAGATAACCTATATCGAAAGATTTCAGGATTTATAAATTTAATTAACTGTTGTTATCAAATATTAATAGAAGCTACTAATTAAAAAAAACACTGCGGGTAGAGCACCAAAAATAAATATAACCATATTACCTAAAGTAAAAATAGTAAATAGTAGGCTAGTTGGCCATGACTACCGATTCCAATTGCTATAGTGAGGTAATCTTGGAAAAGTCAGTTTTACAACCCAAATAATTATATACCAAAAAACTAGAAGCCACTTATATGATGAATTGGATACATAGAGATAACATTACTTCAAAGTTCAATTAAAACGATTGGGTATGCATAATACACCCCTTTTTAATCAATAGAACATGCAAGTCTTACTAGGATATTGTATCAAATTAATTAATTATGGTGGGACATATATGCTCAAATAGAAAAACCTAGGTCAAAAGAAAACAACTATATGATTATTCCTAGTGGATTTAGTTTAGCTAAGAAAAGTATTCAAAGGGGCCACCATTCATTCATAAACATGTAATAGAGAGTAAACCTAGAAAAACTGAGAGTATAGATATATTTCTGAAAATTCAATAACATGAAAATAAGTTAAAAAAAAATATGTAGTGACCCAATTACATGAACTTTCCAAGCAGAACAAAGTTTGACATCAAACCTATACACAGGTATTCATTAATACAGTCCAAAATTCAAAGTAGAGCTAACATGTGCACCACTTTGGGTGACTGAAGAGATAACTTCATATATTACAGAATGAGACTCAAATTTACACATGGAGCTTCCACATAAACAATATTAAAAATACACCAGAAGATATAGTCATTTTATACATTCTCTCCACAAGAATCACAGACAACAAAACTTGGAGTCATAGCCCAATGAGATCAAAAAAATTTCAACCATTGAAAATAAGGAATAACTTCATCATCTATAAACCTAGAACAACCAGAGAGAGTAGAATTGCATCAACCTGAAACTGGAAAGATGGTGTGAGCAATTTAATAAGGGCTTCACTCAGTAGGTTGTGAAGATGGTTTAAGTAGTAACCCAACTCATGTGTACCTACAAGTGAGAAGAAATGCATTAACATTAGAAATGAAGATATGCAGAAAAATAATTGACAAGGTGCACTAGCCATTAGTGAGATAGTGTCTCTTACTTGACTATGTAGACGAAGTTCTCCCTCACCCTAGATACATGTAGAATCATGAGTAGAGGAATTATAAGAATGTTATTTAACGAGATGCAATAAAGGTTAATTATAGAAGCAAAACAAAAGGAAAAAGGGTGTACCTAAAACCAGTGACCCTTCTATCTGGAGGTAGGATTTCAACATTGTATTCAAACTGAATCCTAATTTTGTACCTATAGACATTCATCTAAAATGGTTAGTGGAGAGGGAAAATCCAACTGAAGGTGCAATCAAGAAATTATAAAACGACTACTCGGTAATCATTACCAAAGAGAGAGAGGGGCTAAAGACAGAGGCAGGTTTATAGAACTGAAATCCATAGAGAAAACATCCTACACACATAGTAACCAGTTAAGTTTTGAGTTTAGATTAGCAATCAAACAACTAGTGAGTTAGAGATCTGGCAGAGGAAAACAAATGATAACCTACAATTGTAGAATGAATCAAAACTCGAACTGTAAACCATGAAAAAATTACCTGACGATCATTCAGGAGCATAGAGGCTTGGTTTGAAAGAAAATTAGATAAGGAATAGCTTGGAATTCATCCAGGGTATGTGGAGTAACCTGGTAACCCCCCATAACTCGACAGAGGCAGAAATGACGAAGGGGAAGAGGCACCATGTGAATGCCTATATGACCCATGTTACAACTATTGAGGTGTCGGCAAAGGAATGGTGCCAACAAGTAGCAGTGTGTCTTGGCCTAACCGCTATCCTTATCAGGTTTAACAGAACAACTCAAGGCATTGTCAAGTGTTAGGTGGTGAGTGACCAAATTGAGTCATATAACCATTAGAGTTATAACTTGAAAGGAAAGGCTTAACACTTGACACTGACAATGCCATTAAAGTTAGTATTAAAATATATAAAGGTCCATATGCTATGATAATGGTGTATATATATATATATATATATATATATATATATATATATATGTGTGTGTGTGTGTGTCATGCGCATAGTTTTAGATAGAGAAATATGTGTGTGTGTGTGTGTTATGATATTACTCTTAGCTCCTAGGGTGATTAATGTTAATGTGTCTCAACCTTGGTAAATCAACACATAAACACTATAAAATTATGAAGGGAAATAAACACAATCATGGAGAGAGAACCTTGGTACACTTGAATATATAATGCAGTGGATAAGAACTTAAGTATTCTATACTTAGGAAAAAAAAACTCACCCTAATATATTAGAATGGTGTCACAAGTATGTAGAGAAAAATAGAAATGACTAAAGAAATCACACATCATTTCTTCCTTTGCTCAGCTATATAATTTTTTAAATTTTTGTGGCAACTTTGGCCACAAATCCAAAGACTGCAATCTGCCAAATATCCTAAAGGACTCTATATAGATGATAAAAGCTAATTAAAAAAAAAAAAAACCAAAAAATGTATAAAAAATAAATGAAGACACTAGAAAGAAACCTGCTAAAGACTTATGGAAAAGGAAGAAAAATGAGCATCTTATTACATCAATGACATAATAAAGTCATCATGGTTTCAGTGGGAGCTTCTATAAGTAACAAATTAGTCATCCTGTTAGTGAAAAAAAAATTCAACAACATCCTTCTAAACATAGAAGTTAAGGCAGCAAGTGGGAATGAATGCAATCATCTAGTCAATAATAAAAAAGAACTAATATCTCAGGGGTAGAGCAGTTCCAACAGTTCCTTGAAAATATAATATGTATTTTTAAGTTTCTCTACAATAAAAATTGATGGAAAGAATGACTATGTTCAGTTGTAATTTCAAAAGGAAAAGTGTTTGCAAGATCTTGTTGAGAAGCATTCTAAATTATATCTAATAAAGAAAAGGCTTGTATTCAGCAAAAGAAGGTACTCATTGTATGTAGAGAAGAAACATTTATAGAGGTTCCAAAAATACCAAGACAAAAATAATGAAAATCCCCTCATGTTCACATTTAGGACAAAGACCAAGAACAAAAAATAAATACTCACATTGCCTCTATAGTTTCAAAACTAAACAAATAACCAACAAAAGGAGAATCAGTGCTAGCAATGATACCTAAATTTCATGTGGAATTTTTTGTTGTTGATGAAACACCTTGTGAATTTCATTATCCTTTCGTCCTTTATTCCCAAATTTGTTCCTACAAGAAGTTTGAAGCAATATTCCTAGTTTTCATTAACTACCTTACATTCACCTGTAGAAAAATAGGTATATAAACACGGATGCCAGATAACAAAAAATAATTATGATATATATGAAGAACTTTTTCAGAGATCCAATTTTGTTTAATTGGAGATTCAAAGTAAAGTTGATAGGATTCTATATTATTCAATAAAAAGGGTGATATATTTGAAGATGAAAATGAGACCGCACTCATCATTGATGAGTACATAGAGAGTGTGGACGCCCAAGGATTGGAAGCTAATTTGGTATTGGGAGGAGATGAGGGGAAATAATGCATGTATCCAAAGGGGTATATGAACAAAAAAGTTATTTTCTCATGCCTTACATGTATCCCAGTAGGAAATTTTGGAGTATGCACAACCTGCTCTTTAACTTTCCAAGAAGGCCATGAAGTGGTAGAGTTTTTGATGAGAAGGTGATCTAGTTGTGACTGTGGGAATTTAAAGTTTGGCACTATCTCCTGTAAGCTTATTCCAGACAAATAATTTGAAAATCATAACAATTCTTACAATCATAATTACAAGGGTGTTGTAGTTAATTATGTGGTACGCACTACAATCAACGAAGTTTTTGCATCAGGAATGAAAGTAGAAACTTTAGCAGCATAGAGTATCCAGTTAGGAAAAAATGATATTCTTTTCACTGGAGGCATGGAAAGCATGTCAAATGTTCCTTATTACTTCCCTGGTTTCAGAAAGAGGTATCGACTGGGACACGACTATCTTGTCAATGGAATGATGAAACACAAACTCTGGGATGTTTACAATAACATTGGAATATGAGTATGTGCAGATAATCATAATATATCAACAAAAGAACAGGAGAACCATGCAATTTAGAGTTTTGAATGTGGAATTAATGCACACAAAATTGGTGCTTTTGCATGGGAAATAGTGTTGGTTGAGGTTTATGGAGGTAGAGGAAAGCCTTCCACAGTCGTTGATAAAGATGAATCCTTGGGGAATTTTGATGCTGAAAAGCTAAGAAAACTTAGACCAGCATTTAAATAATATGGAAGTGTCACTACGGGTAATGCTTCAAAAATTAGTGATGGAGCAGTTTCTCTAGTGTTAGTGAGTGGAGAGAAGACTTTGGAACTAGGATTACAAGTTATAGCAAAGATCACAGGATATGATGATGTTGCATAGGCACCTGAACTATTTACAATTTCACCATCTCTAGCCATACCAAAAGCTATTTCAAGGGTAGGCTTGGAGGCTTCACAAATTGATTACTATGAGATCAATGAATCATTTTCTGATGTTGCTCTTGTGAACCAGAAGACACTTTATATCAAGCCTGAAACATTAAATGTACATGGAGGAGTTGTGTAATTGGGGAATCCACTTGGGTGCAGTGGTGCTTTCATTATGGTCACACTTTTAGGGGTATTGAGGCAAAGTAATGGGAAGTATGGAGTTGCAGGAGTTTACAATGGTCATGTTGGGACATCTACAGTGATTATAGAGTGCATGTAAGCATCCGTTTTCTTGATCACTTAAAATAATTACTACCCTCATTGTGAAGACATACCGATGAAGAGGTCATGTTTGTAGGAGACATAATTTATAGGAGTTTCTTATTATAATAACAAAGAATTCATATCCTAGGGACTCATCGTGTATAGTCAAGTATAATAGTCACTGTCATTAGTAATTTGGTGTGGTATTGTTTGACCTTCCTTTTCTTTGGAACAATTGATTCTTGAGGATGGAAGAGGTTATTTTTTAGAGGCTCAAGAGATTATTTTTTGAGTTGGGAATGCAAAAGTTTTCCATATGTATTCAGACAGTAACTTCTATGCCTTTAATAAAATGTAGTTTTGTGGGGCATGCTCCTTAAGTTCCTGTAAATTTTTTTATATACTTGTGATCAAAGGCCGAGTGATCAAAATAAGTTATGTGAGAATATTAGATCTACTAAACTAGCTATCTATCTAAGAAACCAACAACATATCAACATATAAATAAGAACATAAAGAGAACAAGGAAAAATAATACAACATATATACATTGTTCACCCAATTGGGTTGCGTCCACGTGAAGGTTGTCTTCTATTATCTCCAGAAATATCATGCAATCTTACAAAGAGAGAAACTACAAATAACCCGATACAAATAATAGTATGAGCACAAGATTAGATATGATGGTAATAAAAAAGGATCCTTTGAACCTATTATATACCCAGATACATGGAGGAATTACTCTCACATATTGAATGTGGGATAATATAATTCTCCAAAATAACACCTCTTTATATAATAAATGGGTACAAGAGTATACTATACCATAATGAATATGGGATATAATGTGTTACTCTTTTACATAATATTGTATTCAAATTCCAACATAATACAAAGGCATTATTACCTTCCAAGGAATATAATATATTCCAACACTCCCCCTTAATAATGGCTGGGAGAAGGGCCCATCCTAACACTACCTAACACTAAGGAAGGAAGGATTCATTAATACTCCCCCTTGATGACAACTTCCCTCATCCCAAGCAAAGAACGAAGATATACATACTTCACTTCTGTCAAGGATTTGGTGAAGATATCAGTTGCCTGCTACTCGGTAGGACAATACTCCAGAGAAATAATACCATCGGCAACAAGACCTCGAATATAATGAGAATCAAGGTCAATATGCTTCATTTTTTAGTGATATACCGGATTGTAAGAAAGTTGAATTGCACCCTGATTGTCACATTTCAACATGGTCGATGATTTCGGAACTAGACAAAGCTCGGTAAGAACATGTCGTAACCAAACGCCTTCTTTAGCTACTTCTTTCACTACTCCATACTATGCTTCAAATGAAGATAAAGAAAGAGTCTTCAACTTTTTTCTGGACCAAAATATTGGACCTGAACCAAGTTGAAATATCTAACCAGCAGTTGACCGTCGATCAAAACTATCACTTTCCCAATCAGAATTTGTATAACCAGAGAGTAAACTTGTAGCACTACTCAAATAAAATAAACCATAATGCAATTTCCCCTGTAAATATCACAGAATTCTCTTGGTTGCATGCCAATGACTTTCATGAGGTTGCTACATCAACCGAGAAATCATACTGACGAAAAAAGAGAGATCTGGTCTACTGTGAGTTAAATATATTAAACTTCCAATCAGTTGATGATAAATAGTAGCATGGACCAGTGGAGTGGTACACACAATAGTTAACTTTACACCAAATTGAAATGGTGTATGAGAAGGTTTACAATTACTCATATGGAAATGATCCAATAGATTTGTCACATACTTAGGCTGAGAGAGAAAAATACCATCGGCCATATGCCATATATGAATACCCAAGAAATATTGAAATGTACCGAGATATGTCATCTCAAATTTCTTTTGAAGAGAAATTTTCATATCTTGAATTAATATAAGATGGCTACCAGTGATAATTAGATCATCCACATATAAAACAATAATGAGGACATTATCACCAAAGTTCTTAACATAAATATTTGGATCGGATATACAACGCTTAAAACCATTATTCAAGAAATATGCATAAATTTTATCATACCAAGACCTAGAGGCTTGTTTGAGACATATAAGGATTTGTGTAATTTGCATACTAAACTTGAGGATTCAGCAGAAATAAAACCAGGAGGTTGTTGCATATAAATTTCTTCAGTAAGATCACCATTTTAAAAAGCACTTTTAACATCCATTTGATGAATTTCCCACTTAAAAGATGCAACAAGTGACAAAATGGTTCTTATTGTGTTCATTTTAGCCTTCAAGTTGATTAAAGCCTTTTGAAACATATTTAGCTTTATACTTTTTGATTTGTCCTTCTGTAGTGAACTTAGTTTTATAAACCCATTTACAACCAGCTAAATTTTTTCCTAATGGAAGAGGAACAAGAGACCAAGTATTGTTTCTCAAAAGAGATTCATATTCAGTAGACTTAGCTTGTTCCCAATGAGGATTACCCTTAGCTTGATCATAAGTAGAAGGATCATCTGTGGCCAAAACTTTGGTCACAAGAGAAAAGTTAGATCTAGTTCGACGAGTGTCGGAAGGATTTCCAACCTCACTACCTGCAAATTCATGGGTTTTCCAAGCCCAAACAGGAATAATAGAATGAACATGAGTCACTTTAGGAGCTTCATGAGTTTCAGGTGGAATACTTGAGGGAGAGGAAGAATCAAGATCAATAAGAGGCACAAAACTGGAAGGAGTAATAGGAATAGGAGTAACAAGTGGTATTGGTAAATTCGAGGTAACATGAGTTTCTACAGACTCAGGAGGGGAAGAGACTTCATGAAATTGAACATCCCTTCTTACTATGACACTTCGATTAGAAGGATAAAACAACCTGTAAGCCTTGGAATTCTCATCATAGCCAATGAAGATACACTTGTGAGATTTGGGTTCTAACTTTTTATGTTTTTCATTAGGAACTTGAGCCCAACATTCACAACCAAACACCTTAAAATTACTAATATCCGGTTTATGTCCATTCCATTTTTCCTAAGGGGTAACATGCTTAAAAAATTTAGTAGGAACTCTATTTAAAATAAAATTAGCACAATAGATGGCTTCAGCCCAAAATTTCTTATGTAGTCCTTTAGAATAAAGCATACATCTAGCCATTTCAACTAAAGTTCTGATTTTCCTTTCAGCAATACCATTTTGTTGAGGTGTGTAAGGAACAGTCTTTTGATGTTGAATGCCATGTTTAGATAAATATACATCAAATTTTTTCTTAACAAATTTCACACCATTATCAGATCGCAAAGTTTTAATACTCTTACCAAATGCATTTTCAACCATGGATTTAAATTCTTGAAATTTTACAAATGTTTCACTTATATTTTTCAAAAAATAAACCCAATATTTTCTACTAAAGTCATCAATAAAGGTAAGAAAATAAAATGCATGGGATATTGAAAGAACTCCAAGAGGACCACGGATATCACTATGAATTAATTGCAAAGGTTCTTTAGCACGCCATGATTTACCTTTGTCAAACATTTCTCTATGATGTTTACCAAGAACACATCCTTCACAAACACCAGTAGTAGAAGAAATATTAGGCAAACTATGAACCATTTTAGTTAGTATTTTCATTTTACCATAATTCAAGTGACCCAATCTTTCATGCCATAATTTACTTAGCTCATCAGCATGAGTAACATAGGAATAAAAGGGTTGCCTCTTAGTTGAATTAAAACCTAAAAATTTATATAAACCAACTGTATGATCAACAGGGCCAGAAGAAACTACTTTGTAATTTTGGTTGATATCTTTAAGAACATATTTATCGGGGCAAGCTTCAAATTTAAAACCTTTTTGACATGCACGATAAATATAAATTAAGTTGATGGGAATGTTTTGAACATGAAAAACATCTTCCAATTGACCATTAGCAACATTAATATTACCAAAACAAATTACGGAAAGTTGTTTACCATCACCAATAGAAACATTTTGAGATGAGTGCTTATTAATGTCATAAGATGTCAATAAAGAAGCATTACTAGTCATATGTTTAGAAACACTAGAATCCATTATCCATTCCACATTAGAAGAAGAATTATTAGATGAAACAATAGATGCACATAAATCTACTTGAGATTCATTAGAATTTTTCTTGTTTGCTTTAGTCATTAAACGTTTCAGTTTAAAGCAATTCTTTTCAGGATGGTTAGTTTTACCACAATGCTTACAAAGATCATATACTTTTTTCTTCTTACTAGTTTCATGATGTGCATGAGAAGAATGACCATTATTATTATTATTATGATTAGAAGTGTGTGAAAAAGAAACTTTGGCATTATTAAAACTTTTCTTAGGATTTTTATTATGTGCCATAAGAGATTTATTAGGTGAGACTTTTCCTGAAGAAATCAACCTTTGTTGCTCATTTATCAACCCTTTACAAAAATCATCAAAGGTAGGTTTCGTGGTATTTTGAAACAATTCAAGATCCCTATTCCTAGTTTGGATGAACATGTCAAAACAATATGGCATTTTTTGTTCTACAAGAATGATAAAAGTAGGGTCTTTATTCTTGTAATCTTTACCACAATTTTTTAACTTTTCATTTAAGTTTTTCAATTCAGAAAGGTATAATTCTACTCTATCAAAATTAGTAGGATCTAGCTCACGAATCTTCTTTTCAAGGTAATAAGCAAAAACATCATTAGATTTACCAAATAAAGAAGCAATAATTTCCCATACCTCAACCGGTGTGTCTTTTGCCTCAATACTTACCTGAAGACTATCTGAAACCGTTTGACCAATGAGCCCTCTTGCTTGATCAAACTTTTCTTCCCATTTAATCAAGGCTTGAGCATATATAGGTTTCTTTTGTTCACCATTAACCAACCTCCATAGATTCTTACTCCTGAGAACATCAATCATTTTCCTTTTCCATGCAAGATAATTAGAGCCGATAAGTTCAGGAACATAAGCTACTTCTGAAGTCATAATGATAGAAATTTTGACAATAAATATAAACCCAAATGCAAGAAATGACAAGAGAAAAAAGTGGATAGATAATAGTAAATTTCTACAGTTCATTTTCCATCACCAAAAAACCTGAAAAACTACCAATCTTAAATCAACGACAACTTTTCTTCCGGGACTCCGTTTGAGCTATTTTTTTTTTTTAATTAGGTAGCTCAGTGACATCGCAGTGAGATGAACCCAAATATCTACTTGTTTCTAGTAAATTCTACTCAAAAGGTTATAGATCTAACAAAAAACTTCAGGTGGAAAAACAAAAAACACTCAATAATGCTCCAAATTCTTATTATAACAAGTTTTTAGAAATGGCGTAGCCACTCTGCATCCACCTACGTGACCAAAATTCTGATCTGAACCCTTAGTCCGCCAATATTTCGCCTTGTAAAAAAATAAAAACCGTTGTAACTGTTGTAACTAAATATTACAACCAGAAGATAGATCTCCTTAAGGAGGATTCAAAAAACATATAGATCTTACAGAAAAAAAAATCAAGAACCCCTTGAAAAAAAAAAAAAACATATAGATCTTTTAGAAAAACAATCAAGAGCCCCTTAAAAAAGGTCTGCAAAAAAACTACACAACAAAGTTAGGGTTATGAGAAAAAAAATCTCAAATATGTAGAATCATGCCCAGATCTGAAGAGAAGCCTAATGGCTACCAAATAGAAAGAAAATCTACAAAAAAATGAGTGCCCAGATAATAAAAAATGATGATACACATTGATGGCTAAATTCAAATAAGATGTTAGATCATAGTAGCCATGGCTCTGATACCATGTGAGAATGTTAGATCTACTAAACTAGCTATCTATCTAAGAAACCAACAACATATCAACATATAAATAAGAATAGAAAGAGAACAAGGAAAAAATAATACAACAGATATACGTGGTTCACCCAATTAGGCTACGTCCATGGTAAGGTTATCTTCTATTATCTCTAGAAATCTCCTGCAATATTACAAAGAGAGCAACTACAAATAATCCAATACAAATAATAGTATGAGCACAAGATGAGATGTGATGGTAATCAAAAAGGCTCCCTTGACCCTATTATATACCCAGAGATGTGGAGGAATTACTCTCACATATTGAATGTGGGATAATATAATTCTCCAAAATAACACTTCTTTATATAATAAATGGGTACAAGGGTATATTATGCCATAATGAATATGGGATATAATGTGTTACTCTTTTACATAAGATTGTATTCAACTTCTAACATAATACAAAGACATTATTACCTTCCAAGGAATATAATATATGCAAACAAGTTTAGAGGTCCAATAAAAAATGGTAGCCTCAACAGATAAGGATGCACAAACTCTCGTTACATCCCTTCGATATGCATATTTGTTATATGATAATGACATTGGAAACAATGTTTTAATCATTTTCAATGACATCCTTTGCAATGTGGGCGTAGCCCAATAGATTTCCAATGCATAGATATGGAGAATCTTGTTCCTACTTTAATATGATTATTTAAAATGGATTTAATACTATCATTTCTTATTAAATATCCTTCATTTTTTTAATATCAAGAAATGCTCAATATAATGCATTTCTCATGTATGCCATCCTTTCTTTACAAAGTGTTATCTAAACAGTATTCTTGCTTTCAGAGTGTTCTCACAACAATATTTTGCACCACTCTTACCATGATAAAACACTCAGTAACGTATTTGGAGAAATTTTATATGTCATATAGAGTAGCATTCATTTTGGAGCAACGTTCATTCAATATGGAGGAGCCCTAATAATCCATCTAGAGTGGCATTCATTCAAAGATAATGTCAACATTTTTTATGCAGAACAATACATTGCAGGTTATAGAGCACTAATGAAATTATGACAACTACACTAAGGAATATTTAACAGGCTTCAAGACATTTGTAACCCCCTTGCCATTGATGTCAAGTGGGGTCGTAATCAGAGGAAGGAAGACACTACTCAGAATGAAAGGAGGAGGACAAGTGTGCTTCCATCAATGCCAAAGATGGATATTGATGGCAATATTGTCATTGATGGAAAATATATGCAGGAGCAGCAACAGGTATGTAGGGGTAGCAAGGTATGCAGGAGGAGTGGCAAGAAGCAAAATAAAAAAAAGGAGATGGAAGCAGGAAAAGTGCATCAAATGTAAAAGAGTAGCAAATGTAAAGGATCAGCAGGCAAAGGAGAAACAACGCAAGGTAAGGAGAAACAAGAAAATTAGATGCAATTCAAGGAGAAACATGAGATCATCAAGCAAAGGGGCAGCACAAGACCAAAAAATGCATAGGAGCAGCACAAGACAAGCAAGGCAAAGAGCAGCAACAAGGTATGAAGGAGCATTGAAGATATGTAGTAGCAACAAATCCAAGTAGCAGCAACAGGTGATATGGCATGGTGATATGTTGGCATGTTCATGGCTTGATGCTTGTGTTGAGGGCTTTGAACAGTCATGATGATTAGATGTAAGTAAAATAATAAAGGAGTTGTGATATAATTGGATAATTTTACAAAGATTGTTTAATGAAGAATTGTTGCAACACTAATTTCTTGTTGAGTTGAATTGTTGTGATGCAAAGGCAAGACTATGTGACAACAAAGACAAGACTCCGTGAAAGAAAAGTCAAGAATCCAAGGCAAAGGCAAAGATGTTGCAAATATTGTGTTGATGCATTAATGATAAATATTGTTATTTGATGTTGGCATTTGGTTGATGCATTTAATCATTACATGTGACTGAAATTAACATTGGATGGATTATTTATTTTTTTGTTCTAATATTCAAGACATTAATAGTTTGGAAAGGAATGAGTAGAAGGTAAAGAGTCAAGCCTATTCACTTCATATTCCTATGTGGAATACAAACATCCATCAAATTATCTTTATAAACGATGTGATTTTGGGGGGCAAAAGAAGGTTAGAGAGTGGGAGAATGTGGAAATGCTCATTGGGGAGAATATTATCTTTATAAATATTTGTAATGTTTTTGAGAATATAATTTTAAAAACATTAAAAAAAAAACAATATCTATAGTTTATATTTTTATTTATTTATTAATATGTCTAACTTTTATAAATATTTTTATTAATATTTGTGAAATTTTTTTGAGAATATAGAATAAAAAATGTTTAATTTTAAATTTAAAAAAAGAAGAAGAAGATAAAACTATAATATTTGTGAAAACTAAATAAAAAATTTATAGCTATATATAATTATTACTTATAAATATTTATTATTATTTTATTTAAATTACATTAATTTATATTTAATTTCTAAATTTTATAAATATTGAAAAACAAAAAAAAAACTTTAAACAAGTCAATTTAAATTTAAAAAGTATTACTTTAATTAATTTCATAAAAAAAATTATTTTAATTATAAAGAGACATATCTTTTTTACAAACTACTAATGTTATAACCTTAATATTTAAAATTTAAAAACATATAAATAATTCTCATATTTAATAAAAATATATTCATTTAAAAAAAAAACTTTTACTAAAATTATTTTTAAATATATATATATATATATATATATATATATATATATATATATATATATATATATATATATATATATATTTACGGCTCAAAAGACCATTTATATTATACAATCATGCATGCTTATGTATTAGTTTAACTTTTTTTAATTTGCGAATTGAAAACTTCAATTTTAACTTTGATTTCATTCCCCAACTCAGGAACATCGCAATTATGGCGCAACCTCTCTACTACTCTCATCCAACCGCAATTTGAGACAC
Organism: Pinus albicaulis; assembly: GCA_034641835.2. Lineage (NCBI taxonomy): Eukaryota > Viridiplantae > Streptophyta > Pinopsida > Pinales > Pinaceae > Pinus > Pinus albicaulis. The sequence continues at coordinate 292,585,384 of CM076569.1, forward strand.
CCTTTGACACTAAACCATGTTAACAATGTACAATATGCAACTCCTTCCAACTTGCCCAACGGAGGGCACCCATGAACCGTTAGCTGCTCAAGTTTTGTTAGCCACCACAAATCCTGGATGCTATTCAACTTCACACAATCAACCACCCTTACTTGATGGACCACGGGACAAACAACCCTTACCTGATGAACCTGTAGGGGGTCTGGGGATTATCTCGGAGTCAGCCAGACCCTGGAAAACCAGAGGTAGGAAAACTGATCTTTCCAAGGCGCAATTGAAAGCCAAATTAGACATTGCAGATGGTAAACAACAATATTTAAAAGGGGTGCTTAGAGTAGTGCAGTCCCCTGACTTTGTTCCCCAATGATTATCTTGTCCTTCAATTATTGTGGGTTTGCTACCACCCGCAAAAAATTGGCATTAAGTCTCTGCTAAATCTTTATAACCTTGACCTCATAATGCTCCAAGAAACCATGGGGGTGGGTTTCTCCGTTTCCAATTCTCTGGGGAAACTTCTACCAGGAAGGTCTTTGGGAACTATGGATGCCAAAGGCAGGTCGGGTGGCCTTGATATTGGTCTATGTAACAGTAAGGTCCAGGTGAATAATTCTTGGAGCTCAGAATCAGTTTTAGGGGTGGAGGTTTAATCCCTTGAACTTTGTACTGATTTCACACTTATCAACATCTATGGGCTGGTTTTGGATAAAGTGGTCTTTTGGAACAATTTATTTGCGAAAGGTTTCATGCAAATCCACAATCTAGTGGTAGGTGGGGACCTAAACTTTTGTCTTGGCATATCTAAAACCTGGGGACCTCAAGCTCAAGTTGACCCACTAGCTGATTACTTCATAAACAAAATTAGATAATTCAAGCTTATGGACATAAATCTTATTAAGACCACTCCCACCTAGAGGAACAGGCTAGTGGGGGAAGCTAGGGTGGAAAAAATATTGGACCATTTTCTCATGAAGGAAAGTTTCGTCAATGAAAATTTCACTATCAGGAAGTGGGTGGGATTGAGAGGAGATTCTAATCACTTCCCTATATTGTTGGAGCTATCTAGACCACACAAAAAACTAGGATCCCCATTCAAGTTCAACTTTGGATGATTGAAAGATCCTAGTTATATAGCCCCTTGTTAAGGACCCTTGGAGTTCGAGGGATGAGTCCTCGAATCTCACATGTGTTCATTCTTTCATGGCCAACCTCATATCTCTGAAATCCAAAATGATTCTCTGGGCTAAACAGAAAACGCTGAAAGTGGAAGAAGAAATAAATATTATTGAAGAGACTCTAGAACAGATGGAAAGTCCAGAGGATGATAGCTATGAAACTGAGGAGAAGAGGGAAAGGCTAAAAACACTAGAACTCAAGAAAATGAATTTATTAATTGAACGGGAAGAACTTTGGAGATTAAAAATTTGAGTGATATGGCTATCGGTAGGTGATGAAAACACAAATACATTCTATAATTATGCAAAAGGAAGGAAAAATCCAAACACTATATGGGAAATGAGGAATCTGGATGGTGGCATGGAGAAATATTTCAGGGGTCTTGCTTCGATGGGAAGGGACTACATCAAAAATATTTTCAAGGTCCCCGAAGTCTCAAATATTGTTGAATTTATTCAAGTTTCCTAGCTCTTTCCCCGCTTTGCGGAGGAGGAAAAAAAGATTATAATGGGTTCGGTCACTAAATTGGAGGTATAACATGTTTTAAAAGCGATGGAAAAGGACAAGAGTCCTAGACCAGATGGATGGTCAGTTGATTTCTACCAGCATTTCTTTGATCTCATTTGGGAAGATCTTGTGGAGATGGTGGAGGAATCTAGAGCTAGGGGAGGCATCCATGAGCCTTTTAACTCAACCATTATTTCCTTAGTTCCTAAGCAAGCTACTCTGAGCTCTTTTGAAGACTTCATATCTATTTCTAATCGTAACTATATTTACAAAATTATAGCCAGGATTATTTCTATTCGATTGAAACCAATTTTATCATCAAATATATCTAAAGAATAGTTTGGCTTTTTGGATGGAAGACAAATCCATGAAGTGATTCAGATGGCCCAGGAATCGATGCACAACATCAAGAAATCAAAAAACAAAGGAATGATTGTTAAGATTGACCTATCAAAATCGTATGATAGTATCAGTTGGATTTATCTTCATTTACTCCTTACTCATCTAGGCTTTTGTAATGGCTCCAAAAATTGGATAATGGGATGTATAACTAATGTGTCCTTTGTTGTTCTCATACATTGGGTAGCCTCCCATTTTTTATCTAGTCACAGAAGACTGAGACAAGGTTTCCCTCTTTCTCCCCTCCTTTCTTAACTTGTGGTTGAAGGGCTCAACCATCTCCTTCTCTCTATTAAAAGGAATGGTGAACTGAAAGTTATTCAAGTGGCCACAAACTTGTTTATCTCTCATCTACTCTTTGTTTATGATATTCTCCTTTTCGGCACTAGCTGCAAGGAGGAGGTGATTCTGTTGAAAAATATTTTGGATCTTTGAGATTTTTCAGTTTTATTAAAATAGGCAAAAATCTCAGTAGGTGACAAAAATTAGGAATTAGTTCCTAGATTAGCTCCAGTTTGTTGGGAGGGAGTTAATGCATCCTAAATTTGAGTTGAAAGGATTTATGAGGCAGTTTGATTCTCTCTGCTATATAACAGGTATTCATACGGATGGTTTGTGTGTGTGAATTATGTAATCTCCTGTTTTGATTAATAAAGACTGCCGATGCCTATGTTGTGTGGACGTAGCCCAGGAGGTTTGGGTGAACCACGTTAAACTCTGTGTCTTCTTCTGTGTATGGTTTTTTGCTGTGTATTAGTTGTTTAATGATTTCCGCTGTGATAACTCCAACAATTGGTATCGGAGCAAGTTGGAGTGCTGGTGCGTGTTAGGGACCTGTGTGCTGGAGGTGGAGCGCAGTTGAGCGCTGGCTGTGTTGAACATTGCTGGTGCTGGTGCTTACCTCCATGGAGGTTTGAAGAAGCTGTGGAGCGTATATCCACTGTCTATCTGCGTATAATCTATTGAAGGCCATTTAAAGTTCGTAAGCTGGAAACAGAACTATTAGAGTGCTGGTGTGGTTCGCTGCTGGTGCGTGCTGCTGCGGAAGGGGCGTAAACCAACTACGGATGCGTGGAGCATATCTGTTCACTGTGTTATGTGAGCGCTGAGCCTGCGTGGAGCGAATCGTAAATAATCGATTGCCGTGGACTGGTGTGTGGTGTCATTGCTGAGTCCCAGATCCAATTCCTGCCAGAGTTTATTGAGTTATATGGTCAACCTCTGGTGCGTGGAGCTACGTGCGTGCTGTGTAAACTTTACCTGCGTGCTGAATGGATCAGACGTGGCAGTGGTTTGGTCGGGCGATTGCTGCGCAGAATTGTGAGCAGCGTTCTGGAGATCGATTGTTGGAGAGTGGTGTTATTGTGTAGTTGTGTGACATGTGAAGGTTCGAACCAGCCGTAGGCGACCGCGACAGCCTGTGAGCAGATTACAATTGCTAAAGGGTATTCGACTGTGTTGAAGTATTTGGCCAGCGTTTTGCCGGCCGGGACGATCCAATTCGGCAAGAAAGTCGGAAAAAAAAAAACGAGTGGACTGAGCCTGTCAAACTGTGATTGCTGGATCAAGTGATATATGCTGGTGCGTGTTGATTGCCAGAACACGCAGGAACCTATGAGCGACGCGGACATGGTAAACTGATATTTCAATTTTAACGTTTTGAAATGGGTCAAACGATTTTTGAAACTGGGTCAAACGATTATATATGCTACGGTCAAACGATTTTTTGAAGTCGTTTTGAATGAACTGAGTCGATTTAAAGTTTTTTTTTAAAAGCTGGGTGAAAGGCATTTATAAATCGTTTTTTATATTGGAGTCGATTTGGTATGCAATTGCCATTTCGTAAAAATTAAAATCGATGTTATTAAATTGCCATTGTTATATGGTATTTTTGAAGTGGCGTTTTGTTTTTAAAAGAATAAATCGATTTTGGAAGAGGTGGTTTTAAAATCGATTTGAAGGTTTATTTAAATTGTAATGCCATTTGCATATGAAGAACTTCATTTTTTTTTTAGAGATTTATATGAAGTGCCATATAAATCGATATGCATAATCGATGGGGGGCAGGTTTGGTATTTTGAAGTGGTGTTTTTTAAAAAGATGAAAATCGATTTGGTATCAAATTCACACATGGTATTAAAGGCGAAGACATTTTTTGAAACACAAATTTCATTGATTTAAAAGTTGGTTTTTTGGAGATTATTGTGTTTTTTGGTTGCTACAAGATGGCGAAAACTTAGAGTGCCCGTTTTGAGGACGATGTGGTTGGAGCCTTATTTTCTGAGGAGACGAGGAAGAGGTCGAATGCAGACACCTCTACATCAGAGGTAATGATGGCCAGAGGTCGCTCGAGAGAGAGACACTCCGGGGGTAAGCATAGCAACTCTCGTTCAAAGTCTAAAGGAAAGAAGACAAAGGTGAAGTGCTGGCATTGTGGGAAAACTAGACACCTGAAGAAGGACTGCTGGAAGCGACAGCAGCAAACTTCTAAAGCAGATTCTTCGACAGAGAAGAAGGAGGCAAATGCGACGGATACAGGTTCGACATCTGGTTCAGGTATGAGCGACGAAGTGTTGTCTGTTAATATGTCAAATCATGGTCAACATTGGTTGTTAGATTCTGGTGCATCAAACCACATGTGTATTCATAGAGAATGGTTTAAGACATATAGATCAGTTAATGATGGAGTCGTGTACATGGGTAATGATGTCACATCTAATATTGTTGGGATAGGAAGTATACAACTGCAAATGTTTGATGGCACAACTAAATTGTTAACAGATGTGAGACATGTTCCAGACTTAAGGAAAAATTTGATTTCTTTAGGAGCATTGGATACGAATGGATATAAAACTGTAATTCAAGGTGGAGTTATGAAAATCTACAAAGGTATTTTACTAGTAATGAAAGCTAAGAAAGTAGGAAATCTGTTTCAGTTAGAAGGAAGAACAGGGTCAGTTCATGTGTCTACGGTGTCTGAACATGACAGTAGTTCCATTCGCCTATGGCATCAAAGGTTGAGCCATATGAGCGAAAGAGGGTTAAAGATTTTGGCTGATCGCAAGTTACTTCCTAATCTAAGGTCTGGAAAGTTAGATTTCTGTAAGCATTGCTTGTTTGGAAAACAAAGTAAACAAAAATTTAAAACAAGCAAACATACTAGTAAAGGGATACTTGATTATATTCATTCAGATGTTTGGGGTCCAGCCCCTACAGCGTCATATGGTGGCTCGTCATATTTTGTGTCGTTCATTGATGACTTTTCTAGGAAGGTGTGGGTGTACATGTTGAAAATAAAGTCTGATGTTTTTTCAGTTTTCAAGCAGTTTAGAGCATTGGTAGAAAACAACACTGGTAGAACAATAAAATGTTTAAGAACTGACAATGGTGGTGAGTTTACTTCCAAGGAGTTTGACAGCTATTGCAAGGATGCGGGGATCGAGAGACATAAGACCACGGTTTATACTCCTCAGCAAAATGGAGTTGCTGAACGCATGAACAGGACTCTTCTAGAGAGAGCAAGGAGTATGCTGAGTAACGCTGGTTTGCAGAAGGAGTTGTGGATGGAAGCAGTGGCAACAGCTTGTTATGTGATAAACCGATCTCCATCGACGGCGATAGACTGCAAGATTCCGCAAGAGGTATGGAAAGGACACCCTTGTGACTATTCTAAACTCAGAGTGTTTGGTTGTGATGCATATGCTCTAGTGCCTAAACATCGGCGAACTAAGTTAGATCCAAAGTCTAAAAGGTATATCTTTGTTGGGTATGGTGTTGGAACAAAGGGATATAGATTGTGGGATCCTACTACCCGCAAAATCATCATCAACAGAGATGTAAAGTTTGATGAATCCTCTCTTGTACGGTTAGATGTAGATAGTAGATTGAAACAAGATGATGTATCTGATTTTCAGCACATTCAATTTGATAGCACTTCTAATGATAGTCATGATGACCATAGTTCAGATACTAGTAATGAACAGGTTTCAGAACATGAACAGGGTTCAGGTTTAGATCATGAACAGGTCTCAGATACTGATCGGCAAGAAGTTCCTACAGATGGTAGTCAACCAGAAACATCCTTAAGGAGGTCGACAAGAATCAAACGGCCACTGAGAAGGTATGATGATTATGTTACTTCAGTTGCATTTACTGCTAATGACGATGAACCTCTGTGCTATCAGGAAGCAATAGAAGGTTCGAAAAGTGACAAGTGGAAAGAAGCCATGAAGGACGAAATGATGGCCTTGAGTAAGAACGGCACATGGGATCTGGTTGAGCTTCCGAAAGACAGGAAAACTGTGGGATGCAAATGGGTTTTCAAGGTGAAATGGGGTGTGAATGATACGGAGGACAGGTACAAAGCGCGACTGGTCGCAAAAGGGTTTTCTCAGAAAGCAGGCATAGACTTTCATGAGATTTTTTCACCAGTTGTTAAAATAGTTTCAATTCGAATTGTGTTAGCTTTAGTTGCTTTGTTTGATTTAGAATTACAGCAACTAGATGTTAAGACTGCTTTTCTACATGGAGATCTAGATGAGGAAATTTATATGGAACAACCGGAAGGGTTTGTTCAACATCGCAATAAGAAATTTGTTTGCAGGCTCAAGAAGTCATTATATGGCCTGAAGCAGTCGCCTCGGCAGTGGTATAAGAATTTTGATTCTTTCATGTTGAGTCAGAAATATGTTAGAAGTGAATATGATCATTGTGTGTATTTCAAGCAATTGAAAAATGGCATGTTCATTATCTTAGTGTTCTATGTTGACGATATGCTTTTAGCAAGCAAAAGCATTGATGAAATCAACAGGTTGAAGACTCGGATGGCAAGGACATTCGATATGAAAGATCTAGGAGCAGCAAGACAGATTTTGGGCATGGAGATTTTCAGAGACAGGAGCAATGGTAAGCTGTGGCTATCACAACAGAAGTATGTTGAGAAGATACTTTTGAGATTTGGTATGAATAATGTGAAGCTTGTGTCAGTCCCTTTCGCTTCCCATTTCAAGCTTTCTTCGAGTTTATGTCCTAATACAGATGAAGAAAAGGATTATATGTCTCGAATTCCATATGCCAATGTAGTAGGATGTTTGATGTATGCGATGGTTTGTACTCGACCAGATATTTCACATGCAGTTGGGGTTGTCAGTAGGTACATGGCAAATCAGGGTAAAGAACACTGGTCAGCAGTGAAATGGGTGCTTCGGTATTTGAGAGGCACAAGTAGTTATTGTATCACTTACAATAAGAGTAGTGAATTTGTTTGCGGGTATGTTGATTCTGATTTTGCAGGTGATTTGGATAAGAGAAGGTCAACTTCGGGGTACGTCTTTACTCTTGCAGGTGGAGCTATTAGCTGGATGTCAAAGCTACAAAACATTGTTGCTTTATCCACTACTGAAGCAGAATACATTGCTGCTTCGCATGCTTGCAAAGAGGCAGTTTGGTTGAAAGGTTTGCTTGGTGAGTTTGGTAGGCTACAGGACAACATCAGGTTACTTTGTGATAGTCAAAGTGCAATACATTTGGCTAAGAATCCAGCCTATCATAGTAAGTCAAAGCATATTCCAATTAAGTACCATTTTGTAAGACAGGTTATCACTGAAAGAGGAGTCTCTCTTGAAAAGGTGCATACAAAGGAAAACTGTGCAGACATGTTCACGAAACCAGTTTTGTTAGAGAAGCTGCGTTGGTGTTTGGCTTCTCTTGGCTTGCAGAAAAAATAAATAATAAAGAAACAGGGCATCAGGCTAATTGTTGTCAAGGTGGAGATTGTTGAGATTTTTCAGTTTTATTAAAATAGGCAAAAATCTCAGTAGGTGACAAAAATTAGGAATTAGTTCCTAGATTAGCTCCAGTTTGTTGGGAGGGAGTTAATGCATCCTAAATTTGAGTTGAAAGGATTTATGAGGCAGTTTGATTCTCTCTGCTATATAACAGGTATTCATACGGATGGTTTGTGTGTGTGAATTATGTAATCTCCTGTTTTGATTAATAAAGACTGCCGATGCCTATGTTGTGTGGACGTAGCCCAGGAGGTTTGGGTGAACCACGTTAAACTCTGTGTCTTCTTCTGTGTATGGTTTTTTGTTGTGTATTAGTTGTTTAATGATTTCCGCTGTGATAACTCAGCCAGGATCTTTTTCTCCAAAGCCACTAGTATGGTTAATGACAACCAAATTAATAAAAATATTCTATAGCTTATGAGGGTCTCTTGGTGGGGGAGCTTGCTAGAATTGAGGTGTTGTTTTCCTACAAAGTGTCTCTGATGGGGGAAAACTTAAAATATTTGGCTTTTAAATTAAACCAGATTCCTACAAAAAGCGAGACTGGAATTGGCTACTAGTTAAAATTGAGAAGAGAATTAACCACTGGAGCTTCAAATTTCTATCAAGTGAAGGAATATTGGTCTGCATAAAATCAATTATGGTTGTTATTCTGGTTCACTGGATGGTCCTCGCCTGGGTCCCCAAGGGGGTTCTATCAAAAGTTATGAAACTATGCAATCACTTCCTTTGGGCTAGGAATGAGTAGGAGTAGGTACTCCCATGGGTTTCCTAGGACAAAATTTCTTATCCAAAGGAGAGGGGAGGGAGAATGTGACATTTCTTTGAATTGGAGATATTATTAATGTTATTATTGTTGTTTGTTAAAAAATCAATTGTGACAATAGCATGAAATAAAAGTCATGAATAATGAGAATGTAGTAATGTAAATAATAATTATCAATAAATGAATGTGGATTGGAAACACTTAGAAATTAGACACTTGCGAATGAGGTTCCAGATAGGAAATATTTTTCCATGACCAAAATTCAAAAAGGAATTTGGATAAACTTAATGGATGGGAGAGAAATATCCATTAATTGCTTAGCTATAGATATATGCTAAGTTTGGATTTGCATAAAGCTTCGCGGAAGACAAAAGTGAGATTTTATTTAGAAAAAGAGCCTAGGCTAGTGGTTGTGAAAGCCAAAAGAGGGACGCTACTAAAGAAAAAATCCATCAAGGAAAGAAGGCATAAAATTCCTACTACAAGGATCAACAGGTTGTTGATACCTTGCAAATTGAATCTCAGAACTGGGGTGAACTGAGAGGAAGCAGTTCTACGGTTGGGTGGAAATCAATGTATAATTTCCAGTGTGCTCTATTCACAGTATTTTTTGTGGGCTTGAGACTTGATATTTGGTAATATTGTTCTCACTTTTTTGTATAATAAAAATTCAACTCATATGTGAATTTATAACAATATTGTGTTCTAAATGTTTATGAGTATGTATGTACGTGGAAAAAGGGTAAATTTGTTAAGCTGGAATGCTCACTATAAAGATCTTAGAATTATATGGTTGTTGTAAGATCTTCCTTGGTACTACAAAACTGGAATTATATGCATGATCCAGTGAAAAATTGAATTTAAGTAGGATCCTTGGTTAGATGTTTGACACATCAATGTAACTGTAAGAATAAAATTAAGCTTAATCAATATTTAACTGTAGCAAACACAGATGCTAAGGGTAAAGAATTTAAGGCACTGTTGATAGAGAAATTTTAGATATAGAAATTTTAGATTACAGTTACAACTCTTATAAAAGGATTATTCCTCAATAGATAGCTACAACTAGTGTATATATATAGATATTTTATCAATAGGGGTAGTAGATTGTTCCATAACAAGTAGTTGCAAGTTTAGGATATTTCTAAGGAAAATATATAAATCTATTCATTAAATTGCTATGGTGGGGTTCTGAAATTGTATTTAGGTATAATAATGTATTGAGAGTGTAGTAAAATCATTTAATAACAATGAATAAGTTAATAATGATCCATAAAAGGGACGGAGACATGATGTCCAAATTAGGAACAATGGATTAGACCATAATCATGAAATCTTTAGAATTAGAGTTTAAAAAAAAAAAGTATTGGAAACCTAAACAATGAGAATTTGAATCATGAAACTTTATGCCTAAAAGTACTGCTAATTCTAGAAAATGAATTCATTAAGTTGATATTCCTATTAGGCATGTACAGCCACTAATGCAAATTAAATTGTAAGTGTAGATATATGAGTTTGTAAATTTGTAGCTAAGGGAGTAAAAATATGGCCTCCATTATATGGTATACATAATGGAAGTAATAGATGACCCTCATAGCAAGACTAGAAATTACTAAGCTGATATAAAATTAATGAGATAACCTATATCGAAAGCTTTGAAGATTTAGAAATTTAATTAATCATTGTTATAAAATATTAATAGAAGTTACCAATTAAAAAAAAACACTGCGGGTAGAGCACCAAAAAGAAATATAACCATAACACCTGAAGTATAAATATTAAACAGTGGGATATTTTTCCATGAATACCAATGCCAATTACTACAATGAGGTAAGCTTGGAAAATTCAGTTTTACAACCCAAATAATTATATACCAAACAACGAGAAGCTACTTATATGATGAATGGATACATAGAGATAATGTTAATTCAACGTTCAATACTACTAATTGGGTATGCATAGTACACCCATTTTTAATCAATAGAACATGAAGGTCTTACTAGCATACTATATCAAATTAATTAATTATGGTGGGACATATCTCATCGAATAGAAAAACCTAGGTCAAAAGAGAAAAACTATATTATTATGCCTACTCGATTTAGATTAGCTAAATAAAGTATTCAAAAGGACCACCATTCATTCATAAACATGTAACAGAGAGTAAACCTAGAAAAACTAAGAGTATATATATATTCTTGAAAATTTGATAGCATGAAAATAAGTTAAACAAAAAGATGTAGTGACCCAATTACAAGAACATTCCAACCAGAACAAAGTTTGACATCAAACCTATACACGTGAATTCTTTAATACAGTCTAAAATTCAAAGAAGAACTAGCATGTGCACCACTTTGGGTGAGTGAACAGATACCTTCATATATTACATAATGAGACTTAGATTTACACATGGAGCTTCCACATAAACAATATTATAAATAAACCAGAATATCTAGTCATTTTATACATTCTCCCCACAAGAATCGCATATAACACAAATTGGAGGCATAGTCCAGCGAGATCAAAAAAATTTCAACCATTGAACATAAGGAATAGCTTCATCATCTATAAACCTAGAACCATCAGAGAGATCAGAATTGCACCAACCTGAAACTTGAAAGATAGTGTGAGAAAGTTAATAAGGGGTTCACTCATTAGGTTACGAAGAGGGTTTAAGTAGTAACACAGCTCGTGCGTTCCTACAAGTGAGAAGAAATGTGTTAACATTAGAAATGAAGATATGCAGAAAAACAATTAACAAGGTGTACCAGCCATTAGTGAGACAGTGTCTCTAACCTGACTATGTAGACAAAGTTCTCCCTCACTGTAGATACATGTAGAATCATGACTAGAGGAATTATAAGAATGTTATTTAACAAGATGAAATAAAGGGTAATTATAGTAGAAAAAAAAAAGCAAAAAGGGTATACCTAAAACCAGTGACCCTACTGTTTGGAGGTAGGATTTCAACACTATAATCAAACTAAATCCCAAATTTGTACCTACACACCTTCAGCTAAAATGGTTAGTGGAGAGGGAAAAGCCAACAACGGGCACAATCAAGAAATTATAAAATGACTACTCAGTAATCATTACCAGAGAGAGAGGGTCCAAAGATCGAGGCGAGTGTATAGAACTGACCTCCCTAGAGAAAACATCCTATGCACGTAGTAACCAGTTAATTTTTTATTCTAGATTAGAAATCAAACAACTAGTGAGCTAGAGATCTGGCAGAGGAAAAAAAGTGATAACTTGCAATTTTAGAATGAATCGAAACTGGAACTATAAACCATGAAAAAATTACCTGACGATAATTCAGGAGCATAAAGGCTCAGTTTTCAATAAAATTAGATAAGGAATAGCTTGGAATTCATCTGGAGTGCCCAGAGTAACCAGGTAACCCCCCCTAACTCGACAACTGCGGAAATGACGAAGGGAAAGAGGCATCCAAGGGGGGGGAATGCGACAAGGGATTTCCATAACAACCTTGGTCATTGATCTTCAAAAATAAATATAGACCATTGAACATTTATCAATAAAATTTAATACACCATGTGAATGCCTCTATGACCCATGTTACAACTATTGAGGTGTCAGCAAAGGAATGGTGCTAACATGTAGAAATGATTTTTGGCCTTAACTCTGTCCTTATAAGGGTTAACAGACCACTTCAAGGCATTGTTGAGGCTTAGGTGGTGAGTGACCAGATTGCGTCATATAACCATTAGAGTTATAACATGAAAGGAAAGGCTTAACACTTGACATTGACAGCGGCATTAAAGTTAGGATAAAAATATTTAAAGGACCATATGTTATGATAATGGTATAGGTGTATATATATATATGCATATTTTGTCATGTACATAGTTTTAGATAGAGAAATATATGTGTGTGTATGTGTGTTTTATGATATTACACTTAGGTCCTAAGGTGCTTAATATTAATGTGTCTCAACCTTGGTAAATCAACACATAAACACTATACAAGTATGACAATTAATAAACACAGTCATGGAGAGAGAACCTTGGTACACTTGAATATATAATGTAATGGATAGGAACTTAAGTATTCTATACTTAGGAAAAAAAACTCACCCTAATATATTAGAATGGTGTGACAAGTATGTAGAGAAAAATAGGAATGACTAAATAATCACACATCATTTCTTCCTTTGTTCAGCTATATAAAATTTTATTTTTTTGGCAAATTTTGCCACAAAGCCAAAGACTACAATCTGCCAAATATCCTAAAGGACTCTAGACAGATGATAAAAGATAATTAAAGAAAACCATACAATGGATAAAAAATAAATGAAGACACTAGAAGGAAACCTGCTAAATACTTATGGAAAAGGAAGAAAGATGAGCATCTTGTTACATCAATGACATGAAAAAGTCATCATGGTTTCAGTGGGAGCTTCTCTAAGCAGCAAAGTACTCATCATGTCAGTGATAAAAAAAAAAATCAACAACATCCTTATATACATATAAGTTAAGTCATCAAGTGGAAATTAATGCAATCATCCAATCAATAACAGAAAAGAAGTAATATCTCAGAGGGGAAGCAGTTCCAACATTTCCTTGAAAATATAACATTTATTTTTAATTTTCTCTACAATAAATATTGATGGAAATAATGACTATGTTCAGTTGTAATTTTAAAAGGAAAAGTGTTTGTGGGATTTTATTAAGAAACATTATGAAATATATCTAATAAAGAAAAGGCATGTATTCTACAAAAGAAGGTACTCATTGTATGTAGAGAAGAAGTATTTATAGAGGTTCCAAAAATACCAAGACAAAAATAATGAAAATTCTCTCATGTTCACGTTCAGGACGAAGACCGAGAACAACAAATAAATACTCACATTGCCTCTATAGTTTCAAAACTAAACAAATAACCAACAAAAGGAGAATCAGTGCTAGAAATGACACCTAAAGTTCATGTGCCAATATTTTGATTGATGAAACATCTTGTGAATTTCATTACCCTTTCTTCCTTTATTCCCAAATTTGTTCCTATAAGAATTTTGAAGCAATATTCCTATTTTTCATTAACTATGTTACATTCACCTGTGGAAAAACAGGTATATAAACATTGATGCCAGATAACAAAAAATAATTATGATATAGAAGAAGCACTTTTGTAGAGATCCAATTTCGTTTAATTGGAGAGTCACTGTGAAGTTGATAGGATTCTATATTATTCAATAAAATAGGTGATATATTTGAGGATGAAAATGAGACCGCACTCATCATTGATGAGTACATAAAGAGTGTGGAAGCCCAAGAATTGGAATCTGATTTTGTATTGGGAGGAGATGAGGGGAAATAATGCATGTATCCAAAGGGGTATATGAATAGATAAGTTACTTTCTCATGCCTTACATGTATCCCCAAAGGAAATGTTGGAGTATGCACAACCTGCTCTTTAACTTTCCACGAAGGCCATGAAGTGGTAGAGTTGTGGATGAGAAGGTGACCTAGATGTGACTGTGGGAATTCAAAGTTTGGCAGTATCTCCTGTAAGATTATTCCAGAAAAATATTTTGAAAATCATAACAATTCTTACAATCATAATTATGAGGGTGTTGTGTGAATATTTGTAGAATCATGTAACATGTGAAGTTGGCATGGTAGGCATTACTATGCCCTCTAATTTAAAATCGAATGTGGAGTGTAGCCGACATGGTAGGATAGGTTACACTCAATTACAGAGAAGATTATGGAGACAATGAAAATTCTAGATAATTGAGAGGTTGATGTATGCCTACAGGTGATCAGTTTCAAAACTTTGGTGCTTGGTGTTACAATTACAACAAATATTCTATCAACCTTATTGAATGTGTGTGTATATATTAAAGATTGTTGTATATATGAAGCCATTGGCCCTTGTTCTACCATTATTCTGCCTCTTCTCTTCTCCTCAGTCATGGCATGTTCACTATCATTATGTCCCTACAAACCTTCATCAAAGCCTTAGTACGCACCCTAAACTTCGTCACCTTCCACTAGATCTTGATTCAAAATTGAAAACAACAAAAAATCAGTGCATGTGTTCGATTATTTATGGCAAGAAAATTGTACATCGATGAAACCTTGGCGCCCTAGTCTCAAAAATACATTAAATTAAGAACTCAACATTATACAATGGTGCACCAACTAGGTTGAACATTGACAATAAATGAAAATAATGGCATCAATATTTTATTACAGTGACAATGCATTGTGTAAATATTAGTGGTGTGTCATTACATATTGTGATTTATTGGAGAGAATTTGGAACTAGGATTACAAGTTATAGTAAGATCACAGGATGTGATGATGTTGCGCATGCACTTGAACTATTTACAATTGCACCCACTCTATCCATACCAAAAGCTATTTCAAGAGTAGGCTTGGAGGCTTCACAAATTGATTACTATGAGATCAATGAAGCATTTTCTGATGTCGCTCTTGTGAACTAGAAGATACTTGATCTGAGGCCTGAAATAGTAAATGTACATGGAGATGTTGTGTAATTGGGGCATCCACATGGGTGCAGCGGTGCTTGCATTATGGTCACACTTTTAGGGGTATTGAGGCAAAGGAATGGGAAGTATGAAGTTGTAGGAGTTTGTAATGTTCATGATGGAGCATCTACAGTGGTTATAGAGTGCATGTAATCATCTATTTTCGTGATCACTTAAAATAAGTATGAACCTCATTGTGAAGACATACTAATGGAAAGGTCATGTTTTTTGGAGACATAATTTATAGGATTTTCTTATTATAATAACCAAGAAGTCAGATCCTAGGGACTCATGGTGTATAGTCAAGTATAATAGTCATTGTCATTAGTAATTTGGTGTGGTATTGTTTGACCTGCCTTTCCTTTAGAACAATTGAGTCTTGAGGATGGAAGAGGTTATTTTTTAGAGGCTCAAGAGATTATTGCTTGAGTTGGGAATGCAAAAGGTTTCAAGATGTAGTCAAATAGTAACTTCTATTCATTTAATAAAATGTAGCTTTTTGGGGCATGCTCCTTAAGTTGTTGTAAATTTTTTTATATACTTATGATCAAAGCCCGAGTGATCAAAAGAAGTTAAGAGGTCCAATAAAAAATGGTAGCCTCAATAGCTCAGGATGCACAAATTCTCATTACATCCCTTCAATCTGCATATTTGTTATATGCTAATGACATTGGAAACAGTGCTTTAAGCATTTTCAATATGTATATATATGGAGATCCTTTGCAATGTGGGCGTAGTCCAATAGATTTCTAATGCATAGATATGGAGAATCTTATTCCTACTTTAATATGGTTCTTTAAAATGGATTTAATACTATCATTTTGTATTAAATATGCATCATTTTTTTAATATCAAGAAATGCTCAATATAATTCATTTCTCATGCATGCCATCCTTTATTTACAAAGTGTTCTCTAAATAATATTATTGCTTTCAAAGTGTTCTCATGGCCATATTTTGCACCACTCTGTTGTGCAGGTAAATCCCCTTTGTGGACAGAGGCGATCCCTCTAGCCCTAGGGTGGGTCTAGTAGCAAGAGGACATACTAATGCATCGATTCCTAGTTAATGAATGAAACTGAGTCGGGATAGATGTCCTACCTTTGTTCCAATGCAATTGTCATAGTTGTGGCAGCAGTCTCCTGATCTTTTTCCCGACACATCATGGTCCTTTAGCAATGGTACTCAGGTGCCTGCACAAGGATCGGAGGATGATAGCAACATACAAAAAAATATTTACATTCATAACTATCTAATTGGTCAAGGAGAATTAAACGTGTTGCATAATATTTAATCATATCAAACGCAAGACGAGAACCAAAACATCAATCATGTATAAATTAAGAGAAAGAAAGAGATTACAACCAAATGAGCCTTGACGTCGCAGCGTCCTTCAACGGGTTTAGTCCAACGCGTCTTAAGCATTCGTCGGGGAATTGGACTTGGCGAGGCAATCATCCTAGACTCTCTCTCGACAAGGGGTCTCTCTTTCTGCTCTATCTCACACCAACTTATTCAGACTATTTCAGCTATTGTACAACATGTTCAGCTAGCAGCATCTATGTGAGAGAGATGTACTTATAGAAGGGGAGGAGGAGGTTGGGATCCCTCATATGGTGGAAGGGAGGCCTTATCCTTTGGGAGGTTTCCCAAAT
The DNA here is from genome assembly GCA_034641835.2 of Pinus albicaulis. Taxonomy (NCBI): domain Eukaryota; kingdom Viridiplantae; phylum Streptophyta; class Pinopsida; order Pinales; family Pinaceae; genus Pinus; species Pinus albicaulis. Next base: position 292,602,180 of record CM076569.1, read on the forward strand.
GTAGGAAAAAAGAAGCCAAAGGAATATGTTCGACGTTATTCAGTTGAAAAACCCATGTTGACTCCAATGGGGAAGTGGTTGGCAATGGAAACTTTTCTTATAATTTTTAAGAACCTTTCCAAAAAAAGGTTGGTGTGGGCAGTCCACTGAGACAGAGCACCAATGGGCACGAGGCCATAACTGCCTACTAGTGCCAACCCAAAATCATGTGTTTTTGATGGTCTGTTCCAGGAATATTCAACAGAGGAAATGTTCTTCTCATGGAAAGGGATGCAATTACACTTTTTCCAAGGCATGAAACTATATAGAAGTCACAGAAATGGTCCTCCAATGTGCGGGATGGGGATTGTAAGGATGGCGACAAAATGCTATGTAACAAATGCCCCCTAAAGCATGAGTTGTGAGAGAGAGGGAGGACTGAAATTCTTTACGAGAACGCATTCAAACCAAACACTACCGTCGAAAGACCTACAAGTAAGAATACAACTTATATCTCTGATACATGAACATGTGTCATGGGTGCAGCCATCCATAATAGAGTACATATAAAACCGAGATATGAGGTATGGATGCAGTCATCCAACAAGAAGGATCAATAAATATACTAAGGTATGGTCGCAGCCATCCAGTCAAAAGAGTCATGCACATAGTCATGATAAACCATAATGATCTTGTAGCCTAAATTTTATTAGGAGAAACCCAGGGTCTTGCGCTCCATCTCGACTCGAACAAGTACAAATTCAAGCATGCGAATCTGTGAGTTGAAGTTGAACATGTAAGAAAGTCACCTGATTACCAGCCAATGATGTAAGTTGTTAAGAGGCACGAGAGAAACCACCAATAATGAAAATGGATCTCAAGGTAAAATTAGTACAATCCACAGAATGTGAACAGTGATCTAGCATCGAACACTCACAAAATCACTCGATCGAAGACCAATGATGAGGACCTGTCATCAAATGCGAAGAACTTTCCATTAAGGCATGCAAGCTCCAAGGTATCGAAAGGGAGTCTCTAGATTAGCTTCCTGGATAATGAGCTGAAGTCGACAGGAAGTGACCTGGTCAAAGGAGGACCATAATTTTTCCCACGTCATTGACATGAAACAGAGGAATAAGATGATAGTGAACCAGGACCGAATAGAGAACTACAGGGAGGTTGAAAACTACAAAGGCAACTTCTCTTGAACATATCAGCGACATGACTCTGAAGTTTGATAGTATTTGACATTAAGGGATCTGAGGGCATGATGACGTGGCAAAGAACATATGAGAGGTAAAAACAGATTACCCAAACCCATGGAGATAAAAATGATGAAATGAGATGTCCCCAACCCAACACGAATGCAGATGAGTGTCATGTTCAAGAGCGACATACTGCCAACAAAACTGAGAACTAGTTCTATTTTCCCCCACCATTGCTGGCGAGTACCCAAATTATTTTTGGAAACAAGCTTGAAGGGGATAGCATATGCCTATCATGTAATTTTTTCCTTCAGACAAATCCATCCTAGTACATTTTACGAGCCCTAGGAAGGAGAAACTCGGTTACGTCAGGATTGACTGTCATGGTGACAGTTTCTGATGTCATTTAGGTTTAACGAGTCTGACAAAGGAAGAACTCGACGTATTTTCATGTTTAGATAGTTTGAAAAGAAGCAGAAAAGAAAACTCCAGCAGTCCCTTTTCATACGTAGTCTCACAAATTCGAAAAGGTAGAAAACTATGTTTGAGAGAACCTATTCCTTTTTTGTAAATAATCCATTCCAGCCTAAAAAAGGGGTAAACTTATACTGGGTAGATATCCTTTCGCAATCATTTAACGAGTTCAAAATGACAAGAGTCCTGGCAATCTTTTCAATTTCTGAGAGCTAGAAAAGAGCTGAAAGATGACTCCAGGGGTGACTTTTTCATGTTTTTACCAGAGTCCAAAAAATTATAAAATACAACTCGTTACTTCATCGTTGTCACATCGATGACCTGCTGCTGCACAAGAAACACACATAATACCCATTTTTCGAAATAATATAGAAAAATAATTGAAAAATATGCTTTAAAACCTAATTAGGGTTCTGAAAATTTTATGAAATACCAAAAATGGTAAAAAATAAATTACTCTTCACTTTTACCTCTTGTGAGCAATTTGTTATTGTTTTTCACTGTGATTTTGCAGAGCTGACAGCGAGCAATCTGGAAGGCCAATCGCGAATCCATTTGTTCCAGGTAAGACCTCATAGAGCATAGTGAAGAAGTTGAGGAAGCCATGGGAAATGTGAGATGTATGGATGTTCTCAGGGGCTACAGGCTCAAGAAATTCTTCATGGCACCATGTCTCAGAGCTCAATCGGAGCTATTGCAGTACTTGATCAGTATCTGGGATATCGATTAGGAAAAATTCCTTATTCACTATCAGGAACTTGAGATTAGAGTCCTGGATATTTATTTCATAACTGGATTGTCACGAAGGGGGGCAGTACCAATCTTGATAGGTACTCGGCCCACAATGGAAAACATGAGTATGGTTATCGACAGTGTGTGCCGAGGAGCATGGAAAGGATCCAAAAGTGGGAAGGTGGATATCCAAACCATTCTCGATCTAGCACTCAGAGTAGTGTTACACACCATCACGCAAGTTGCGGGAGTTCAGGCTCCACATGAGGCCACAAAAACACAATTACTTCTTACAGTGTATTGCATGGCACCAACACTCTACAACTAGGTAGAGGCGGTAAAAATCAACATAAAACACCAGTTGACAAAATGAAATAATGGTAAGCTAAAGCAGTTCGGCTACAGGTCCATCTTGGTACCATTCATCCTGGAATGGTGACCAATATTCCAACGTTAGGAGGTGATAGTTTTGACACCACCAGCTGAGGAGCCACAGATGGTCCGTTGGGAAGCTTTGATGCCAAGGTCAGGGGGCAGTCAACAGACGTCCCAGAGACCGAAGTTTTTTGAGTGGCTCCACCGACAGCTAATCATCGTGGAGGACTGGCCCTATTCTGGTACGGACTTTTTCTGGTGATGCAGATCTCCCACTCCCGGTAGGAGAGGATTGGGATGAAGCATTGGGTAAGAATCATTTTTTATTTTGATTAGTATTATGATTTTTTTGTTATGCATGTTCTGACATTAATCCATGTAATTGCAGATGTTGGCCCAAAAAGACCTACAGGCATGTCGCCAATAGCACGGAGGATTCCTCGTGACTTTTATGTGGCCCCTCATGGTGAGGGAGGTGAGGAGGAGGAAATCATACGCAGCTTGGAGGGAATCTCCCATGGGATCCCTTTACACGAGAGATTTGATGATGTTCCTAGTGCATACCAGAGACACACTGTAGGGGTGTCAAACCGTGTTCACCGCTTATTGAGGTGGCTCGTACGGGTAGTGACGTGTTATCATGAGCGTCACGCCAACTAGACACCTAGGTTTTCATTTCTATATATTTTTTTAGAGACATTATGTCTCTAGATATAACCGAAACATACATATTTTTTGAACTTATAAATATATATATATATTCCTGTATGGATCTTGTCATGTGATGATGATGTTTTTATAAATTACGCAAATGTCTATCTAACACAATATTAGCTACCGTATCAGTTAATGCATTCATTCATCTAGGAATATGTTGATATGTAATGTAATCAAAATATCTTTCTAGTAAACAAACACACAAATACAACCTTAAGATGTGAGGATTTCTAGTAGAATAATTCCCATTAAGCCGGAGAACAACAAGTTGTGAGTCTAGGTTAACAATCAATGCACGAATGTCGAGATCAATGGCCTTGGTTAATAGTTCAATAATAGCACTATATTTAGTGACATACATCGTTGCCCGTACAAGCTATCTCAATAAGCGATGAACACGGTTCGATACCCCTGCATTGTGTCTTTGGTATGGGCGAGGAACATCAGGGATCCCATGGGATATTCTCTCCAAGTTGCATATGATTTCCTCCTCCTCGCCTCCCTCACCATGAGGAGCCACGTCAAAGTCGCGAGGAATCCTCCGTGCTATTGGCGACATGCCTGAAAGTATTTCTAGGCCAACATCGACAATTACATGGATTAATTTCAGGACATGCATAACAAAAAAAACATAATACTCATCAAAATAAAAAATGAGTCTTACCTAATACTTCATCCCAATCCTCTCCTACCAGGAGTGGGAGATCTGCATTATCGGTAAAGTCTGTGCTAGAATAGGGCCAGTCCTCCATGACGATCAGCTGTCGATGAAGCCACTCAGATAACTCTGGTATCCATGACATCTATTGACCACCCCCTCATCTTGGCATCAAAGCTACCCAACAGACCATCTTTGGCTCCTGGGCTAGTGGTGTCGGAACTATCACCTCCTAACGTTGGAATATTGGTAACCGTTCCAGGATGAATGGTACCAAGATGGACTTGTAGCCGAACTGCTTCAACTCACCATTCTTTCATTTTGTCAACTGGTGTTTTATGTTGATTGTTACCACCTCTTCCCAGCTGTAGAGTGTTGGTGCCATGCAATCCACTACAAGAATTAATTGAGTTTTTATGACCTCATGTGGAGCCTGAACTCTTGTAGCTCGCGTGATGGTGTGTAGCACTACTCTGAGTGCCAGATTGGGAATGGTTTGGATATCCACCTTCTCGCTTTTGGATCCTTTCTGTGCTCCTCGACACACTCTATCGATAACCATACTCATGTTTTCCATTGTGGGCCAAGTACCTATCGTGATTTGTGTTCAAGAGGTAAATCCCCTCTGCAGACAGAGGCGATCCCTACTAGCCCAGAATGGGCCTAGCAACAATCATAAACGCTATAGTGCAAGTTCCTAATTGTGAATAAATAGACCAATGATGGAGGCCTACCTGGAGTCCAACGCTACGATTCGAAGAAGAGGTGGTGCGCTCTCGTTCCTTCACCCTGGCAAGTCACGATCCTCACGATCTCTGCGAATAGACACCTGCACATGCAAAGAACAAAACAAATACAAGCATAGAATCCAGAAATGCACAACTATATATCAGTCAGAAAAGATATAACTCATCATAATCATCAATGAAAACTAGAGTGGAACCATAACAATAGTCATTCATTACAAATCAATCAAAAGAGATTACAACCAAAGTTCGATTACTGCCTTCCTCCTTCCTGGTGCCCTAATTGAATGCCTTCAGCAAAGCTCCTGTTTTAAGTGGGCTAAGCCTCTTGGGGCTCCCTCGACGATAGTCTCGTCATTGATATAATCTTGCAGAGAAGGGCTGAAACTTGCAAGATAAGGCCATAAATTACCTCTTGGGAGTTAATTACTGAGATTCAAGATTACGGGCAGAAGGAACCAGCTTGCAAAAGGGAATGAGCAAGTTTTTATAGGTTAAGGAAGAAGAGTTAGATCCTCATACCTTATGGTTGAGGCTCCCACCTCTATGAAGTCCTTCTGAGAGGTGGCAAACCACTTCCCCTACATGGAATTCCCAGAGCCAAACCACCCAACTCAAGATAGGTACCAGTTTGTGAATCTGTTGGGACAAAACTACCGCCATTTATTTTTTAAAAACACTCCTTAAATTGGCTGGCGCGACTACGACTCTGGAACAGAGCGCCAGTTGGCGCGGCCTCTTTGAAGGATTTTCCCCATTGGCGCGTGTTATGAACTCGCTTCCCGCGCCAACGCAAAAAGGGGAGTTTTGATGGTTTTTTGCAAGGAGATGTCTTCAGGGCAATTGAAGCTCATGTTCAGAGGAGTGCAATGAAGGTGGTTTCAAGGCATGAGCACTAAGCCACAAGCCAAGGAATGAGCCTCCAATGGGTGATGGGAATGTAGGGACTATGACAAATTACCGTGTAACAATTGTATTTCCCACTCTACGACAACTGTTGAGGAACAAATATCCCAGGACCTCAATTCCCAAGCTCCCCATTGTGAATAATGAATCTTTCCCCGATCGTATGTCCCGTAAAATGATCAAGTACCGCAATAGCCCAGCTGAGCTCTGAGACATGGTGCCATGAAGAATTTCTTGAGCCCACAGTCCCTAAGAACGTCCATACATATCACATTTCCCATGGCTTCCTCATCTTCTTCACTATGCTCTTGTTCTTTCCATTCGATTGTCATTTTGTTCTTTCACACCTGCAAAAACATTCATATGGTTGTCATTAGCCAAATACAATGCTTTTGGAATAGTTAAATTAGGCTCATTGCTTGAATTTATGAGCTTGAAATGGTTGTCGTAGTTGGCGCGACTATTTTAAAAACAGTCGCACCAATTGGCGCACCCCCGTTTGGAATTCAAGCCGATTGGCGCGAGTCCATGCCTGATACCCACGTCAACCGTCGTGCCCTAAATTTTTCAAAATCCCCCCATAGATCTATAAAAATGGGTTGCAGGTAATGAAAAATCTATCAAAATGCAGGGAAGGATATGAGTTCTTACCTGGAACAGACGGATTCGCAATTGGCCTTCCAGATTGCTTGTTGTCAGCTCCACAAAATCATAGTGAAAAACGGTAACAAATTGCTCACAAGAGGTAAAACTGAAAATTAATTTATTTTTTACGATTTTTGGCCTTTTATAAACTTTTTAGAACCCTAATTAGGTTTTAAAGCATATTTTTTTATTATTTTGTTATATTATTTCGAAAAATGGGTTTTACATGCATCTCTTATGTAGCGATAGGTTCTCGACGTGACGATGATGAAGTAACGAGTTGTATTTTATACTTTTTTGGACTCGGTAAAAGCATGATAAAGTCACTCTTCGCGTCATATTTCAGCTCTTTTTTTACTCTCAAAAATTAAAAAGATTGTCAAGACTCTTGTCGTTTTGAATTCATTAAACGACTGTGAAACGATATCTACCAAGTATACGTTTACCCCTTTTTTAGGCTGGAATGGATTATTTATGAAAAAGGAATACCTTAGCCTATCGAGACTAAGAGGTTCTCTCAGACACAGTTTTCTACCTTTTTGGATATGTGAGACTACCTATGAAAAAGGACTGCTAGAATTTTCTTTTCTGCTTCTTTTCAAACTCTCTAAACATGAAAAGGCGTCGAGTTCTTCCTTTTTTAGACTCGTTAAACCTAAATGACATCGGAAACCATCACCATGAAAGTCAATCATGATGTAATCGAGTTCCTCCTTCCTAGGCTCGTAAAATGTACTAGGATGGATTTGTCTGAAGGAAAAACTTACATGAAAAGCATATGTTATCCCCTTCAAGCTTGTTTCCAAAAATAATTGGGATACTCGCCAGCAATGGTGGGGGAAAATGGAACCATTTCTCAGTTGTGTTGGCAGTATGTCGCTCTTGAACATGACATTCATTTGCATTTGTGTTGGGTTGGGGACATCTCATTTCATAATTTTTTCCTCCATGGGTTCGGGTAATCTGTTTTTACCTCTCATATGCTCTTTTCCACATCATCGTGACCTCAGATCCCTTGATGTCAAATACTACCAAACTCCAGAGTCGTGTCGCCAATATGTTCAAGATAACTTGCCTCTGCAATTTTCAACCTCCCTCTAGTTGTCTGTTTGGTCCTGATTCACTATCATCTTATTCCTCTGTCTCGTGTTGATGATGTGGGAAACATTATGGCCCTCATTCGACCAGGTCACTTCCTGTCAACTTCAGCTCACTATCCATGAAGCTTATCTAGAGAATCCCTTTCGGTACCTTGGAACTTACATGCCTCAATGGAAATTTCTTCGCATTCGACGACATGTCCTCATAATTGGCCTTCAATCAAGTGATTCTGCGGGTGTTCAATGCCGGATCACTATTCACATTCCATGGATTGTACTAGTTGTACCCATAGATCCATTGTCATTATTGGTGGTTTCTCTCGTGTCTGTTAACAGCTTACATCATTGGCTAGTAATCAAGTGACTTTCTTGCATGTTCAACTTCAGCGCACATATTTGCATGCTTGAATTTGTACTTGTTCGAGTCGAGATGGAGCACAAGACCCTAGATTTTGTCTGATAAAATCTAGGTTGTGAGATCGTTATGGTTTATCATGACTATATGCATGACTCTTTTGATTAGATGGTTGTGACCATACCTGAGTCTATTTATTGATCATTTTTTATGGATGGCTACGTCCATACCTCTAATCATGTTTCATATGTACTCTATTATGGATGGCTGCACCCATGCCACATGTTCATGTAATAGAGATGTTAGTTGTATTTGTACTTGCAAGTCTTCCGACGGTGGTGTTTGGTTTGAACTCGTTCTCATAAATCATTTCACTCCTCCCTCTCTCTCAAACCTCATGCTTTAGGGGCAATCTGTTACACAACATTTTGTCACCATCCCTGCAATCCCCATCCCACACATTGGAGGACCATTCCCGTGACTTTTGGGTAGTGTCATGCCTTGAAAAAAGTGTCATTCCATCCCTTTCCATGAGAAGAACATTTCCTCTATTGAATATTCCTGGAACAGACCATCAAAAACACATGATTTTGGGTCGGCGCTGGAAGGAAGTTATGGCCTCACGCCCATAGAGAAATTAGCACTAGACCCCGTGCCCATTGGTGCTCTGTCTCAGTGGACTGCCTACGCCAAGTTGTTTTTGGAAAGTTTTTTAAAATAGAAGTGAACTTTCCATTTTCAACTACTTCATGAGCAAATTCAGCAAGGGTTGTTCGACTAAATAACGTCTAACACCTTCCTTTGGTTTCTTGTTTCCTACATTTGGGCAACCTTCCAAAGGATAAGGCCTCCCTTCCACCATACAGTACAAGGAAAATACCCTCTAGCAGAGGTTACAAAGGAGGTTTTTAATGTTACAAAATTGGCCAAAATTGTCAAAAAACATTTGCTGCAACATTGTCTCATGGTTAAAGAGGTTTGCAGAGATTTTAATGGAAATTAACAACTAAAAAAATGTAAGTACTATAGGTTATTACGGATGTTTTTTTCATCGGTGTGCTACTTCCGCCAATGCACACCCGCCCGTACATCTAGGAAGGTGGCTCAAAGGTCAAGGAGCATGCATCAATGTTAGGTATAAAACCATACAAATGCACCGAAAGCGTAGAGCACACATAAACCAAGCTTTCCAAATTTTTTGACGATGTTCTTCAGATTTGGATTCACAATCTAAAAATTTTAGCTTCTTTGAAACTTTGTAAGAAAATTTATAGCAAAAATGCCACAATGACCTGTTTGGAGCAGCGAAACCCTAGAATCCAAAGCTCTGATACCAAATGTTGTGTAACCAGCTCCAAAAATAGAAGAAAAGAGATATCAACGCCTTAGAAATGAGCCACTTCGAGGGGGAAACCTCCAATACATTACATAAATGAAAATTTCTTGGATGATACAATTTACAAAACCTCATTTCTATATATAGGAGTCCATGAGGCCATAATGTAATCCTAGTCCGACCTAACAATAATAATTTAAGGGCACAATAATAACAATATGGGGGTTGCAGGGGTACAATAATAACAATAAGGGGGTTACAATAACAACAGTAAGGGACTATACTAGTAACATAGGGACCTAACAATCCATGTGAATAAGAGTCCCCAAAGCTGTAATATTCGATGTGGGTGGCCTTGAAAGCATGTCAGTGAAATTGTTTGTGCTTCCCTTATTATATTTGATCACCAAATGAAACTGATTTAAAAACCACATCCACTTTTAATGATTGGTATGTTGTATCTTACTCTCGTCCTGAAAGTACTATAATGACCGATGATCTATGTGGAGTACTGTCTCCTTTCCCATTAGATAGTTCTTTCTCTTCTTGAAATCTTGCACCATGGCATAAAGCTACTTATTGTAGGTAGAGTAGTTAAGAATTTCCCCATGAAAAAATTTAGAATGGTAACATACAACTCCCATTGAATACCCACTCATATCTGTATCCACTTGGAAAGTTCGCCGCAAGTTTGGTAATAGCAGAATTGGTGTTTGACTGATCTTCTTCTTTAGCTCCTCGAAAGCCCTCTTATGACATTTTTCCCACTGGAAACTCTTTCCACTTGTTTTTATGGCATGGAGCAGTGCTGCTACCACTAAAAATGAGGCTACGAATTTTCTCAGGTACTATGTTGCCCCAATGAAACTCCTGACCTCATAAATATTAGTAGGAATTGTTCATTTCATGATGGCCTCCATATTGGAAGGATCTATCTTCAACTCTCCTCCATCGATCAAATAACCCTAGATAAACTAAATACTATTGCACAAACTCGCATTTCTTGAGATTTGCTAGCAACTGGTGCTTATTCAATGTCTCCAGAACCTACATCAAATGTGAAATATCATCGTCCCATGTAGCAATATATACCAGTATATAATCCAAATATAAAATAAAAAATGAATCTATAAAAGTGCACAATATATCATTCATCAATCTAATAAAGGTAGCTAGTACATTGCATAGGCCAAATGGCATGACTAACCACTCGTACAAATGTTTCCTGGTTTTGAAGGTGGTCTTCCATGTATCTTCTTCTTTGACTCGAACATGGTGATATCCATACTTCAAGTCAAGCTTGGTGAAGTATTTTTCTTGCTGCAACTAATCCAACTAATCATCTATCTTGGCTAGGGGGTATATGTTCTTTAGCATGATTTTGTTCAATGCCATGTAATATATACACATCCGCTAAGTCCCATCCTTGTTTGGCACAATGATGATGGGTGAACCACATGGTGATGTACTCGATCGAATGACACCATGTTCTAGCAGTTTCTACAATTGTTTCTTCACCTCAAATTATTCTATAAAAGACTAACTATACATCCCAATATTTGGCAATGGCAAGTTTGGAAATAGTTGGATTTCCTGCTCCACTTCCCTTTTAGGTGGTAGTCCTTTAGGCTCTCAGAACACATCCTTGTATTCATGTAGTGACTCCTCCACTTGTTGTTTTTCTTTTCTTAGGATACCCCTCCAGGGTTTCCTTGCCTCTTATTGAATCCTCTCTAGACTGAATTTCTCATCGAAATAATGAAACATACATCTTGTTGGAACTGATCAATTTATTGGCTTGGTTTCCACTTACCAGTGAAAGTTTTTCGTGCCTTTATGTGTGCTGATGATGAATTATTTTCCATCCTTGATGAGCTGAAATTGGTTGGATCTCCTCTTGAATATTGCATCATGCATGTACATGTATGGACTCCCAAACTTGAATCCACATATATCAAAGGGAACCACATCTAGATCTACTTCATCAATAAAATCAACACTAATAAAAAAATCTAATTTTACACTATTTTGTTACCTTCAAGTCTGTATCCTTATTTACCCATCCTAATGCATATGGGTTTGGATGATCACACTCTTCCAACCATAACTTCTTGACCAAATATGTTGCAATGAGATTCACCTGTGATCTTGAGTCAAATAGAGCATCAATATTTGTATTCTTGACCTGTATCTTTATATGTAAGAGTTTAGACATTTATTTCCCTTCATGTTGCTAAAGGGTAATTAGATTCACCTCCTTTTGTACTGATGTACATGCGATCTTCTCATCCACATCCAAGCTTCTTTCAACTTCGTTGATCGAATCAAAGGCCATGTGATTCTTCTTCTTGTTATCTTTCTGCTTTTTCTTCAGGTTTAGCTTTGGATCCAAATTGCAACACTTCTCCTCTATATAGCCATCAATGTTGCAGTGGTTGCAGTGGTTGCTAGGATATTTGTATTGGCATACTATGGCTACCATAGTCTTATATTTTCCCCCTTTTTTCTTCTTCTTCCCCTCCTTAGAAGTTTCTTATTGATCCTTTTGCTTTGATCCACTTGATTGTGCTCTCTTCAGGCCTATGTTCTCCAGGTATTGTGCCTGTACACAAGCCTCGTCCATCGATCTGGGTTTGAAAAACATCACTTACTCACACAGATGGTAGTGCATACCCCCCAAAATAATTTATGAGTAAATATGTGTTATTTTGAGAGATACCCAACATTATAGCCATTTTCTTGAATTTTGTGATGTACTCCTACACAATTTGGCTTGGATTTTACCTGAAGTAATGCTATCAGATCCATTGGTCCTCCACATACCCAATTCGATAAAACTGTGACTTAATGATGGTTTTGAAATCCTCACACTTAGTCACTAGAGGTTCTCCCTCCAACCTCAAGGTTTCCATGTGGCTCTCCCACTAGGTCAGTGCATGGCCCTCTAATTCCAACTGAGCGAATGGGATATTTTTCCCTCCATCAATGTGATGGACAATGAAATAAAATTTCAGTTGCTGCAACCAATGGTTCAACTTCACAATGTTGATTTCATCATGGTATGGATTGATATTGACCTTTGATTTATTTTTAAATAGGGACTGTGATTGATTCATGACACTCATACTGGGTTGATATTTTTCAGGTTCTTTCTTTGACTGGTTCTACATTTCTCCTTGATCTTTTGATCAATGTTTTAGTTTTTCATCTGCATTTGAACTACCATATTCTCCAAATTATCCCATATTACCATTCAAGGATGCCATGAGTAGTCTTACGTTACATTTGATATCTGCGTCTTTTTTTTCTAGCCACATAAGTCTCACCTCTGCAGGATCATGAGGCTTGTTTACAGATTCGTCGCCCATGATTAGGGTTTTACAATTTTTGGCCCTACTGATCAAGATCACTCCAATCTCCATAAAATAACCAAAGAAACTTGCTATGATACCAAATTAATCCGTAAAATGTCGTGGATATTCCACTAGATAGTTCGTCACAATAGATATGATAATAATATATTAAAATACTAAAAATTTACACTACCAAAATTTTATTAAAATTCTAGATTTTTAGATTTAAATGTAATTACTGAATGTGTGTGAATAGAAATTATGCAGAAAAGTAGAGAATGAAAAAATAATCTCTCACACACACACATAAGACACAAGATATTCCCCTTGGGAAAACCTGTTGGGAGAAAAACATAGCTGAAAGTTGAGGTTGGTTCGCTCTCTCTCTCTGTCTGAAAATATGGCCGTAGGTACAAAGAAGTGATGCTTGTGGCCCATGGGATGCTACAATTCACAAATAATCTATGTGTGATCTACCTCCTATCTCTCCTGGATATATTTTCTCAGCTATGGAACAAAATTATCTCGAAAGAATGGAATGCCTCTTCCTCATAGTGTCTTGCTTATAACACAACCTGATAGCCTGCTAGTGGTTAATTTTGACTACATCAACTCTTAACTAGAGTTGCAATACAAAATATTCTAGAGAATTTTACATCATATTTGTGTGGCTAGCCCCTTTTCCATGAATAATGTGGGCTGACATGACATCCTCCCGAAATATAGGTGTGAAAATAGGAAGGTCAATTTCTGAGTGACATAAATTTTGCATATAGTCTTTGATTGACATGCTTCTTGCGCCATTGGAAAGATATATGTGTGTAGAATAACATGAAATGGTGAAACACCACTAAAAAAAAAAAATTTAACCCAAAAAAACACCGTTTAATGCCTAAAAACACTCCTGGAAGGTTTCATACCCTGTTTTTCCAATTTGGGTCCCACCAGTAAAAAATGTCCCGTGATCTAATTAACCCACTTTCTCCACTCCAAATGAACCAAAATGGATGAAAAATAATGATCCAATCCTAATCAGGTAATGTTGTGAAACCCGCTCCAAAAATAGAATAAAAGAGATATCAATGCCTTAGAAATAAGCCACTTCGAGGGGGCAACCTCCAATACATTGCATGAATGAACAATTCTTGGACGATACAAATTACAAAACCTCCTTTCTATATATAGGAGTCCATGGGGCCACAATGTAATCCTAGCCAACCTAACAATAATAATTTAAGGGCACAATAATAACAATATGGGGTTATAGGGGTACAATAATAACAATAAGGGGGTTACACTAACAACAATAAGGGACTATACTAGTAATATAGGGACCTAACATGCCCCTCTCATTCAAAAAAGTGTTGTCCTCAATGCTTGAGTAGCTCTGGGTGCTTCTGTATAAAATTCTCATCCTCCCATGTAGAATCTTCAGTGGGTAAGTTCTTCCACTTGATGAGATACTCTGAAATTGATCGATTCCGTAGCTGTCGAGTTCTTGTTTCCATGATTGCTTCAGGTTCCAATATGATTTTTCCTTCCTCATCAAGTTCTGGAAATATTTTTTGAACTGGAATATTTTCACCTATAACCTTCTTTAAGCATGAAACATGGAAAACTGGATGCACTCGTGAAGAAGCAGGAAGCTCCAATTTGTATGCCATAGTACAAATCTTTTGCAACACCTTGTAAGGACCATAGTACTTTGGTGATAATTTATTATCCTTCTTAGCTTGCTTGAGGGACATTTGTTTGTATGGTTGTAGCCGTAAAAATACCCAGTCTCCTACATCAAAACTTCTCTCGCTACGATGTTGATCTACCTGCTGTTTCATTCGATTTTGTACCAAATTCAGGTTATCCTTTAAGAGCTAGAGAACTCCTTGTTGATGCTTGATGTGACCTTCCATTGCTTGAACCTTCGAATTTTCTCTTAAAAATGATGTGATGGATGGTGGATGATATCCATAAAGTGCCATAAATGGGGTCATTTTTGCTGTAATATGGAATAAAGTGTTATACCACCATTCAGCGAGAGGTAATCACTTGACCCATTGTGTTTGTTTATCAGATACAAAACAACGAAGATATCCTTCCAAATATTTACTATCTCAGCTTGACCATCGGATTGAGGATCATAAGATGAGCTATGAGCTAACTGAGTACCCAAACAAGAAAATAACTCCGTCCAAAAATTTCCAGTAAAAATGGGATCTCTGTTGCTCACAATAACCCTTGGGTTTCCATGTAGCTTTTGAATTGTGTCCATAAATGTAGTAGCAAATATACTTGCTTTAAATGGATGAGATAATGCATAAAAGTGTCCATACTTGGTAAGTCTATCAACTACCACCATGATGAAAAATCCATTGAAATCTCCTCCCAATGTTGACTTGGAATGGATAAAGGTTGTAGAAGACCTGGGGTCTTAATTGTCTCAACTTTATTCTATTGGAAAACCAAACATTCCACCACAAACTTTTGAATATTAGATTTAAGGCCATCCCAAAAAAATTCTTTCTTCACCATGTGGTAAGTTTTTAAAAATCTTGAGTGTCCTCCTAAAGGAGAAGTTTGCAATTCCAAAAGAATCTTTTGTTTTAGTTGGGAATTATTACAAAGATATAAGCGATATTTGTGCCATAAGGAATCATTTTTCCAACTAAATGTATCAGATGTACTAGGATTTTGCTGTAACTTTTGAATGAGTGTCCACACTTCTTCGTCCTTCTTCCATTCATCTCTTGCTTTGGTTATCCAATCTGGTTGGATAATAGAAATGGCACAAAGTAATGCTTCCACCTCTTCATTCTTTCTTAAGAGTGCATCTGCAACAACATTTAGCTTCCCTTTCTTTTAGATTATTTCAAAATCATAACCCAACATATTTTTGACCCATTTTTTCTGCTCTTCTGAAGATATTATTTGTTCCAAAAAGTGCTTAAGACTATCATGATCAGTTTTTACCTTGAAGTGTCTTCCCATTAGGTAAGTTTTCCATTTCTTTAGTGCAAGCAATATTGCTAACATTTCCTTCTCATAAATGGGTTTCTATAAATACTTTCCTTTGACTGGATGACTTTCAAAAGCAATGGGTCTTCCTTCTTGCATTAAAACAACACCAATTCCATTTCCTGAGGCATCACATTCCACAATAAAGGTTTTTGTGAACTCTGGTGTAGCTAAGATCGATGCTAGGCACAATGCCTCTTTAAGATGTTCAAAGGCCTTATTTGCCTCAGGAGTCAATGAAAATGCATCTTTCTTCAATAATGTTGTTAGAGGTGCTGCTATTCTCCCATAATTCTTAAAAAACTTGTCATAATACTCTATTAACTCGAGAAATCCTCGCAACTGCTTTATGGTTGTGGGGACTTTCCATTCTTTCATGGCTTTAATTTTTTTAGGGTCTACCTTAACACCCTCGTGAGATACAAAATGACCCAGATATTCCACCTCTTGTACTCCAAAGAAACATTTTGATTTTTTTGCATATAATTGTTTCTCTTGCAATAGTTTGAGTACGCTGTCAACATGTTGAATATGATCCTTCCAAGACCTATTGTAGATTAGTATACCATCAAAAAATACTAGCACAAATTTTCTAAGGAAGGGTTTGAAAATGGAATTCATCAACCCTTGAAATGTAGAAGGTACATTGGTAAGGCCAAAAGGCATGACCAAAAATTCATAATGACCCTCATGAGTTTGAAATGCTGTTTTCAGAATATCTTCAGTCTTCATTCTAATTTGATGATATCCTAAAAGAAGATTGAACTTGGTAAAATAAATTGCTCCATGTAATTCATCCAATAATTCGTCAATCACAGTGATGAGAAATTTATCTTTAACGGTGAGCTTATTGAGCACCCTATAATCCAGACACATGCGCCATGATCCATCATTCTTCTGTACCAATACTATAGGAGCAGAGAAAGAACTTTGACTAGGTTGAATTATACTAACCTCTAACATTTCTGTAATCATACATTCAATTTCGCTCTTTTGGAGGTAAGGATATCTATAAGGTTTGATGTTTGGAGGAACATTTCCTGGAATCAAATGAATAGCATGATCATGATCATGAATAGGTGGGAGTCCTTTGGGAGTTTCAAACACCTTGGAATTATTTTCCAAGACTTTTTGGAGATCTGCAGAAATAGATGATTTTTATGTTGGAGCTTTTAGTGAGCATAATTGTGCAATTACGCCTCGTTTTTCTTTCTTTAGAAGCTTTGTCATGACATTAGAGCTTATTATCTTTCCCGACTTCCCTGCAATACCCCATAATTTGACTTCCTTTCCTTCTGAAAAATTTTTCAAGAAAAGTTCTTGAAAATTAAAAGCTACCATCCCCAAATATTGTAACCATTGTGCTCCTAGTACAACATTAACACCTCCCATAGGAATGGAAAGAATTGGACTATTCAATACATATTCCCCCATGGTTAGCTTCATATTATGGAATTTTCCAGAGCAATTTATAGTTCCTCCATTTGCAACCATCACTTGACATTCTGGTGCTGGGTATACGAAACAATTCAATTCCCTGGCTACCTTACAATGAATAAAATTATGGGTAATACTTGAATCAATCAAAACTACTACCTTTTTCTTCTTGATATGTCCTTCTATCTTGAGAGTTTGAGGAGTGGTAATTCCTACTAATGCATTACACGATATGGTTAGAATCATTTCATCCTCTTCTAGGGCTGGTTCCTAGTGTATATCCTCTTCTTTTGAAGATTCTTGTTCATTTTCTTTTTCCCCTTCACAATCTATGTAAAATAATTTCTTCTCAGCACACTTATGACCTTTAGTGTATTTTCTATCACAACTATATAAAATCCCTTTTGCTCTTTTTTCTTCCGATCGTTGTGGTGTAAACCTTGTAGGTTGTGGAAATCTAGGAGTAGCAACACTTCCATCTTTATAGAATTGAGTGGTAGGCTTCCTTGTCGCCATAATTTTACATTCAATTTTTCTTTCCAACCTTAATGCCTTCTCTAATGAATCAGGTTCCAAAACTCGAACTTCATGTTGGATGTTATCCTTTAAAGTACCTATGAAGAGATCAATCCTGTGTCCCTCTAGAATATCAGTTACCCTTATATTCAATTTTTGGAAGTCCTCAATGTGCTCCCCCATTGAACACTTTTGTTTGATATTTATCAATTGGCTAAGGAAAGTGTTGCTCTTTGTATCCTCATAATGTACTATCATTTCCTCCGCAAAAATTGACCAAGTGACAATTTTTTTATGGGAGCAAAGCCATCAATACCATACAAATGTATTTTGTTCTAAATGTAATGTTGCAATGCGTACCTTTTTTGTGTTTTGCACATTATTGAGATCAAAATATTGCTCCATCTGTAGTATCCATGTTACAGGATCCTTTCCATCAAACTTCCTCATATCCATTTTTGGAATATGGTGGTTCTACCATCCAACATTAGAGTTTATGAAATCACGATTAACATTTATTTTTTTCTCATCATGAGTTTCCTCCACTATCTTCTCACCATTAGGAAACATTTCTTGTATCAACTTTGTCAAACCTTCCATCTCTGCTTTTAGATCATTCCTCATGTTTTCAATCTTAGCTTCCATGTCATCCATCTTAGATTCCATTCCATCCATCTTAATTTCCATGAAATTCTTCAAGCCATCCATCTTAGATTCCACGTATTTCTTCAAACCATCCATATTAGTTTCCACGCCTTTCTTCAAAACTTCCATGTCATTATTTGTTTCTCTTTGCGAGAGCAAAATTTGTTGCACTTGCTCTTGTAATTTTGATATGTCATGTTGCCATTCTTCGTCTTAATGAGTCATAGTAGAGCCTTATAAAGGCTTAATGGGTGTTTAATTCTATTTAGGGGCCATTTTAGAATCCAATAATGATATCTATTCTACAATATGCCCTTGGAATCAATTCAAATTGATTCTTCAAACAAGACTTATGCAATTTGGAAAAAAATACACGCCTTTTACTTGCGTTTGAGGAGCTTAATATTGAAATTGACTTATCTCTATACTTGTAGATCCTCAATATATAAAATTTTGCCCTATAGTATTCCTCTGAAGCTTCTTTCAAATTCCATAGGTCTGACTTGATTTGGATTCTTCAAGGCAAAGTTATGTACAATCTCCCACAATGACCTAATTAGGGACTGGTTTAGTAGAGCGAACTTGTACAACTTGCCATGTGTCACTGTTTGATATGTTGGCTCTAAATGTTATAGAAAGGAAACTACAGTCTATGTACTTCTAGACACTTTTTACAGAATTCCAATCTAATTCTCAGAGAGAGAGTTATGAAGATCTTCCCACGATCACCTCTTTTAGATGAAATTCGGGAGCTTGAAAAAGACCTAAATTCCACAAATCATATCTCTGAAAATGTTGTGAAAGAAGCTCTAAAATGGTTTGACCATGTTTCTTAGGATGTCGGATTCACACTGTAAAAATTTTAGCTTCTGAGCCTTCGTAGAAAAAATGTTATAGTGAAAATTGCGCGATGACCTTTTTAAGTGAAATTCAGGAGCCTGCAAAAAGCCCTAACTGCCACAGATCATATCTCTAAAAATATTGCAAACCAAGCTCTGAAATTTTTCGACGATGTTCCTCAAGATTTCAGCTTCGCAATATAAAAATTTCAACTTCTAAACCTTCGTAGAAACAAAGTTATAGATAAAATTCCACGATGACCTTTTTGGAGCAGTGAAACCCTAAAATCCAAAGCTCTGATACCAAATGTTGTGAAACCAGCTCTAAAAATAGAAGAAAAAAGATATCAACACCTAAGAAATAAGCCACTTCGAGGGGGAAACCTTCAATACATTACATGAATGAAAAATTCCTGGATGATACAAATTACAAAACCTCCTTTTTATATATAGGAGTCCATGGGGCCACAATGTAATCCTAGTGGGGCCACAATGTAATCCTAGCCGACCTAAAAATAATAATTTAAGGGCACAATAATAATAATATGGGGGTTATGTTATTGCCTAAATCTACCTCAGGCTGAAGGAAGGCAGAGTTCAGAGTAACATCAAACCACGCTCAGTCTGGTAGCTAGCCCTACCAGATCAGGAGAGGGCTCTCTCCGGGTCAATCTCAGCAAATAATGAATAATAAGGTTTGAGATGATTGATATAAAAACTAATTTTAAGCTAGATATATAGATAAAAGGATTTGATTTGATTTTTGAGGTTTTTGTTGGAATCAAAGGGAAAGTTAGTTTTGGCCTCGGCGATAAGGCCTAGTTTTTGAAGAGTTCTGATTGGGGCAAGGAAGGAAATCGTTTTGATGCTTTGGATTTAATGAATGGATGGTCAGACTGGTCAGGATCTGAAGAGGGCAAGAGGTTCTCAAGAATCCTCTTCAAACAGATGAAAACATGGAAAATTAAACAAAATTTCAAGGCAGAGCACTGTAGTCTATGAATTCTACCTTTATCACTTATTTGTTTAATTTCAGAAGCGAAGAGAAGGGAAATGATACACTTAAAACATCAGTGAACTTAAAAATAATATGGAGAAAAACACCATCAAAACACAGAGCCACATGGATCCCAAAGAGTGCTGCAAACCCTGGTCTATTCCTTTGCCAAAATTGCAGAAATGAAATGTACAATGAAGTGCCAAGCTATCCCAAGTGTCCAACCCTGAAAATGACTCAGAAAATACATGATATAGACAAGCCTAACTCCTCCCCATGCCTCTAGGGGTCGAGCTCATCATTATAGGAGCTGTTTCAACCATATCTAAACAAGGAACTCAAAAATAGGCAATAAAACCACTTGTCTCTATATGCTAGGAAACTGATTCATTCACTTGGTTTTCACTTTTTTTGTGAATGAATCTACATGGATAAGTAAAAATGTGCCAAAATTACATCAAAGTCATCAAATTACATCAAGATAAATCAGGATTTACATGAAAAAGTCAAACTGGCCCAAACTAGGCGAAATTCTGAGCTGTGGAGTGAAAAATAGGCCAAATTTCCCTATGCGCCGCGCCTGAAATCTGTATGCGTAGCACAATTCTTCGTCTTAATGAGTCATAGTAGAGCCTTATAAAGGCTTAATGGGTGTTTAATTCTATTTAGGGGCCATTTTAGAATCCAATAATGATATCTATTCTACAATATGCCCTTGGAATCAATTCAAATTGATTCTTCAAACAAGACTTATGCAATTTGGAAAAAAATACACGCCTTTTACTTGCGTTTGAGGAGCTTAATATTGAAATTGACTTATCTCTATACTTGTAGATCCTCAATATATAAAATTTTGCCCTATAGTATTCCTCTGAAGCTTCTTTCAAATTCCATAGGTCTGACTTGATTTGGATTCTTCAAGGCAAAGTTATGTACAATCTCCCACAATGACCTAATTAGGGACTGGTTTAGTAGAGCGAACTTGTACAACTTGCCATGTGTCACTGTTTGATATGTTGGCTCTAAATGTTATAGAAAGGAAACTACAGTCTATGTACTTCTAGACACTTTTTACAGAATTCCAATCTAATTCTCAGAGAGAGAGTTATGAAGATCTTCCCACGATCACCTCTTTTAGATGAAATTCGGGAGCTTGAAAAAGACCTAAATTCCACAAATCATATCTCTGAAAATGTTGTGAAAGAAGCTCTAAAATGGTTTGACCATGTTTCTTAGGATGTCGGATTCACACTGTAAAAATTTTAGCTTCTGAGCCTTCGTAGAAAAAATGTTATAGTGAAAATTGCGCGATGACCTTTTTAAGTGAAATTCAGGAGCCTGCAAAAAGCCCTAACTGCCACAGATCATATCTCTAAAAATATTGCAAACCAAGCTCTGAAATTTTTCGACGATGTTCCTCAAGATTTCAGCTTCGCAATATAAAAATTTCAACTTCTAAACCTTCGTAGAAACAAAGTTATAGATAAAATTCCACGATGACCTTTTTGGAGCAGTGAAACCCTAAAATCCAAAGCTCTGATACCAAATGTTGTGAAACCAGCTCTAAAAATAGAAGAAAAAAGATATCAACACCTAAGAAATAAGCCACTTCGAGGGGGAAACCTTCAATACATTACATGAATGAAAAATTCCTGGATGATACAAATTACAAAACCTCCTTTTTATATATAGGAGTCCATGGGGCCACAATGTAATCCTAGTGGGGCCACAATGTAATCCTAGCCGACCTAAAAATAATAATTTAAGGGCACAATAATAATAATATGGGGGTTATGTTATTGCCTAAATCTACCTCAGGCTGAAGGAAGGCAGAGTTCAGAGTAACATCAAACCACGCTCAGTCTGGTAGCTAGCCCTACCAGATCAGGAGAGGGCTCTCTCCGGGTCAATCTCAGCAAATAATGAATAATAAGGTTTGAGATGATTGATATAAAAACTAATTTTAAGCTAGATATATAGATAAAAGGATTTGATTTGATTTTTGAGGTTTTTGTTGGAATCAAAGGGAAAGTTAGTTTTGGCCTCGGCGATAAGGCCTAGTTTTTGAAGAGTTCTGATTGGGGCAAGGAAGGAAATCGTTTTGATGCTTTGGATTTAATGAATGGATGGTCAGACTGGTCAGGATCTGAAGAGGGCAAGAGGTTCTCAAGAATCCTCTTCAAACAGATGAAAACATGGAAAATTAAACAAAATTTCAAGGCAGAGCACTGTAGTCTATGAATTCTACCTTTATCACTTATTTGTTTAATTTCAGAAGCGAAGAGAAGGGAAATGATACACTTAAAACATCAGTGAACTTAAAAATAATATGGAGAAAAACACCATCAAAACACAGAGCCACATGGATCCCAAAGAGTGCTGCAAACCCTGGTCTATTCCTTTGCCAAAATTGCAGAAATGAAATGTACAATGAAGTGCCAAGCTATCCCAAGTGTCCAACCCTGAAAATGACTCAGAAAATACATGATATAGACAAGCCTAACTCCTCCCCATGCCTCTAGGGGTCGAGCTCATCATTATAGGAGCTGTTTCAACCATATCTAAACAAGGAACTCAAAAATAGGCAATAAAACCACTTGTCTCTATATGCTAGGAAACTGATTCATTCACTTGGTTTTCACTTTTTTTGTGAATGAATCTACATGGATAAGTAAAAATGTGCCAAAATTACATCAAAGTCATCAAATTACATCAAGATAAATCAGGATTTACATGAAAAAGTCAAACTGGCCCAAACTAGGCGAAATTCTGAGCTGTGGAGTGAAAAATAGGCCAAATTTCCCTATGCGCCGCGCCTGAAATCTGTATGCGTAGCACAAGTTTGGCCCAAAGTCAAAACTAAGTGCAGGATATCTCGTTGGAAATCCCTGCCTATCTACTTTCCAACCTGAGTGGAATTTTTGGATTTGGATGTCATTTTTCCCTCGAAAAATCCAATCTCCCAACACTGCTTCCTGTGGGTGAAAAAAGTGGCAGAAAGGCCATTTTTGAAGTGTTTTTGACCCTTTAGGCAACCCAAAACTTGATGAAATCCTTAGGTAATTCATGAGAATGCTTAAATTTTCATAGAAAATCCAAAAATGTAAATTTTTCCTCCTGAAGAGCTACCAATCATAAGCGCACGCCAAGTGGCGCTACGCGTCGGGCGGAAAAACCTGTTTTTAGACCAAAAATTTCAAAATTAACAAAATTTTTCCCAAATTTCTTGAAATTTGGGTTGGAGGTTCATAATCAAGTACCATGCTCATAAAAAGAAGCTTCAGCCAATATTTGGAGCCGATCATGCCTTTTACGACGCTTCAGTGCCCTCCTTAGCTTTGCTTTCAAGATCTTCATGCGCGCTTTGCAAACATGAGTTCGCACCCAATAATGGTTCTTCATATGTCTGAGCATGTAATTTTCCTTATTTTATTTTTCCAATAGCTTCTCAAGATGAATATTGACCCTTTCGAGCCAAGTCTCTCGGTCAACCTCAATCTCCCGCTCAATATCTGTCATCTCAGCTGGGTCTCTTCGGGCAGCTTGCCAGTTCTCATGAATGTTTTGTAACTCCATGACTGTTAGATGATCTTCTAGTTGCTTATTCTGCTGCTCCAAGTAATCAATCACCCATTGGGCTTGTTGCAGCTTGATGGACAAGCTTGCTATTTCCGCCTTCTGCTCCTGCACGATTTCCTTCAGCTTTGAGCTAGGAGAGCTCAAATCATCATCAATAAGTATAAATTCAGTGTCTTGGCCTCCTAAAGGCCCCTCATCCTGCATAGGATTCTTTCCTTTGTCCTGTACCTGTGTCGTAGGTGAGACCCCTTCCACCCGAGGTGGAGATAGTACTCGCTGAACTGCTGATGACGGTGGCGAGACCCCTTCCACCCGAGGTGGAGATATTACTCTCCGTGCTGCTGCAAATAAGGCTCTCGTGCCTCTCTGATAAGTAATAACTACTGGCACACTGATAGGCTCTGTCTCGTGACCTTAAGGCTGATGTGAAGATTCACCGTGCTCATGAACAACCTCCTGGTGAACTGCTGGAGCTGAAAATAAATCATGGGCAATGAAGTCTTCCCATGTGATACCCTGTAGGCCAAGCTGATGCAACACTACAATTTTGATTAGTGCATAGTGGTAAATGCTATTGTACTGCTGCTCAGGAGTCTTCTTCTACACAAGAACTGTCATTCTCTCAATGTTACGACACATGAAATATGGGATATTCATCATTCTTACTCGGGTGAAGTGCATCAATAACCGAATGTGATATGCATAAAGGCGTGAGAACCGGCCTTCACAGTTGAAGTATCTGATGATGAGTTTCATTAAAGGCGCATAGGATTCCCTCAAAAATCTGAAAGGAAATACTCGGCTGAGATGTCTCACATAGATGGGCCTTATGTATGGTTCATAAAACATTCTGTCCACCTGTTGTCTCTTATTCCACTGTTCACCCACATTAGGTATCCCGGTTGCCTGTGAAATGGTTTCTGGTGTCAAAGTGAAATTTACACCAGCAAGAGTCACCTGGCCATCATGCAAATGTAATACGAACAAGCGAGCCAACTCCTGATGATAACCAACTCTAGCAATCAATTCACAATACTGAAAGCATGACTGTTGCTGAAAACATGAAATGGCAAGTGGGCAGACTTGTAATTTAGTCAATGAGGTGGGCTCTTCTCTAACATGTTTGCCCCCTTTACGAGGCCTTCTCAGTGCATGCAGCTCAGTGGTAGAGTCACTATCTCTGTCATATGATGAATCTGTGTCCGTCTCCATGGTGTTGCAAGATATATGTCAAGTGTATGTTTGGTTTGTTGAAAATGAGAAATGAGAACTTGGTGTCTTTGTCTCCAATTGCCAAAATATTGCCAAGTAGGAAGGGACTGTGGTAAATATGGACAGTGGGTATAGTGGGCTGTGGAAAAATATGGTTCAATCAAGTGACGTTTACAATGTGAGGACAGTCACTTGACTGTTTGGGAATTTGGGATTTTGGGAAATTTTACCAATGACATGGAGAAAGGGATAATGATAAGGAATGGAAGGATTGAGGGATATGGATAAATAGGAATAAGTGATATAAGCGGTTTGGGATATAAGGGAATAGGGGAGGGATTATAATGATTGTATATCAGTGATGGGAAAGGAGTGAACAATGTGGGGGATTGGCACCAAGATCAAACTTTAAAACTCAAATTTCAAACCCTATAAGAGCCATTTCTAACAAGAGAATAGGGTTTATGTTTTCAAAATTAAAAATATTATATTCTTCCCTTCCCAAACAACACCAAACTCTGTTTAATAGCACATACAAGATGATTGACTTACTTGGAGCAGAGGGACCAAGAAATTTGGAATTTCATTTGAAGGTAATGAGAAAACTTGGTGTCGTCTCTGTGCGCAGTGCAAAAAACCCAGTGCACCGCACCTGCTGTGTGCGCCGCACTAGTTTAAAAATGGACAGTGGAAACTAGTCTTATGCGTCGTGTCTTTCTAGTGCGCTACGACTACCTCCCAACGCGCCGCGCAACAGATTCAACACACAGTCGGTCCTCCAAAACCCTGTTTTCGCTCCTCCAAACTTCAACTCGACTTCTCTCTTATCTTTGACGTGCAAATGAAATTTGAAAGTGGAAAATATCTTATATAGCCATGGATTTTGATTTTTTTTTTGAAATAACCCATTTTCTTATGTTTTGGCTTTGGCACTTTTCACTTCTTAATGTAAACTCTATTTTTGGTTTGTTTCCTTTGAATTTTGAGCTGAATGAAGAAACTTTTGTCAATTTTTTGCAGGGATGACTGGAATTAGATTTAGCAAAGGTGACCAGGGCTGCGCCTAAACATCTTCACAACTGAAAAACTTTGAAAATATACATGGTATTTATTGCAAACGAAAAAACTGACGATTTTTCTTCAAAACAGAGTTTTGAAGAAGAATCATGATTTAACATTATGACAATGAAATTTTTGAAATGAAGACTTATTTTGGACCTCCCTCTGGCCTGCTAGCATTATTGGACACTTTTGAAGACAAAATTTGCGAAACCCTAGACCTAATGACTGAAATGACTCTTTGCTGACCAAGGGACCAAACAGGACTGTAAATGACTTTAAAATTGATTTTGATGAGTAGACACGGACCAGTAGGTACAAGACATGAGGGGTATGAGTAAAAATCCTCCTACCGTCAGATGAATGATGCCCCTAGCGGAATGCAACTGAGTGAACTGAGTGAGATACCTAAAATGAAATGCAAAAAGAGAAATTTTGATCTCTGACGGAGGGATACAAAGACCGACTCTAACAGGTTATAAGGGTATAATAATAAAATTAAGGGGGTTACAATAACAACAAGAAGGGACTATACTAGTAGTATAGGTACTTAACAGGTAAAATATGATAGATTTAGGAAAAAATCTTGGAGTGATTTTTGTCTTTCATAGCTTTCATAAAATTTTATTTGTTCTAAAACAAATATTATTTTATTGTTGTTAGCCTACGACCAAGAGGAGGCCATTATAACAATGATTTGGCTTGCCTTGTAACTTGTATCATTATGTACTTTTGTGAATTACTAGAACTCTAATATGGACTTCAGTGTTGAGAATATTTGTGTATGATCAATTTAATGTATTAGAGTGCAGATGTAAATTCAATGTCTGTGTGGATGTGAATCATTGTGTTAGTTTATTTAGTTTATTTCCTGAGTGATTTGCAGTCTAGAAAATGGAAAACAGAACCTGAACTCTACTGTGAAAAGAAATGATATCATGAACATCACAAGAAGGACTAATGGTTGGAAGGACAAGCTTACATTCCACCTGTAAAGTTGGAAAATATGAAATCATTCCATGCAGAAAGTGTGAGCAAATGAGAGGAGATGACATTGCATGAAAACCACCATGATTTCAACGTGAGGATTTAATGTTGCATGTATATGCCATGATGGAGGAGTGGAGGTATACCAATACTAAGGTGCATTCTGGTTTGCATGGTAGTACGAGTAACGTGCACCTTGCATGCCCCGCTGATATGACTGGCACCCTCGAGGCCTCCTTTTATTTATGAAACAGAGTTGCTTTGGTCCTCCTTCCTCACCATGATATACAAATTTGAAACCAGGTAAGGAGGTGTTAGTGTCAGTCTTTGCAGTCTTCCACCAGTGATCAAATGTGCTCTTATAAGATTTTTTTAGGGGTCTTGATTTTTTTTTCCATTTAATTAGGTCTTTAAGATAGAAATTTGGTCACTAATTAGGGTATTTAGGTTATTAATACTCCTTTCACATCCATGGTCAATTAACATCATCATGGTCAAGTCATTCATTGTTGAAATAATCCCATAGTCATCATGGTCATCATTCAACTCATTCTTCCATGTTGTGTCATCATTAGGTCATAGGGTCAAAATCATGAAACTTGGTCACTTCACCATCAAATTCATATTTTGAAGGAGTAGTAGTAGTCAAAGGTTTTCAAAAAAGGTTTTAAAATCATGTTTCATGAGACATCTCTCTACCAAAAAACTCACTCCCACTCTCACAAATGCCATTTCATGCCATCAAAAGACAAGTTTTCCTCTTGTGCTGCGCTTTTTCCAAAGGGAGTTGTGTTTTCCCAAGGGTTCCAAATCATCATTGTAGAAGGTTTCTTCAACAATTTCATGTTCCAAACTATCATTTTCAAGTAAGTAGTTTTATGTTTAGCATATTTGTTTCTCAGTTGTGCTTGGAAAGCTCATTTCCATCTCCTAGGGTTTTGAGGGCATTTTTATTGGTTCCATGGTTAAATCATCAACAAAACTTGTATCCTAATGCTCTTACACCTTCCACTATCCTTAATATACCTTCCTAAACACTTCCCATCACTCCTATCCTTAAAAATCATCATTTTTCCTCAAGCCCTAGCCTATTGCTACAATTTGACACTTTTCTAGACTAGGCATGTGTTTTTCCCTTTTGGACCCCTTTCCCTCACTCAATCCTTGAAATTCCACTTTCACCTACTTTATAACATCCCTCCCTACCTCCAAAATTTTTCCTAAGACTTTAGAAGCCACCTTTCTCCTCTATTTCCCTTCATTCTTATAAATTTCCCAAATCCCCTGTTTTGCCTACACTAAACCCTAATTTCCTCTCCCATTGAGCTAGGGTTTTCTATGGAATCAGAGACATCTGAGTAGAGGAAGCATAAGGGAGGTCATTTCAGCTCATAAAAATCATATCTCCATCATTTTTTAGGAAGTCATTCCAAGGGATAAATCATTCACCACACATAGGGCCAATTTTGCTTCAAAGTATGTTTATTACCAAATCGAGATTAATTTCACAAAAATGGAAGAATTTTTTGTTAATAATATACCAAGGAATAAAAACCTCCTTTAGGTTCTACATAGGTGTTATGGTTTGGGAGAAATTTCAAAATATAGTTTCTACAAGAGAGTTGAAAAATGGATTTTTCTCCCTGATGGAGTGTCCAACTGTCTTTCTTGATGAGTCAAATGATAACTAGAAAGAAAGAGATTACCAATGAGCTATCATGAGCTCAATTGGGAGTTTGGGAAGGTCTCCAAAATGGACCAACAACTTCATGCTGTGATTTTCCTAGGGACATGCTGCTCTTTTTGAAAAATATTGGGAGAATTGATTTTTGAGGGGATATACTTGATCATTTTGAGTGCTTGATAGGTCCATGGTGTAGCAGACAAAGAGATATTTCCAACGAGATATCATGAGTGAAATTTGGAGTTTGGTAGAGCCTCCAAAAGTGATCTACAAGCTCCACACTACGCTTTTTCCCTAGGCACACTGCGCTTTTTCCAAGTACGCTATGCTTTTTGCAGTTGACCAATTTTTCCAAATTTTTCTAGTTTGATTAGTTGATGCATGAATTAAGTGTATTTTTACTGATGTAATGATGAAATTTAAATGTAATTATGTCCTAAATAGTTACTAGGGGTAGATACATCATGTAAATAGGTAATTTTGGTCAAAGTGAATAATTTTCATGAATGATAGGGATGAGTTGGCTAACCTCCCTAATCACTAGGATTCCAGTTGAGAATTTTTTGGATCAGCTCCACAAGTCAGGGATTCGACCTCTGAGAGTGGGAGAAGTAGTTTTTGGCCTATATCTTTCATTAGATTTCTCATTGCAATGGTTGGATGTTTTCGAATAGATCGCTGAACATTATTGTAATAAGAATTTTGGCAAGTAATAACAGACTGAGTTGCAGCTATTTTGATTGAATTCTTGTGGTACAATGATTTGAAATTGTTTATTCTTGTGTTTTTCAAATGTGTGAATATATTTTAATTTCATATTCATTCCATTTCTGAATGTAATTGTTTCCTAAGTATGAAAGACATAATTCATTAAGCTTATGCTCTGTTTTGGAGGAATAGTTACAATTTGTTTCATCTTCTTCTAGTAGAAAACAATTCATATCTCTTATGCTCTTTTCTCAAACCCTACCAGTCTAGATCACTCCATCAAGATATCCTTTTGTGTTAAACTGCTTACCTACCTTGCTCCATCAGATTCCTGTAATTCTGATCATTGTTTGACTTGACCTAGTTCCTTGACCTATTCACCATCCAAAACCTCAAAAATAAATCAACCAAATCCCTGTGTTACTGTACCTAGCCTAATATCTCATTGATCCAGTCATATTGGCTGAGATGCATTGGAGAGAGACCTCTCTTGCCTAGTAGGGCTAGCTACTTGGAAAAATATTGGTCTGTGGTTACCTAATTTGTTGGTCTCTTCTCAGCCTCAAAGATCCGGTGGAGTGATAACATATTGGCGAAAATACTGGGGAACGAAGTGATAGATCTTCCCCGAGAAAGCACAAAACAAAGATCTGATTGCTGATTATGGACAATGATTAAACGTACTAAGGTTGAAATCATCCAGCTGACAACTCCAAATGAGTTTTGAAATCAAATCCAAAGACTCCACTAGAGGATGAACCTTGCAAAGAAATATGAAAGGACAACATGGGAAGATCGGGTATTCAACTTGCACTTTCATTCAAGGCACGATGTTCTTTATCATGAAATATTTATTCTCTTTTCATGAGAATGTCTAGAAATTTTTCCAAAGTATATTATGTTTGAGTAAAGATCATAGACCTCCATTGGATTCCTTTCCTTTGAAAGTTGTAAATTCAAATTCCCCGTATGCCTTTGATCTTGGTCCAGATCCTTTTTTCAAATATTATGATGACCATATTCAACTTGATGAACCTCAAGAGATAAAGACTAATCCTACAACTTCTGTACATGTTCCTCCAACTTGTAAAATTCTAGATGTATACAAACCACTAATCTTACCTCCTATACTCCATGATTTCCCTGAAAAGTATTACAAATATCTTCCCAGGTTTTATGGAGAATATGGTAACATCACTTCTAGAAACAAATTTATAGTTTTGAAATATTTCTCAACCTTTTTGAGGTTGATGAAGATGATGTTAGTATCAAGATCTTTACTCTATATTTTCAAGGCAAAACTAAGGAATGGTTAAAAAACTTGCCAGTTGCAACCATTGTTGATTTCTATCAGTTTGTGAAAGTATTCCTTAATAAATGGGTGATCAAGAGGAATCCTTTTCTGATTTTAGAAGAATATAATAATTTGAAAAGACAACTAGGAGAAACAGTGCAACACTTTTAAGCTAAGTTCAATCAAGTATACCATTCATTCCCTGATGATATAAAACCACCTCTTAGTTAATCCCTCTTACACTACTCGGATGCCTTTGATCTGGAAATGGAATTTAAATTGAGAGAAAGGGACATTACAACACTTGAAGAAATTCATGACAGTGCAATAACTATGGAAGCTAATTTTCTAGTCAAAAGGTTAAAATTGAAAGAAGAAGAAAGAGAGAAAATAGAGCAGGAATGCTTGACATATTCAGAAGCGAAGCTCGAAATTTTGGTAAGTACAATAGAGGAAATGATTCAAAAGATCACCATGAGAGATGAATTTTCCATTCAAGATCACCATGTCCCATTTATTGCAGAATAAGAAGAGGTTGCTAGCCCTAAACACTTTCCTGCTAATCCCAGCTACCATAGATCAAAAAATGATTGTTGTTCATATTCATTTACGAACAATCATGAAAATGGATTTGTAGATCAATTCGTGGAGGAGAAATCTACTGATATAATGTGTATTTTTGATGAAATTACTTCTTTTGATGATTTTCCAAAGTTTTATCAGTAGGACGATGATTATGTTCTCCAAATTGAAGCTAACTTTGCAGAGTAATCAACAACTCGTTTGTGGGAGGAGGAAGTTTAGTTACAACAACACAAAAAAAAATCAGCCAATGCATATCAGTTATGAAAGAAATGAATATGATCCATAAAATTTCAAATTAAGTGAAGTATCTTTGCCTTTATGTTTTGCTTCATTTCAATTTCCAAGAGAAACTTTTTCCAAGACTAGAAATCAGCAGTCTTTCAGTTTTGATGTTGAGGTTGAGGAAGACAATGAAATTCTTGAGCAAGTTTTTAATGAGAAACCTTCTAATGAAATGGTTGAGGAAATCGTTTGTGACATAGAAGCCTCCTTAGCTCTATATTTGCAGGCACCGAGTTCCATTGAATTTAAAATTGTAGATGAAGGCTTGGAAGCTAAAACATATGATAAAATGATGCAAGATGATTATGTACCATTATGTTTTGAAGAATTTCAGTTTTTTAAGGAAAATTTTCTTAATGTCTCTAAAGAAAAGGATGAGTAGAGTGTAGAAAGTCATGCGGTCTCATTGGAACCAATAGAAAATAGGTTGTAATAGTCATTTCAAGTTTTTCGTGACCCAATAGCCTATGTGTTAGATGATATCTGTAGTCAAAGTCCTTCTCCATTAATTGGTTATGAGCTTCAAATCAGAGATGATAAAACTTCGATCCGACAACCAACTTCATTTTCTTGTTCAACAAGAGTCTCATTACAAAGCTCATACAAAGATTTGCAGTCATATTAGGAGAGTAATGAAGAAGATTCTTTTTTTGTTTGTTGATCATCAGGAAAAATTAATCATTCACAAGTTTCAGGATATTTTTTTCAATTTGTTGCAGTCATCAAGGGAGGAAAGCTCAGATGTTGGGAAAATTTTAAAATCAAGGTATGAATACTACGTAGAGTAGAGAAATAATGTGTTAGATGGGATGGAAATTAATATGTATTCCTATGAAGATCCTTTTGCAACATTCTTGAGGTCATCTGGTGGGATGATGCTTTGCAATTTCATAAAGATTCAATTTGTTGACAAGTTTTCATGGGAGTTTCCTTTCAGTAGTTTTCCCTTTTTTCTCATGAGCAAGCACTTGTAGAGAATTCAACTAGCAGCTAGAATGCTTACATGGTTGCATTGGCTATTCCATTTCACTTGATCAGGTGATGAATGGATCAATTAGATTAGGTGTGCCAAATAAGCTCAATTCTGAGCATATTTTTCAGTAGTATCTTCCTATAAAGTTTGCAGTTAGTCTACAGTTCAGGTTATTAGTTTTGTTTCCGAGTCAGTCAGTTTATTATATCGAGTTTTCAACATTCAGTTTGGTTTTCAACTTTTGACTCCATGGCCAGTGGGTAGGCTACTTGGTCGACAATGTTCTTGACACCTCCAAGGAGCTGTTATCTCCAGTTGGAGCCAATGTTAGTGTCAGTCTTTATAGTCTTCCACCAGTGATCAAATGTTCTCTTACAAGTTTTTGTTAGGGATCTTGAGTTAAATTATTGTCATTTCATTAGGTCTTAAAGATAAAAATTTGGTCACTGATTAGGGTATTTAGGTCATTACTACTCCTTTCACCTCCATGGTCAATGGAAATCATCATGGTTAGGTCATTCATTGTTGAAAGAGTCCCATAGTCATCATGGTCATCATTCAACTCATTCTTCCATGTTGTGTCATCATTAGGTCATAGGGTCAAAATCATGAAAATTGGTCACTTCACCATCAAATTAATATTTTGAAGGAGTATTAATAGTCAAAGGTTTTCAAAAAAGGTTTTAAAAGCATGTTTTATCTTAATTATTATGTAATATATGCAACTAAGTTCTAATGCTCCAGTTCAAACCAGAATTTGAAAAGTACATGGTGGGTCCACTACACCACCAAAGGAGAAAATTGATTTTCAAAGCTACAAAGAACTAAAACTAAACTTCATTTTCTAATTCCACATTCAAGAGACATCTCTCTACCAAAAAACTCACTCCCACTCTCACAAAGGCCATTTCATGCCATCAAAAGACAATTTTTCCTCTTGTGCTGCACTTTTACGAAAGGGAGTTGTGTTTTCCCAAGGGTGAAAAAATCATCATTGCAGAAGGCTGCTTCAATAATTTCAGGTTTCAAACTATCATTTCTAGGTAAGTAGCTCTATGTTTACCATATATTTCTCTCATTTGTGCTTGGAAAGCTCATTTCCCTCTCCTAGGGTTTTGAGGGAATTTTTCTTGGTTCCATGCCTTCCATGGTTAAATCATTAACAAAACTTTTATCCTGATGCTCTTACACCTTCCCCTATCCCTAATATATCTTCCTAAACACTTCCCATCACTCCTATCCCTCAAAATCATCATTTTTACACAAGAAATAGCCTAATTTAACACTTTTCTAGACTAGGCCCATGTTTTGTCGTTTTGGACCCCTTCCCCTCACTCATTCATTGAAATTACACTTTACCCTACTTCCTAACATCCCTACCTACCTACAAAAATTTTCCTAAGAATTTAGAAGCCCCTTATCCCCTTTATTTCCCTTCATTCTTATAAATTTCCCAAATCGCCTGTTTTTCCTACACTAAACCCTAATTTCCTCTCCCATTGAGCTAGGGTTTTCTATGGAATCAGATAAATATGAGTAGAGGAGGAATAAGGGAGATCATATCAGCAATTATGAGGTCATTTCAACTCATAAACATCATGTATCCATCATTTTTCAAGAATTCATTACAAGGGACAAATCATTTGCCACACATAGGGCCAATTTTGCTTCAAAGTATGTTTTTGACCAAATGGAGATGAATTTAAAAAAAATTAAAGAGGTTATTGTTAACCATAGACTAAGGAAAAAAAAAATCCTTCATTTTTTACACAGGTATTATGTTTTTGTAGAAATGAAAAAAATACAGTTGTTACAAGAGAGTGGCTGCACTTTTGGAGTAGTCTTGGGATAATCAATTTGTCTCCCAGATTGAGTGTCAAAATGATTTCTTGATGAGTCAAATGATAAATATACATAACGAGCTTTCTAATTAGCTATCAAGAGCACAATGTGGAATTCAGGAAGGTCTCCAAAAGTGACCTGCAACTTCATGCTGCGATTTTCCTAGGGACATGCTACTATTTTTGACCAGTCTTGGGAGAATTAATTTGTGAGGGGCTATACTTGATCATTTTCAGTGCTTGATAGGTCCATTTTGTAGACAACAGAGAGATATTTCCAATGAGATATCAAGAGCTCAATTTGGAGTTTTGGAAGGCCTCCAAAAGTGGTCTGCAAACTCCACATTGCACTTTTCCCCTAAGCACGGTGCACTTTTTCCCACGCACGGTGCACTTTTTCCAAGCATGCTGCGCTTTTTTTAGTTGAATGATTTTTCAAAATTTTTCCAGTTTGATCATTTGATGGATAAATTCAGTGGATTTTTACTGATGTAATGATGAAATTTAAATTTAATTATGTCCTAAATAGTTACTAGGGATAGATACATCATGTAAATAGGTAATTTTGGTCTAAGTGAATCAATTTCATGAATGATATGGATGAGTTGGCTAACCTCCCTAATCACTAGTATTCTAGTTGAGCACTTTGTGGATTAGCTCCACAAGTCATGGATTTGACCCTTGAGAGTGGGATAAGTAGTTTTTGGCCTATATCTTTCATTAGATTTCTCATTGCAATGGTTGGATGTTGTTGGATTGATCACTGAACACTATTGTAATCAGAATTTTGGCAAGTAATAACAGACTGAGTTGCATCTATTTTTATGGAATTCTTGTGGTAAAGTTATACGACATTGTTTCTTCTTACGTTTTTCAAATGTGTGAATGTATTGTGATTTCATATTCATTCCATTTCTGAATGTAATTATTTCCTAAGTCTAAAAGAGAAAATTCATTAAGCTTATGCTCTGTTTTGGAGGAATAGTTACAGTTTGTTTCATCTTCTTCTAGTAGAAAATAATTCATATTTCTTATGCTCTTTTCTCAAACCCTACTAGTCTAGAGCACTCCATCAAGATATCCTTTTGTGTTGAACTTATTACCTACCTTGCTCCATGAGATCCCTGCAATTTTGATCCTTGTTTTCCTTAACCTATTCACCCTCCAACACCTCAAAAATAAATCAAACAAACCCCTGTGCTACTTTACCTAGCCTAATATCTCATTGATCCAATCATATTGGCTGAGATACATTGGAGAGAGCCCTCTCCTGCCTAGTAGGGCTAGCTACTTGGCAAAAGATTGGTCTATAGTTAGCTTTTCTGGTATCTTCTCAGCCTCGGAGATCCAGTAGAGTGATAACTAGAGGGACATTCATCTGCGGAATGATTCTCTTCACATACTAAGAAAACCTCTATGACATTCAGTGGACATTCATTTCGAGGGTGTTTTTTGGTACATCTAGGGAAAAATATGGTTAAGGCCATCTCTTATTCCTCTTCTTTCCTCTTGATCTACATTTTGTCCATTTGCAATGCATTACCTCCAACATGTTTCCAGTCTCATTCTTGATATAGGTGCAAGAGGAAGGGGTGTTGCTCATGCTTTGGCTAGCTCTACCTTTCTTCCTAGTTGCCCTAGAGTGGTTTCTAAATACATTCTTGATGTCCTCATAAGGTAGCTGGTAGATATATACTTTAGACAACATATTAAGGTTCTCTATCACCTCTTCCCTGATCTCTCATATAAGTACCAATTTGAGTGATTATGGATCAAGGGTGCAGTTGGATCTTTTATAGTTTAGTTGGAATCTTTCTTCATAATCCTCGAGGGATTCATCAGGTCCTAGAGTCATCCTAAATATCTCCTCTTTGGTCTCTTTGGACCTGAAATAGTCTCTATATTTTTTATTTAAGGATTCTTGCATCTATGCCCAAGTAGTTATACTATTCCTAGACAGACACATGAACCAACACAAGGTTGCATCCTTGAGGGTGGATGGGAACAATTTCAGCTTTTGGTCATCTGAGGCATAGTCACAAGTCCTACAGACAACAACAAACTCGAACATGAAGGTGTCAAGATCCTCAAAAGTAAGGCCATGGAAATGTGGAAGGGCTAAGGGACTGATGGTCTTCATTCTAGTTTATCCATCATTTTCTCTAATGGGAAAGACTCCTTGGGCCCTAGTTTCAGCCATGGCTTGAATTGGTGAAGTATGTTTCTAAGGTGAAGAAAGTTCCTCTTCTTCCCTAATAGGAGCTTCAAAGTTTTCAAGTGGGTCACCTATATGGTGTTCTATCTCACAATCACTAAAGAAGAGTGAAGGGTGGTTGTGTGGGGATGAGGGGGTTTTTGGTAAGTATTTTCCTTGGTTGTCCCTACTCCTACGAGGCATGAAATTCAAACTATTTTTTATGTTTTTCAAAATTTTGGAATTTAATGTAAAACATAAAGAATAAAATAATGCTAAAGCAGAAACAGACATATACTTAGACACATCCCCAGCGATGGCGCCAAAAAGGGTGAGCCCTGGTATTGCACCATGAGTGCTGCAACTCCCAGAGGCTACTCAATTTTACTTTATCAATCCAAGTTTCATACAAACTTGGAGGTGACAATGCTATTTCCATAGCAGATGATCTCTACTCATGCCATCCTCATCTTAGTTGTACAATGAGGTGCTAGTAACTAGGGTTACTCTAGGAAAGGAAGTATATCACACTTCTAAATGCAATCTAAGACCGAAAAATATATCATAACCATTACTCTATTGAAAAGGAAAGAAAATACTGTAGATCACACTGACTCATCTAACTACTGTCTACTTTTGCAAGAAATAAAGATTCACACTTATGCTAAGGCAAGAAAATGAAATTACACTAAGTGGCATTCATAGTCTAGATTACTGAATTGAATTGTAGAAAACGAAGCTAACCTAGAGCACACATGTTGAATCAATGAATAACTAAGTCTGACCTAAGTTATGATTAACTACCGTGAACAACATAAGATTTGAAACAAGAATTATAAACTCAAAACAGGAACTCTAGCCAAAAAACTCCAAAAAAACATGAAAAACAACCTAAAAAAAATGTTGATGTTCGAATACTAAAATTTTGGAAAACCTTAAAATTTTGGCAATTTTTCAACCATGACATTATGGAAAAAATTTTGACTAAAAAAACATTAAAAATGAACACCTGAATGAAAGAGTGAGTATTCCAGGAGGAGTTTCTTTTTTAAATGGTAAAAATTATGATGAATTTAAAATCTTAGCCTGACACATTGCAAAAAAAATTAAAAGGTGACCATCAAATCGACACACAATATAGGCAAACTCGACCCATTGAAATGAAAAATTAAATATCAACGATGAAATTGACACATTGTGTAGGCGGACTCGATCTTTTACAATGAAAACTTTAAAATCAACAATCAAAAGGACACGTAATGAGATGAGGTTGGTAGTTGAGGATCGACCGAGATCCTATAGAAAAAAATTAAATAAAACAAAATAATAAATAAATATATAAAAATGAAAAATATAAAAGAAAACAAAAATTAAAACATTGAAAATTAAAAAAACACACAAAAAGTTTAAAAAATAATAATAAGTAAATAAAGTTCAAAGGGTCTTGAATAGATGGTGATTGGGTGAGCTATTTACACACTCCTTGATGTGAAGTCACCGCTTCAATTCCCCGCCCCGATTGGAGTGATGTATTTTGACATTATGATGAAGATGTAGTCATACTCAGCTTACAAAAAATAATAATAAGTAAATAAAAATATATATTAAAACAAAAAGAAATTAAAAAACATCAAAACAAAATTATTGAGAAAAAAAAAAAAACACAGAAAAAAGTAATAAGAAGTAGATAACACCCATGCTCAGTTGAATGAGTATCATGCATTAGTCATTTTCTATCTATATTAATACGCTTGGATGTTTCCCTAACTGGAACTAGCTACACACTTCTATCAAAGTTGTATTGATCAAGCATTAGCCATTTTCTATCTATATTAATATGCTTGGATGTTTCCCTAACTAAAAATAGCTACGTACTTCTATCGAAGTTATTAGAATGTAAAAAAAATTTAAAAAACATGGCAAAAAAAAACAAATATAAGAACATGGCAAAAAGATACAAATATAAAAATATATGTGAAATTGACAAAAAAAAAAATATGAAACATAAAAAATACCCAAAAACAAAATTAACTTAAAAAAATGAAAGTTAAAAAAAACTATAAAAAGTAATAAAAATACAAAACATATTTTAAAACACAAATAATTTAAAAAAATAGAAGATTAACCAAAAAAAAAAAAAAAACAATTTTTTTTTTGAATAATTAAAAAAAAACCATAATTGTTTTATTAAAAAATCTTACATTTAAATTAAAAACCCAAAGAAATAATAATAAAAAAATAAAAAAACTAAAAAGAAATTAAAAAAAAATCACACTTTAAAAATAGATTAAAAATAATAATAAAATTATTAAAAACAAGACATTTTTTTTTAAATTTAAAAAAATAACTAAATTAAAAAAAAGGGTATGCTGCCTAGCCCAACAGCTGAGTGGCCACAGGGGGCAAGGCCGATTCTGAGAATCAGCTAACCCCTTGTGGTTACTTGGCCACCGGGCTAGGTGGCCATGGGAACTGCGGCCACAACTCCCACGACCGCCCAGCTCGACAGCCGTGCGACCATGGGGGGCAGACTGATTATGGCCACAGCTCCCACGACTACCCAGCACAGCGGCCAAGCAGCCACAGCGGGCAGGCCGATTCTGAGAATTAGCCTGCCCCCTGTGGCCGCTCGGCCGCCGGGCTAGGCGGTAATGGGAGCTATGGCCGCAGCTCCCATGGCCGCCTAGCCTAGCACCTAGCGGCCACAGCAGGCCAGCCGAGCCCGAAGGCAAGGCTAGCTGGCTATGGTCGTTCATTTTTTTTTTAATTATTTTTATTTCTTAATTTTTTTAGTTACAATTTTTATTTTTTATTTTTAATTTGTCTTTTTAAGTTTTGTTTTTAATTTTTTTTTACTATTTTAAATTTAATTTGAAAATGTGATCTTTATTTTTAAATTGTTTTTATTTTTTTTAATTTTCATATGTTTTTTTTAAATTATTATTATTATTATTATTATTTAAAATTTTTTTTTTATAATATATATATATATATATATATATTTTAAATTTAAGCTTTTTTAAAAAAAAATTTATGGTTTTTTTTTTTTAATTATGTAAAATTGTTCTATAATTTTTATTTATTTTGTTAATTTTCTATTGTTTTTAAAA
The DNA here is from genome assembly GCA_034641835.2 of Pinus albicaulis. Classification (NCBI taxonomy): domain Eukaryota; kingdom Viridiplantae; phylum Streptophyta; class Pinopsida; order Pinales; family Pinaceae; genus Pinus; species Pinus albicaulis. The sequence continues at coordinate 292,641,715 of CM076569.1, forward strand.
TCATGTGTATTTTGAAATATGTTTTTATTTTTATTTTCTTATAGTTTTTTTAATTTTTTGTTTTTGTTTTTCCTTTTAATTTTTAAAATTTCTAAGTAAATTTTGTTTTTTTAACATTTTTAATGTTTTTTTGTCTTTTCATATACAATTTTATATTTGATTTTTTACATATTTTTAATGTTATTATTTTTTTTAATTTTGCAAAAAAAATTTAAATTTTATTATAAAAAAAAATTGCAAAGAAAAACAAAAATACCTATGTTTGAAAAACCCTTAAAAGACTAATATCTTAGGATGAAAAGCACTAAGAGACATAAGAAAACTTGAAAATTTGTTAAATAATCAACATTTAAAAAATATTTGTGTATACCTAGGACATAAGAACATCTAAAGTGTCAAAAATGTCTTTAAAAAAATAAATGTTGATGTTTTTCAAAATATGCATGAAAACCATCAACATTTAAAAAAACATATTGAGACTTGATACAATTGAAAATTTAAAGTGTAAAAAATAATCCCACTAAAAAAAGGGGTCGATGTTGCATTAACACTTTTTAAAATCAACATGAAAATCACTAATATTAAAAAAAAATAAAAATTGATACATAAGAAAATTTAAAGTGTCAAAAACATGCTCCCAAAAAACAAAGTGTATTCTAGAAGATCACTTTTCAAAATCGGATTACTTTTTTGCTACCTCAAAAAAGCAGGTACTCGTTTTCGTTCCTGTTTCAAAGTTTATATTGTTTGTGTTTAATGATGCATATTGTAACAGACTAATCACACTTTCAAGTGGCTCTGTTTTGCAGCAAAGAAGGAGGCTCTTGGGATGTCCTATAAAAGCTACAGGAAACAGGCCGAAAGGAGTTGGACGCCAGAAATGATGAGAAGAAGGTTAGGAGAGGTGGGGGAAATGTGGATCCTAGTAGATGAAGGATATCCAACCCCTTGGCCAAGCTCAGAGCTCTTCGAAAATCTTGTCTTGCACCCACAAGGTTGCTCTCAGTGATGTAATGGTGACCTCAAAAACAAGGATGTAGGTGACTTGGATAAAAGGTATTTGATGAAGGGTGAAGACTTGAGATGATGGTGCTAAAGGGGTCATTCTTTGCTTCTCTATCCAAACCTGTAATCAAGAAATTTGTTCATGCATTCATCATTGACAAAATTATCTAAAAAATAGTGGAAAAGATGACTTGAATTTAGATAAATCTACTTGTGCAATTGAAGCAAAAATCTACCTCTAAGTCTATAACATGTTCATGATAATCAAAGTAAAAACTATTTAACTTTTACAAGAAATCATAAACTGAAAAGAAATTTGGTCTATGGTGGAAGACCTTCCTCCTCAAGCTCCAATGGAAGAGGTGAGATATGGAGGCTTAGCACATAGTTTTAATATTTTATATGCTACCAAACATGTAATGGAAGAAATCAACTATTGAAACATAAAAGAAAGGCACATGTACATAAGAGATACTGAGACCAATGTATTGGGCCCTAACCCACAAGGTCAACTCCCTAAAATCAACCCAGTGGAAAAGAAATCAGATTCTCATCTTATTTCATAACCAATCTTTTACATGATTATTGAAAGTCATAAATGTCTAATACAAAAGCCAATAGTGCTCTAGATGCATCCAAAATTTGAATCCTAGTGAGCTCTTGCTATGGCCTATTTATTCTATAGGGTAGCTACCAACATCTCCCTAAAATGTAGGTCTTTATTCCCTTAGAACTCGAGACAAGTGGAGTGTGGCTCCCTTTGATCATTCACTTCCTTGGCTGCCTCTAATTTGGAGTTGTTGGTGGAGAATCTTAAATAGATATTGGATGCCTTTAGAAGTTAAGAAAGTGGTAAAACTCCCTACAATTACTCCTCGATATCTACTTTGAGCCTTAATAATTCAATATTTCTAAAAAATGGCTTCATTCCATTCATTTTCCTGCATTTAAACCATATTAGGCCTCGAAACATGACAACCCTTAATACACCATTCTCACTAAGAAAAATATGACAAAATGAAATGAAATGTGTGTGAGAGAGAGAATAATTAAGCTGAAAAGGTGACATTTAACTCCTTATAATATACCTAATGATGGTTCTCATCAAGACTCTCCCTATAGATAAGATGAGAAGCGTAGTGGTGGGAATTATGATGACTTAGTAGACAAGTTGAGAAGTTTGAAGGCAGGAATAAGAAGTTTTAAGGAAGATAATGATAGGATCATTCATGCATAGGAGAAATAAGAAGAATTCAATCCAGTAATCCTTTAGAGTTTGTCAAAATTGTAGAGTTAGGGACCACTCCGAATGAGCCATAGGTAGGAGGACAAGACTAGTGGGGAATATGGCTATATATCTCATGGTGGGAATAGGTTTGATAAGGATGAAATGATCGGAGATGACAGACTCTTGGATATCCGAATAGGAGAGGTGATGGACACTGGTTCTATTCTAGTTTTATTTCTGACAAGCACTATGATCTTCATCGTTATCATCCTTACAGGAGGAGTGACAAGGGATACTTGGAAGATGAGTTCAAGAAAGTGGATGAAGAGGCATGGTTACTTGGGATGAATAAATTCTTTGAGTTGAATGAGTACACAGAGAACATGAAGGCCATAATAGCTATCTTTAGCCTCAAAGGGAAAGTATAAATTTGGTGGGAAGATATGAAGTGAGTTATAGACATCGGGATAGAAGAGTTGAGTTGGCATGAATTCAAGAGACTTTTCAGAAAGAAGTACTTGTCAAAGAGGTATTATAACAATAAGAAGAAGGAGTTTTATGAGTTAAATATGTGATCAAAGACATATGAGGAGTATACGACTAATTTTCCGTAGTTATTTATGTATGTACCATGTCTTAAGGATGAAAAGGCTAAAGTTCAGAGGTTTGTCAATGGATTTCCATTAAAATTTAGTGATCAAATTGAGTATGATGAGCCTCGGTCACATGAGGAAGTTATTCATAAATTGAAGCACGGTTATGAGTAGTCAAAGCGTAAGACAAAATCACATCAAGTTTGGAAAGGGAAAGATAAAGATAAAGGTAAATTGAAGCCAAAAGGAGCAAGACCCCAAGATGTAGAAGAGAAAGAAAATATTGCACCATATAAGAAGTTCAATGTAGTTAGACAGGGACATGGGTCACAACTTGGAGGGGAGTAGAATATAGCTGATGGTACAAGATGGTTAGAGTGTTGGACATGTGGTAAGGAGCATCTTAAGAGATATTTTCTATAGAATCAGGGTGGTAGGCCTCAAATTTAAAGTGCAGGGAAGCACAAACTTTGGGGGATGTTTGATAACATACAGGAAGCTCACGAGGTGGCTATTATCGAGATGGATGGTAAGCTTTGTGATCAATTTGTTTATATTTTGATTGACCCTGGATCTAATTATAGTTATGCTAACCATGACTTGGTGGATAAGTGTGGTTAGAATAAATAAGTGCATGCAGAGTCTTGGTTAGTGTATTTATCTACAGGTACTAAGAAAAGAGTTCATCATTGGGTAAGAGCTTGTACACTCAAGTTGAATGGTATGCCTACATCAACACATTTGTATGTATTGGAATTGGGATCATATAGTATGCATTTGGGTATGGAGTGGTTGTATCTTCATAGGACTAAGCTGCATTGTTATGGAAAAGGTATTTAGTGCTTGGATGAAAATGGAGAATAGAGAGTCTTGCAGGGTAAGAAGAAGGAAACATCCTTTAGAATGGTTACAAATATGTAATTCAATCACTCTCGTAGGAAAGGGTGTGTGTTATTTGCAGTGAATATTTCTAGTGATAAAGGTAGGGAGGATGAGGATGTGGACATATTAAACATGTACCCGATCTTGCAGCAGTTTCAAGATGTGTTCCAAACATAGATTTCATAGTTTCCTCCTCACAGAGAAGTGGACTTTTCCATTGAGTTGGTACCAAGGGCAACACCAACATCGAAGGTGCATACAAGATGAGAACTCTAGAGCTAGTACAATTGAAGTTGCATTTTAAGGAAATGATTGAAAAGGGATACATTAGGCCAAGCGTATCACTGTGGGGTGCATCAATGTTGTTTGTGAAGAATAAGGATGGTACTCTCAGGAATGCATTGATTACAGGAAGTTGAACAAGGTAACCATCAAGAACATCTATCAATTTTTGAGGATTGGTGACTTGTTTGATCAGTTGAAGGGAGAAACAATGTTCTCGAAGATTGATCTACAATCAGGATACCATCAGGTGCACATCAAGGAAGAGGATATTTACAGGATATCTTTCCAGACTAGGTATGGGAATTATGAGTCTGTTGTAGTTCCATTTGGTTTGACTAATTCTCTAGCAACCTTTATTTGCTTGATGAATAGTGTGTTGCTTCCTTATATTGACAAGTTTTTTATTGTATTTAGTGATGACATATTGATATATTTTAAGAATGAGGAAGAACATGCCAAACACTTAGAATCAATATTGAAATAACTGAGATATTATCTATTTTATGCAATGCTTAGTAAATGTAGTTTCTTTCAGATGAAGGTACATTGCTTGGGGCATGTTATTTCCAAGGAAGGAATAATAGTGGATCCATAAAAGCTAAGGGCTATCATGGAGTGGGAAACTCCTAGACATGTGGATGAGGTAAGATCATTTATGGGGATAGCAAGTTATTATAGGTTGTTCATCAAGAAATTATCTCTTATTTCATATCCTATTACATCATTGTAAAGGCAAGGTAAGAAATCTGAATGGGCAGAGGAATGTGCATCTAGTTTTAAATAGTTGAAGCAATTGTTGACGAATGCTCCAGTGTTAAATATTTTAGATCCAAACAAAGAGTTTATGGCATGTACATATGCTTGCAACAGGTCTTGGTGGAGTCCTTATGTAGGAAGGAAAATTAGTGTGCTAGGAGTCATGGAAATTGAATGAAAACGAGAAAAATTATCAGACACGTGATCTGGATTTGGCATCAATCACCCATGTATTGAAGATGTGGAGACATTATCTTATTGGCAAGAGGTTTTTATTGATGAGTGATCACAGTGGATTGAGGTATGTATTTGATTAAAAAAATTTGAATGCCAGACAAGTTAGATGGTTGGTCATGATCAATGAGTTCGACTTTGAGATTAGGTACATCAAGAGTAAATAGAACGGGGTTGCAGATGCTCTTAGCATGAGGATACAGGTGAATCATATAGAAACTATGATCTCCTACGTGACAAACTTACAATAATGGATATTACAGGCAGGGTAGCAGTATGATAGGTACATGGAGCTTATGCACATGTTACAACATGGTACAAGTGATTAGGATGTGGACTATCGTCTTACAGTAGAAGGTGTTGAAAAGTAAAAAAGAAATGTGTGTCTAATTTAATTTTCCCTTAATTAAATTGGACAATAAATTGTAATCTTATCTCATAATCACTTGTAATAGTTACCTCAATGTGATCAAATCAGTTAGGTCATGAATTTATAGTTGAGGGTGGTTGGTGAGGCATGCAAAGTGATTCTATTAGTTTTTGAGTCCAAGTCGCAGTTAGTGCATTAGTTTAATGCATGAGAAATCAGTTAACTCAATTAATTGAGTTAAAATCAGTTTAAATAGTTGTAACTGATTATTGCATTAGTGAGAGGTCAAGTGAATAAATCAGATTTAATTCACATGCAGTGATCTGTCAAGTAACTGATGATTTACTATTAATAGGTGCATGCATGTCAGTTCTGATGGAGACCCAGTTGAGATAGAGGTTAAAGGGATGCTAACTATTAGTTGTATTATTAGTAAGTTGCCTGCATGCAGTAATACATCCATAGGATTTCCCATGAGAATTTTGTAGTTTTGGAAGGCTGAAATTCCTAAAGAATAGGGATTGCATTCCACATGAATTGCGCAAGCAAGGCAGGCTGAGCATAGGCTAAAAATTTGCTAAGTGTTGGTTGATTTTTTCAGGATCAGCGTGAGACAGTTGTGACAGTGCATCAGACACTTGTGAGAAGAGTTAATTGTAATTGTTTCATGATTCCATGGTGAATATACAATACAATATAGAAGGGTTTGGAGCAGCAAGATTTCCCTGGGAAAATATTTGTGTTGTGGTTTGATTTGTTTCTCTATTTACTTGTGATTGGAAATCGTGTTTATTTTCCGAAATTAATTTGTAGAAGGATTCAGTATCTTTCTTTAGCATATCACATGATAGGGTTGAATCCATTGGTATACATATTGTTTGTATAATTTATACACGGTATCAGAGCATAGGAAATCACTATAATGGAGAAGAAATTGAGTTTGTGCTGAATAACATTCGAATTTACAAAAATATTTTTTGGTGCGACAAGCGAATCAAGATGGATTTCAATGGATTGAGATTGGAAAATGAACTCGAGGGCGGTTCTAGTTATATTTCATGGAAAGAAAAAATGGAGGCAGTTCTAGAGGACAATGGGTTGAAAGAATTCATTGATAATGACATTCACAAACCCCCAGCAGCAGATGCCTCTCTTCTTGATGCTTGGAAAAAGAAGGTTTCAAAGGCGAGGAGGATCTTATTAGAGGGAGTTAGAGACCACATTGTCTCGAGTATCCATGGAAAAGTGACTCCATATGCAATGTGGAAGGCTTTGACAGATCTGTTTCAGAGTAGCAATGACCACTGAAAATTGGTACTAAAGGACAAGATCAGGAAAATTAAAATGGAGAAAGGCGACAGTATTTCGAAATATTTAACCAAGTTAGTCCAATGTTGAGATGAGCTTCAAAGTGTCAAAATTACTATAGTGGATGATGACTTGGTGAGCCTAACTCTTCTAGGCCTTCCCAAGAGGTGGCATAGTTATCAGGATTGTGTTAATGGGAGGGAGAAGCTACTAGATTGGGAGCGACTTTGGTCGGATTTGGTACAAGAAGAATTTAGGAAGAATACCATGGATGGATCCTAATCTAAGACAGATGATGAGGAAAATTGCGCCTTGGCTAGTAAGGAAAAGAAGGGGAAGGGAAAGAAATCCTATTCCAAATTTGAGATCAACAAAGAAGGCAAGAAGCATGACATGTCTAGATTGAAATGTTTTCATTGTCATGATCATGGAAATTATGCCACTAATTGTCCACATAAGAAGAAGAACAATAAGGCTTCAGGATCTGCAACTGGTGAGGCATTAGCCTCACAATTTGAGTTGGAATTATCGCTCATCGCATGCATCGTGTCTAGTGCAATGGGATTAATGTGGTACTTGAATAGTGGTGCATATTTCCACATGACAGGAGACAAAGAACTTTTTAGTAGCTTGGAGGAGAAGGATCTCCATATGCATATTGAAATGGGTGATGACGGGAGGTATAGCGCTACCGAGATTGGTATAGTTACTTTGCAGAGACAGTTAGGTAAACCCTTCTTATTAAAAGATGTCATGCATGTACCAGAATTGAAAAAGAATTTAGTTTTAGTTGCTATATTAGAGGATAGAGGAAATGATGTGGTTTTCAATGAAGGGAAAGCATTCCTTCTTCACAAAGCCACAGGACAAGTCAAGAAGATTGGGATTCGTGTGAAGAATCTCTAAAAACTTGATGTAGATGGCTGCACAACATTGATGGGTAAAGCAGGCAAAGTGGTGAGCTAGGATGAGGGTGAGTTATGGCACAGGAGATTGGGCCATCTAAACCATGGTGCTTTGAAGGTCATGCAATAGATTTCTACAGGGCTTCCAAAGGGTACTCTTGCACATATAGACACATGCAAGGGATGTACTATGGGGAAGTATGCAAAGGCCACTTTTCATGAGAAGGAGAACTGAGCAGTGGGAATCATTGAGAGAGTTCATTGAGACATGTGTGGACCATTATCTATAGATTTGATGAGAAAGAACATGTATTATGTGATTTTTGTTGATGATTTTTCAAGAAAGTGTTGGATCTACTCCATGCAGAAGAAAGATCCTCAAAATTTGTTAGTTCAAAGCATTGGTGGAGAAAGATACAGGGAAGCATGTGAAGGCTCTGCGGAGTGACAATGGTGGTGAGTACATCTCCAATGAATTCAAGAAATTTTGTAGCAATGAAGGAATTCAGAGAGAGTTGATTGCGCCTCATAACCCACAACAAAATGGGGTCAGAGAAAGAAAGAAAAAAACAATTGTGGGTGCGACACGAGTGATGCTGCATGATTAGGGCCTACCATTACATCTGTGGGTAGAGGCATGAAACAAAATGATATTTGTGAAGAACCGTAGTCCTCATCAGATACTTGGCATAAGTACACTAGAGGAGGATTTTTCTGGTAAGAAACCCGATGTTTCATATTTTAAAATTTTTGGCTCATCTATCTATTGGCATGTGACCAAAGAATCCATAAAGAAGCTAGAACCAAAAACTGAGATTAGGATATTTATGGGGTACACTGATACTCCTCACAACTATCAGGTGTATTTTAAAAACAATGGGATGATTTTTGTGAGGCAAGATATAAAATTTGATGAGGAGAAAGCCATGTGATTATCCCTTGAGAGGGAGCTTGATTTTCATGCAGATGATGAACTCTTGGTTCCAAAGGATTAACCTTAAGATGTGGAGCAACCACATGTGGAGGATCATGGAGTGGTAGAAACCACTCATGCAGAGCCATCCACCAGACATGGTATAAGGCGCACCACAGAAGATGAAAGATTGAGACTTGATGTGAGAAAACATGTAGGAACACCTACATCACTGTGCAAATAGAGATAGTCTCCAGACAGGTTTTCTGGATACATGGCTCTTATGGGCAAGTGTATTGTGACAGAACCATCCTCTTTTGGGGAAGCAGTGAAAAAACCAATTTGGGTTGATGCCATGGTTGAGGAGTATGACTCCATCGTCAAGAACAGTGCACAGGAAGTTGTCCCAAGACTAGTCAAGAAATTAGTGGTTGGATCTAGATGGATCTATAAGGTGAAGCAAGAAGCAGATGGGAGCATGGAGAAGTACAAGGCTAGATTTGTAGCCTAAGGATTCTCATAAATTAAGGGGATTGACACTGAGGATACTTTTGCATCGGTTGTGAGGTACTCATCGATTAGATATGTCCTTGCACTCTCAACACAGATGGGGTGGAAGATACATAAGATGGATGTGAAAAATACATTTCTCAATGGATTTATTGAGGAAGAAGTTTACATTGAGCAACCATAAGGTTTTGAGATCTTTGATAGTGAGTCACATGTGTGCAGACTCAAGAGAGCACTGTATGGTCTAAAGCAAGCACCTCATGCTTGGTACACCAGGATTGATAACTATTTCATCAGGTTGGGCTTCACTAAAAGTGAAGTGGATGCGAACATGTACCAGATTGTGGTTGATGGTAAGCTTTTGATTATTGTAATTTATGTTGATGATCTTATTTTGACAAGTGATGAGCAACTCAGAATTTATTTCAAAGAGGATCCTTCAAGAGAGTTTGAGTTGAAGGACATGGGAATCCTTCACTATTTCCTTGAATTGGAAATATGGTAGAGGGATGGGGAGCTATTTGTTTCTCAAGGAAAGTATGCCAAAGATATTATGAGAAAGTTCCACATGGAGAGATGTAAACCGATGGAGACTCATCTTGCAGGAAATTGGAGGAAGGAGGATGCTACTTCAGGTGAGGTAGTGGACACTACTGTTTACAGGCATCGTGTGGGTTCACTCATGTACTTGGTGAACACTAGACCAGACATTTTCTATGGAGTTAACCAACTAAGTCAAGATATGGTTAAGCTGACCAAGCTCTTTTGGAAGGTGGAGAAGCATGTCTTGAGATATCTAAGGGGCACTATAGAGTATGGATTATGGTACAAATGGACAGATGGAGTGAAGCTTCAAGGCTTCACTGATGAAGATTGGGCAGGCATTCCATTAGACATAAATAGCACATCAGGAGGGATTTTTAGCATAGGACCGAAAATAGTTTCTTGGTACAACAGGAAGCACAGATCTGTGGCACTCAGTTCAACCAAGTTAGAGTACATGGAAGCTAGTTAGGCTGCATGTGAGACCATCTAGATGAGGAATATTCTTGTTGGTTTGTTTGGTCATGAGATGGATCCGACGATGATATATTGTGACAATTAGAGTTGCATAAAACTCTCGGTTAATCCAGTATTCCATGATAGGTCCAAGCATATAGACATCTAGTACCACCATATCAAAGATTGTGTTCAGAGACACATTATGTTAATTCAGCACATTCCCATGGAAGATCAGGATGCAGATATTCTGACGAAGGCGCTCACCAAGAGTAAATTCAAATACCATAGAGGCAGGATCAGGGTAGTTGATAATCCCTTTCTTGTTGAGAGGGAGTATTGAAAAGTCAACAAGAAATGTGTGTCTAATTTAATATTCCTTTAATTAAATTGGACAATAAATTGTAATCTTATCTCATAATCACTGGTAATGGTTAACTAAGTGTGATAGACTCAGTTAGCTCATGAATTTCGAGTTGAGGGTGGTTGGTGAGGCATGCAGAGTGATTCTATTAGTGTTTGAGTCCAAGTTGTAGTTAGTGCATTAGTTTAATGCATGAGAAATCAATTAACTCAATTAATTGAGTTAAAATTAGTTTAACTAGTTGTAACTGATTGCTGCACTAGTGAGAGATGAAGTGAATTAAATAAGATTTAATTCACATGCAATGATCTATCAAGTAACTGATGATTTACTGTTAATAGCTTCTTGCATGTCAGTTCTGATGGAGACATAGTTGAGACAGAGGTTAAATGGATGTTAACTATCAGTTGTATTATTAGTAAGCTACCCGCATGCAGTAATACACCCATATCATTTCCCATGATAATTGTGTAGTTTTGGAAGGCTGAAATTCCTAAATAATATGGATTGCATTCCACATGAATTGCACCAGCAAGGTAGGCTAAGTAGAGGCTAAAAATTGGCTAAGTGTTGGTCGATTTTTTTTTAGATCTGTGTGAGACAGTTGTGAGAGTGAAACAGACTCTTGTGAGAGGAGTGCATTGTAATTGTTTAATGATTCCTTGGTGAATATACAATAGAAGATAGAGGGGTTTTGAAAAGCAAGCTTTCCCCGGGAAAATATCTATGTTGTGGTTTGATTTGCTTCTTTCTTGACTTGTTGTGATTGGTGCTCATGTTTATTTTCTGCAATTAATTTGTAGAAGGATTCAATATCTTGCTTTAGCATATCACATGATCGAATTAAATCCATTGGTATACATATTGTTTGTATAATTTCTACTTATGGTTTGATCATATTTAGGGACAATATATATGTGTCAAATAACAATGATGTCAAGAAGACTATCTTCCAAGAGTTTCATGCAAAACTATATTCATGTCACCCAAGATACCAAAAGACGTTGACAATAGTGGAGAAGTTTTATCATTGGTTGAATATGAAAAAGGATGTGGCAGAGGTTGTCGCTAGATGCTTAGACTGTCAGAAAGTGAAAGCAGAATGAAAATACCCAGGTGGACTACTACAATCGATTATTGAACTATAAAGTGCAAGTAGGATGTCAATTCCATAGATTTAATCATAGGTTTGTCAAGGACATCTAGATAACATGATTCCATCATGGTCATGGTGGACAGATTGAGAAAGTTAGCCTACTTCATTCCAATAAAGTCTATTTATTCAGCTAATGATGTAGCACATGTATTCATCATAGATTTGGTGAGGTTGCACAGTGTTGCGAGGAATATTGTGTCAGATAGGGATGTTAAGTTCAATTCCAAGTTTTGGAAATAGTTGTTTGCAGGTTTAGGGGCAGAGTTGGCCTTCAACACAACTTATCATCCATAGAAAGATGGATAGATAGAGAGGGTCAACATGATTTTGGAGAACATTTTGAAGATGTATGTGATGCATCAACAGAGGAGATGGTGGGAGTACCTTTTGTTGGATGTGTTTTCTTACAAAAATGGTTACTAGGAGTCACTGAGGATGAATTTTTTTGATGCATTCTGTGGGCAGAGTTGTAATACTCCCATAAGTTTGAGTGATCCAATGAATATGGTGTTGATAGGATTGGGCACATTTGTATAGATGGAACAAGAAATTAAATAAATAATAATAATTTAAGGGTAGCACAGGAGTTATGCAGATTAGAACATGATCTCTAAGGATTTTTAGGTTGGGGAATAAGTGTACTTGCACATCAAGCCCAAGAATAGATCCTTGAGGATTGGATCATGTGCCAAGTTGGCACCTTGGTTTTGTGGACCTTTAAATATTATTGAAAGGATTGGACCAACATCAAATCAAGTTTCACTACCTCCGACAGTGAAATTCAATGATTTTTTCCATGTTTCATTGTTTAAGAAGTATGTTAAAGTTGCTGACCATGTGATTGACTGGTCTATATTGCAGGTGGAGCCAAGAGGATAATTCCAGCCGGAACCACAGTGTATTTTGTAGAGAAAGATGTTCATGCTCCATAACTGATAAATCGAGCAGGTTAAAGTCCAGTGGAAGCACTTTGCGCTCGATGAAGCTACATGGTAGATGGCAGATCATATGCAGGCTATGTTTTGTTCTTTATTTGCTCGTTGAGTGAATGTTTTTGGTATATGTTTTCATGTGATGTTCTGGTATATGTATAAATGTATATGGATGTAAATACTTCCATGAGTTGCATTATAAATCTCCAATAAGCAATATGGGTTTCATGCCATTATGTTTTTCATGTTGTTATGTTGTAATGTTGGTTTGCTTCTTAGTAGGGTGATCATTGTAAATACTGGAACGAGGTAAGTTATAAAGCTCCATGGGTAGTATGCTTTTTTTAAATAGTCTTGTTGGTTGTAGGTGTCATATAACACTAAGGAAGGTACTCCCCCAAGGGGGAGGGTTATCTAACATCCCTAGTTAAAATTACATGTAAATAATGTTAATAAATGAAAAACAATAACCATGGTCAGGGGTGTTAGCCACCTATGAATTTTTTGGCAAGCAAACAGGTGGCTAAGTATTTTTCTGAGCCTTCAAGAGATACATTTCCTATGAAAATATCTCATCCTTGAAGCCTCTGTGTGCCCTTTACCTTTGAAAATATCTCAACTGTTGTTTCCATCCAAAAAGCCTCATTGTCTCTGAAAAAATTATGCTTAGGAAGGCCTCCTTTTGCCCCTTTGTATCCTTGCAAATTTCCCATTTTAACCCTTTTTTCCCTGTTTCAAAGTTTCCCCTTTAACCCCAAAAATCCCTTCCTAAGTCCTCCAAACCATCTAATTCCTCCTTTTAAACAAAGTGAAATCCCTTCATCTGGTTTTAAAATCCATTTTCCCCTCTACCGAAAGCCTCTTTTTAGCCTTAAAACTCTGTTTTTAAGCTTAAAAACACCTATTTTTCATATAACAGGCTAGCCCCCTTCGGCCCAGTCCCTAACCACTTCCCCTCCATGCACCCGAGTGCTAAAACCAAGCACTAAAGCATATGGCACTTATTGGGATCGGAAGATGTCCAGGAGCACAATTTCTTAATTAAAGTGAAAATCTCCGATGTGATGGTGTTTTAGTCTGTTGGTCTCAGGAGCGATATCAGTCATCGATCTTAATAAATCTAACAGTTCTGTGCATGCATCATCGCGCCCATAACATTTCTTTGGAAACCCCCAAGGTCAATCTCCGCCGTTGATCTTCAAGCGATCCGACGACCATCGCAACACCACTCTCATCGCCAATCGGAAGTTTTAAAAAGTGCCACCCTCCGATGCCCCGATTGGTTGATCCTCGATTGAATCTGAGCCGTCCATCCATTATGATCCTACGGCCCATATTTCTCCTTGCTCTGTCCACTTCCCCGATTGGTCACCCTATGATCCAATCACATCCATTGATCTGCAGCCGATCCAATGGTCCAGAGCTAATTGCTTCATGAGCCCATCGAAGATTTGGCCCCTGCCTCCTCCGCTTCCGATTAGATCCTGACCATTCATTCCTTTTGATCCGATGGCCAGGATTACTCCCACCCACTAACCAAATCCTCCACCTATGTTTCTCCTCTGCAGATCTCATTCGTCCATCACACCGATCGGACGGTCGACAATGAAACCACCTTCTGCTTGATCCCACTTTTCTGATCGTGCACGTTCCTCGTATTGCTCTCCTCCATCGCCGTCGGATCTCACTGGCCTAGATCCAATGGCCCACATCAATATCACGCAGTTTTCATGTCCAGGTTTTAACTGTTAGAAATAACGTGATATGGGCGGTTTCTGAAATCCACGTGTCAGCCGGGGACCCATATTGCGTTCGAAAAGTGAAAACAACCTTCCTCCGTTTTCACTGTGTGAAAAAAACGGTTTTTTCCAAAAAACCACTTCCCCACTTCTCGCCTCTGAAAGTCCATTAGTATATCCCGAGCGTTGATCTGTACAGATCAATGGCCCACAATGCATCTCGCGCCCCATTCATGTTTTTCATTGCGCTATCATAAGCATTCCATTGGATCATCTGAGCTGTTAATCTCCTCCTGAGGTCTAACGGTCCCTGTTGAATCGCCCTCCGCCCATGATCGGGTCCCACCATTCAAGCCCCATTTCATATGTTTTTCATTGATTCTCTGTGTATTTCGTCCAAAGGCCCAAGCCTTATGATTTGCATTAAAAATAATCTCTTCCGCCCAGCATCAGACTTTGGTGTTATAACATTAAACTTTTAATGTTTTACATTAAATATCATATCATTCCACCTAACGTTAAAAATTTAATGTTTTACGTTAAAGTTCATTTCATTTTGCCCAAACTTCATAAACCATTCCTTCAGTTAATCATAACTATCGATCATCACCACCAGATTTCATCGAACGGCCCATAATCGTTCCTCCACCAAACTTTCACCAGACCATTTTTCCACTGTTTCACTGCATTTTTCACCGTTTTCCATCACATACACCATTGCTACGCTGCCATCCTCACAGCATTCCACTACATCCATCCTCCCTCATGCATGGATTTCTTAACATATTTGTGTGCTTTTGCAGGGTACAGGTGGTGGAAACCGCCGTTGTTCACAGTCACTGTTATAGTGACACAGGGTGCAGAGAAGGCTATTTTCAAGAGCCTGATATTGCAGAGAAATGCCTGGGAAGGTGTTAGAAAATAATTTCTCATTAAAATAACATTGTTCAACCCTGTTAAACCTCTCCAGCACCATTAAAGCTCAAATTTCCATAGACAGAGATAGTCATGAAGCGGCAAAGAGTATCAGTACAGGATTAAAGAGTTTTAAAGCCTCTAATTGAAGATTTTAAGCTTTAATTTACTGTTCAAAGGGAAAATGTACCAGATGGAATAAATTGTGAATCACACAGAAGGCCTAATGAGGCCTAATGCACAAAAAAAATATTATCAGTGTTTCACATTAGCAGAAGGTTCCCTCCTGAGAAAGGACAAAGTACCCATACTGTTTTCATTCTATACCGTGTTCCTGAGAAGATTTCCACCCTGGAAAAATGGTCCTAATGCTACTAGAGCATTTGTTATGTAGTATGGTAGACTTGAAAGTCATTTAGCTACCTTTTTTCCTGTCACCAGAGTACTACAAAGTACTTTAGCCAAAGTACATCAAAGAACGTACTTGGAGTAAAAATCAACCTGTCGAAGACCACTCTTTTACCGAAAGAGTACTGGAGATTAATGCATATATATTAAGACAGAATGGGCCTCGAGCCCTATTCTGCTACCTCTGTTTTAATTTTTCATTTAGTTTTTCACCTACCTCCTCTACCCCTCTTTCAGTTATAAGAACTCAAGAAAAACACATTGTAATGGTTGGTTGTTGTTGATTATCAATCGGATAACTATGAATTGTAAGCTGTTTCTCTTGAGATATAGTTCTCTGTGTAAAGTTGTAAGATAGGCTGAGGGAGATGTTTTCAGACTGAATATCAAGCTGTTGGACAGTGTTGTACATGGCTGGTGTTTCTCTTTAATATGACAAGCACATTTCTTTGGATCCTGATTTAAAGCAGCGGTGATGTTTTTCTATCTTTGTCTCTGTTTTCCTTTGTAACTCATTACATTTCATTTCTCTGGTAAGCATCAGAAATCTGGCTTAGGATATACCCTTGCATGGTACCCTAATACTTCTGCTCTCCTTACCTTTGATGTTTTCCACTAAATGTGTTATCTGAGTACTGATTCAAGATAATTTAACCAGTGTAGTAGCTGTTATTCACTGTTAGCTGATGTATGAATTTATGAATATGTTCTTAGATGTTCTTGTTGGGTTTTAATTGAAATAATTGGGATAATGGGAGTTTATAATGATGATTCTGTCTCACTAGGGTCTTTTTCAATCAATTGAACCTTTCTAATTTCCCTTAAGTTGGATATCGAAGCATTGAGAGTTCAAAGCCTCTCTCTGATCTGAGGCCTTCACCTTTGTGTTTAAATCTTTAATGTTTCCTTTGTCTGAAGAGTTAACCTTTAGGAGTTGGATCATAGGTGTTTAATGGCATGTCTTGTCCCTAGATCTGAGTCCTAAGTGGTCACCTTGGAGGTTTCCTTGTCATTCACCTTCTTTCCTTACCATTTCATACCACACTATCATCTTTAATATCCTATGCTTTAGATGACTAGCCCAATTGAAAGCCTTGAATATTGAATAGAAAGTAAACCCTTTCCTGACTCCATTTCCCAATGGTTTTGAGTGTTCCCTGAAGTACCTCTCCTTTGCCTAAAAACCTCTTTTCTCATCCTTGTCTTATATTGAACCCTCCATTCTCGTTTCCCAACAACCAAACAAACAAAATTAAACAAACCTTGTGCCTTATAACTAGCCTAAAACTTTAAAATGGAGCTTCAAAGACATATACCTTTGCCTTTATAGAGAGATCCCTCTTTGGACCCAGGAGGGCTAGATCCTGAGGTCTAAAAGTGGTTCTGATGTTGTCTCATCTTTTGGTATTGCCAAACTTTCCAAAACATGGGAACTCCAACATAATGGCGACTCCACTGGGGAAGAAACTTTGATTGCCCTTGACTGCTATATCTGGTCTTGTGTCCCACTGTAGTCTCCAACATAATGGTGACTCCACTGGGGAACTTTGAGTAAAACACACCTTTAAACACTTCAAAGACTCAAAGAAGACCATAGTAGCCTTAGTTTGGTGGTTAATCACTGTGGTGGACAATATAGCTTCTTGAAACATTCTAAACCCTCCACCTGGTGACTCCATAGTTCCTTAATGGTTAAGAGACTCCACTAGTGATCAATAAGCCAGTTGGTTATGTTGGTTTTCACATAAGACTCCACTGGGAGACCAGCCTTTATAACAACATCGGCCATATTAGAAGTAACATGTAGGATTAAGCTTCCTTGTTTAAAGACAACATTCTGGCTTCAAGAACCATTCACACAAGAGCTTATCCTAACCCAAACCCACTTGAAATAGTTGACAACCCTGAGAACATTCTTAGGAAATCTCCTACACCTAGGAAGCCAACTATTTCCAGACACATCCATAGAGCTAACTCTGCACCAGAAGAATTTACAGCTCTATCAGACACACTTTTTGACTTAGACAGAGAGAGCAGTCTACTTAGAACTAGGTCATTCAATGCTCTAGACTAGCCAGATCTTGAGCTTCCTAGTTCACCATCTCATAGTAGTCAACACAGTAGGGATAGAGAGACTCCTCCATCAACACCTCAAAATATTTCATTCAAAACTTGGGGCTCTGCCATCCTAAATCAGCTCAACAGAGTGTTGCTGATCCTAGTATTCATGTAAACTAGCCAGATCTTAAGCTTCCTAGTTCACCATCTTACAGTGGTCAACACAGTAGGGATAGAGAGACTCCTCCAACAACACCTCCAGATATTCATTTCATTCAAAACTTGGGGCTCTGCCATCATCAATCAACTCAACAGAGTGCTACTGGTCCTACTATTCCTATCATCCACATACCTGCTACTCAAGCCAATCCTTTACCTCCTCAAAACACCATTATGGTAGCCTGGTATGCACCTCTGGTGTTACCTCAGCCTCTAGTGCCTCTACCCAACGATTATCAATCAAAAATCTCACATTTCATTGCAAAAGAGTCTACCATAGCCCAACACCATGTAGATAGGATGGAAGATTCCTTTGACTATATGGAGATAGATGATGAGACAGTCAAGATGAGAATCTTTGCACAAATTTTAGGAGGTGATGTGAAGAAGTGGTTTAAAGGCCTACCTCCTAATAGTATCCATGATCTTCCCTCCTTATATCAAACCTTCATAAACAAATGGGAAGTCAAGACCAACCCTCTCCAAATATTAGCAGAATACAAGAATCTTAAAAGAAATGTAGGAGAGAGTGTCCATGACTATTCTACAAGGTTTAACAGCGTTTACAACACTTTTCCTCCACATATGAAACCTTCCCAAGGTATGGATTTAGTGAAATATCCTGAAGGCTTTGATGCTGACATGGCCTATTAGCTTAGGGAGAGAGATTAAAACACATTGGAATATATGCAAAAAGGAGCAGTGAGTGTAGAGGCTAACCTGATTGAGAAGAAAGCCAGAATGAGGGCTAAGAAAAGGGTAACATTTAGGGATGACACAACAGCTTCCACATCGGATCCCAAGTTTGAAAATCTAGCCAAAACATGGAAAGGCTAGAGAAAATGATGGAAAAAATGGTTGTCACAGTTAGTAATCAAAACATAAACCAAAATCATAACCAGAACTAGAACTTTAGGAGAAACAATCCCCCAAATAGACAACGAGACTCTGATCAACAAGTCATACCCCCCTTCCAAGAGAACTTCCTTGATGAGGATGAGGGGATAATAGAAGAGTCCAAGGGAAACATAATAAATATTTTTGAAATAGAAAACTCAATCCACAACTGTTCCACAGAGGAAGATCAGACCTCACACTCCCATTAGGATGAGGAAAGGTTAGAATCTGAGGATTACAGGCTAGGATTTGAAAATTCCATCATGCAGGTTAGAGAACAGTATGAACTTAGAAGCAAAAAGAGCTTAGACAATTCCAAACCAAAAGCTTCTGAGATTACCATTAAGAAAAGGACTGAGAAAAATTCTAAAGTGACTGCTGAAAGTAGCAAATAAGCAGCTGAGAGTTATGGGAAGAACAAAGAGAAAGACAACCAAAATATTGATAAACAAAGTCAACCAACTAGTAGCACTAGCACTACAGCTAGTGTTCCTGATAAAACAACCACCAGCACTGTACATAGTGAGAATCAGCACACTGATTCTGCCACTAAAGTAGTGGCTAACAAAACAGAGTTAAGTCTTACAAAGAGTCAATATTCGTTCAATTTGGAGAGTGAGATCGCTAAAATTAAAATCTCTGTCCCACTCTCTGAGCTGGCCACTCAGGATGTATATAAAGGCCAAATTTTGAAAGCATTCAATCTAGGTGAAAACAGTGACATTGTCAATCTGAGCGATGATCAACCAGCCTTTCTGTTTGGCCCAAAGATAGAAGAGAATTTTCAGGAAGGGGTAGTACCTCTTTTTTATATCAGCCTCAATATCCATGACAAGATCCTTCACAATGCAATGCATGACTCTGGGGCATCACACAACTTAATGCCTAAGGTAGTTATGGAGAGGTTAGGCCTAGAGATAACCTTTCCTTATAAATATTTGTATTCATTTGAGTCTAGCAGAGTAAAATGCCTTGGCCTAATCAAAGAACTGTGTGTGAATCTAACCCAGATTCCAGCCAAATGTATGGTTATGGATGTTGTAGTGGTAGATGTGCTACCTAAGTATGGCATGTTGCTATCGAGGTCATGGGGAGCCAAGCTGTAAGGTAAAATGGAGATGAATGGTTTATATGCCACAATCCCTGTCTTTAGCCAGCTTAGGAGACTATATAGAGAGGCACAAATGAAGTTCATGGTTAGCAGCCCTGAAAATCCTGAAAATTCACCTTTGTACTCTGTACACATAGATTTGGACTCCTTAGTCCTTTTCAACAATGAATCCATAGATGAGCCAGAGTTAGAAAACAAAGATACGAATAATAGAATAGAGACCATAGATTTTAACATAATGGCCACTCTGGACTTAGAAGAAAACAAGGAAGAAACTTTTGGACAGTGCACTGAAACAGAAACCCAGAGTGAACAAGAAACAAACCACAAACAACTAACTAGTCATCTCACTGAACTCCATACACATCATTAAGAACAAAACACTCCACACCATGATGCAGACCCCATATTACAACATAACAGTGAAACCAACGTTAGGGAGGAAAATGATGATAAACATGAAAACAGTCCCTTATGGAGAATGAATTTCGATGGGTCTTGCACTAGAAAGACTGCAGGAGCGGGAGTGTGGTTACATAACACAGAGAGTGACTATGCAGAGAGTCATGCCTTCAATTTGAACTTCAAATGTACAAACAATATCACAGAGTATGATGCTCTCATCCTAGGTCTGAATCTATTGAAAAAATTAGGAGCTCGAAGGATAGCTGTACACGAAGACTCTGAGTTAATCATAAAATAAATGAGTGGAGAGTATACAGCTAAACACCCTAGATTGAGAGCGTACAGGAATGATGCTATGGACTTATTGAAAACCTTTGTTGAGTATGAACTGGTGTTTGTTCCTAAGAGTCAGAACATAATTGCGAATGGATTATCCTACATAGCTAGTTCATATCATAAGTCTCCTAGTGACAAACAAATCATCATTCAGACAAAATATAGATCTGCAGTGCCTGGCAATGAGAAATATTGGGAGGTTTTTGAGGGCGACAAGCAGATAGAGGATTTCCTGCTTGGCAGGAATGAGTTTGAATTTTCTGATTCAAACTCTGAATCCGATGAAAGCTGCCTAAGTGAAGAACCCCCCGACGAAGAAAAAACACCCCATAACATAGAAATAAACACTTTAACTGAACAACTTGGAAATCAGACCGAAGAATATAAGAACATGGGAAAAGAGGAAATAGAGGTGCTGCAGTCAAAAGATAAGAATATACCCAGAGGACAGGCACCTTTAGAGGACCTTTTTGATTTTGACGAAGTATTGAAGAAACCCACTATTGAACACTCAGACTTTGATGTCGAGGAATGCAACATAGGCACTGAAGATAAGCCTAAGATGATTAAGTTGGCTAAGTCCTTGCCTACAGACATGAAAAATAAATACATTGACTTATTCAAAGAGTTCATCGATGTGTTTTTTTGGAGCTAAGAGGACTTAAAGGCCTACGATACCAACATTATACAACACAAAATCCCTTTGAAAGAGAACCAAAAACCCTTCAAACAAAAACTTCGCAGAATTAACCCGAAACAACTGCCTCTAGTGGAAAAGGAAATCAAAAAGATGTACGAGGCAGGAATTATAGTGCCTGTGAGGTTCTCTAATTGGGTTTCCAACCTTGTCGCTGTGAGAAAGAAAATAGGTGAGATCAGAGTGTGCATTGATTTCAAAAACCTTAATAGAGCTTCACTTAAAGAAAATTACCCTTTACCAAAGATGGAACACATCCTACAAAGGGTAGTGGGCTCAAAAAGGATCTCCCTGTTAGATGGTTTTTCAGGCTATAACCAAGTTTTAGTACTCCCAGAAGACCAACTCAAGACAGCTTTCGCCACTCCATGGGGCACGTTTATCTATGTAAAAATGCCTTTTAGACTAATGAACGCTGGTGTGACCTTCCAACGAGCAATGGACATAGCCTTTTCAGAGGAAATAGGGCACTTCATTTTCATCTATCTAGATGACATAACAATCTATTCCAAGACTGATGAGGAGCACCTAAAACATTTGAGAAGAGTTTTTGAAAAATGTAGAAGGTTTGGTCTGTCATTAAATCCCAAGAAGACTGTATTCGGGCTTCAAGAAGGTAAGCTCCTTGGCCATATTATATCAGAGAAGGGAATTAAGATAGACCCACAGAGAGTTGAGGGAATACTTCAGATCAATCACCCGAGAAACATAAAGGAGTTACAGTCCTTTATTGGGAAAATTAACTTCTTAAGGAGGTTTATTCCCAACTTAGTTGAGCACCTCAGAAATATGAAAAACATGCTAAAAAAAGGTGTAGGGGTTAAGTGGACTGTAGAGGCTAAAAAATATTTTGAATCAGTTAAACTTTCACTCACCTGGGCACCTGTCCTAATCAGCCCAAATTTCTCAAAAGATTTCTTGATATTTTCCTTTGCCTCAAAACATACAGTGGTTGCAGTTCCGCTGCAGAAAAATCCAGAGGGAATGGAATAGCCTATTTCTTTCTTCAGCAAGGCTCTGAGGGACGCACCCTTGAAATATAACATAATGGAAAAACAGGCCTACACCTTGGTAAAGGCCTTGAAAGACTTTAGGGTGTATATACTACATTCTCACATCATTGCCTGCGTGCCAAACATAGTGGTTAAAGACATTTGTCCCAAGATCTAGATGGAAAGAGGGGCAAATGGATTGTTGTAATACTAGAGTATGATCTGGAAATAAAACTAACAAAACTGATCAAAGGTCAGGGCTTAGCTCAACTAATGGTTGAATCTAACTTACAAGCCCTAGACTTAAACATGGTGAATGCCTTGGATGAACAAGAAGGATTGCCCGATCTAACTGTTGAAGAAAAAATTCAAAATTCTCCTTGGTATTATGATATCCTGTATGTGCTCACAAACCTCAATGCCCCTCCTGATTTATCAAAGACCAAGGCCAAATTCCTAAAGTTAAAAGCCAGAAACTATTGCATACTGAATGAATGTTTATATTGGAAAAATGCAAATGGTCTATTGCTTAAATGTTTGCCTGAAACTGAAGCAAAGAGGATCAAATAGGAGTTCCATGCAGGAGAGTGTGGAGGCCATTTAAACTGGAAAGCCACTACTAACAAAATACCCATAGCTGGCTATTACTGGCCTACACTTTTCAATGAAATCCATAAAATGATAATTTCCTACCATAAGTGCCAGATTTTTGAGAGCAAAAGAAAGCTCCTCCCTTTACCATTACAATCCATTACTATTGAGGCTCCCCTTCAACAATGGGGCCTAGATTTCATAGGAGAAATACACCCTGTTTCTTCTGCACAACACAAGTGGATCCTTACAGCCATATACTACTTCACAAAATGGATAGAGGCCATACCTTCTAGGAATGCCACAGATTTTGTTATCGTTAAGTTCCTAGAAGACCACATCCTCTCTAGATTTGGCTGCCCAAGAAAGATAATCATTGATAACGCTGCTACTTTTGGATCCAAGAAAATGATTGATTTTTGTCACAGGTATTAGATAGCACTCGGTCATTCAACGACCTATTAACCACAAGGTAATGGGTTAGCTGAATCATCAAACAAGAGCTTGGTGACCATCATCAAAAAACTACTTGAAGAGAATAAGAGGTCATTGCATAACAAGTTAGTGCATGCTTTGTGGGCTGATAGGCTAATAACAAAGAAATCCATTGGCATGTCACCATATCAGCTTGTTTATGGAACAGAGGCAGTGTTTCCAAACAACCTTGGGGTACCAGTGATTAAACTAGTCCAAGAGATTAAGACAGAAGAGGACAGTATGGTAAGGAGGATAAATCAAACAATTCATCTCCAACAAACAAGAGAAGAAGTCTACAAAAAAGCTCTAAAAGCGCAGGAAAATATTAAGAAGTTGTTTGATAAGAGAACCAAAGCTTGTGACTTCAAAATTGGAGATAAAGTTTTAAAGTGGGACTCTAGGAGAGAAGAGAAAGGAAAGCATGGAAAATTTGACAGTCTGTGGCAGGGTCCTTACATCATCCAATCCACTATTGGTCCAAATGCCTTTTTTCTACAAGAGCTAGATGGTACAGATTTTTTTGGGGGTCCTGTCAATGGTAGGATGCTCAAGCATTACTACTATTGATTTCTAATTTACAGTTTTCATTTCCATTGTAAATACCATTGCTCTGTTTTGTTTTCAAAGAAAAAGAGAAAATGTTTCAAAAAAGAGAGAAAGAGAGGTTCAAACATGCTCAAAACATGAACCTCTGAAGTGCAAAATATTGGCTCTAATATGATCAAAACCTGAGCCAAAGGAAGTAAATAAGCTGGTTCTAATACGCTCAAAATCTGAACCAGCAAAGGAGAAATAAGGATCTTCTCTAACAAGCCCAAAACCAGAGCTGAAATGAAGAAGAAAGTGACTCTAACAAGCTCAAAACTTGAGTCACAAAGAAAGGAAGGATGCTTCAAAGTTTCAATATTTCAAGCCTTCAAATTTTGTTTTCAAGTTTCTGCATTATCAGTTCATGTGCAGCTGTCTTTATGTCATGGGTCCACAACAAACCACACTGTCTAATCCTTTTTTGACTATTTTTAAATTTCTGTTGTAGAACGTAGAGAAGAAATCTACTAGACAGTTTAATCCTATCTGATATTAGGTTAGGTAGAGAAGCTATGAGCCCAACAGTTTAATCTGGTCTCATGGAGGAATAAGGGTAGAATTATATTATTTTATTTTCTTCTTTCAATAAAAAATAAAAAAATGATGAAGAAGGTCTGCAAATTCAAATGCACCTTGAAGAAAAAAATGTTAGGATTGTAGGATGGGTAGGTCGATTGTTTGGGATATGTGTTCTGTTGATTAATATCCATCATGTTTGTAACAGCTGAATCAAAGAAGAAATATGGTCCAAAGATCAAGCATCTAGCCTACTCCAAAGATTATTTTTTGAATTCTTGACACCTTCAAGAAGATGCCATCCCCATGTGGAGCCACTGTTAGCCACCTATGAATTTTTTTGCAAGCAAATAGGTGGCTAAGTATTTTTCTGAGCCTTCAAGAGATATATTTCCTATGAAAGTCTCTCATCCTTGAATCCTCTGTGTGCCCTTTACCTTTGAAAAGGTCTCCACTGCTGTTTCCATCCAAAAAGCCTCACTGTCTGTGAAAAAATTATGATCAAGAAGGCCTCCTTTTGCCCCTTTGTATCCCTACAAATTTCCCATTTCAACTCTTTTTTCCCTGTTTCAAAGTTTCCCCTTTAACCCCCAAAATCCCTTCCTAAGTCCTCCAAACCATCTAATTCCTCATTTTAAACCAAGTGAAATCCTTTCATCTGGTTTTAAAATCCATTTTTCCCTCTATCGAAAGCCTCTTTTTAGCCTTAAAACTCTGTTTTTAAGCTTAAAAACACTTATTTTTCATATAACAGGCTAGCCTCCTTTGGCCCAGCCCCTAACCACTTCCCCTCCATGCACCCGAGCACTAAAACCAAGTGCTAAAGCATATGGCGCTTATCGGGATCGGAAGATGTCCAGGAGCGCAATTTCTTAGTTAAAGTGAAAATCTCTGATTGGATGGTGTTTTAGTCTGTTGGACTTGGGAGCGATCTCAGCCGTTGATCTTAATAGATCTAACGGTTCTGCGCATGCATCACTGTGCCCATTTTGGAAACCCCCAAGGGCAATCTCCACCATTGATCTTCAAGCGATCCGACGGCCATCGTAGCACCGCACTCATCGCCAATCGAAAGTTTTAAAAAGTGCCACCCTCCGATGCCCCGATTGGCCAATCCCCAATTGAATCTTAGCCATCCATCCATTCTGATCCTACGGCCTAGATTTATTCTTGCTCTGCCCCGCTTCCCTGATTGGTCACCCTCTGATCCAATCACAGTCGTTGATCTGCAACCGATCCAACGGTCCAGAGCCAATTACTTCATGAGCCCATCGGAGATTTGGCCCCTACCTCCTCTGCTTCCAATTAGATATTGACCATTCATTCCTTTTGATTCGACGGCCAGGATTACACCCACCCACTAATCAACTCCTTTGCCTGTGTTTCTCCTCTGTAGATCTCAGCCATCCATCACACTGATCGGACGGTCGACAATGAAACCACCTTCCACTTGACCCCACTTTTTCGATCGTGCACGTTCCTTGTATTTCGCTCCTCCATCACTGTCAGATCTCACGGGCCCAGATCCAACGGACCACATCAATATCGTGCAGTTTTCATGTCCAGGTTTTAAGTGTTAGAAATCACGCAATATGGGCAGTTTCTAAAAGCCATGTGTCAGCCAGGGACCCATATCGTGTTCGAAAAATGAAAACAACCTTCCTCCCTTTTCACCGCGTGAAAACACCAATTTTTTCCAAAAAACTACTTCCTCACTTCCAGCCTCCGAAATTCCATTAGCAGATCCCGACCGTTGATCTGTACAGATCAACTGCCCACAATGCATCTTGCGGCCCATTCATGTTTTTCATTGCGCTACCATAAGCATTCCATCAGATCATCTGAGCCGTTGATCTCCTCCTGAGATCTAACGGTCCGTGTTGAATCACCCTCCGCCCATGACCGGTTCCCACCATTCAAGCCCCAATTCATATGTTTTTCATTGATTCTCTGTGTATTTTGTCCAAAGGCCCAAGCCTTATGATTTTCATCAAAAATAATCTCTTCTGCCCAGCATTAGACTTTGGTGTTATAACATTAAACTTTTAATGTTTTAGATTAAAGCTCATATCATTTTGCCTAACATTAAAAATTTAATGTTTTATGTTGAAGTTCATTTCATTTTGCCCAACCTTCATAAACCATTCTGTCAGTTAATCATAACCGTCGATCATCGCCACCAGATTTGATCGAATGGCCCATAATCGTTCCTCCTCCAAACTTTCACCAGACCATTTTTCCACTGTTTCACCGCATTTTTCACCGTTTTCCATCGCATACACCGTCGCTTCGCTGCCATCCTCACAGCATTCCACTACATCCATCCTCCCCCATGCATGGATTTCTTAACATATTTTTGTGCTTTTGCAGGGTACAGGTGGTGGAAACCACCATTGTTCACAGCCACTATTATAGTGACACAGGGCGCAGAGAAGGCTATTTTCAAGAGCCCTGATATTGCAGAAAAATGACTAGGAAGGTGTTAGAACGTAATTTCTCATTAAAAGAACAGTGTTCAACCCTGTTAAACCTCTCCAGCACCATTAAAGCTCAAATTTCCATAGACAGAGACAGTCATGAAGCGGAAAAGAGTATCAGTACAGGATTAAAGAGTTTTAAAGCCTCTAATTGAAGATTTTAAGCTTTAATTTACTGTTCAAAGGGAAAATGTACCAGATGAAATACCTTGTGAATCACACAGAAGGCCTAATGAGGCCTAATGCATAGAAAACAATATTATCAATGTTTCACATTAGCAGAAGGTTCCCTCCTGAGAAAGGACAAAGTACCCATACTGTTTTCATTCTATACCGTGTTCCTGAGAAGATTTCCACCCTGGAAAAATGGTCCTAATGCTACTAGAGCATTTGTTATGCAGTATGGCAGACCCAAAATTCATTTATCTGCCTTTGTTCCTATCACCAGAGTACTACAAATTACTTCAACCAAAGTACATCAAAGAACATACCTGGAGTAAATATCAACCTGTCGAAGACCACTCTTTCACCCAAAGAGTACTGAAGATTAATGCATTGATATTAAGATAGAATGGGCCTTGAGCCCTCTTCTACTACCTTTGTTTTAATGTTTCATTTAGAGTTTCACCTACCTCATCTGCCCCTCTTTCAGCTATAAGAACTCAATAAAAACACATTGTAATGGTTGGTTGTTGTTGATTATCAATCAGATAACTGTGAATTATAAGCTTTTTCTCTTGAGATATAGTAGTCTATGTAAAGTTGTAAGATAGGCCGAGGAAGATGTTTTCAGACTGAATATCAAGCTATTGGACAATGTTGTACATGATTGTATAGACCAATCTTGGGTTCTAGATTAGGCTCAATTTATATTCAACCAAGGTAGATAATCTTAGAGGCATGTGTCTAATGTTTATAGACCTAAAAGGATCTGTTCTGTTTGCCTAGATAAATGTTTATTGTGGTAGGCTCTAGCACTCTTTTACAAGAGATTGGAATGTGGTTCCTTTCACACTTTAAACACTTATGTACTAAACCTGATCTACTATTCTAAAACCAGAGTGTTACTAGTCTGAGTTTTTAATTCTTTTACAAGGTTATAGTTCACAAAAACTCTTTCAAAGTAACACACTAAAGCATAGTAAAAATCAAATTCATTAAAACAAAGATCATAGAAATGATTTGAGATTCAATACTCAATTAAACCTCTTACAAGGACTGTTCATTAATTTTTCAATCGAATTCTCAAATTATTACTATGAATCATGAAATAAAAATGATGAAAAAAATCACAAGCACTTATAGTCAAAATCGATGAACTCAGAAGCATGAAAATGAAATAAAATACTAATCAGATTTGAATATTAAATCTAATAGAAATGTAAAGAAAAGTGTACCAACTTCACATGGGGGCCCTTCCATGCTTTGAAGGCACACTTGGAAAACTTCAAATGATGAGAACGCTAACTCAAAAACACCATAAATGATGAAATTCTGTCTCTGATTAAGATCTGGGAATGAGTTACATTAAAAACAAAGTTTTGAAGCACGTATACAGTCTCAAGTCTTCTCTTACATTCAATGTTATCACTAGCATCATAAGTCTATTACATGCTTCCATTCTCTTATTTATCAAAATTACAATCAAAAGAGGCTATTTTCATTCCTCCTAATCCTAAATAATCTCCAAAACAGATCAAATTATTTTAGAGTTCCTAATCAAAGTCAAAATATCAAGCTCACTGATTATGACTTTAGATTTTTCTGCTAAATTGGCCAGGTTTGACCAGCATTGACCGACTATTTAGGAGCTTCAAATCTGATGCTAGATAGATTTTTCATCATATGTGTATATCCTAGATCACGTCCTTGTCCTTTGTTTTGATCTACCTTCTATGCCACATGTCAGAACATAAACCATTTACAGGAAGTTATCACATCCTGTAATTTTCTTGAAAATTTTCAATTTTTAACACAAAAATTCCATAAATTAAATTTAATGTAAAATAACAATTATAATGCTACATTAATCAATTTCAATAAACTATAAGGGATTTATGGAAGAAAATGGTGGATAAATTATGGAATTTTAGGAGAAAAAGATAGCCATAAAATAATACCAACATTTCCCCCAAACTCAATAATTTAGCATGTCCTCATGCTAACCTGATGTGCTCCCTTTATGTTCTGCTTCTGCTTCTACTGCTTGTAGCAATACATGTACATTCTTCTAAACTTGAAACTCATACTTCATATTCTTATATTTTTCTTTGAGAGCCTTTTTCTGTGTGTACCATTTTGTTTCCCATTTGTGTATTTCAATTTGATCAATTTTAAGTTCTTTGACTTTCCTTTTTAATTTCTCATTTTTCTGTTGAATCTTCTTGCTCTAGGCTCTTAACATTTCATTTTCTTTCTTTATAACTTTTTCTAACATATTTTCTTCCATAAGTTCCTCTTTTAGCTCTTCAATTTGTTTCTCTAGCTTTCTCTGTTTCTTGTTTATAGGTACTGGATCTTTTCTTTTTACTTTGTTACATTCAGTCTCCATTTTTGCTTCTTGTTCTGGCTGTGAATTAGCACTTCTTTCAATTTCCATTGGTGTGTTTACATTTTTCTCTGGTTGATCATCTTGTATTTGATTTCTTTTTATTCTCCTTGATCTTCTTCTGTAAGTAGTGAAAATTTTGTCTTTTGCAATTTTCTTGGCATCTTCTTGCCTCATTCTCCTTGTTTTCACACTACTACTGGGTTGAGAAATAGAGCATGACTTAAATTCAAGGGTTTCCTCATCAACATCAACCATAAACTCTGTGCTTCCTTGTTTCTCCTGTTCATCTTCTTTGGTTTTGATTTGATTGGCAATTAAAAATCCTTCCCATATTATTCCTCTCTTCTGCAATTCAAATTCAATTAGAATTTTGATCAAACCAAAATGATAGAAGCTTCTATCTTCATTGCCCTTTTTTTTCTAAATGGTCTTTGACATTTTAGTCAAACTCTGTAAAAGAAAGTAGGGCAGACTGATAGTGCATTGACCCTTTAAGTGCAGCAAAATTTTTATGTGATATAAGTATACTATGATGTAATGCCCTTCACATGTGACAAATTTTTGAAGAATGTATACCATTTCGTCCCATGGTTGGATTAACCAACTTCTAGGAACACCCTTTTTCCAATTGACAGAAGAAACTCTTGATCTAGACATAAACTGAGTCCATGATTTTTCTGTAAATTTTTTGGTTTTGAAATAATTTTCCCCTTCTGGACTGATGTCTAATGACTGAGCTATTGTATCCTCTGAGATTCTGAGAGAGAAATTTCCTATCAAAGCTTTTTATCCATTAAATGAAAATACAAACTATTTCGTAACTTCTTCATTGTTTCCATTGAATTTCTCTAGAAAAGATTGTTACACCATTTTTTGGTCATCTAACTTATTATCATTAGATGGACCCAAGTACACCATGTAAGACCAGTTTTACCCTAAGTAAAACCGCTTTCACTATGTTAAAAAAGGAAACCCCAAAAGGAAATATTAAACAAACCCATATTTGTTTGATTTTCCTCATGGAATAATTAATTAAACCATAATTTAATTATTATTCCCAGTCATGTTTAACCCAAAAACAAAGAAATTAATGAGATAAACCCTTAGTTATCTTATTATTTTCTAGGAATAATTATTTAAATCTTATTTAGATAATATTCCTTGTTAAATGTGACCAAATCACCCACCATTAATCAAATAAATCATTATTTATTTGATTATCTCCCAACCACTTCCTTAAAAAGATAAATAAATCATTTATTTATTTATTTTTCACTAATAAAGGGATTTGACCCAAGTCAAACACCCTTTCCTTCCAACAAATATAATAAAATATTCCATAAAGGTGGATCTAGATTTGGTTAACATTATTTTAATCATGCACCAAGATCTAGAATGACCCAATATTTTGTTATAAATAGGAGGGTTCTCCCCCATCATTCCTCACCTTTTGTTGCCTACTAGATCACTCTGGATCTATACACTTGGTCTCCTTCTTCATCATTTTGCTCCCATTGAGCTTCATTTTTACATTGGGTTTTCTACACTTGCAAGAGAGAGAAAGCTTAGATCTGAAGTGCTGAGGATTACAAAGAACCCATCCCATTGAGGAGAGCTGGATACACCTTCTTGTTTTCCTCCCAGGTGCCCTGTAATATAAAATTCTTTCAAAAAATCGTGTTCTTGTCTTGTCTGTTGGATGCATGGAGAAAACCCTTTATTTTACTGCTTAATGTCTTTCCATACATAGATCTGGTATTTTGCAGCTATTTTCTTGTCTAACTAATTGCAGATCTGAAGATATTGGCAGCCACTTTTGTTGTTAGGGCTATTAGTTATGCGTAGCTAAAGTGATCCTTTTTCGTACACTTCGACGAAGGATTCATACTAACAAATGGCGACTCCACACGGGTTTTAAATTACGACCGCTGTCGTTTTTCATATTCCTGCATATCCAGCTACTTCAGGCCCTAGGGCTTCTTTTCAGCTGCTTATTTTTCCTCTTTTTATGTCATTTTTCTCACCTAAAACCCTAAAATTTTAAAATTTCTAACTTCCGTGTGTTTCTGGCCCTATTGCGCAGGTAAGCGACACCAGCCGCACCTGAGACGACAACTTTTCTGAAAATCTGCCGCCGAGACAACCGGAACAGGGGGTCACACTTTTTGGCCCATAACCTGCGACCTGGACCTCCAGGTCGCACTTTTCTGCCCATTTTCTGCGACCTGCACTGAAAACAGGTCAGAAACTGCGACCTGCTAGTTTTTCAGTGATTTTTCTGCAATTTTTCTGGGTTCTGCTGCAGCTTCTGTCAGGGTCTTCCAACCTCTGTCTCAGCCCGCCTTGACCAAGATCTAATCTATTTTTACTCATCTAAGTGGGAACCCAGCCCCTTAGGGCTTTAGTACCCTCCACTTTTTGTGGAAGAGTTTTAGCTGTTTCAGCTGTCGGTTTTCAGAGCTTCAGCCCCCTCTTTTTCAGATCTGTTACCTCCCTTTCAGATCCATTGAAATCAGCCTCTTTTCCTTCCAAATCACCTCTTGTCGTTTTTTTTGGACCTCCTTTGAAAGCCTCCGCCTTGCCCCTCCAGTTTTTGCTGATTTCCTTCTGTTTTTCCAGCCACCTTGCCTCTGACTCTTGGCTGTGATCTGCACCTCTTGTCTGCAGCTTTATCCTCCGGATCCCTGTCCCTTTCGACCCTAGATCTGTTGAGCTCTTTTTATGTGTGTTTTGACTAGATTTTTGCCCTCTGTTAGAGTAGTTTTGAGAGACCCGCCTCTTTGGGTTAGATTGATGCATAATTAGCTGTTAAATGTTCTGTCTTTTCAGCAATCTCTATTGTTCTACGCAGATTTCTTTTCAGTTACGCAGCACACTTTTTCTTGCTCTCAAAACGAAATGGGTTTAAAAATTAAAATTAACGCACGCCACACACTGACCCTAAGTGAAGAAGCGCCTGGTTACCACCGCCTGGCAAAGACTCTAAAATCAATTGTCACTGCACCTTATCTGCCCTTGACATTACTTGATCCTGTCCCTTTCTGCCCTTGTCGGTTTCCTTCTTCCTGTCATCATTGTGCCCCCAAGGCGCCTTTCCCAGAGACTTCTTGGCCTTCACCCTCAGTTTCCGGTTGATCGACCTGCTCCGCACCGCCGTCGTCGAGCCAGTCCACCTTCGAGTCCACACTCCGACTCCTCTCCTGATTCATCGGGTCCTCTTTCTCCTTCTGGTTCTCCCCCTGTCACCTTCACTATGTCTGGTCCAGGGCCTAACGCTAGCGGTTCTCCCGGCCCCAATGCCGGCCCTACTTCTAGCGGAACCGCCACAAGCACTTCCCCGGCCACCCCTGTGCTGCCGTACATTGCAGGCCTCAACCTCCCCGATTTTCATCAGTTGATCAATGACCCCATTCACCACAATGCTACCTGGCCCGCTATGCCAACCAAGCTGCCCTCTGACATCCCTAAGTTCGAGGGCCTTAATGGAGAAGATCCAACCAATCACGTCCGATCTTTCCACATGTGGTGTTCCTCCAATTCCATTACCGATGACTCCATCCGTCTTCGTTTGTTCCAACGCACGCTTACCGGCGAAGCTTCTAAATGGTATGTTGAACAAGCCACCTCTTCCCATACCACCTTCGAGACTCTTGCCCAAGCCTTTTTGTCATACTTCCAGCTCCCTCTCCGGTACGATACTGGCACGGAGCTCTTGACTTCCTTTAAGCAAGCCTCTTCAACACGCCTTTCCGCCCATGTTCAGGAATGGTGACGAAGACGGAGCTTATGTCGAGCCCCTCCCTTCGAAGATCGAGTTTACATGGACTGGTTCTTACGCACCCTTCCCGCTCCCATCGGCAAAGATGTCGCCTCTCATTTTCCTCAAACGGAAGAAGCCGCCCTCCAAATAGCTTTGAAATATGACCTGATCTACGCTCAATCTGGTTATGTTTATACCGTCCTTCCTGACATCCCCAGGCCCGGTGGCGCTAACGCCCCGGGGGCATCTCATTCCATCGATGGTATCGTTGGATCTCTTTCCCATCCATCTGCTCACCCTCCTATGGGCTATGGTCTCCCTCAGGGAGGGGCCAGCACCTCAAGCACTCTTCCCCGTCCCGGCAACATGTATCCAGGATACGACATGCCTTCTCCTTTTGCCCAACCTCCTGTTTACCCCAATGTTGCCCAACCCAACCCTTACCTTTATCCCCAGCCTGGTGCGCCAGCTCCTCCAGCATATGCGCTTCCACCTCCCTTGCCTCCTCACAACCCGCAACAGCACTTACAGCCCCCTCCAGGGCAAGTATTTGCACAGCAGGGCGCGACTAATCCCCCTTCTTCTCAAAGAAGGCGGAGAGGCAACCAGAACCAATCTGCCCCTGGTAACCGAGGACCCAATTCTGGTATGGAACCTAACACTAGCAACCAGCAACAGGGCATTCAGCCCAAGCCGGACAGGCCGCTTCGCACAAACAAGCCCTGTTCGTGTTGCGGTGTTTATGGCCATTACACTCACGATTGTCCTCTTTTACCCCAGATGCGGTAGATGTGGGAGTCTCAAGCCACATTGCGCGGACAACACACCTCCCCTCATGCTCCTCCTAATGTGGCCACTACTCAACCAGCTGTGTTTACCGATCCCTTCCCTCAGCAAGGCTTCGTGGCTACCCAACCGCCTGATAACTCGGTCGCCACTCCCCCCTCCATTTCTGGTTCCTCCGATTACCAGATCCTCATGATGCACTCCGATCCTACCCCGCCCGTCGATCTTCACCTTCAAACTCGGTCTCGTCAGTACCCCAAGCCTCCTGCTCTGTCTGCACCTGAGCCTCCCTCTTTAGGTTCTACAGAGCCTCTTTTGACATCCCCTGGTCCCTTACATATCCCTCCACCCAAAGTTGAGGTCTATACCAAGATTCCCAAGGGACCATTATGTCGAAATGCTGCTCCTGGTCGAGCTGCTCATTCGTATAGTATAGTAGATGATTTGGCGCAATCCCCTGCTGCCATTTCCACACTGGAACTCCTCCAGTCGTGCCCTTCCCAAAAGAAGGCTCTACTATCTGCCGTGGGCGTTGTTGATCCTGCTGATGACCAAATGATTTTTTTCGACGCCATTCAATCGGACCATCCCCCTCTTCCTCCTTCCGTCGCCTTCCAAATCCCAGTCAAAAGCTGGAACGCCAATGTATCCCGGTGTATAATTGATGAGGGGGCATCCACCTGTGTGATGTCCGCTTCGGTTTGGAAGCAACTCGGATCCCCTGAGCTGGCCCCTTCCATGATCACCCTTCGAGCGTGGGATGGTCATGCCTCTCAGCCCATTGGCCTATTTCGTAACTGTCCCATCACCCTCGCCGGTAAGAATGTTTGCGTTGATGTCGAAGTCATTGACGCCCCTCTAGACTACAACATTCTATTAGGGCGAAGCTACACCTATGCCATGTCTGCTGTCCCATCCGCGGTTTTCCGCAAGATGTATTTCCCACACAATGGGAAGATAGTCACCATTGACCAGCTATCTTATCATGAGCTGCTGTCCCAGACCTCCTCCGAGACGACCATCTCTTCTGTAGCCAACAAGCAAACCGTCGATTCTTTGACCAGTGTATCCCCTGGCGTCTATAAAGATTCCACCATGCTTGGTACTTTTCCTCATCTTCCCCCTCCTCCTGTCACTGACCCCAGCTTGTCGAATGTTTGCATGATGCAATCGTCTCAGGCTGCCCATAAGCGGCCTGCCTCGGCTAGTCAGCAACCTCCCCCCCGCCCTCCGCAACCCGCTCCTAGCCATTCATCTCAGCCAGCCGGACCTCCTCCTTCTGGCCCTCCCCCTACAGCTGGTATCCCTGAACCTCTTTATCCTCCCGGATCAGTTCCTCCTGGCCTCAACCATCTTGAAGCCGTCCCTCCTGGTCATTTCCCTGCTGGGCAGATCCCTTTCTTAGTCCCCCCTTTCGGCGTATATTCTGTCCCCGTCATGGCCACCCTCTCCCTCCCTAACTTGACCTTGGGCATCCCGGTCTGGTACCTTGATCCCCCAACCGCCACCCCTCCTGGTCACCCCAAACCTTACATGGCTTTGACACCGGTTCAACCGGTCCCCCTCGCCTCCCCCGTAGCCACTGTGCCCCCAGCACCTCCGCAGGACCCTTCTCCTGTTGTGACGGCTCCCGGGAAGAAAGGCAAAGCCCGCAAGGGGGCACCCAAAGACCAGACCACCACGACCGACCCGGCTCCTTCTCTACCCGCGAAGCCTTGTGCCTTATGTGATGTCACCGGTCATGCCACCCATGCTTGTCCCGAGTTACCCCGTATCCGGCCCATGGTTAAAGTCGCG
This sequence comes from Pinus albicaulis, assembly GCA_034641835.2. Taxonomy (NCBI): domain Eukaryota; kingdom Viridiplantae; phylum Streptophyta; class Pinopsida; order Pinales; family Pinaceae; genus Pinus; species Pinus albicaulis. Next base: position 292,677,475 of record CM076569.1, read on the forward strand.
TTCCCCGACTCTACGGTCCCTGAAGCCCCCACTCCTTCTTCGTCTGTTCCCAAGAACCCCAAGACTCTCCGCACCAACAAACCCTGTGCCTTGTGCGGTGTCCATGGCCACTACTCCCACCATTTTCCTCACCTAACGCATTACCGCGCCTCCCTAGAGGTGATCCGCGAGTATGAGGTTGAACAAAATCAATCCGCCTCTCCCATTCTCGCGCAGTATGCTTCAGGCCAGCCTGAGGATCCCCCCGCTCCCATCGACATTCCCCCCCTGATGTTCAGATGACGGAGTCTACGGTAACCATCCTTTACCTATCTTCCTCTGCACGACACTCGGAGCCTAGCCCGTCTGCATCCTCCCCTGTTGTGTCCCTTGCTCACCCTATTCCCCCTCATACCCGAGATCACTCCACTTGTGTCTCTGTTGACCTCCGCAGCCCGAGTCCTCACCATGTTTCCCATAGCCCTCATACACCACCTTGTCTGCGTCTTGGTCATCCTGCCCCTTCCACTCCCTCCCGCGGTTGCTGCCCGATGACTTCTATACACTCACGCTGCCGTCATTTCCGTTCATCCCCTCATTTATTGTCTTGTCACACCATTCTGCAGGACCCCCTGTCCACACCCTTTATCGGTTACACCGATGGTGCAAGTCGCTACTCCAGGAATCTAGCCTCGGCAGGGTGGGCCATCTTCACCCCCTTGCATGACCTTGTTCTTTCTAACGGGGTCTGCATTGGTTCTGCCACCAACAATCAGGCCGAATATGATGCAGTGCGTGGCCTCTTAGCTGATGCCCTCTTTCATCGCATCCTCCATCTGCACGTTCGTCTAGATTCCCTGCTTCTTGTAATGCAACTAAATGGTGTTTATCGTGTGCATAACCCTGTGATGTTTAGACGCTATTTACGAGTGAAAGTCTTAATACGTGCGTTTGAATCCATAACTTTCAACCATGTACCCCGAGACCAAAATCACTATGTAGATAGTATTGCAAACCATGTTATAGATTGGCATTTATCACACACATTTCATACAAGACAATAACATTAAATCAACCATCAAAAGACGATACATATCCATAATATGTGTCGCAAAACATCTGTTTCGAGTCTATCTACTCTGATACATATGACATGCCCATAGCATGTTACAAAAAAAAATCCAAAAACTGGGGGCACCACCTGCCCCTACATACATCATAGGGGGCACCACATGCCCCTACATACATTATAGGGGGCACCACCTGCCCCTACATACATCAGAGGGGGCACCGCATGCCCCTACCCCTAATCACTATCTGGAGGCTCCCGGGCCAATGGCTCTGCCCCTGCAGCATGTAGATCACGGATAGCCTGACCGGCCATTGCCATGCGCCGCATGATACCTCGCCACTCCGAGGGGAGACCAACACATGGCTCTATGTACTGGTCATCTAAATCCTGCCACCCGCGCTCTGATACTCTGGTCAACAACTGCTCACATCTACGGCGGATGTCCTCCAGCAGGGCGGCTGCATCCTCATTCTGCGCTGCTCTCGACCCACTTGGACCTGTAGCTCCAGACGCTGCTGGTCGTCCCATATATCCGGCCAGTTTTACCGGTGCTATATCTGCATACCAAAAGTACATGAATCAGTATCATTAATTACTATTCAAAAACTTTAACATGCCCACACAAGAATAGCAATTTGTCACTTACCATCGGGCCCCCAGACTCGACCAGGCGGAAGTGGCAGATCCAGATCCCCACAGTAGCTCATCCCACTATATGGGTAGTCGTCTATGTACAACGGCATCTGATCCCAATGGGCAAAAAACTCCGGTCGAAACACTCGCCCGACCACCCCTCCTCCTCCCCTGCAGAGTAGTCGTCCCCAACGGCGCATCCTGGGCTCTCTCGGGCCCCCATCTGGAAGCTGCACACGAGGCCTCAAGGTCGGGATCTTCTCAAAGAAGAAGGTGCACAATAAAGTCCCATATGAGCAATCATGATTCACCTGCCGCCTACATAGCGACAACTGTCGCTTTAGCGCCACCAACATCATTTGGGCCCACCCAAAGTAGGTCCCACCCAACACACTCTCCACTATCATCATCTGCCCACCGGTGATGTGATGGAACGCCTGGCTACCCAGGATTTGCAGCACAGCTGCGGCCACTGCACGGGTTTCTAGCCTCTCTAGATCCCCGACCGATATTCGAGTCCCCTTGACTTGAAGACCCGGTCGACAATGGCGTTCCACGAACTCCATGATATGCCGCCCCCGCGGCAGCACTGGCTGCGTGTCTCCCACGATCCCCAGTGGTGGGAGGCCGGTCAGGAAGTACACATCCTGGACCGTCAGTTCGATCCTGTGCCCTTGCACTACAAAGATCTCCTGATCCGGATCCCAATAACTGATAATCCGGGCCAGTAATGGTTCCCCTGATCTCATCAACGGGTTCTCCACAAACTTGAGAACCCCAAATCTGGCCAATACACGACGAACGCCCTGATCCGCCTGGATCTCTGTCCGAAGTGTTCCCAGATCCCTCTCTCTCCAGTTGACCCGCAACTCTGCCATACCTGCACAAACACATCATTTTTTTCAGGGTACAGATCGGGAAAACCATAACCAAACACCAAAACCCAGCTCCCAGCCATAAAACAGCACCAAAACCCCCTCATCTCCCAGGTCGCAGTTTTCTGCCATTTTCTGGACCAGGTCGCACTTTTTTCCCTGATACCTACGTCCTGGGTCGCACTTTTTGCCCCAAAAAGTGCGACCCGGCCGTAGAGATGAAGGAGGGGCTGTTTCTGGGATTCTGGGCCCTAAAATGCAAATGTAATCCATCAAAATGCAAGAGCAAGGTTAGGCCTCTTACCTCCAACTGACAGATCTCGATTCCAACGATCAGTTTGTCCGCTACGTTCGCCGCAAGATTTAGGGCCTTCTCTCCTCTTCACATTCACCACAGTAACAATAGAAAATGAATGATTTTGGAGGGAAAACTGCCTTATTAAAAGAGAACCCCTGTTTCTTCTTTCGACTGCTGCGACCACACCGTAGCCCCGTTCGACGAACCGTCAACACCGCTGGAAAGATCTCACCGAGCTCTCAAATGGGTTTTTATTAGTTTTTGGTGATTTGATACTTCACCCGGACACATTTTGTCCAAGAAGGGTCACTTCACCGCTCCTTAAAATCGAATTTCCTCACTTACGACACTTGTACTTGGGGCACCATATTGCTCCCTTACTTGTCCATGTTCGTGTCGATTTTCGTCATGAGTGCCCACCTTGTACTCATGTTTCCATGGTCCCCCATTGGGGCCTTTACTGTGTGGTAGCACTATCGCGTCGCCCTTGTTTAGAGCATCCAAGTTGAGTCATCATCGCATTCATGGAGTCTATCCTGCGTCCCTTTGTACCCCACTATAGCCCTCCATCCGTTATTGCTTGGTCCCTCTCTTGTGTCGCATATCATGACCTTCAGCCCCACTGTCCCCTATCCCTTCTGATATTGTGTCAGTCGCTGCCATGTCATTCATGCCCTTTATGATCTAACAAGGGAAGTCGTCCATTCACCACTCCATCCTTTCCATTTCGCCATCATCATTAGTGTCAGTCTGTCCATCGCTCTACTATTTTCTCTCGTGCCTTAGTTGAGGATCTCTCATTGCCTCACCTATGGCGGACCTCCTTCTGTCGACATCAGCTCATTCATTCCAGAAGCCAGTTCTAGAGGGCGGTGTACCTTGGTTCCAGCTTCCACTATTGTTCGGTGCCTCGGATCAGGCAAAGGGATCTCTTCTTCCCCTTTGACTTGATTGTTTCTCTAGCTCCTTTCAGCATGATCGAGATCCGTATACTCGATGGTTCAGTGATCCAGCAGCAGCTCTTGATGATTCCCGGGTGTGTGTGAGATGTCTCAGCCCTCATGAGGGGGTGGCCCTGCAGGTAGCCCCCCACATGCCCAGATGACCTCCTCCTTGCAGCCTTCGATGCAGCTCCAGATATTTGATGATGTTGGCCATCGCCACTTGTAGCGCCTCTTTCGATTTGCATGTATCAGTCAGATTTTGTGAGCCCTTCCCCATTCACAGGGGGCATTTGGGTTGTATTTGTATCTCATGTACTCAGATATTATTGTACCAGTCCTGGCTGTTATCCCAGGCACAACATGTATGTGGGATTCCTCATTGTATTTTTATCTGGCTCCTAATTATGCCAGCTGTATCTTATGGTTCGGTCCCTTGTTTACTAGACACACTATTCTTTTTTACTTTGTCTCGGCGGGCATAGGTATGCCTCCCCCGCCGCCTTCAGCACAGGTACCCTCTCATAAAAAGAGACTTGTTGCACCTGCGAGTCTCGTCTCCTCAGGGTCTATTCCTTCAGCACACTATCTACCTCACATTTCTCTCTCTGACACCCCTTTTGTTGTCTAGTGATTGTGTTCTTACAACGTACTTCGGTCATACGATTTGCTCCCGACACTCGCACGCTGGGGGGCAATCTGTTACACCATTTTTTGGTCATCTAACTTATTATCATTAGATGGACCCAAGTACACCATGTAAGACCAGTTTTACCCTAAGTAAAACCGCTTTCACTATGTTAAAACAGGAAACCCCAAAAGGAAATATTAAACAAACCCATATTTGTTTGATTTTTCTCATGGAATAATTAATTAAACCATAATTTAATTATTATTCCCAGTCATGTTTAACCCAAAATCAAAGAAATTAATTAGATAAACCTTTATTTATCTTATTGTTTTCTAGGAATAATTATTTAAATCTTATTTAGATAATATTCCTTGTTAAATATGACCAAATCACCCACAAATAATTAAATAAATCATTATTTATTTGATTATCTCCCAACCACTTCCTTAAAAAGATAAATAAATCATTTATTTATTTATTTTTCACTAATCAAGGGATTTGACCCAAGTCAAACACCCCTTCCCTCCAACAAATATAATAAAATATTCCATAAAGGTGGATCTAGATTTGGTTAAAATTATTTTAATCATGCACCAAGATCTAGAATGACCCAATATTTTGTTATAAATAGGAGGGTTCTCCCCCATCATTCCTCACCTTTTGTTGCCTACTAGATCACTCTGGATCTATACACTTGGTCTCCTTCTTCATCATTTTGCTCCCATTGAGCTTCATTTTTACATTGTGTTTTCTATACTTGCAAGAGAGAGAAAGCTTAGATCTGAAGTGCTGAGGATTACAAAGAACCCATCCCATTGAGGAGAGCTAGATACACCTTCTTGTTTTCCTCCCAGGTGCCCTGTAATATAAAATTCTTTCAAAAAATTGTGTTCTTGTCTTATCTGTTGGATGCATGGAGTAAACCCTTTACTTTACTGCTTAATGTCTTTCCATACATAGATCTTGTGTTTTGCAGCTATTTTCTTGTCTAACTAATCACAGATCTGAAGATGTTTGGCAGCCACTATTGTTGTTAGGGCTATTAGTTATGCGTAGCTAAAGTGATCCTTTTTTGTACACTTCGACAAAGGTTTCATACTAACAAAGATAACCAATGTTTTTCTCGCAAAATTTTAACATAGTCTTCATGGTATTTTGAACTATCAAATTTCTCAGGCTCTGCTCTATTTTTCATTTTTAGAAAAATCTCTGTTTTAACGCTTCTTGATTATACTCTGTGAAACAAAAGTTTAACTAGGGTTTTTCAACTTGTTACCTTTCTTGTTGCGTTCCACTGAGCTATCCTTAATTTTCTAAATTGCCTTCTCCAAATGTCTGAGCAGGAGTCAAGATTCTAGATAACCCTGACTACTATATTTTCTCCCTTTTCAACACCTACTGTCTCAGCCTTCCTATTTTAAAACTTAGGGTCCGAACATTAACTGACTTTATGAACTCAGAGTTTTATAAAATGAAAACTCAACGGTCGACCTTGATTTTTCCTGATATCATAAGATGAAATTGCTATGATGATGGCGCAGAGAATAGAGTTTTACTATCATGAAAGACTGTAGTCTTATTTACAGAGCCTGAAGATGTGTCACAGAGAGTTCAAATCATATATACAGAGGAATGATAGTGGTTTGCAGAAAACAATCATAGAAACAGAGTATACAAGTCATGTTGACAGAGAAATGAAATTATTGGCGAATACACTCATAAGCAGATATAATTATACATATGTGCCCTAACCTTTCAATTAAATCCATATATGTTCCTTAGCCTAAGGTTAAACCATGCATCAAATGATCTCTAGTCATAAGCCTTGGCGTTATATTAAGAATGGGTCCCACCAATTCATGCACTTCTTCAATCGACGACCCCCAACTCGTCGCACTTGTTGGAAAAATACTGAGAGGGGGGGGGGGGTGAATCGGTATTTAGGGCTGAACAATTTTTCTTTTCTTTCTCTTAAAACCATATCTTACAGTACTGCATCCAACTTCTATGTACATATATCTTATTATGTCTTTACTTAGGGCATTGCATCAGATAAGCATTAAGCATGAACAGAAATAACAGAACAAACCATAAAACATAAACAACACATATGAAGACCAGGATTTAAGGTGGAAACCCAATTTGGGAGAAAACCACCACTGCTGTAATCTCAGTCTTCAATATTTATTATAGAGAAAACTTCTTACAATATATGCTGGTGCAAACTTATACCAGCACGCAGGCACCCACATGCAGAAGGCTACAACCTTCTCTTGTTTACCAGTCTCTCCTAGAAGGGAGCTACTAACCCCTGCTCTTTTTTACCAGATATCACTGGAAGGGAGCTACAACCCCCTTTTTGAAGGCTTCGACCCTCAGCACCACTACAGACCATGTTTAATTCAATTTCATACTAGATCCACCAGTTTCCACTCGACATGCCTTATTGGCCTCCAGATTTATTCATTCAATACACTCACGGCTGTTCTTCATGACTTCGTCCGTTGTTCAAGACCAGAGATTCATTAATATTATATCCATGGGTGCATCGTAGTTTCAGATTTTTCAGTTAAGAACAGAGTTCGCCCATACAAATATTCCTTCGAGAACTTTATTCATTCACTACCCTTACGTATGCACATGTTTTTCATGATTTCGTTAGTCGATTAAACTAGGAATTAACCATCATCTGATCATCATATTCACAGGTGCACCATCAATTTAGATATATTTGGGTTTTTTTCCATACAGATATCTCCAAAGGAGATTCGTTTATTATCAACCCTTTCGCACGCACACCCCTTCATCATAATTCTCATCACCTTATATAGTTTTCGCCCTTATTAAAACCATGGGAAAAATCATTCAATTACTAATGGTATTCCTGGACGGTATTTCCTTTAGCACCCTTACGTACCTCCTTGATTTCTTTTAATTTATTTATCAATTTGAAGAAATTGATAAATAAATATATTTACAATTTTGAACAGAACTTTAGGTTTAAAGTTAACCCTTCGCATTTTAACGCTTTCAAATAATATGGTAAACCTTTGACCCCGGGCCCACAAATATAGTCAATAGCCAATCAAATATGCGCATGGTACCATAGGTAAAATTCGCGCAAGTACAACGTCCGATCACCGTTAGATTAGCAAGCTTCCCGATCAACAGCGTTCAACGATATTGCTGGGCATCTTGGGTCAAACTATAACGTGCGATGGCAAGCAGTGGTAAGTGGTTTTGTGAAGTCGTACAGGGACGCGTGTCGAGCACTCTATGGAATCGCTCCTCAACCAGGAAATACCGCTTGCTCCGCATAGGCAGTGTGATAAAAACCATAAACCGCCTATACTGTTCCTCCTTCATTGTTCCGCCCTTCTACTCCTGGTTCCATCCAACTTCGCATTCCATTGTCCGATCTGAGATCAACGATTAGCGGGAGCACAAACAGCCTGGCGGTTAACATGGAGAGGTGCCTCCGCAGTTGACCCGCTCATCGGGCGCTGACCACAGATCGACGTCTGTTGTTAACTGCGGTAGCACAAACCTGATGATCTTTATGTATAGAGGAGTTCCTCCACAGTACTCTGTCTCTCTGTAAATGCACTCTTCCTCCAGTCGCTCGAAATATGCTACCCCTCAGGAATTGAGCTCCCATTCATTATGCAAATTCACTTCACTGTGCCATGACTGAAGTACATACGACAGTTATATAAATTAATACAATGTCATTCTGTATTCAAACCTTCCATTGCATGTTCGGAGTTCTACCCTGTCACAGTTCCGCTTCTAACTGCATATTCAAGTTCTTGATTCCGCAAGCTGATCACTGTACTATGGTCCATCGCAATTATAATCTTCGCTACATTCATCATATCTCTGCACCCATTAATTTCTTCAATGGTTTTCTTACTTATCACAGATTACCATTCACTTTTTCTTTTCTATTCGATGGCCTTTTTCTCCTACTTTGTCTCTGGACAATTCTGCTTCAATTATGCATTCTACTTCTATTCACTGTCTCTGCGTTGTCTGCTACCTTAGTTCCTTATCTGCCTTTCTTCCTCTATATTACTATCTCTACTTCTTGTTTAATGCTGCTCCTTGCTTCTTTGTTTGCCTTGTTGCTGTTCAGATGCTCCTTCTTTGCTATTTCCTTTGCCATCAATGACAACATTTCCAAAAATCTCCCCCTTTGGCATTGATGGCAATACTCTTTCTCTGATGGTCTTATATAAGCCCTTTGTTGCTTTTCCTCCCCCTTTGACATCAATGGAAAAGAGTTTGATCAAGATCCTTTGAACCGATAATGCCATGCTCCCCCTGAGATCATGCTACATCTTTAAACATAATATGACCAACAATTCATTCTTTTCATATGACCAATGCTCCCCCTTAGCCTGTGCATTCAGAGATGCCTAACATCACTTGACAACCAATTTAATCTTCTGTATTTAAGTAGACCCGATCCTCTGCATGGCAGAGACTACTGTTGAGCCTCAAAATTGTGCTTTCTTTCATCTTAATTTACCACATTTTCCTTTGTCCATTACTATCCTAGACCCAATTGATCAATGAATTTAGTTGAAATTACTTTTAGAATGATTAACATGACTGACTTGCTAAATTTCATGATCTTTGTCATTGTAATGCATTTTGACCGGAACTAGCTGCAGAATGCAGACATTCTGTAGCTAACCGGCGATTCTGCAGCTGTCTTCATGTTTGGGTATGTTCCAGGTGGCTTCTCAAGAAAAACCGCATATGGGCATATTCCATGTCATGTCTACATGGTTTGTTGCTCATCATGAGGGAAGAAACGAATTCTGGGTATGGTTTTGGTACGTGGGAACACATTTAGGAATGCAGACTTCTATTAGGACTGTCTCGGTCCAGATGTCCTTTTCCTTTCTACGCAGCCACTACAAGAGTCCTAATGTGATTTCGATAAGGAAAGAAAATGTTCCTAGAATTGTTGCAAGTCTTGTTATGTGCATTTTCTATATAAACACTTGGGAAACCAAGAGCTAAAAAAGATTTTATCCTAGATTTTGCTTAGATTCTGTGCTACATTTCTGAAGACGCAGATTGCTCTGTTCAAGTTATTTCATCTTTAATGAAGCAGACAGTGTTGTTTTGAAAGCGTTGATTTGATTTGGAGTTAAATTCCGTCAGGTGGTAGAGGGCCCCTACCTCTTGCACGGATTTATTTGCGTAAATTAGATAAGTATTCTAGCTGCCTTTACGTTTTTTTTTTGAAGTTGAATGCGTAGTTGTTTTAATTAGATACTATAGTTATACTCATTCTAACTCTTCCAAAATATTATAATGATGAATGGGAAATGGCTATAGTATTGTAGGATTTGAAGTTGAATTCGTAGTTGTTTTTATTAGCTATTGTAGTTATACTCATTCTAACTCTTCCAAAAGAAGAAGCTCTTCCAAAAGATTATAATGATGAATGGGAAATGGCTATAGTATTATAGGATTTAATTTTAATTTTTGTTGTTCACTATCACAGTTACACTTGTTCTAAACACTCTTCCACAAGAAGAAACTCTTCCAAGAAATTCTTAAGATGTTCAAGACATGACCGTGATAATGAATGATTTAGTTGTGTGTTTGCACTAAGTACCATCGTTGTTCTTGCTCTTAAACACTTGTCAAAAATATCATAATGATGAGTGGGATATGGATATGATATCTTAGTTTTTCATTGCTTTCAGTCTTTATGTTTGCATTTTCACTCAATTACACAGCCAGAATTGTTCTAAAATCTCTTCCAAAAGAAGGAACTCTTCCAAAATATCAATAATGATGGACAAACAAACTATATAATTCCATAGAATAATGCATGATAGCATAGTTAGGATACTCTGGAGTTTCATTACACTTAATTCATGCTCAGTTGTTCTGTTTTGGGTTTGATAATGACTTGTAGTTCAACATTTTTTTAGATTAGTGGCATCTTAAGTTCATTCTTAGATTAACTCATTGCACTTGCACTCCACATTCAATTGTCATTCACTGCATATTAGACTACTTCAGTTGTTAAACTTAACAAAACAACCTTCATTATTTACAAACATCTTCTTGTTCTAAAATCTGCAATTGATCTATAACCATAAGAACAGAAGACAATATCATTTTAAGGCCTGAAGTACCTCTGCAATTTCCTTATCATTTCATAAACAGAGCCCTCCCTCAAAAGACTACTTTGAAAAGAAATCAATAACTCTTGAGTAAGGTTTTGTGACATTTCACTAAGTTGCAGAATAGAGTTAGGAACTAATCCTAGGATAGAAGATCTTATGATGGTATCAATGTTTTTCTCCAATTGTGCTTCAAATCTCTAATCAAGGACAAAATGTTGCAGCATTATAAGTTAGTTGTTTAACTGTTTAGATAGGAAAATTTGCATACTTAGTTGATCATTTCTCAAGTTGAGTTTATGTTTTGAATCATTTCCTTAGAAGTCATTATCAAGCTTTATTTCTGCTTAGTCACAGATTAGATTTGATTCTACTTCAGTGTTTGCAATTGCATTTGTCATTTGTTATCAACCATTTAGGCTTCACTCTATTTTTAATCATTAGCTTCCTTCCATTAGCTTTCTAGTCATTTTTCTTGTGAACATAAAACCACCAAAAAGACCAAAAACATCATAAATCATCACAAAAGACCAAAAACATCACAAAACACTACACACAATGCATTAGGAAACAAGTACCTAGGTACATACAGTACACTTCACTTCAGTAGTTTACCAACCCTGGTTGACAATTAAATGAACTCAATTTAGGAGACTAGATTGAGACCAAACATTTTGGCGCCGTTGCCGGGGAAGTGAAAACTAGGTAACCTTTGTTTCTTAGCATCCAAAAACAATTTTATGCGTAGAGAGAGAGATTCAAGGGGGAGATTTATAAGCATCAGAGGCAGAAATTTGATTTCTAGAAAACCACTTGTTTCATCTAGATCCAGAGCTAGTACACCTTCAACTCAAACCAATCTTCCATCCTTTAATGATCCTGGACTTCTAGAAGACCTAAAATCAGATATCCCATTAGAAAAACCTTCCACTTCATCCACTAAACCTGCCATAGAAGAAGATCTAAAGACTCCTAGTAGGGACACAAACTTTTCTACTTCCACAGGAGAGTCAATTATGGCAGAAGAAGGAGGAGGAGGGGTCTTCAATGGAGAACACACACTATTTGGAGGAAGAGGTAGAGGTAGAGGAGAAGGAGGTAGAGGTGAAGATGGAGGAAGAGGTAGAAGAGAAATAGGAAGCTCTTTTGGGTTCCCTATACTTGATGAAGAAACCAATACAACCATGAAAAACATTTCACCCTCTGTCCTTCCAAACTTCTATGGACTTAAAAGTGAAGATCCTGAAACTTTATTATTCGAATTTGAAGTGCTGTGTAGAACTTATGACTACTTACAAGATGCTCAAAAACTGAAATTATTTCCTTCAACTTTGAAGGGAGCAGCATTGAAGTGGTTTATGAGTCTAATCAGTAGTTCTATTAGAACATGGGAAGACATGAAACATGCATTTTTAGAGAGGTATCTGGATTATTGTATGCTGGCTAATCATAAGGAAGAAGTGTTCAAGATGTTACAAAAAGAAGATGAAAACTTAGAAGATTTGTTGGAAAGATTTAATTACAACATCAAAAGGGCAAAAATGGAAAACCTAGATCAAGACACCTTAAAAGCTCTTTTGTTGAAAACAATTAGGGATGAATGGTTGGATATTCTTAACATGATGGGAAAAGGGGATATATCACAAATCACATTACCTGAAATATCTGAGTTATGTATCAACCTTTCAAGAGGGAAATCTAAAACTGTCAAAGGTCCAAGAGATCCTGCTCTTGCAAGGGCAAGTAAATCTGCTTTTGGGACAGTAAGTAGATTAGAAATAGAACACATGCTTGATGATTTTAAATCTGACATCTTAGGGAGTCTTAGTGAAAAAATAGACACCCTTAAGATAGAAAACAAGCAGAAGGCTGAATCTGATGCCTTGGCAATCTTTTGTCCCAAATGTAGAAAGAAACATGCCTTAAGAGAGTGTCCTTTGGATGTAAAAGTTGTAGAAACCTGTGTCATTTGTTCTGAGAAACATGAGACCAAGAATTGTCCTTCTCTTCCTGGTCTCAAATCCGTCTTTCAGGAGGAAACTCCTACAGATTCCACAGAGTCTCTTAACTTTGTATCTAGAAGACCTTGGCAGGGACCTCAAACACAAGGATTCCATGATCAAATGTATAATCAACCTCCACCATGGAATTCTTGGTAGAAACCTTGGTCCCAATTTCAAAATCAATCTCCAGCTTGGGCACAAGGATCACAAAGTCCCTATGGAAGATACTCTCCATACTATCAGTGTCCACCATCCTATCCACCATATCCACATTTTTATCGTCAAAATCCTCAACAAAATTTTCCTCAAAATCTTCCACAAAATTTTCAACAAAATCCTCAACAACATCATCAGAATCAACCACATCAAAATCAACCACTTTCATTACCATTCCCTCAAAAATAAAATCAATTTCCCGCTCAACCCATACCAAACCCCAATAATAAAAACCCTCAGAATACATACATGATAGAAGGCCAACAATTTCCAACTTATTTAATTACTCCTCTAGACCTTAGTGATGTTCAACTTAGGTCTGGAAGAATACTTGAAAAGAGGAAACCTTCTATGATCATACAAGAACAAGATAATTCTGAGGAAGACTCTCTATGGGTGAATAAAAGTCTTGAGGAAGACACATCCTTTCAAGACCCAAACATTGAAAAACTAAAACAAAAAGATCCAATAACTTCAACTCCTGTATTAGAGCAACCATCCACATCTACTTCTATACCTCCCTTTCCGGAAAGATTACAAATTGATAAAGGTGTAGAAAAAAAAATCATGGTGCCTAATTATGATTTCTTAGATGAATTGAGAAATGTTTGCATTAAAATTCCATTATTGCAAGCCATCAAAGAAATCCCAATTTTAGCCAAAACAATAAAGGAGTTGAGTATGAAAACAACAAGAAAAAGAATAAGAGAAACCAATAAAATTCAACTGGTAGGACAAATAGTAGACATTATGATGGGTTAATATTACTATTCCAAAGTACCTTCACCCGGGAAATCCGAGTTGTCAAAATTCACATCAACGGAATTGAAATTCAAAACACACTCATTAACTTAGGAGCGGCCAATAAATATCATGAGTAGACGAGATCATGGACAAAGCTGAAACTTCCTAATCTTCTCTTTACATCCATTATTACAATTAGCGGATAGATCTATGATCGGACCCCGGATGGGGTAATAGAAGACATTCCGGTGTCCCTAGACTCTTGGGAGTACCACAGTGGATTTCATGATCCTAACACCCAAGAATAATCTAGGAGGCCATCTGTTATACTAGGAAGACCTTGGTTATCTGGTGATGCCTTTATTAGGCGTAGGTCGATTGATATGTATATTTCGATGGTAGTTCAACAAAGAAATTCACTTTATATCCTCCGGCTAGGACAATTACGAATCTATATGACACTCAATGGATAGAGGATGAAGAATATTTACAACCACTCTTCACAATTTCGGAAATTAGTGAAGATAATCAGAATACGAATACTCTAGAAAACTTTGAATCTTCTCGAACACAAACATGAATCATTTCAAGAGGGATCCAATATTGAGTTTTTGTCATCTAGGTAGATGTCTCTTCATTCCATGGACAAATTTGGCGGCTCTACAAGTGAAATTTTTCCGGGCAAAACCTTGAACATAAACAAAAACCTAGAAAATCTCAACGAAGGGTAGTCAAAGTATTACGAGAGACATTCTTACGCATACATGTGAATACACTAACATGAAAGGGATAAGTCCCAAGACTTGTACTCATCACATCTATATAGAGGCAAATTGCAAACCAATCGAGACGGCCTCAAAGACGGATGAATCCAAATCTTAGGGAAATTGTCGGGGAAAAACTGCCAAAAATTATTAAATGTTAATTTTATCATCTAGCCAGGATAGTCGGTGGGTTTCTCCTTTGGTGATTGTGCCTAAGAAAAATGGAAAGTGGAGGGTGTGTGTTGACTACGAGAACTGAATAAAGCTACTCTTAAAGACCATTTCCCTTACCTTTCATAGATCAAGTATTAGATACATTAGCGAGGTAAAAAGTACTTTTCATTCCTAGATGGGTTTAGTGGTTACAATCCAAATCCAAGTAGCACTTGAAGACCAGATAAAACCACATTTTACTTGTCCTTGGGGTACCTATGCCCTCTGCAAGGAGTATTACCATTTGGATTATTCAATGCACATGGCATTCCAAAGAGAGCGGTATTAGGATTTTTTACGATCTAATACATGGCTTGTGTAGAGGTGTACATGGATGATTTACGAGTTTATGGGGATACATTTGAAAGCTTTAGAAAACTTGGAAAAGGTCTTAAAAGATGTCAGAAACGAACCTTTCACTTAGTCATGAAAAATGTTTATGATGTTCAACGAAGGTATTGTTTTGGGGCACCACATTTCGGGGGGATGGGATTAGGGACTGATGAGGCGAAAGTTGAAGTCAATTCTAACCTATCCATTCCAAGTTGTCAAAGAGATGTTAGAAGTTTTCTAGGATTTACGGGGTATTATCGGAGATTTATAGAAAACCTCACCAAAATAGCATCTCCTCTCTTCAAATTACTCACCAAAGATTGTGAATTTAAGTGGACTTCGATTGCCGGTTAGCTTTTTGGAAACCACGAAAACCACAAAATTTGAAGCACCTATATTAAGGGGACCTAGCCAGAGTTACCTTTTCATATCTCGACGGATGCTTAGATACGGCTCTAGGAGAAGCGGTATTGGGACAGAAAGATTTAATTCCCTATGCCATCTATTATATCGGTAAAAAATTTGACTCCACTGCGAGTTAAACTATCTTATGGCGAAAAAGAGTTTTTAAATTTGTTTTCATGCCAAACAAATTTAGACACTATATAACGAGCTATGAAACTTTTATTCACAACGATCATTCGCAAGTAGATACTTAATGAATAAATCAATCACTAATGGCGAGTTATAAGATGGTTGTTATTATTGCAAGAATTCAACATTACTATTCTAGATAGGCACAGGAAAACAAAATATTGTGGCGACTTCATTTGTCTAGAATTCAAAATATCAAAGATGACACTCACGGTTGAAGATCAATTTCCTGATGAATATCTTTTTGCAATCTCTACTCAAACTCCATGGTTTTCTTTGATATTGCCAATTATTTAGTTTCGGGAAAATTTCCTTCAATTATGAATGCAAGGGATAAAGAAAAATCATTAATGATAGTGCAAGATATTCATGGGTCGCTAATGAGTTGTACAAGACGAGGTCGAGATTTGATTATTAGGGTGTGTCGATGAAGATGAGATGCAGAAATTCTCAAGGCATGTCATGATGAACCTTGTGGCGGACACTTTGTAGATAAGAGAATGACCTATAAGATCCTTAATTTAGGATATTATTGGCCATCTTTGTTTAAAGATGCAAGGGAGTATGTCAAAAGGTGTGGCAGGTTACTTGAAAGGGTAGGAAACCTTCTCCTTCGGGTGAGATGCCATTACAACCTCGGTACACATTGAACCTTTGAAAAATGAAAACTTTAGTTTTTGTAGGACCTATTAGTCCTCCA
The DNA here is from genome assembly GCA_034641835.2 of Pinus albicaulis. NCBI lineage: Eukaryota > Viridiplantae > Streptophyta > Pinopsida > Pinales > Pinaceae > Pinus > Pinus albicaulis. Next base: position 292,693,623 of record CM076569.1, read on the forward strand.
TCAAGACAAAAGAAATATATATTAGTTTGCCTTGATTATGTTACTAAGTGGGTAGAAGCTAAACCATTACTTGTTGCTAATGAATCATCTGTAGTTACTTTTCTTTTTGAGGATATTTTCACTCGTTTTGGTGTCCCAAGGGAAATTGTTACGGATCGAGAACTCGGTTACATCAAGGCTAGTGGAGCAAATGATGGAGAAGTACAAAAATCGGACATAGAACATCTACTCCTTATCATCCACAAGCAAATGGTCAAGTGGAATCCACTAATAAAGTCATTGAAGGAATCCTAACAAAGGCTTGTTCATCTACATAGAAGAGATTGGGTAGATGGGCTTCACGAAGCCTTGTAGGCCTATAGAACCACATGGAGAAATACAACGAATATACTCCTTATGAGCTTGTTTATGGGAAGCAAGTTTTGTTTCCTATAGAGTTCCAAATTCAAACATTCAAGATGAAAGCGATTCTGACTAGGGCCAGTCTAACGGAGGCACAAAAGCGTAGGCGGAGCAAATTAATGAGTTAGATGAGATCAGACGAATCACGATTCGAGAAAACAAGTCTAGTCCAACGAAAGGAGCTAGATGGCATGACAAGTACATCAAGGAGAAGAAATTCAAAGAGGGTATTTGGGCTCTCTTGTTTGATTCAAAATTCAAGGATTTTCAAGGGAAATTTGAGACATTGGCTTGGGCCATATGAAATTGTTCGAATTTTTGATAATGGAAGTGATTAAAAATCGAACTATAGATGAAGAGGAGGTCACTTTTCTTGTGAATGGTCATAGGCGGGAAGCTATGCTACAAGCCACTCTCAAGAGAAGAGTTTGTCAAGAAGTTCAAGAAGACAATGATGTGAAGTTAATGAAGAAGAGTCTCTCTTCTTCATCAACAGTTGAATTTTTCGAGCATTTCTATTCTTAAAAATAAAAAAAATAAAAAAAAAATTAAAGGTATAAACATGAAAACCCGTCATTGATTGGCATGTTTATACGAAAAATAAGGGTGAAAATCGAGTCTCTCTGACACTCTAAATTTTCCCATTTTGTTTTATAAGCAAGTACATTATAAAAATCATAAGTTCAGTTCCATAGTGCTTATGATTCATTTCATCTCACTCCATTCACTTATTCATCCATACTCCATCTCATCCATCATTAATATTTCACTCTATTCCACACTTCACCCATCTCATTCCATCTTCCATCCATCATTTTTTCATATCAAAATACAAAAATTGATATCTTAACATCAGTGAATAAAATATGTCATGAATTGCGGTACGACCCTTATGTTCCTTCGCTCAGCTCATAGGCGGAATCCATTCCATTCCATTATCCACTTCATACATATCATAATCCATCATCAATTTCATTCATACCACATAACATTTCACCCATACTCCCAAAAACATTCCATTTTCATGAATAAGAAGTGTTCTACGAACATGCAACGACTCGGTGGACGATACACGGTGATCGGCCTTTCTATGGCTTAGATAGTCTTTAAAACAGCTACAAATCTGAAGGCATCAACCCGACGGAGACATCGGAAATTGCAACAAAGTGACCCGAGTGTATTCATGAATCCAAAGCATCAAGAAAATTATGAAGATTCCTCCAAAGATGAGCGAGAAGACAAAGGCTACAAAAAATCAAATAAAGAGAGCGGAGGTAACAAGTTTAAAATTATAATGACATTTCATAAAAGTTTAGCATAGTTTAGTTATGGATTATTCGAAAAAGGTTGTTTTTATTGTTTTTATTGATCAATACCAACAAACCCTCTCTGAGACTTTGGATTAAAATCTTCATTTCAAATTTCATATCAGGATAGCATTTAAGCGGTTAAATTAGGCAGAGGTGTTTGAATTTTCCACGTCTCTTAACCAAATCATTCAATGATGATTCCTACTATGATACGTCAAATCCTTGACTGTCTCTTCAATCATTAATACAATCCCTCCACCTCACTCCACTACTCCATTAAGTGACCATTGCCATAACTTCATTACGTAATAGGCATTCCATTAGAAGACGGAGATATTATTATCAGGAGAGCGAGCCAAAGGATATCGGATTTGAATATAGCATTGAGCATTGTAAACGCGGAAAGCGAGCGAAGGTAAATTTGGAAGTATAACGGTGTGAGGACTTGAAGCCACTTGATCCGGGTAGGCGGATAAAATATCCTTGTGGACGGAGTTTGAAGCATTTTCACTATCGACACGAATTGTTGCGGTGTTGAGTTTGAAGTCTTTTGTTGCAAAAACTGAGAGGTGTTAAAATTGAAGTCTTTTGTTACCGGAGACGAGTGTTGCGGTGATTGAGTTTGAAGTCATTTGCTACCAAGAGCAGTGTGCACAAAAAGAAAATTTGAAGCCATGTTTGCCACGCCATCGAGGAGACATATCGGCGAAATTTGGCTTCTTTCATTATCAAACGAGCATATCGACGAGGTTTGAATTTTTTGCCACTATAAATCGGTATGTCATTCCAAAATTGAAGCCATTTTCATTTTAGAGCTTGAAGCCATTTCAATCGAAAGTGAAAGTCATTGTTTTGTGGGTAGAAGAGTGTTAATTTTGAAAAAAATCATGGGTTTCATCGTAGGCGAACTGTGGGTTCAAAATATTTAGAAGGTTACCCACAATGCAAAGAAATGTTACGACAAATAGGATGGCTTCAATTTTTGGAAAAATTTAATGGCTTCCACAAGGAAGTCACTAAAACATTTCAAGATCATTTCAGGAACCGAAGTTGAAGTAGGTGATGTCAAGTTTCTTAATCATGAATTTTTTATTGCGGAGGCTACGGGGTTGCGCGGGCGGGAGAAAGATGGTTTAAAAATAGAATTCCACGATGACTCCTGAAACAGATTTTAAAATCACCAAATATGGATGTTAGTGTATTCAAGAAAGGAATTCAGTTACGCATTGAAAAACAAATGGAGAAACATACTACTTCTTTTGCAAAAATTTGTTACATGTGAGGGTAGATATGGGACATTTTATGTCTACATCGGACTAATGATGCATTCACAAGGAGAAGACCAAACCTACCATATTTCTTGCTTCAAAGTACGAAGAAGATGGCTTCTGTGTTCGGAGAAGAGTTCAATTTTAGAGACAACCCTGTATCATCATGGTTTGGTCAAAATTTTGATTGAGCATCATCTAGCTAAAACAAATGATACATGGGATGATTTCTTAATAAAAAATCATTTTGAAAGAGAAGCAAAAGAACCATCACACGAACCACGGCCACAAAGAGAAGTAGGAAATGGAGGGCTTCAAAAGTTGAAATTGACAAACCGGTCCAAGAGAGAGCGATGAGGAAATCATTTTAGAGAAGTTGACTCGAATCAAGAGGCAACTTAAGGAAGAAGATAATCGAGGAGATAAAACACGAGAGAAAGGAGAGGATCCTCTCGGCCTAGGAGAAACCACGATTAAAGGGAAAAGGCGAAGAAAACACTAATCGAACAAACGGGGGTAATCAATATAGAAGATGAAGAAACACCTCTTGAAGAGGATGATGAAGAGGATTTTTATGAAGGAACCCCTGAAATTGATCTGCTCAACGGGGAAATTTATGACTATGTGGAAACTTTAGAGAGGACGGCCCTCGAGAGCGGAGAGAACCCCCGATCCTCCACAATACCGAAATAGATATATTAAAGAAGGGATAGGTATGAGTTGGAATTGCGAATAGACACATCAAAAATGAGAATGAAATTCTCAAAGATCAAATCAAGCTCAAAAATGATATGAACTCAACCTTATCCACATATAGACAAAGTGGAGAGGACCAATGAGAAGTTGAAGACAAGAAATAAAAAGCTAATCGAGCACTCACCAGCCTCGGGTTCAAACTTGTTGTCGGGAAACCCCGAGAAGACCTCTAGCTTCCGGACAAAGGAGAAGAAGGGATTAGATGTCCTTGCGAGAAGCCTCTGAATTCATAGGATAATTTGCATGAGGACATGCGAAAAGCCGACGATGGGGGTATGTTGAGCCTCAAAATTGTGCTTTCCTTCCTCATTTTGCTTCATTTTCCCTTGTCCATTTCTATCTTGGACGATTGATCGATAAATGCTGGGTAAAATTACTTCTAGAATGATTTACATAGTGACTTGTTAAATTTTGTGATTTTTGCCATTGCTAAGCATTTTGGCCGGAACCTTACGGAATGCGGACATTTGATAGCTAACTTAGGCGATTCTGCCATTGCCTTCATGTTTGAGTATGTTCCGGGTGGCCTCTTGAGAAAAAACCGCATATGGGCATGATCCACATCATGTCTACATGGTTCATTGCTCATCATGGAGGAAGAAATGGATACCGGGTATGGTTTTGAACGTGGGGAACACATTTATGAAGGAAGACTTCTATTAGAATTTGTCTCGGTCCGGATGTCTTTTCTTCTTCTGTGACAACGAAAAGTCGTAACGTGATTCGGATAAGGAAAGACATTGTTCCTAAATTGTTGTAATTATTGATGTGCATTTGCTTTATAAACTCTTGGGAGGCAGAGAGCTATGTTAAGAGATTTTATGTTATATTTCTTTGCTAGATTTTTGTTTAAGCTACTGTGATACATTTCACAGCCTTGAGTGTTATGTTCAAACTATTTCATCTTTAATGGAGCGGTCAGACAAAGTTATTTTGGGCGTGATTTCATTTGAAGTTGAATGCGAGTCAAGTGGTAGAGGGCCTCTTGCACGGATTTATTTTGCGTAAATTAGATAAGTTTTCCTATTTGCCTTTACGTTTTGCATTTGAATTGGTAGTTGTTTTTAGCCTCTTGTAGTCGTATTCATTCTAGCTCTTCCACAATGGACACTCTTCCATGATTAAAATTATGAATGTTGAATGACTATAGTATTGTAGGATTAGGAGTTGAATTTATAGTTGTTTTAACTAGCTACGTAGTTATATTCATTCTAGCTCTTCCACGAAGACACTCTCCCAACGAGATTATAGTGAATGATGAATAGCTATGGTAATCTTGTAGGATTTATTTGTAGTTTTTGCTATTCACTATCACAATTACACTTGTTCTAATCACTCTTCCACAGAAGAAACTCTTCCAAGAAATTCTTAAGAAGTTCAAGACATGGCCGTGATAATGAATGATTTAGTTGTGTGTTTGTACTAAGTATCATCTCTTGTTCTTGCTCTTCGCAGCTTGCCCAAGACATCATAATGACGAGTAGGGTATGGATGTGATAACTTAGTTTTCATTTGCTTTAGTCCATTTGCTTACAATTGCACTCAATTACAGTCGAGAATTGTTCTACCCCTTCCAAAAGAGAAGTCTTCCAAAAAAATATCACTAATGATGAACAAACTGATTGTGTAACTTCATAGAATAATGCATGTTAGTATAGTTGGAATGCGGAGTTTCATTGCATTTAATTCATGATCAGTTACTTTGTTTCAAGTTTGATGATGACTTATAGTTCGACATTGTTCTAGATTAGTGGCATCTTAGGTTCATTCTTAGATTAACTCATTGCCTTGCACTTCATATTCAAATTGTCTTCCATTGCACAATAAATTACTTCAGTTGTTAGGATTAACAAGACGACCTTCACATTATTCACAAACTTCTTCTTGTTACGAAATCCATAATTGATCTATAACTACATGAAACGAGAAGATAACATCACTATAAGGTACGAAGTATTTGCAATCTCCCTCATCATTTTATAAACGGAAGCTCTTCCTCAAAAGAACTACTTTGAGAAAGAAACCAATAACTCTTTGAGTAAAGGTTACCTTGATATTCAATTAAATTGCGAGAATAGAACTAGGAATTAGTCATAGAATAGAAGAGCTTAGAAAAAAATGTTGCATCATGGTAAGATTAGTGTTTTAGCCCCATTTTTAGTTGAAAGTTTGCATATTTAGTGATCATTTCTCAAGTTTAGTTTGTGTCATTTGCCTAAAAAGTCATTATCAAGCTTTTGCTTTATTTAGTCATAGTTTAGATTAACACTTCGGTGTTTCCAGTGCATTTTCCATTCCATACATTAGGCTTAACTTTCTGTTTTTGACCACCAACCCCTTTCCATTAGTTTCTAGGCATTTTCACACCAAACATTAAACCACCAAAAGACCAAAAACATCATAAATCATCACAAAAGACCAAAAACATCATAAACACTACACACAACGCATTAGGAAACAAGCACCTAGGTACATATGGTACACTTCACTTCGAGCGGTTTACAAATCTGGTTGACAATTAAATAGACTTTCCGGTTAGGAGGCTAGATTGAGACCAAACGACGGCTCTCTACGAAAAATGATGCAGTTCCTCTATGGGACTACACTGTAGAAGTGCAGATATGCTCTAGACAAGTGCCAAGACGTGAAAATATTCCTGGGATTCCTTCTTACTAATCCTCCAATGGATAGACAAGCTCTCCACTGAAAAGAAAGCCCAGAAATGACTCAAAGAGATCCTCCTTTGCTGCACCCTGCAAGATAACCCAGTTCTAAACAGAAACTGCGTTGTAGCTGAAGGAGGTAGCTTGGAAAAAATTATAGAATGAACAAATTTAGCCCAAATAACCTCTCCTTCCCTGAGGATGAGGTAGGGATTCCTGACCAGGAACACCCTTGTGCTAAACAACACTGCAACCCTGCTAAACAACAAGAGGGAGAAAAGTGTAAACAGATCCAAGAAAATAATAATAAAAGCATGAATACAATGGTTTTCCTTCTCTCCATATATAGCAAGTTCTCCTCTCCGCAATGGGTCCCATCCATATGTGCCACCTAGCTCATGAAAGTTGTCCTCCATTAAAACTGCACAGTCCATCATGGAGATACAATGTATCTAGACAGTGCTTGTGGACTTGGTCAAATATGACTAAATCAACATGATCCAATCAGTTTCACACTAGTAGTGGCTCAACCCAACTGCTTATTCTTCCCCTTTTCACATGAGGAATGTTATTTTTCCTTCTAAAGAGGTTAATGGGCCTCCCTACCCATTTTATTCATCTAATGCTCACTATAATGTTCATTTTAGCTTGAGGCTAAAATTTGCGAACATTACAGTCCTCCCCTCCAAAATGTTTCTTGTCCTCGAGAAACTACATAGAGAGAGAAAAATTCCTCCCCTTCTCCTCTTGTGGCCTCCTCATCAATAGTCCCCACCACTGCTCAAGATAATCTGCAACAAATCTGCCCTCCAATGTCTCCTCCCAAAGATGCATGACCAAATGGTTCACATCATGAAAAGGTGGAAGGTGTAAGTGGAAACCTTCTTTCTGTCTCATGGCCTCCTCAAGGTAGGAGTGATGATACACATGGGAAACCTTATTCCCAATGAGTGACCCACTCACCCATGCTATCATCCAAATGAAATTAGCCATTCTAGGAAGCTCATCAAAGAAATATGCAAACTCGGGTTTATGCAATGTGTTGGGGCTGAATGGAGAGTTATATTTTCCCATCCAAGTAGTTTCTCTCTCCATTTATGGTAAGTATGAGGGGGTTGCTGATATTGGGCTGAAATGTCATGGCCCTTAGAAATGGCCCAAGCTACCCCAAAGATAAGTCAACCATGAAGTGCCTCCTCCAAGAACGCAAGTTCTCCCAATGGCTCCTCCTACATGAAGGAAAGAGGTGTGTTGTGGAAATCATGGTGTGCCCATTGTTTCTCCTAAAACATACAACATGTAAAACAGGGAGAATCATACTCCCAGTGGGCATCTCCATCTCGAATTCCACTCTCGAAATAAAGCTTCACATGAGTATAAACATATCAGCAATATATGGAAGCAAAATACTATGAAAACAAGCTTCCAAATGACAACCAGAGAGTGAATCAAAGTTCCACATAAGGAACTAGTGCAGTGCATTCCATGCCTGCCTCAAAACAGGAAATAACAAGTGCTTCACCAACCACTTGTTTGCTGCCACAGTCATCTCATAAGATGGAAACATGAAGATACAATGTGATGTCAATGGTGCACACCAAGAATCATGTGGCTTCCCCCACACCAATAAGGTAGCCAAAATCAATGCTACAAGTAGCTACAAGTACATCATCATACAATATTCAATAAGGGATAATTCTTCTTGATACATCATGCTACTCAAACAATGAAAATAAGTACAATACAAAATGTGAAATTATACCTCCTCCATCATGTACTTAAGATCTTGAGCTGAAATGGCTCAACTGGAATCTCTCCCTCACCTCCAATGAGTAGGGAGGTGGCTGTGACCTCCTCTCTATCACCATCTGGGCTATGCATCTCTCATATGCTGAAATATGTCATGTTGGATGCCCTCCCAAGTGAAATCCTCTGCCAAAGAAAGATATGCATCATAATGCATGGAAAGGAAGTCCTCATGTGCTACATGAAGTAGCTTCTCCTTAAGCTTAGAAGCTCTAATCAAGAAGACTCTACCATAAGAATAGATGACCACATCATCCACAATATACTCATCATCTCTATCCGGGTCATTAAGAATCATACATGCACCTAGATCCTTGGAGTACTCTACCAAGAATTGAAATCTCCAATATGGATCAATCCTCCCAAGAGACAACGCATGTGATCTGGCATGTGAAGCTCTCCTCATGCTGCTGCCTACTACTTTGACATCCCCCATGCCAAAGTCTTCCTCCAAACTCTTCAACTATCCAAAATCCAAGAGTGGTGAACCCAAAGACAATATGTCTCTCATCAACTGTAGATCTGGTGGCCTCCTTGGCGGAATGCCTCCATGTAGTGAGACATCAAAATCTGAAGTGGACTGTATATATGAGTGGACTGAGTTTTCCCTCTCTTCACTGTGTAGTTCAATCCCCTCCTTATGTGCAGAAACCTCCCGAAAAAGATAAGGGTGAATGCTCATCATCCCTTGATGTTGATCCTTATCCTCTTCTTCCATATATGAGAATGTCTCATCCTTAATGACTGACCCTTGGTCTTGGTCATCTCTTGAAGGAGGAAACCCCATGTCTTCACAAATAGAAGAGGGCTCTTCAAGAAGTGGGGATCTTTTCCTTGGAAAACTAGCATATTGCATGTTTTTATCCCCTTTATAAATATGGAGTAGAGTTGGTTTAATAGGTCTCTCCAACTCATGCAAAGTGTTTTGAGTTTTTTTTTTTAACAAATGATGGTGCACAATGTTTTCTATCAAATCTTCTCACCAATTCCTTAGTGAACTCAACATAAGTTTTTACATTTTCATGACAAAGTGAAGTGGAATCATTAAACCGCCAATCATGGGCCATACCTTTGAGGTGCAGCGCTACTACTCTGATGGCATCCTTCTCTGAAACTTGGTGTAGCTGAAAATAGGAATCTAGCTCTTCTACCCAAGCTTTGGATGTGCACTTTGTTGATCCATCAAAGTGAGATAGAAAGATTCTACCTCTCTTTCTTCTTCTGTGGTTGTTGTATCTTGCCTCCTTGAGTTTTAAAAACCCTTGGAAGTCCAAGTTCTCCTTGAATCTCCATGATTGAGATTCATACTCCTGAAGATAGTCACTCAAGGTCTCCTCCCTTGGTGCATCTTCTTCCTCCATCCTTCTTGCAGTAAATGTGGGCAATAGACTGCGTTTTGGATCTGCATGTGTGGCTGAATGCTCACACCCATCATGTGAATATCTAGGGCTTGCCTCAAAGCCTCTCAAAAATATTCTACACTCTTCCCCCTTCATCTCCTTGAGATCTTCTTTGATATTCTTCATAGCTTAGAAAAGAAGCAGGGAGATCCTCTCTTCGTTCATTCATCCAAACAATGGAGTCATTCTTTCGTTTCTTCTGCACAACTTCTCTTCTCTCTAAGAATATTCTCCTCCTAATGGCATAATGTCTTAGATGCACAGGCTGAGCCAAGATTATGCTTTGATACCACTGTAATATCCCAAAATAGGGAATTTCTACAACAATAAGAATATCTGAAGATATTATTAAGTTGGAGATCCAGTAATACTGGAAGAAAATAATGTAAGCTATGTCAGTTTTACTCCTTAAATCAGATTAGGAGCATATCAGAAAAACTATGTCTCCATATGTCATCACCAAGTGGGGAAAAACAGTGATATGGACCATGAAAACGCTATTTCTAGAAAATAACAATGTAATTGTGAGAAATGGGACTTGGATCCCTTATTTAATGCAATATACATTTCACATATGGAATTGGAGCTGAAACAAATAATTCTAGCTGAGTTAAACAGATCTCTCGGTTCTTATATGGCTCAAAAACACTAAAAACCCATGACTTAACCCATACAAAAAAATATGAAGCAAGAACAGCATAATTACAAGAGGGTTTCTATAGAAATATGTTTTAGACAACATATTTGGAGTTTATTTAGCCAAAGCACAGAGAAAAACAGAGATCTAGCCTCTTTTATACAATGTGAAGATAACCCGGCAAGGGTTTCTTGGAAGGTCAAGTACAAAAGGAATAGATCTGAATATTCAGCTGCAAAATAATGCAGTCCCTGGAAACATTACATGAATAGAGCTTAATAAAATACAATAGGGATGAGAATCCCTTTTCCTAGCTTTCCAGGAGAAGGGTTGGCCCTTTCTCTAGGAAACTAGCCCAAAATCAAGGTACTAAACCTTGTTGCAACTTCTCTCTGAAAAATGACGCAGTTCGTCTATGGGACTGCACTGTAGAAGTGCAGAGATGCTCTGGCCAAGTTCCAAGATGTGAAAATATGCTCGAAATTCCTTCTTACTGATCTTCTAATGGATATAAAAGCTCTCCACTGAAAAACAAGCCCAGAAATGACTCGAAGAGATCCTCCTTTGCTGCACCCTGCAACACAACCCAGCTCTAAATAGAAACTGTGCTATAGCTGAAGGAGGTAGCTTGGCCAAAATTCCAGAATGAGGAAATTTATCCCAAAGGACCTCTCCTTCCCTGAGGATGAGGTAGGTATTCTCGACCAAGAACACCCTTGTGCTAAACAACACTGCAACCCTGCTAAACAGAAAGAGGGAGGAAATTCTAAATAGACCCAAGGAAATAATAATCAAAGCATGAATACAATGGTTGTCCTCATCTCCATATATAGCAAGCGCTCCTCTCCATAATGGGTCCCATCCATATCTGCCACCTAGCACATGCAATTTGTCCTCCATTAAAACTGTGCAGTCCATCATAGAGATACAATGTATCTAGACAGTGCATGTGTACTTGGTCAAATATGACTGAATCAATGTGATCCAATCCTGTTCACACCTATAGGTGCTCAATCCAGCTACTTATTCTTCCCATTTTCACATGAAGAATGATATTTTCCCTTCTAAAGAGGTTAATGGGCCTCCCTACCCATTTTATTTATCTAATGCTAACTATAATGTTCCTTTTAGCTTAAGGCTAAAATTTGAGAACATTACAAAGAACAAGGGAATGCCATTGACTTCTCTACATGAATAATTGAAGCATCTGTGGGAATGAAATCTTATTCTGAATAATTATAGGTAACAACTAGTATATGCTAAACATTGCCTATTAGCATTAACCCTTCATCCTCTTTGAGGGTGATATAGATGTATTGTTTCACTATAACTCTTCAAAAAAATATTTTTTTCCATCAAATGGAGATGTAATTATTTCTTCATTCCTTTCAATCTCCATTTTCCACAACTTTCTCTTATTTTTTTGGTTTGTAAAGTGAATATTCAGATGAAATTTTCAACATTTTTCTTGCTACTTTCCACTTAGCATGCATTAGAAGAAAAAAAATTTGGAACTTCTATGTGGACTTACTATCATACTAATATTTTTGATGTGCATATAAATTGATTCTTGGTTGGATGAAATCTTCTTATTTTTCCTCCTCTAAAATTATTCTATCTTCTGGCTTGAAACTAGGATTTCCCCACAATATACTACCTCATGGAAATTTTTCCCATGTAATGATCATAAATTTTGGTATCACCAATTGGTCGCTTGATGGCCCTTAATTTTGTAATAGAGACAAACAAGAGGTGTGCTTTTTTTTTTATAGCCTTTTGGTATTCTTTTCCTTATTCCATCTAAGTAAATTGAAACATATTCAAAGTGCGAGTGTAGTTTGTTAGCATTCCACTGGATCTTCGAAGGCTGAGAAGGAGACCAACAAATGTAACCACATACCACTTTGACCTAGTAGCTAGTCCTACTAGGTTGAAAGGTCTCTCTCAATGATATCACAACCAAATTGATTGGATAATGAATATTTTAGACTAGGTATAGCAGGCTCTAGGGTTTGATTAATTTGGATTTTTGTGCTGGATAGTAAAGTAGGTTTAGGAAACCTAGGTCAGGGCACTAAAAATAAAACTTACAGAGATGTCATGGGGCAAGGTAGACAAAAAATCTAGCACTTTAACGTATCCTGTTGAATATGGTAGATTTATAAGGTTTCAAAACGAGCATAGGAATTATGAATTTGTTTATATCATAGAAAGTGAAACATAACTGGGATAATTTCTCCAAAACATAGCATTGGAAACAACGAATTCTACTTATCAAACTTAGAAATCAATAAAATAAGACATGGAAATGAAAAGGGAAGGTATAATACATTCAAACATATGAAAAAATAAGAGGAAACACTATTAAAACACATACCACATGAATCCCACCACAATAGTTGCAACTTTGTCTATTAGTTCCTTGCAAAATGACTGAATACACTAGTGTTCCAAAACTGAATTACATAACATCCAACCCTTGCAATGACAAAGAAAATGAAATATATAGACCAAAAAAAACTTCTACCAATCTCAGGGGTCAAATCCATGACTTGTGGATTTCTTCCCCAAAATCCTCGACTAGAATCCTAATGACTAGGGAGGTCAACAAACTCTCCCTGTCTTGATGAAACTGATTCACTTGACCCAAAAATACAATTTTAATTTATGTATATACCTCTAGTAGATAAAAAATACATAATTACATTAGATTTAAAAATTTACATCATTAAAACTTCATGAAACTCACCATCCAACTGATAAAAACTCGAAATTATGAAGATAATAGGAAAACTAGAAAAGCGCAATGTGAGTTCAAAAAGCGCAACATGCCCTTCAAGATGATTTTTGACTGCTTTTTTGATGTCAAAATGGAGCTGAATATATCTCATTGGATATTTGTTCCTGTCTAGTTGCGAAAAATGTCCTTAAGCACTGAAAATGATAGAGTTAAGCCCCTGGAAAACCATTTTTCCCAAAACTGGTCAAAAAGCCTAGCGCCAGAAGGCAAAGCGTAACGTGCCCTTGAGAAAAGCACAACGTGAGATTGCAGACCAATTTTTTAGGCCTTCCTGAACTCCAAATTGATCTCATGATAAATCATTGGAAATCTCTCTTTGTCTTCTACCTAATGGATCCCTCAAGCACTGAACATAATCAAGTATAGCCCCTCAAAAATCAATTGTCCCAAGACTGGAAAAAAACCGCAGCATGTCCCTAAGAAAAGCGGAGCGTGAAGCTACAGGTAACATTTAGAGGCCTTCCTGAACTCAAAATTGGGCTCATGATAGCTCATTGCAAATATCTTTCCATCTAGGTATCATTTGACTTATCAAGGAAGTCATTTGGACACTCCTTGACAAAGGAAAATTCATTTGTCCAAGAGTACTCTATAAGTACAACAACTCTCCTATAGCAACTATATTTTTGGAATTTATCCCAAACCATAACACTTTTGTATAAAAGGAAGGAGGTTTTTCTTCCTTGTTATATTATTGACAAAAAAATCTTTCATTTGTGTCAAAATAATCTCCATTTAGTCGTAAACACATTTTAAATCATAATTGTCCCTATGTGCAGCAAATGACCTCTTGATGAGTTTGTGAGGCATTGATCTCTTTGAGGTTTGATGGCTCAAATCTTGACGCATGTCCTCCATTATTTTATTTTTTCTTGTGAGTGAGGGGTAGGCATTCAAAAGGGAAAAACACAACCCTAACCTAGGAAGGTGTCAAAAGTGTAGCAATAGGCTAGGGTTTGTGGGAATGTGAGGGAAATGAGAAGAATGGGCATGGGAAAAGGTTAGGAGAGGTATATGGAGAGTAGGTGAGGTTGTTACAAGGATTAGGGGGTGGAAAATTATGAAAATTGTATATGGATTAGTGTAGTGAATTAAAACACGCTCCCAAACACTAAACTTCCAAAAAACACAACGTAGGATAGTGATGATGGTGTAGGGAATAGGGTTTGAGTGTAGAAGCTTAGGGATAGAGTGTGAGAGAGTGTAAGGGTTTTAGGGAGTCTAGTGGAGTCTTGGGAAACTTAATATTTAGGAAATGAGTGAAACCCTAGTGACCTAATGGATGAAAAATGAACTGAATGACCACCATGATACTGATAATGAGAGGACCATAACAGTTTAGAGGGATAGAACATCCAAATGTATGATGATAGTGACCAAAACATGGAAATTTTGTAAAGGAATACTTGGAAACCTAGGCACTCTAACTAGTAACCACATTTTTTATTGAAACCATAGTTGAAACTATAAAAAATTGCAAAAGGACCCAATCAACACACTTGGTAAGAGCACATTTTATCACTGGTGACTGGAAAACCGACATGCACTAACATAGTCAAAATATTTTCAATTTTCTCATCTTTGTCCTTTTGAAATTATCCAAAACAATTATGGAGTGGTGGTGTTCTACTAGCCTCATTCACTATTGCTCTTGCTTGAGTCAGATGATTAGGAAAATTATGCCATATTGTTTTCTTTCTCGAATGTATTCCTCTAATTTGTGACCTTTCTGTTTTCATTAACAAAATTTGGACCTTCATCCGTCGCCCTAGATTCAAGAATAGAGGGGCTTAGGATTATTTGTTTTCCCTTTCTTAGCATTTTTCCATTGTATCCCATATACCTTAATAACTTATAATCAAAGCCTTTCGCATGATTTTTAATTTTTCCAAAATTTTCCTTCAAAAAATCTAAGGAATGTTAGCTGACCAAATGTTTCTTGTTCATGGTGTGGTTCAATAGTGATAGTGGAAGGTGGATTTGATTCCTTGGTGCCTTTTGCTTCTTTTCTAATTATATTTTTAGTTAATCCATCATTTGAGTGATCATATTCTCTTGCTAGCTATCCATTAAAGTGGCCTTCTCTAACATTTGTGTGAGTTTCATTCTATTTTTTCCCAAATCTCCCATAATTTTATTGAGGGAGTCTTGGAAATTATCAAATCGGTACTTAAAATATAAATAACCTTTTCCATGCATTAAGTTTATTGTCCATCTCTTCTATCATCTAATAAATCATCTAGACCTTCCTCTTTAAGTGCCAGCTTTCTTCTTGGAATAAAATATTGGGGCATTTTAGGGATTCCAACCCTTCTTAGTTAGCTTTATCAATGTTGAAGCCACACTCTTTTGAAATTTTTAATAGTCACATCATAATTAAGGATTCAATTTCCATAATACCATATCATCCATAAGAAAGTGAATCATATCCCACTTCACCAACATGGATACTTTGTAGGATTGAATTTATGATCTCTATTTCTTTAATCCATATACATATATTTATTGATTGTTTTTATAATTTCGTTGACTGGATTTGTAGGTGATTTCATATTATTCACAATGTTTTTTGATTGTTGTCAATGTTTTAAATTCAAATGAGGTTCTATATTTGAGACAATTAGTCAAAGAAAAGAGAGGTGACACCTAAAGGAAGAGGAAAATGTTAACGCAAAAAACCTACAAGCCAAGGATAGAAAGAACAAACAGAAAATTAATAAAAGGTATGGGTAAAAGAATCATTACTAAATGATAAAGTTAATAAAAAGAGAAATGATAACTATTAACACTAGATTAATTGGTGTAATAATATGGTAAGACTAGTATAAAATAATATAGTGATCATATATAGATAACAAAAACCTATTAATATAACTATTTATAATAATAATATCATTACTGAGTATTAATATAAAATATATGAAACCTAAATTATACTAATGTACATAACTGTATAATGCAACATGATTTATATAACAATTATATAATGAGATCATGATAAAAAAAAAAATTATATAATTATATTATTGAATTAAAATAATTATTTTAGGGAAATCAAACCTACAGATAAGTATGCTTTCCCTAAGTGTGGTGGTACACTTAGAACAACAGAAAGAAAGATATATGGCATTTTCCTTAAAATGAATAGATAAAGGGAAGAAAAACTACTTGTAATCTATTCACTTTTCCTTGCCTCCCTTTGTCGCTTCTGTCGCTCTCAATCTAACTGAACTCGCTTGATTGATACCTGTAATGGAAAACAAAATATAGAAAAAAAACATAAAGGAAATATGATCTACTGAAGTTAAACAAATTGAATCAATTAAATTCGTAAATACACATATAACATCATTGACACATGCATTAGGAAAGGAACAAATGTATTTATTATGAAGTAGAAGGAAAAGTAAAACTAGTTGATCGAATCGATGTCACTCTTCCAGCTTCAGTCCCATCATCTTCACACCGAGCATCACAATCTAGCAACATAACAATACATGAACGATACCTCCAAGAGTTATGATCTCACCAACATAACTCTACTTAATACAAATTCTTACTCTCTTGTGCACTATGATCAATGCTCTATTTATAAGTAGATGAAGGTAGTTTGACATAAATGATTCATTGAATGGATTTCCAAAAATGGGTGAAGAGGTTTCCTTGTTCATGGGAATAGGAGTATAAGAGGTTTAATAGCTCCATGGTGTCCACATTTAAAGCTATCATATGAGGGGAAGGCTGGAACAACTTCTAGAAGCCACTAGAGGCTGGGAAGGTTCCTGGAATCCAATGAAAAATTCGCTCTGAGTCGACCAACACACTTTAAAGTGGGCCTCTAGCCTCTGCAACATAGCCTTTCATGGAAGTAGATGCTTTTCAAAGTAGTTGCTACAATATATGGGTGCATTGATGGCTTAATGGGGCACTTAAACTGGCATCTAACCAGTGAAACTTTCATGAAGGAAAACCACCAATGGGATTACTTGTTTATGGCATGTAGTGACTAATTTAGAGTATGATAGAACCTAATGGATATTGATCTATATTTTGCGATGATGCCCAAATTGACCTGTAACAATAATAATAAGAATATGATAAGATTATATAGTATTATTAATATAAAAATATTAATCAGGAAATTATAGATACTTCAGGAAGTTTGGAGCATGATTATGACTCAAGCCCTACTAAGTGTCATTTCTTGTCAGTCAACTGTGATACTTCACTATGAAGGCCAGGTTCTACAAGCTCTAAATCCTCTACATAGTCATTCTCGGGCTAAAGAAGGATATTGATTCCTTGGCCCAAACCTTTTTTAATCATTTTCAACTACCTTCATAGTAATAACTTGGGACTGACCTCCTTTCCACATTTAAACAAGATACCTCTACTTAGATATATAATAATAATAATAATGGTGGGAAAAAATAACACACACACACACACATATAATTGTTATATATGCTTAATAAATATGAATATGTGTGTGTGTTCCATGTCATTGTGTTTATTTGTTGAAATTTTGGCATATAGAAAATAAATTAAAATGAAATAAGATTTGACATTTAATCTTAATGTGAAAAACGAATAAAATTTGACTTTTATTTTTTAATAGTTTTAGATATATATTAATAAAAAAAATAACACAATTTATGTTCATCTTTATAGCACAATCCCATGGTATTGGAATAATAACATGTGGTAAACGCTATAGAATGTAGCATTTCTTGACATGCTTTATGTAAAAAGGGGAAAGCTATGCCATTGTATTTCACATAATGAGATGTGGGACACATTAGAGATGACATGCTTTATGTAAAAAGGGGAAACCCATGTCATTGTATTGGACATAATGAGATGTGGACACATTAAAGCATCAACCATAGAATTTGTTGACATATTTTATGTAAAAAGGGGGTTTGTTGGGTGTTGAATAATCCCTGAACTAGGACTTTATGGTTCACTCACTTCATCAATGTAGATATGTTATGAAATTAACCTTTTCTTGTCTAATTTTGCAAACTCAACATTTTGATGTATGTTTCTCTAATTTTTGTAAAAATATATATTACTTGAATGTATATAAAGCTGTTTTTCTCTATTCATCTCTAAATGCAATTAGTCTTTAATATTAGATATGGTTGATTCTCAAATGTAACTTACACACACTAAGAAAATAATGATATCATAGTATAGGCATTGATAAACTTATACACACCTTCTCTTTCTTATCACTTTTCAGTGTATCCCATATACCTTAACAACTTCGAATCAATGCTTTTGGCATGGTCTTAAAATTTTCCGAAATTTCCTTTAATTTTTTTCTAAGAAATGTTAAACTTGGTCATGATGTGATTGAATACTGATAGTGAAAGGTGGCTTTACTTTCTTGGTGTTTTATAAAATTACTAACAACTTTTCCAATGCCTTTTCCTTCTTTTCATTTTGAATTGCCTCCTCTAACATATTATTTAAAATTATTAAAAACCTTTGTAAATACTATTCAAAATTATGAAAGAGTTAATCGAGTAAAGATATTTAGTTGTTTATGAGTGCAATATCAACCCAAAAAAAAAGATGTTTATGTTTTAAAGTACTTTCACAATTAGAAACATAAATACATATTTTTTAAAATCATTAAAACCATTTGTAAATGTTATTCAAAATTATGAAAGAGTTACTAGAGTAAAAATATGTATGTTGTTTATGAGTGCAATATCAACCAAAGAACCTTGTTACAGCGTTCTATATAGTAAACGATTTTCTCAAATTAAAACTCACTACATTGACAATGTGTTTAATATCATCCTCTCGATGCCACAAAATAAATGTCCGGAGTGGCATCGATAAAACTGAATATAAAACATTATTTTATAAAAAGTGTATTATCTCTTCTCCCTTGTTTTTGGTACTTGTCCATTGTTTGAATTCTCAGTTTTAGATTGATATCAATATATAGTTTATGGTGTGACATAAGATTTTATATTTATATAATTTATAAATATATATCAATCTATATATAACAGTAAGCTTTTTCAATATTTATATTTAATTTATAATTAAAATTAGAAAAATAAAATTTAGATAAAAAAAATATTTATATTCAATTTTGATTAGTTTTATATATAATTAATTAAATTTAATAAAATAATAATTTAGTAAAATTTAAATTTTAAAAATATAATTTAATATGGAAAGAATAATTCATATATAATTTTTTTATATAGTTAATACATTTAAAGATAAAACGATCTTACATTAATTTTTGTAACATGACATATTTCTTACCTTTATATTAATCTATGCAACATCATATATATCATGATTATTTATGATCTATGCCATTTTGTTTGGTTAGTTATGATGATATTTTAATAAAAATAAAATAAATTTTGATTTTTAATTTTTGTAAAAGGAATAAAATTTGATTTTTAATTTTAATAGTTTTTATATATAATCAATTTAAAAATTAAGTTTAAACTTATTTTAAAAAATAATTCGTTTTGAAAAAGAAAATTGATATATAATCATGTTCTAAATATTTTTAGAATCTAGAAGCTTAAGAGATTTAGGAATAAGATGGATCTACAACGATATATATAACATGTTTACCCTCTCAAGCCCTACGCCTCATGCCACATGTCATTGTATTCATATGTTGACACATAACCAATAAAAGGACATGAGGAATGCACAAGGGTGTAATGTATACAACATGTTGAACATGTGTTTTGTAATTGGACACATGCCATGGGACATATGTTAGACAACCTTACTCTTTTTTCACATGTTTGACATGATTTGTGAAAAAACAATGTTTGTTGAATGTTGAATGGTTTATGAATGAGTGTTTATAGCCCATACAATTCAACAACATGAGTACATTTCCAAAATAACTTTTTAAGCTATATTTATCTCATTGATGTAGAGATATTCATTGTTTTTCTGGCTAAAAGGTTTTGATGTTTATTTGGTTTTAAGTGCAACTATTCATAAGGATTAGGGGTATGAAATTTTTCTTGGTGTTAATATTGATCAATTCAACCACCTAATAACATTGTAGTAATTTTGCCAATAAGAGTCAATACTCTACAAATAATTTATCATTAAGAACTCTATCTTCAATGCTACTCCTTGAATGTTGATATCCAAATACACTAAATATATTAAGATTCTTGTGTTAGAGACTCCATCATCATTTGGTGTGTGGGTTCAATTAATAGTGTAGCAGATTTTTTGATGAATTGAATCTCTCCAAAAATTCCAATAAACAAACCACCTACTACTTAGTGCAATTAACTAAAAACACCCAAAGGATTCTCTTAGATCTCTATATGTTATCAATTTTTTGGTTCTAGTGACAGGATAATAAAGTTGTTTACATTGGTAGTTTTATGCCAAAATATCAAAAATAAAAAACATACATATTTACATGTGTATTTCCCCACATTATTAAATATTAGAAGTTATAATGTTTTATATAAATGCACTATCAACTAGAAATATTTATTAGAAATCTCCAACCTCTTGAAAATGGCTCAAGAATAATAAAGCTTCTAGTTAGAAATCACTACAATTACAATGGCCATAATATGATGCTCTATCATGTTCCATGGTTCTCACCAAATCACCATTAATGTTAGAATACATGGTTGTGGATATTCACTAATGGGATACAAAGATTTACTTAGCATGTAAGTGTATTCTCATCATTTCATTGGAACTCAGGTTAGTCTTATCATTGTCATTAGTGCACACAAAACTCTTATTATTCAATTTTAATGGGAAAAAATTATTCAAATTTAATCTATACTCATATATCTTATTCAATTGGTTGAGGATAGACATTAATTTAGCCACTGATATAAGATAGTCACTATTTCACCACAAATCAACATATCGTCTTGGATGTAGATATGTAAAACCCATGCAACTATGTACAATCCCAAAAAGGATTGATTTGTAATGTATGAATTAAATATGAGTCAAATTATAGAGTATGAGCACAATTGAGATTGATGAAATAAAGTGAGTGTGTAATGTTCCATTTTCAGGATTGCTCATAAAACATGCATGAAAAACTCATTTCCAGCAACATATGCAATAAAACAGTGAAATTAACTCTTGGATCCCATATATTATTCAACATAAATTCTAAATCCAAGAATAGAGATGAAATAAATCAAACTAGGTGGGCTAAACAGACCTCCCACACTAGTGTAGTTGAAAAGGGTGAAAAACCCTGAGACCACAAAATGCCGGAGCAGCTGCTCAAGGGACTGCACAGTATAAGAGAGGTTTTACACATAAAATGATAGTAGAATCATATATATACTCATATATTGATAAATAATGCTGAAGTACAAAGATCTAATCTCCTATACAAAATACAAGATAACCCGACAAGGGTTTATTGTCAAACACTCTATATATAAAATGTGATATTCAGAAAATAACTAAATAATCACTGCAACACTGAAGTACATGAGTGAAAAAGGATGAACGATTTCTGATATGATGTAGAACCCTCATGGTCTTCCTCAGATGAAAGGATGAACCCCTCAATCACAAGGAAACACTGCAACGGAGCCACCAAACCATGCAATGAACACTGCCTCCTGAAAAACACACTCCTTAGAAGAAACAATGCTGGGAGGTTTTGGGAAATGTGTGTTCTGATACCATAGATCTGAAATAAGTCCTGGAGCTCTCAAAACAGATCTCTCAAGTGAAGGAAACTTTCCACCAATGAGAAACTAGCTCAGAAGTCGGGATTCCAATCCCTTCCACTGCTGCACCCAGCAACACCGCACA
This sequence comes from Pinus albicaulis, assembly GCA_034641835.2. Classification (NCBI taxonomy): domain Eukaryota; kingdom Viridiplantae; phylum Streptophyta; class Pinopsida; order Pinales; family Pinaceae; genus Pinus; species Pinus albicaulis. The sequence continues at coordinate 292,715,482 of CM076569.1, forward strand.
ATCTTCTACAAAGTTATGCTGATGTATATGATTGAAGCTTGGCCTGAAATCCTGATGTGTAATGATGAATACAAACTCTCCCAAGGAGCTACTCAAAGGAAAGAGGTGGGATTCCCACCCGGGAACACCCAGTGCTAAACAACACTACAACTTGCTAAGCAGCAAGCAACAACAATTCTTGGCAGCCAAGAATGATAATCTACAACATGATGAACAATGTTGCCATACTCTTCCTTATATCATAAGTGAGTTTGCTTTCCCTTGGCCCCACTCACTTAGGTTGCTTCTAACCCAAGCTACCTTTCTCTCCAAAATTGCGTTTTCCAACCTAGTATTCCTCCTCCACTAAAAATGCATTGTTGACTTAGTCAAAGCAACTTCAATTTAACCTTGTTTACACATGGAGGTGTTTTATTTGGCTAGAAAGAGTTTACCCTATCACAATAAGAGTATCTTATTCCTCCTTATGAAACTTATGGGCTTTTTTACCCATTTATTTGTCGACTATAGCTGCTGCTAACTCTAATGTTCCATTTAGCTTGGAAGTTAAAATTTTGGAACATTACAGTCCTCCCCTCCAAAATATTTTCTTTTCTGCAAGAAAATTCATAAGGAGAGAAAAATATATCCCCTCCTCCTCATGTGGCCTTCATCAATAGCCTCCATTACTGTGTCAAGAGAATCTGCAAATAAACTGTCATCCAATGCTTCCTCCCAAGGGTGCAAAACCAAAGTGTCTGCATCAATCAAAGGTGGAAAGTGTGAATGGAAACATGCTACTTGTCTCATGGCGTCCACAAAGTAGGAGTGATGATCAACATGGTGAATTAGTGCCTCCCTCATCAATGCAATCATCCAAATGAAGTGAGTCACCCTCCAACACGGTAGCTCATGAAAAGTCTCTTCCACCTTGTGCTCCTGAAATGAAGGTGGGATGAATAAGTGAACGTGGTAGGCAAGAGGGCCTATCCCACACTTTCCTCCTCTCCACTCATGATAAGTGTAGAGGTTATGCTGATATTGGGCTGAAACATGATTGCCCTCCAATGGAAAGAAGGAGATTGAGCCTCCAAAGACTCTTCCTCCAAGATCATGAGTCATGCCAACCCAAACCATTCCATTCAAGATGAATGGAACATCATCACCACATGACATCCAAATCAGAAAATGGCTGAAGGTTATCTGCAAGTTTGGATGATACATATGGTCCCTCTGGTGGATACTGCGCAGTTCTCCCAACTGATGCTTGAGAATTTCATATGGCAAGTGTTCCTGCAATAAGTTACAAGCTGAATATGTATGTTCTCCCAACATGTGGAAGTAAGAATAAATGTATATTAGCTGTACATATACAAAATAAAAATACACCTGCCTAATGTCATGTATAGATGGGCTACTATCATCATAAACATTGGCCCTAAAGTGACCATGAAACCCAAAAATACCCCTGCTCTTTTGGGGAGAAATGCACAGTGAAAACATGGTGAGAAAGTACAAATACTCAATAGAGTAATGAACAAGTACATAAATGCATTCTCTACCATACATAGTGAGTGGAATGAAAGTGAGATCCTCCAATAAGTCCTCCCATGAGAATATACTCATAAAAATCTGCAAGAAGAAGGGATACCTCCTCCCTTTGGAATATCTCATCCATAAGAACATTCTCCTATGTGACAGCGCTGTAGGCCTTTGTAATAAGGCTCCATGACTTCTCCCTTTGACATTCCACATGCCAAATCCATCCACCATTATGCTACTATGTGAAAATATCTCCTTCCAACATGGAAATCTCTCATGATCCTTCAATGCTAAAGGGTAACCTCCTTGCACCATGAATGTGCCTTTCTTCTCTTTGGAAATATCACGAAAAGTATGGGAAGAATTTTTCCCATACTCTCCCAAGTACAACCATAGCAACAAATTTTGTTGCGGCCTCACCTCTCCCTCATACAAGCTTCCTCTGAACAAAAGCACATTAGCAATACATGGAAGCATGATACAATAAAAACTAGTTGCCAAATGACAACAGGAGAGTGAATCTTGGTCCCTCTCATGGAACCAACGTAGTGCACCCTTGGCCTGAATCAGAATAAGAATTAACAAGTGCTTTACCAGCCACTTGTTTGCTGCCATAGTCATCTCATAAGATGAAAACATGAAATTACAATATGGTGTGATTGGTGCACTCCAAGAGACATATGGCTTCCCCCATAGCTCATCAAAAAGATAGCCTAGATCAATGCTACAAGTAGCTGCAAGTACATCATCATATAATATGCAAGAAGAAATATTTATTCTTGTTACACCATGCTACTCAAATAAAGGGAAGAAGTACAATACAAAACATGAAATAATACCTCCTCCATTATGTACTTGAGGTCTTGAGCTGAAATGACTCAACTGGAAATTATCCCTCACTCCCAATGAGTAGGAAGGTAGCTGTGACATCCTCTATATCACCATTTGGGCTATGCATCTCTCCATATTCTAATATATGTCATGGTGGATGCCCTCCCAAGTGAACTCCTCCATCAACTGGAAATATGCATCAAAGTGCATAGAAGAGAAGTCCTCATGTGTTGCATGTAGCAGTCTCTCCTTGAGACTAGAAGATCTAGTCAAGAAGATCCTGTCATAGGAATAGATGACCACATCATCTACCATGTATATTTCATCTCTATCCGGGTCATCAAGAATCATGCATGCACCAAGATCCTTGGGGTACTCCACTAAAAGCTAAGACCTCCAATAAGGATCAATCCTCCTCAGTGACAGCACTGGTGATATGGCATGTGAAGCTCCACTCATCCTGCTACCTGCTACTTTGACATCCCCCATGCCAAATTTCTCCTCAAAACCTTTCTCCTCTCCAAAATCCAAGAGTGGTGAACCTAAAGACAATACATCTCTCATCAACCAAAGATCAGGTGGACTCCCAGGTGGAATTCCTCCATATAGTGAGACATCAATGTCAAGAGTAGACTGCTCATATGGTTGGGAAACCTTGCCCCTTCCCTGACTGTGCAAATCAGTCTGCCTCTTTCTTGCATTGGCTCTCTGAAATAGAGAAGGGTGTGTGCTCCTCATCAAATGATGCTGCTCTTCCTCCCTCTCCCCTTCTTCCAGCTGCAATGCTGAACAATCATGCTGCTCATTGACTGTGCTTGGACCTCTATGTATGAGATCCTGGGGAAATTCCTTCAAAAGCATAAGAATCCCTCCTGTTGGAGCATGTGCTCCTCCTTCCTCTGCATGAGGCACTGGATGTGCTCTAGATGTGACAACGATGTTGCCCTTTTCTTCATCAATGTGTGTGGGCAACACCTCAACCAATGGATCCCTTTGTGAAAAAGTGATCCCCATGCCCTCTTGTTCAAGAATATGAATTGGAAGTGTTGCTTCTAGCAATATGTAATGCAAAACATCAGATCCTCCCATGGTTTTCTGAAATGGAGTTTCCCCCATCACATGCAAGGGTTTTGTTTTCTCAAGTCTTCTTTGCTCATGTGTCTTAGGAAGTTTTTCACCAAACCTCTCCATCAGTGTTCTTATGAATCTTCAAAAAGAGAAAGTATTGGCATTCTTTAAGGAAAAAGATTCAAAAATCCACCATGCATGAGCCTTCCCTCTAAAATGCAGCGCTGCAACTCTAACAGCTTCATCTCCAGAAATATGGTGTAGCTACAAATAGGAGTTTAGCTCCTTCACCCAAGCTCCAACTGAACATGTAGGTGATCTGGAAAAAGTAGATAGAAGAAATCTATCTACATCCTACTATTGGCTCTTCTCCATCTGGATCTTGTAAAACTCTTGGAAATCAGTATGATCTCTAAACCTCTCAGTTTGAGATTCATACTCCCGCAAGAAATCACTAAGAGTCATTCTCTTAGGCATTCTTCCTCCTCCCATCCATCTCAGGATAGCTCTGGGAATTTGACTGCGCTATGCATCATGGAGTGCAGCTACATGCTCACACTCACCATGTGAAAATCTAGATTCAGCTCTAGAATCAACCTCCTTTGGAGATCTCATCTCCAATCTCAACTTTTTCATCTCTCCTTGAAAGCTCTTCATAGATTTTGGAAGAAGCTTTTTGAGCTTGCCTTTCTTTCTTTCTACACATACTGAAGCTTTCTGGCTTCTTTCCATCTCTCTTTCTTCTGATAGCACTGGAAATTTTCCCTTCTGAGGAATATCAGAATTCTATTCTAGAGATTGACTGCAGGGGCATTTACTGGATATGTCACCTTTGAAAAAAGGATGAGATCCAGAGGCTACTTGGCCATCTGCAGACTCTGTCTATAGAGCTAAAAAAATTCCCCTTGAGGGATTCAGTACATTGGCTTGAAGCCATAGGCTGAGCCAAAGATCATGCTTTGATACCACTATAATGTTCCATTTTTCGGATTACTCATAAAACATTATGAAAAACTCATTTCCAGCAACATATGAAATAAAAAAGTTAAATTAACTCTTGGATCCCATATATTATTCAATATAAATTCTAAATCCAAGAATAGAGCTGAAATAAATCAAACTAGGTGGGCTAAACAGACCTCCCACACTAGTGTAGCTGAAAAGGGTGAAAAACCCCAAGACCGCAAAATGCCGGAGCAGCTGCTCAAGGGACTGCGCAGTCTAAGAGAGGGTTTACACATAAAATGATAGGATAATCATAGATATAGTAATATATTGATAAATAATGCTGAAGTACAAAGATCTAATCTCCTATACAAAATACAAGATAACCCGGCAAGGGTTTCTTGTCAAACACTCTATCTATAAAATGTGATATTTATAAAATAACTTAATAATCAATACAACACTAAATTACATGAGTGAAAAAGGTCGAAATATGTCTGATATGATGTATAACCCTTAAGGGCTTCCTCCCGTGAAAGGATGAACCTCTCAATCACAAGGAAACACTGCAACGGAGCCACCAAACCATGCAATGAACAATGCCTCCTGAAAAATGCATTCCCTAGCAGAAACAATGCTGGGAGGGTCTGGAAAATGTGTGGTATGATACCACAAATCTTAAATAATTCTTGGAGCTCTCCAAACAGATCTCTCAAGTGAAGGAAACTTTCCTCTAATGAGAAACTAGCTCAGAAGTCGGGATTCCAATCCCTTCCACTACTGCACCTAGCAACACTGCACAATCTTCGGCAAAAATATGCTGATGTAGATGGCTAAAGCTTGGCCAGAAAACCTGATGTGGAATGATGAATAAAAACTCTCCGAATGAGCTACTCAAAGGGAAGAAGTGGGATTCTCGCCTGGGAACACCCAGTGCTAAACAACACTGCAACTTGCTAAGCAGCAAGCAACAACAATTCTTGGCTGCCAAGAATGATAATATACAACATGATGAAAAATGATGCCATCCTCTTCCTTATATCATAAGTGATTTTTCTTGCCATTGGACCCACTCACTTAGGTTGCTTCTAACTCAAGCTACCTTTCCCTCCAAAATTGCGTTTTCCAACCTAGGATTCCTCCTCCACTAAAACTGCACTGTTGACTTAGTCAAAGCAGCTTCAATTTAACCTTGTTTACACATGGAGGTGTCTTATTTGGCTAGAAAGAGTGTCCCCTTTCACAATAAGAGTATTTTATTCCTCCTTATGAGACTTATGGGCTTTTCTACCCATTTATTTTCCGACTATAGCTGCTGCTAACTCTAATGTTCCATTTAGCTTGGAAGCTAAAATTTTGGAACATTACAGAGTGCTTGATAATTGCTTAATAAACATAATTCCTTTTAGAAATTTTGCGAGGGACATATTACCTCACCCATTGATATTGGATCAATCAAATTTAGTAATGGTGATAAAATAAATCATCATAAAATTAAGGTCGAGCATATATCTCTTATCACAAAGTTATTTATATGGTTTTGAATTCGTTGATGTTTGAATTCGTTAGTTTATATTAGATAACACATTTCTAAGTAAAATAATATATATATATCTATATATATATTTCACATATTCATTTCCACTATTAATATAGATAGAATAATATATTAGATAAATGAAAGAAAAGTAATTCACATATATAATTTGCAGAAAAATAAAATCAAACACACCATCAACACAAAGATTTTACCTCGAAAAATAAAATAGGAAATTAACATTCGAATTTTTCCTTAGTTCTCATTTCATCAATATTTGGTCAGAATGTAGCTCTGAGGTCCTAATGCACCCTACCTTAGACAAAAATGAAGAAAAAACATTTTGAGAGTGAAATTGCAAGGTGAAATAAGGGGAGTTGGGGTAATGGTTATGCCAAGAAGTTTGACCTTTCATTTACCATTCCTAAGTGTTTTATCTCTATTTTTCAATTTAATTTGATCTAACACTTGGTTTTCCTATATTTTGTCTCATTTATCTTTATTTTGATATTATATTAATAATTTATTAATTGACAAATTGTGTTTAGGTACCAAGTATTACAACCATTTACTTTTTAAATCCATTTTGGATCAAACCTCGCCATTGAGAGGCTTTTGGTATTCAAAATATTAGAGGGAAAAAATTTGGATAAATTTTCATTTTATATTCCTCTCTTGAACATGGCTTTAACTCCATATTAGAGCTTGAACTGTAACTTTGAATTTGGATCTAGCACACCAGTTTAGCTAATAGATATAATTCTAGCTTTAGCTCTAGCTCTAGTTCATGGCTCATTTGTTCATGTAGTTTAGAAGTGCATGCATTGAATTTCATATTCGAGAGATATCTAGATGTAAAATATATAATTAGAATGCAATCCCATCTCTCACAAACTTGGAGATGATCCATATTGCTAATGAAGGAATCCAATCCAAATGAGGGTGAATGTTTGTCCTATGAGATCCTATCGACTATTCCATCAAGTAGAAATTCCATAATATGATCTATGGTTTTCCTTCCTATTATAGGACAAATAACTTCACAACATTGGAGAAGTACCATATCATTTGGACATTCTTACTAAAAATCCATATCCATAACAAGGTCACTTGAATGACCACCTTTGTGTCCAATCATAAAACCTTCTTGTACCTAAATCATTTGAATAATCCTACACTTACATGGCTAAATGTGACATTTGTTAATATAATACACCCTTGAGGATGATGAAATGCCTCAATATTTGGACAACACAAGAACAAGGGGATGACATTTAATTCCCTACATGATCTTCCAGTACATCTATGAGAATGGCATATTCTTCTGAATAATTCTGGGTGGAAACTAGAATATGGGGAACCTTGGTTTTTCACATCAACCCATCATTCTCTTTGATGGTGATATAGGTATATTGTGTCAATATAACTCTTTAAAAACAAAAATCTTCCATAAAATGGAGATGTACGTATTTCTACATTCCATTTACACCATTTTCCACACTATTCTCTTGGTTGTGTGGTTTGCAGAGTGAATCTTTGGATGAAATTTCCAACATTTTTCTTGATAACTTACACTTAGAATTTATTGGAAGAAAACTTTATTGGTACGACTATACGGACTTCCCATCATACTAATATTTCCTATTTGCCTCTAAATTAATTCTTGGTTGGATGAACTCTTCTTGTTGTTCTTCCTCTAAAATCAATCTAACTTGTGGCATGCATCTTGTTTTTCCCAACAAGATGCCACCTCATGGAATTTATTCCCATTTAATGAACATACGTTTGAGTAAAACAAATTGGTACCTTGATGGCCCTTGTTTTCATAATAGACAAAAATAGGGGTTGTCTTGCTTGTTGCAGCCATTTTGGTCTTCTTTTTCTTATACCATCTAAGGAATTTGCTACATATTAAAAGTGGTAGTGTTGCAAATTTTTTTGAATTTTCCTTCTCAAATATGGATTTTTTATTTGCAACCATTTTTTTTAATCAATTATTTTGATGTTCATCCTTGACCCTCAATTCAAGAATTGTGAGTCATAGGGTTCTTTGTTTTCTCTTTCTTATTACTTTTCCGTTGGATCCCATATACCTTAATAATGTAGAACCAATGCCTCTAGCATGGTTTTTGAATTCACCATAATTAAGAAATAAAGAAAGATAAGTTTACCTAATTGTCACTATATTGATAGACCATATACCTTCATATCTTAGACATCTACTTATAGCTTTTCCACTGATTCTTCCTTATTTTCCAATTATATTTGTAGCTAATCCATCATTTCAATTAGCTTATTATCCTACTAGTTATCCTTTAAAATGGCCTTCTCTAACAATTGCATGATTTTCATTCCATTGTTTCCCTAATCTACCGTAACTCTATTGAGGGAGTCGTGGAATTTATCAAATCAGTACTTTAGCAATGGAAATAATTTTTTTTGACATGTGTAAAGAATATTGTCAATTTCTTTTATCCTCTAATCAATCATCCAAACCTTCTTATTTAAGTGCCTTCTTTCTTCTTGAAATTACATATTGGGGTCTTGTGGGGCTTCCAACCTTTCTTAGTTAGATTTACCAATGTTGAAGAAACATTATTTTCAAAGTTCTAAAAGTCTCATCATAGTCAAGGCTTCAATTTCCATAATATCATATGATTCATAAGAAAGTGAGTCATATCCCACTTACTTCACCAACATGGATACTTTGTAGAATTGAGTTTTTGATCTCTATTTCTTTAATTTATATAGATGTCTCTATTTTTTTTTTTTATAACTCTATGGTTTGGATTTGTAGGAGAATTCAGATTATTCGCAATTTTTGTTAATTGTTTTCAAATTTTTTTGGTCTAAAAGATTATCCATTTTTGTCACAATTAGTAAAAAAAAAGAGATGTGACAGCAAAAGGAAGAGGAAATTTTTATCACAAAAAGGCTACAAGCCAACAATGGCAAGACCAAAGGAAAAAACAATTAAGAGGAGGGATAACAAAATAATTATTAAATGATAACCTTAATAAAAATAAATGATAACTATTAACACTAGATTAATTAGTGTAATAATAAAGTAAACTTAGTATAAAATAATATAGTGATCATATGTAGATAACAAAAAAAACTATAAATATAACTATTTATAATAATAAGGGCATTACTAAATATTAATATATTAATATATAAAATAGTTGAATCCTAAAGCATACAAACACACATAGTTATATAATGTAGCATAATGCATATCACAATGTTATAATAACATCATGATAACAATATGTACTTATATTATGCACTCATATTATTATACTATTGAATTATAATAATAATAACGATATAATACCATTGTATAGTATTATTAATATGAATATATTACCAAGATTATATATATATATATATATTCCACAAAGTTGGGAAGATGATGGAAACACAGACCATACCGAGTGTTGCTCCTTATCTTTCGATCGTGTTACCTCCTAATGCTTGTCATGCTCTACACGTTCTAGCTCCTTTGCATTTTCATTCTAATGTTAATGAAGGACAATGCTTCCTTGGCCGAAAGCTTTTTTAATCATTTTCAACTACCTTCATGGAAAGAACATGGGACTAAGCTCCTGTCCACATTTAAGCAAGATACCTTTTGTTAGAAATAATAATAGCAATAAATTGGGAAAAATTTATGCACACATACACACACAAATATAATATTTATTTAATTATTTTTTTTCAAAGGAAAAAAAATGTATGATTTTTATTATATGATAAAATTCTAGTACATTTGTCTTGGTATATGTTTAGCCATGTTTCTGAAGATATCTAACAGAGAAATGTCTACATAAAAAATTAAATTTCATGTTCCTCCAAGTACCGAGTTATCTTCATAATATAAAACTGAAAGTTTATGTAAAACATAGAGAGAAAGGGATTTTTTGATCCTCCAGTCAGCATATGTAAATGAAAAAATCCTTAAAAATATCAAAATATGAGGAAAAAGAGCCTGTGATTTTATGGAATGTTGATCAAGCCCTCATCCTTGGTCATATTGTCTATCGTGTATCTGTACTTCATGACTCCATAATCCTCGCTCAGGCCTTCCTTTGACAGCTTGTCCACCTCCATGTTGGCTTCCCTCTATATGTGAGAAATAGTATAAGATGTGAGAGAGTCCAGAATGTGTTTGATCCTGTTTATCCATCCAGATAGGGTGGGAGAATCAAAATATGTATGTCTGTATATTCCTTCTGTATTCCTTCTATAAGAGATCTAGAATCACTATAAATATGAATCTTGTGTATATGCTTCTCTTTTGCAAACCAAAATAGACCCCATAAAGCAATTACTTCAGCCCTAGTGTTTGTATCTAGACCTCCATTCGAACAAAGATTATACTCTTCTCTTTCATTTATCTTGAGAACTCTTTCATTCATCTTGAGAACTGCTCCACATCTTCTGTTTATCTTGATTATTTAATTCTATACAATTTGATATATTCATGATGACAGATGCTCCATGTCATTGTGTTTTTTGGGCGACATTTTCACATATAATAATTAAATTAAAATGAAATAAGGTGAAATAAGGTTTGACATTAAACTTTAATGTAAAATGGAATAAATTTTGACTTATAACTTTTAATCATTTTTCATATATAATTAGTTAAAAATTTAAACGTTCATCTATATAACCCAATTTCATTGTATTGATCATAATGGCATGATGGACATACTAGAGAATTTTCTAACATTTCCTCGCATGCCTTAAAGGGGTAAGACATAATGAGATGTTGGACACATTAGAGAATTTTTTTGTAGAATTCTTTACAAGTTCTATGTAAAAAAGAGGGCTTGCCAAGATGTTGAATAATCCCTAAACAAAAAATTTATGGTCCACTCACTTAATCAACATGGATATTTTGGGAAATTAACTTTTTCATCTCTATTTTTTTATAATTATATTTCTCTAAGAATATATGTTGTTTGAATGGTTATAAGGCATGTGTTCTTTATTCATGTCTAAGTGCAACCACTCTTTAAGATTAGATATGGTTGAATCTCACGTGTAACTTACACTTAATTGCAACTTCTTTGAATATCTAATAACACTAGGTGTTTCAAGTTTCTTGATATATATGTTAATACTAATAATTCTATATATTATCAGTTCTTATTTTTATTATTAAATATAAATGTTATTTACATTATTTATGATTTACCATACTTTCACCATTAAAAGCCCAGATACATGTTATTTAAAATTATTCAAATGGAAATGGATCTAGTGTGTTATCGTTTCTCCCTTGTTTTTGGTACTTGTACTTTGAATAATCGTTTTCTGTTCGCCTTGAATTTCTTTTTTCTTTTTTTGGATTAATGTCGTTTTCTGTTCGCCTTGAATTTTTATTTTTTAAATTAATGCTTTCTATTATCAGGCCAATCTCAAAATTCCATTAACACCCTCATCCGGGTCGTCAGCCTCGAACATTTAGATTGATATCAATATATGTTGTTTTGTTTGGTTACAAAAGATAATTTTAGTTTTTTTTTTTTAATACTTCGTTACATAAATTATTATTTTTATATAATTTATAATCAAAATAATTTGTTTTTAATATTTGGTTGCATAAGCTTTTTCTATATTTTTGTTTAATTTATAATAAAAATTAGGAAAATTAAGATGTCAAGTTTAGATAATCTGTTAGCAAAAATTAAAATAAAACAAAAACTAATAATGATCTTCAATAATTGTATAGTTAAATTTTAAAAATTCAAAAAATCAGAATAGAAGAAAAATAATTAATATATAGTTTTTAAATTTTTTATAAAAAATGATTTTACATTAATTTATGTAATATGACATATATTTTTATATCATGATTATTCATGATTTATGTCATTGTGTTGTGTTACTTATGTTGATATTTTAGTAAAAATAAAATAAATTTTGATATTTAAGAGTTGTTTTTTTTTTTCTTCTCTAAGTAATGCTAAATCTATTAATATGTAACATAAAAGTATAAAACTGCCGCTGCCTCAGCCGAGAGAGCCTAAGCGCAGGGCTTGATTGCTGCGAAAAACAAGAGTTTGGACTACCCACAGAGGGGAAACCAGTCCCTGAAAAATTAAGAGTTGTCGCCCTCATAGGGGAAACCGGCCTTTCATCCAAGTAGTTTAACAAAAATACAAATAGTAAAACTAACCACTCTGCAAGCAGAGGGTGAATGAACATAAAAGCCATAATTAACCTAGAAACATTGTGCATAAGAAACAAAACCTCTGAGGGATTTTCGGACTACTGATCATTAGTTGGAGAAGGCAGTTCTTCCACAATTCTGCATCTGTACTCATCACTGCTTCCGCCTTCATCAGTCGAGGGAAACTCTTTGCCTTTGTCCTCGCCTTCCGTTGTCTGAACCTGCATTAAACGTCACGGGCAATGTTCAATTGAGCCAAGGAGACCTTGGCGTTTTCAACAGAAGCGGGGTCAGGAGCACTGGGGCTATGGAATGTGACAGAGGGACTAGGGACAGCGGCGGAAGGGGGAGCAGGTCGAGAAGACTCTTCACAGATGGTGACCATGACATACGCCATGAGAACCGGCCTTCCAAAAACACAATCAAATCTGAACTCCACTCGCTGGGAGGTTTGGCGCAGGGTTGTGGAGGAGGGTGGAGGGGGAACGGGAGGAGCATCGGAAGGGTCGACTTGAGGTGCAAAGGAGAGCACACGAGGAGGCAGAGAACGTGCAGATGGATGAGCAAAGTCAGTGGAGTGAGGCCTGCCTCTGCGACTTCTAGTTTCCGGAAGGTGGTCGCAGAGGAAATCTTCAGAGGAGGAGTCCGAACTGGGAGAGGACCAAGGGTGTATGACATGACCACGACTAGAGCCGCGGCGAAATCACATGCGATGGCGCAGTCTAGGCATGGTGAGAAGGAGAGGTTGATGAAAAGGATAGAGGAGAAGTGACAATGGAGGGTTGGAAGAAGCGAACAAAGAATTCGAATAGCAAAGCTTACTATGCGAATAGTGGAACTTAGGAACAGTCTCCAAGGAGCAAAGAAGCTCACATCGTCTACCTGTCTGCGTTCAAGCACTAGGCTCAGTGTAGGCGGGCAGGCAAGAACTTCGGCATAGCGCAATGGTGGTGCAAACAGATCAATCGCCATATGGGAGACCAAAATACATAGCAGAAGCTGAAGTAAACCAGGTGAAATGCTCAGTGCGTCGACGGTTCCAGATGATGGCGTTAATGCATCGCGGGGTGGCATATTGAATGCCCTCGTAAATGCACTTTTGGGAGGCTAGATGGCCAGCCCAAAACGACAGCCTCGGGAGGCGGCAAGGGACGAGCATCCCATCACATGCGTGTGGCATCCACATCCGGAATTTGATATTTAAGTTTTAATAACAAAAGGAAACAAAATTTGACTTTCAATTTCTACTAGTTTTCATATAAAATTAATTAAAATTTTATATTATTTAAAAAATCTATAATGAAAAGAAAAATTCACATATAATCTTTTTCTAAATCCTTTTACAAGCTAGAAGCTTAAGAGATTTTTGAAAAAAATGGATCTACATCCATCATTATAGCATGTTTACCCCCTCAAACCCTACACCTCATGCCACATGTCATCATATTAGACAGGTTGGGAGATGATCAGTAAAAGGACATGTGGAATGCACTATGATGTAATGTATAAAAAATATTTAACATGTGTTTTTTCACATGAAACATGTCATGGGACATCAAGTGTTAGATAACCTTGGCCTTTCTCTACATGTCTAACATGATTTGTGCAAAAAAAGGGGATTGTTGATTGTTGGAGGATTTATGAATGAGTTTTATAGCCCATTCACTTCACCAACTATGAGTACCTTTCCAAGTTAATTTTTTTACCTATAATTAGCTTGTTTATGCATAGATATTCATTCTTTGATGGTTGTAGGGATATTTTTCTCTATTTAGTTTTGAGTTCAACTACTCAATAGGATTAGAATATGACATTTTCCCTGGTGTTAATATTGATCAAGTCAACCACCAAATAACAATGTTGTAAGTGTGCCAATAAAAATGAAGAATCTACAAATACTCTATCAATGAGAACTCTATCTTTAGTGCAACTCCTTGGAACGTAGTTATCCAACTACACTATATGTTTACATTGGTACTTTTATGCTATGATATAGAAAATTAAAAGCATACATATGTACATGTATATTTCCCAAAAATATTAAAAATTAGAGGTTCTAATGTTGTTTATAAATGCAATATCAACTAGAAAGCTTTATTACAATGCTCCATACTCCTCACAATGACTCAAGAGTAATTATAGGTAGAAATAACTACAATTACAATGACAGTCGCCATAATATGATGCTTTACAATGTTCCATGGTTTTCGTCAAATGATCATGAATTTTAGAATATAAGATCGTGGATGTTCGCTGATGGCATAGAAGAAATAAATTAGCATACAAGTGTGTTCTCCTCTTTTCATTTACACTTGAATTAGTCTTATCATTGTCTTTAGTGCACACAAAAAATCTTGTAATTCAATTTGAATGGAAAACATTTCATTCACATTTAATATATACCCATATATCTCATTCACTTAGTTGAGGATAACCATTCATTTAGCCAATGAAACATGATCGTAATTATTTCACCACAACTCAATATCTCGACTTGGATAGATATATGCAAAACCCATGAAAGTGCATAAAACTCCAAAAACAATTGATTTGGAATGTATCACAAAGATATGGATCAAATTATAGAGTATGACCTCAATTGGATTAATTAAATAGTGTAAGGTTGATGCAGGAGCATCATCCCTAGGTGATACATTTTTATTTGGACCCAAAGAAGCCCCAAAGTTTCTCAGAGTGGAAATAGTTTTCTCCAATTGTAAATTTGTATAAATAATAATTATTGAACTTTAATATGTATATATATGGCTTGATTCTAGAGGAAGTCCTGAATTCTCAACAAAGGACTTCAGGGAATTTATGCCATATGCTACTAGCAAGAGAATTCTCGCAGACATTCCTAATGTCTTATCTGCATCAAATATTGGAGCAACATAGATGTAAGTTTCTTGATGTGGAACATCTTGGATACAAATAATTGGCCGCATTTGTTGCATAATCCATTCATCTTGTATTATTAGGTTCTATCGGTCCTGCACCCATTCAAATTCCCTCAAGGTTTGTTAGCATTGCAGTTCCCAATCTCTTTGAAATAATACATTAGGAATATCTCCGAGAATTCTCTTGCTAGTAGCATATGGAATAAATTCCCTCAAGTCTATTGTTGAAACTTCATGACTTCTTCTAGAATCTAGTCATATATATGCATATTAAATTTCAATAATTATGATTCATTTCACTAGTTTCACTCTCACTTCTTCACCCTTGTGAGCATCACCTAATGCAATGAGTGCTAAGTGGAATATTAAAAAATCATGAGAAATTAGTTAGTTAAGACTACCTCTCATGGAAATGGTCATAGATGAATCACTTACTTAACCTAGTTGAATCCAAAAAATGATATCTATTATAATGCACTGTGGAAACCCCTCATACTTAAAATACAAAGAATAAAGGGAGCTCTACTTGAATGGTTCATGAGGCACAATACTAGCTAAGGTTTTGCAAATGGGGTACTAAGCTAAGTGGGTTTGATTGTGGGGAAAACTCCACAGTTAAGCGTGCTTGAGCCACAAGACTTCTGGGATGGGTGACCTCTCGGGAAGTCCTGGTTACCAGGTGCAAGACCCATGATCCAAGTGGATATCGGTGGCCACCCACCTATTCACTTCTAACAGCTTACTATTTTTAGCAGGTTTTCGGGTTCTACACTCGTGGAGCCATTTTGGGGCACAAATGATCCAGGTGGATATTGGTGACCACCACCCTATTCCATTTGAACACCCACCATCAGTTCTTTCAATTTTTAAGTTTCAACACAACTTACTATTTTTAGCAGTTTTTCGGGTCTTGAACTTCCGGCGTCGTTTTGAGGCCCTAAACGACGCATTTTGGGAAAATTGGGAGCAACATGGGTGTATATATTGATTTTTCTCACTCAAAAGTTGTAGTTCTCGAATAGATATTTCTAACGAGGTATTGAGTGCGTCAAACGAAGATCAGATGCCAAAGTTACGTCCCCCGGAAGTTGAAAGACCAATTTACCCAAACGGGACCCACAGTTTTGGCGCTTCATCTCCTAGGGTTAGTGTTGAGATTCAACAAGATGATGAGCTTAGTGAAAACACTCGCGTTCACTAAGTGGGCCCGCAGGCTATTTTTGGTGCAAATCTATTTTTAGAATATGTCTATTTTTAGACATGATGATCATATTTCAGAAGTTGTAGGATGCTATTTGTGGATGTTTGATCAAGTTGGAAAAATAGATGAAATTCTATTTGCATGTTGATTATTATTAGCTCTTAATAATAATCAGATTCTAAACATCAACTTATTCTCTTGGAGCACTTTGTTTCAGTGCACAGATGTGGCACATCAGTGGACTGAGGGAATTATGTAATTCCCAAGGGTTTACTGGAGCTAATGCATGGAGGACTCAGTTAGAACTCAAGTGGCATAGTTATGACACAGTTGGAAGAAGTAGTTATGGAGTTGTATTCAGTTTAACTCAGTCAGACTCAGTTGAGCTAGTTGTATCTAGTCTAACTGATTGATACACTAGTGAGAGTGGAGTGAATTAATTAGTTAATTAATTCACAAATAATAACTCATTAATCAACTAAACAATACAACAGTTAACTACAATGCATGGCAGTTTTAGTGGAGACCTAGTGGAGAGATAGGTGAAAGGGCAAGATAGACTATCTGTTGTGACTATAGTGATGCATTGATTGCGTCACACACACATTGGAGTTTCCAATGAGGATTGTGTAGTCAAGGCAAGGGTAATTCGAATTCATTCATAGCTATTCTTCAGTAGGGATTGCGCAGTGGAAGCAGGCTAGCAGGAGGCAAAGATCGGTGCATGGATTTGCAAGATTGTTCCTGATTAGTGTATGACGATTGTACTGTACCGAGAGCTTGACAATATTTGTATGAGGATTTTCATATGATTCCATGATACATAATATATAGTTGGGGGTTTTCAGCTTCAGGATTTCCCGGTTAAAAACTGTGTTATGTGCGATTGTTTTTATTTCTGCTTTACATGTGTGTGCAATTAAATTTTCTGCAAAAGATTAACAAGTGGAATAGATTTAGTATCTTACATAAAGTTAAATAGTGTGAGATCAGGTGGATCTAGTACATATGCATGCTTAGTGCATATAATTTCTACATGGTATCAGAGCATTGTTAATTGAAGGTTGCAATTTTAAAGTGAATTTGTGCTGGTGGACAATTCAAATTTGCTAAAGAAGATTCTTGGTGCAGAAATCGAGTATACATTGAAATGTCTTTCGACGGGTTGAGATTGGAATATGCCCTTGATGGGAGCTCAAATTACATAGCCTGGAAGGACAGGATGGAGGCAGTGATGGAGGATAATGGACTGAAGGAGTTCATCGATAGCAATGTTCCTAATCCGAGATCTAGCAATGCTGCATTACTTGATGCATGGAAAAAGAAGATAGCAAAGAGGAGAAGGATTCTATTGGAAGGTGTGAAGGACCACATTGTGTCCAGCCTTCATGGGAAAGCCACTCCATTCTTAATGTGGAAGGCTTTGACAGACTTGTTCCAAAGCAAAAGTGACCAGAGGAAGTTGGCGCTTAAATACAAGCTCAAAAAAATAAAAATGGCGAAAGGCGACAGTATTCCAAAATACCTCACGAATTTTTTCCACTGCAAGAATGAACTGGGAAGTGTCAGGGTTACTATTGATGAAGAAGACTTGCTGAGCTTCGCTCTCCTTGGGCTTCCGAAGAGTTGGCATAGCTACGAAGACTCTGTCAATCGACGGGAGAAACTGCCAGGATGGGAGCGAGTTTGGTCGGATCTTATGTAGGAGGAGATAAGGCGGGGTACCAGGGATGGATCTTCATCGAAGAATGAAGATGAACATAATTGCGCTTTGGCTACCAAAGAAAGGAAAGGGAAGGGAAAGAAACATCCTTCAAAATCTGATGCTAAAGGCAAGAAGCAGGATTTGTCCAAAGTGAAGTGTTTTCATTGTCACGAACATGGACATTTAGCCACTAACTGTCCACAGAAGAAGAAGAACAACAAGGCTGCTGGATCTATAGTTGGAGAGGCCTTAGCCTCGCAATTTAAACTTGATTTCTCCTTAATCTCATGCTTGGTTTCAAGCTGTATGGGATTGGTGTGTTATCTTGATAGTGGTGTGTCTTTCCATATGACAGGAGACAAAGAGTTGTTTAGTGACTTAGAGGAGAAGGACCTCCAGATGCATATAGAGATGGGAGATCATGGTCGGTACAGTGCGACTAGCATTGGGACCATTACCTTTGAGAGGGAGTTCAGTAATCCTTTATTGTTGAAGAATGTTATGCATGTTCCAGGTCTGAAGAAGAACTTGGTCTCAGTCGCAATGCTGGAAGACAGACGTTATGATGTTGTTTTCAGTGAGGGAAAAGCCTTCCTTCGACATAAAACAGCAGGTCAAAAAAAGAAGATAGGGGTTCGAATTAAGAATCTCTACAAGCTGAAGGTAGATGGTTTCACTATAATGGTGGGCAAAGCGGAAGAAGTGGTGAGCCGCAATGAGGGAGAATTATGGCATAGGAGATTGGGCCATCTTCACCATGGTGCTCTGAAGATTTTGCAGAAAATTTCTACTGGACTTCCCAAGGGTACTCTTGCACAGTCAAATCAGTGCAAGGGATGTACTATGGGTAAGTTTGTGAAGACCACCTTTCATGGGAAGGATAACAGTGCTTCGGTGATCCTGGAGAGAATTCACACAGACATGTGTGGACCTTTCGCAGTCGCTTCAACAGCAGAACACAGGAATTATGTTATATTTGTTGATGACTATTCTCATAGATGTTGGATTTTCTTCATGCAGAAGAAGAGTGAAATGTTCTCAAATTTACGTGAGTTCAAGGCATTGGTGGAGAAGGAGTCGGGGAAGCAAGTGAAAGCTCTAAGGAGTGATAATGGTGGTGAATACATCTCGGCGAATTCAAAGACTTCTGTAGCAAAGAAGGAATTCGAAAAGAACTCATAGCGCCTCATAACCCACAGCAAAATGGACTTGTGGAGAGAAAGAACAGAATGATCGTGGGTGCTGCATGAGATATGTTGCATGACCAGGGCCTACCAATGCACTTGTGGGCGGAAGTATGCAACACTGCAGTTTATGTGAAAAACTGTTGTCCTCATAGAGTACTTGGCATGAGTACACCCAAAGAAGCTTTTACTAGTAAGAAGCTTGATATTTCTCATTTGAAGATTTTTGGCTCACCTGTTTACATTCATGTGACAAAGGACGCTAGGAAAAAGCTGGAGCCGACTGCAGAAGTTGGGATATTTGTGGGGTACACAGAAACACCGCATAACTATCGTGTGTATTTTCCAGACAGTCGGATGACTTTTGTGCGACGGGATATAAAATTCAATGAGGTGAAAGCCATGAAGTTGTTGCTTGAGAGGGAGCTACACTTGCATGCGGAGGAGGAACTTCTTGTTCCCAAAGATGAGCCTCTGGATGTGGATCAGCCACAGGAGGAGATTCATGGAGTGGAGGAGTCCACTCATGCAGAACCAAACATCAGACAAGGCAGAAAGCGTACCACAGAATCTGAGACACTAAAGCTTGATGCGGCACAGAATTTAGGAGTCCCTACATCACAGCGCAAACAGAGACAGTCACCTGACCGATATACTGGATACATGGCTCTTATGAGCAAGTGTATCGTGACAGAGCCATCTTCTTTTGAAGAAGTAGTGTAGGAGCCCACATGGGTAGATGCCATGGTGGAGAAGTATGACTCCATTGTCAGAAACAGTGCTTGGGAGATTGTTCCAAGGCCGGTGGGAAAATCAGTTGTAGGATCAAGATGGATCTACAAGGTAAAGCAAGCTGCTGATGGGAGTGTCTAGAAGTATAAGGCAAGATTTGTTGCCCGGGGCTTCTCACAGATTGAGGGGATTGACTATGAAGAAACCTTTGCACTTATTGCACGGTATTCTTCCACAAAGACCATCCTTGCTCTCTCAACGCAGATGGGTTGGCACAGTCATCAGATGGATGTGAAGACTGTGTTCCTTAATGGGATCATTGAGGAAGAGGTGTACATTGAGCATCCTGAAGGATTTGAGATCTTCAGCAGCGAGTCGCATGTGTGTAGGCTCAAAAGAGCATTGTATGGGCTAAAAAAAGCACCCCGTGCTTGGTACACTCAGATCGACAGCTATTTCACTAGACTTGGCTTCACCAAGAGTGAGGCGGATGCAAACCTGTACCAGATTGTGGTGGAGGGTTTACCTAAAGGACTTGTAACCCCTAATTTGATTCCAAAAAAATACTTTTTAGAACTGATGTCAGGATTCTGCTATAAAACATATCCTAGCATATAATAGCGCGTGTGCTTCCTTTGACACAAAAATCCTCAAGAAAACTCTTCCTTAAAACTACAATTTTCAATTTAAAATATACATAAAGAAAAAGAGATCCATACAAAAAAAAAATACTGATATATAATAACACAAAAATTTCCTTGGCCGAATATTACAATGGATGGCCTCTCGACTCTTGGCCCTTTTACAAAAGCTCTCAAACCATTCCTCTCTCTCTCTCTGTATTCCTCACTGTCTTTCCATCCTCACACACTCCTCATATTTATACATAATAATGAATTTATTCCAATCGATAAGTTCCTCCACACAAATCTCAACTAAAATCTAAATTAGATTTATCCTTTTTTTGGACTCAACTAAGTCCCGTTTAAGGAATTCCTAATCCCTATTTTATCTACCTAATTCAACTCCACTCATATCCTTAATTTATTTAAAAGAATATTTACAATAATCCTCACTTACAATTTTCTCTCTTAATTTATTAAAATGAGCACAATAATTTATAAAATAATTAAAAAATCATGACCCCCCTAATTACACAATATTTTAATAACACCCAAGCAGGATGCTCCTGCATCAGACTCCCCATGTAGAGAAGTTTCCATAGACTCCTATCTATGAGGTTTGCGCTTTTCTGTAATAATGTGACAACCACAAGTCTTGACGACTTTCTCCCTCCAAGATTCCAAACTCTGTTCTACCACTGGTCCTTTAAAGTATCAACTCCATTTTGTAATTCATCACTCGCTTTGTCAATCAGATTCCATTGGCCTTTACGACAATTGCTTTTGCCAATTCCTCAGAGTAATTCCTCTTTGTCTAATGCTTTCGTCTCCAACTAATCTGAACACTCAACTTTCTGCAACGAAGAATAATCAAGTACTCCTTCTTGATTATAACTATAGTCATTGATTTCTCTTGCAATAACAAATTTCTCATCCAGTGTTGTACCTGCATTCATCAACAAACTATTAGTTTTAAAAATAAAAGACCTTTCGACCTCTTTTGATGCTTCAAGCACCAATATCCCATCATAGATTTTTTGGATTTCAGTAGATCTTGTTTTGAATTGCTGGATTCTTTCATATTTATCTTGTTGGATCAATATTTATGTCTCCTTTATGTCTCTACGAACATAACTTTCTTGCTGCCCCTGATCTTTCATCTCAACTCCAAATAATTTTTGCTCAATTTCTCTGTTTTTGACATCATATTTATTAATGTCTCCTTCTGTACCTCCAGCCACATTATTATTTGAAAATTTATAACATTCACTCAACTCTGTAAATGTTAAAAAAATTTCACCCCTATCATGCATAGTAACTGCAATCTCTTATATATCAGGTTCTGCAAGTTTCATCTCCCCTTCAGGTTCCTTAAGCCATCGTTCCAAGAACTCGATTTCCATGTGAAATCTTTCCATCATTTCATCACAACCTTCATTCCTAGCTTCATTCTTCTTATGGAAATCTTCTTGAGTTATCCTGTTGTCTGTATCATCACATTGCAAAATTCTGTCAGCAATTTCATTAAACAAATTCATTTGTTTACCTCCTCGGAATATTACTTCATCATTTTCATTATGCTTATGCTCCATAAAAACTTCAACTGGATGTCTTACACCCAACAAGAATTCATTTATGATTTCTTCCTGCTGCAAAAAATCAGTACCTTTCTCCTCTGAAAGGCATTCTCCACCGCACTTCACCTCAAGAGTTTCATTCATCTCTGTGATAGTTTCACCAAAATATCCACCATCTTTCGCACATCCTGCAAACATACATAAATTGTGAGATTTAAAAATGCAAGGCTTCATAGCCTCATTTTATTCTGTCAACAACACATCTTTAGATTCTTTTGAACTATTCCAATAATTCATGAGATCTTTCTCATTGATCTCGTTGGCTCGAGGGGTCCTGACCCAGGTGTAGAAATTTGAATAATTTGTTGTGTTATTCACCGAGATTATCCTGATTATACACTATTTAAGCTTCATGCATAATACATAACCTCTTCTACAATTGATCATCAATATGCGGAAATAGAAAGCAGTCGCATGCGCTCATTAAAACATAATCAAGCACACATATCAACACAGGATGTAATCGGGAAAGAAATAGCTGAAAAACCCCAACTATCTGTATAGTATAATGATAGAGAACATGTAACAGTACATAGCACAATACTCCTCACAAGTACTCAGTACTATCTCCAAAAATTTACACACAAACTAACTGAGATTTGAACAAGTCATGGGTTCAAATCTTCTCCACAAGTCTGCCTGCCTCTACTGCACAATCCAAGTGAGTAATGAATGAGATCCAAGTTCGAATCCCACTAGCTCCAACTGCGCAATCCTCATTGGCAATCTCCATCAATGTGTGTGCAAATCTCATGCACAATCATGGTCACAACTGATAGTCACACACACCCTTTCACCCACCTCTAACACTGGTCTTCACTGAACTGTCCATGCATTGCAGTTAACTGATGTGTTCTTTAGTTGATTTATGAGTTAATAATTAGTGAATTAATTAATAATTAATTCACACCACTCATCACTAGTGTATTTGTCAGTTAGACTAAATACAGCTAGTTCAACTAAGTTAAACCGAACACAACTCCACCAACTGTCTCATCAACTCCACCAAACTCTGCCACATGAGTTCTAACTGAAGTCAACCATGCAATAGCTCAACTAACCCTTAGGAAAAGCATATTTCCTTCTTTCAGCTACATGTGCCACATCCAAGCATCAAATTGAAGTGCTCCAAGAGGATAAGATAATGTTTATAGTCTAAATATTATTAAGGGTTAATAATATTTGACTGTTCTATTTTTAGCTCGACAGTCTAAAAATAGAAACCGCCCAATGTCTAAAAATAGAGGTCCATCTATTTTTTACCAACTTGACCAATCATCCATAAATAACATCCTGCAACTCATAGACCATGATCCATATGTCTAAAAATAGACATAGTCTAAAAATAGACTTTGCGCCAAAAATAGCCTGCGGGCCCACTTAGTGAAGGCGACTTCATTTCACTAAGCTCCATCATCTTGTTTCATTTTCAACACTCCCTCTCAACAAGATATGGATTATCTGCAACCCCTATCCTGCCTCTGTGGTATTCGAATTTTCTCCTGGTGAGCGCCTTCGTCAAGATGTCAGCATCCTGATCCTTCGTGGGAATATATGAAAGTAACATGATTCTCCGCTGCACACAATCTCTGATATGATGGTACCTGATGTCGATGTGTTTGGATCTATCATGAAATACTGGATTAGCAGAGAGTTTAATGCAACTCTGGTTATCACAATAAATCACAGTAGGCTCCAAGTGTGACCCGAACAACCCGACCAGAATCTTCCTCATCCATATGGCCTCGCATGCAGCCAAGCTTGCTGCCATATACTCAGCCTCTGTTGAACTGAGTGCCACGGATCTCTGCTTCCTGCTGTACCAAGAAACTGATGTCGACCCGATACTGAAGATCCCTCCAGATGTGCTCTTTCTGTCCGTTGGGCTCCCTGCCCAATCTGCATCCGTGAAGCCACATAGCTTCACCTCATCCTCCTGTCTGTACCACAAGCCATATCCCGATGTGCCTCTAAGATAACGCAATACATGCTTGCCTGCCTTCCAGAAGAGCTTGGTAGGCTTAACCATAGCTTGCGAAATCTGGTTAACAGCATAGCATATATCGGGTCGTGTATTGACCAGATACATGAGCGACCCCACCAACTGTCGATAAACAGTGGAATCCACTGCCTCCGCTGAAGTAGCATCCTCCTTCCTCCAACCTCTAGGAAGAGGAGTATCAACAGGATTGCAGCCATGCATGTTGAACTTCTCCAATATTTCTTGGGCATATTTACACTGAGAAACAAATAGTCCATCATTGCGCTACCAGATTTCCAATCCCAAGAAATAATGAAGGAGGCCCAAGTCCTTCATCACAAACTCTCTAGAAATATCCTCCTTGCATGAAAGTATCAACAGCTCATCACCCGTCAAAATCAGATCATCTACATACAGTACAATGATCAGCAACTTCCCCTCCACCACAATCTGGTATAGGTTAGGATCCGCCTCACTCTTGGAAAATCCAAGTCCGGTGAAATAACTGTCTATCCGTGTGTACCAAGCACGAGGTGCTTGTTTCAACCCATACAATGCTCTCTTGAGCCTGCACACATGCGACTCGCTGCTGAAGATCTCGAAACCTTCGGGATGCTCTATGTACACCTCCTCCTCAATGAATCCGTTGAGGAACGCAGTCTTCACATCCATCTGATGAATGTGCCACCCCATCTGCGCTGAGAGAGCAAGAATCGTCTGTATGGAAGAATACCTTGCGACAGGTGCAAAGGTCTCCTCATAATCGATCCCCTCTATCTGTGAAAAGCCTCGGGCAACAAATCTTGCCTTGTACTTTTCCACACTCCCGTCAGCTGCCTGCTTCACTTTGTAGATCCATCTCGAACCCACCACTGATTTCCCCTCCGGTCTTGGGACAATCTCCCATGCACTGTTTCTGACAATCGAATCATACTCTTCCACCATGGCATCTACCCATGCGGGGTCCTCCACAGCTTCCTCGAAAGAGGATGGCTCCATCACGACACATTTTCTCACAAGAGCCATGTATCCAGTGTACCGATCCAGTGACTGTCTCTATCTGCGCTGTGCTGTAGGTGGTCCTACAACCTTCTCTGCATCTTGAGCCAGTCGCTCAGCTTCTGTAGTGCGCTTGCGCCCTCTGATGGTTGGCGCTGCATGAGTGGTCTCTTCCACTCCATGATCTTCCTCTTGTGGCTGATCCACATCAGGAAGCTCATCCTTAGGAACTAATAGCTCCTCATCTGCATGCAAGTGTGGCTCCCTCTCAAGCGAACACTTCATGGCTTTCTCCTCCTGAAATTTGATATCCCGTCGCACAACAGTCTTGCGACTGTCTGGCAAATACACACGATAGTTGTGGGGTGTATCAGTGTAACCCACAAATATCCCAACCTCTACGGTCGGATTGAGCTTCTTCCTAGCATCCTTTGTCACATGCATGTAGACAGGTGAACCAAAAATACTCAAATGGGAAATATCAGGTCTCTTACCAGAAAACGCCTCCTCCGGTGTACTCATGCCAAGTATCTTGTGAGGACAACGGTTCTGCACATATACTGCAGTATTTCATGCCTCTGCCCACAAGTGAAGGGGTAGGCCCTGAACATGCAACATTTCCTGTGAAGCACCCACGATTGTTCTGTTCTTCCGCTCAGCAACCCCATTCTGCTGTGGGTTATGAGGTGCAATGAGCTCTCTCTGAATCCCTTCTGCGCTGCAAAAGTCCTTGAATTCAGGAGAGATGAATTCACCACCATTGTCGCTCCTAAGAGCCTTCACATGCTTCCCCGATTCCTTCTCAACCAGCGCCTTGAACTCATAGAACTTTGAGTATGTCTCGCTCTTCTTCTGCATGAAGAAGATCCAGCACTTCCGAGAGAAATCATCAACAAATATCACATAGTACTTGTGCTTTGTTGTCGAAGCTACAGAGAAAGGACCACACACATTTGTGTGAACTCTCTCAAGGATCGTCGTGGCGTGACTATCCTTCTCGTGAAAGGTGGATTTCACAAATTTTCCCAAGGTACACCCCTTGCACTGATCTGACTGCGCAAGAGTGCCCTTAGGAAGCCCAGTAGAAATCTACTGTAGTATCTTCAAAGCGCCATGGTGAAGGTGGCCCAATCTCCGGTGCCACAGCTCGCCATCATCCCGGCTCACCACTGCTTCTGCCTTGCATGCCATTGCTGCACCGCCATCTACTTGCAACTGATAAAGGTTCTTGACTCGAACCCCTATCTTCCGGGTCTCTCCAATTGTCTTACTGTGTAGGAAAGCTCCGCCAAGACAACATCATACCCCTTGTCTTCCAACATCAGCCACAGACCTTCTTCAATCCTGAACATGCATCACTTCCTTCAATAATGCTAAGGGTTTACTGGGGACTCCCTCAAAGAAACTATACTCAATACCGGTCACACTGTATCTACCACTGCCTCTCCCATGTGCACTCCAAGATCTTTCTCATCTAGATCTGAAAACAGATCTCGATCTCCAGTCATGTGAAAAGACGCACCACTGTCCAAGAACCATACTGATCCCATCACACTTGAGACCAAGCATGCAATCAACAAAAATTCCAGCTCAAACTGTGAGGCTAAGGCCTCTCCCGCTGCAGATCCAGCAGCTTGCTTATTTTTCTTCTTCTGCGGACAATTTCTGGCATAATGTCCGTGTTGGTGACAATGAAAACACTTCACCTTGGACATGTCCTGCTTCTTGCCTTTCGCACCGGAATGAGAAGCTTTCTTGCTCTTCCCCTTCTTTTCTTTGGCAGCCAAAGTGCAATTTTCTTCATCAGATGCCTTTGATGAAGGTTCGTCCCTGGTAGTCCGCCTTATCTCCTCTTGCATGAGATCCGACCAAAGTCGCTCCCATCCCGGCAATTTCTCCCGACCATTGACAGAGTCCTGATAGGAATGCCAACTCTTCGGAAGACCAAGGAGAGCCAGGTCCACCAAGTCCTCCTCATCGACAGTCACCCCCACACTTCCCAGCTCATCCCTGCATTGGGTGAACTTCGTGAGGTACTTCGGTATGCTGTCGCCTTTCTCCATCTTAATGTTTCTGAGTTTATCCTTGAGCGCCAACTTCCTCTGGTCGCTCTTGCTTTGGAATAAATCTGTCAACGCTTTCCACATCAAGTATGGAGAATCTTTTCCATGCATGCTGGATACAATGTGATCCTTCACGCCCTCCAACAGAATCCTTCGACATTTTTCCATCTTCTTTTGCCAAGCCTCAACTTGAGCAGCATCAGTAGGCTTTGGGATCTCATCTTCTATGAACTCCTTCAGCCCGTTATCATCTAATACCGCCTCCATCCGGTCCTTCCATGCAACATAATTCGAACTGCCCTCAAGGGCATATTCCAGTCGCAATCCGTTGAAAGACATTTCAACTTTGGCACCAAGAAAACTACTGCAAATTCGAATTCCAAATTCTACTGCAAATTCGAATTCCAAGCTCAAAACTCAGCTGCATCTGGATCTGTGAGAACAAATTATTTCTAGCACAGAGATCGACTGTAAGGGAATTTACTGGATATATCACCTTTCAAAGAAAGGATGGATCCAGAGGCTACCTGGCCCGTTACAGACTCTATCTACCGAAAATAATTGTAATCACTGTAATAGATCCGATGATCAATTCTGCTCCGATACCATGTAGAAATTTGAATAATTTGCTGAGTTATTCACCGAGATTATCCTGATTACACACTATTTAAGCTTCATGCATAATACATAACCTCTTCTACAATTGATCATCAATATGCGGAAATAGAAAGCAGTCACATGCGCTCATTAAAACATAATCAAGCACACATATCAACACAGGATGTAATGGGGAAAGCAATAGCTAAAAACCCCCAACTATCTGTATATTATAATGATGGAGAACATGTAACAATACATAGCACAATATTCCTCACAAGTACTCAGTACTATCTCAAGAAGTTACACACAAACTATATGAGATTTGAACAAGTCAGGGGTTCAAATCTCCTCCACAATTCTGCCTGCCTCTACTGCGCAATCCAAGTGAGTAATGAGTGAGATCCAAGTTCGAATCCCATTAGCTCCAACTGCGCAATCCTCATTGGCAATCTCCATCAATTGGTGTGCAAATCTCATGCACAATCATGGTCACAACTGATAGTCACACTCACCCTTTCACCCACCTCTAACACTGGTCTCCACTGAACTGTCCATGCATTGCAGTTAACTGATGTGTTCTTTAGTTGATTTATGAGCTAATAATTAGTGAATTAATTAATAATTAATTCACACCACTCATCACTAGTGTATTTGTCAGTTAGACTAAATACAACTAGTTCAACTAAGTTAAACCGAACACAACTCCACCAACTGTCTCATCAACTCCACCAAACTCTGCCACATGAGTTCTAACTAAAGTCAACCATGCAATAGCTCAACTAACCCCTAGGAATAGCGTAATTCCTTCTGTAAGCTGCATGTGCCACATCCAAGCATCAAACTGAAGTGCTCCAAGAGGATAAGATAATGTTTATAGTCTAAATATTATTAAGGGTTAATAATATTTGACTGTTCTATTTTTAGCCCGACAGTCTAAAAATAAAAACCGCCCAATTTATAAAAATAGAGGTCCATATATTTTTACCAACTAGACCAATCATCCATAAATAGCATCCTGCAAGTCATAGACCATGATCCCTATGTCTAAAAATAGACTTTGCGCCAAAAATAGCCTGCGGGCCCACTTAATGAAGGCGACTTCATTTCACTAAGCTCCATCATCTTGTTGCATTTTCAACACCAGGTTTGGAGGTTCAAGGTTTGCCAACAAACCCCTATACTACTGGCCCTTTCGGTAGTGACCTACTTGCGCAAGCCAAAGTCTCACCCGAAGTAGTATGGGTGGGTGCTGGAACCAGGTTTCCACACCCTGGGAGAGGGTAGGTAAGTCAAGCCAAGTTGCGTTCACCCTTACACTGACCATATCTTGTATCATAGAGCCTATATTTACAGATCCCCTTTGCATCCATGTGTGCAACAGAAATAATACTCACAAAAATCAACAGATCATGAAATCATATAAGGATAACGCAGTTATTTCAGATATTCTTGTATGAAGTAAACAAAACAAACCCACATCGCAGCATAAATCAGTAACACAAGTATGTTTGTAGCTTAAATAAATAACACAGTAGCATATATTAAGTAATCAAATCAACAAAAATTCATATCACATTAATTCCAGTGGATTCAGATATTCAACAGTACTTCTGCATTCATTAATCTTTCAGATCTACTTACAACACCCCAAAAACCAAACCTGTGCACACAATAGTAGGGTCCGCAGACAACAGGACATAGGCCCTCCGCGCACATAGTAGCAGGATTCCTTACCCAACAACCCTGACCAGATCTATCGATTCACACTTAGCAGTAATATTTTATCATTCTTAGCCTCTCTTACAACTCAAAACGATTCAACTACTTATACTATTTTAGCCTATGCATCCAATGGTCTAAAAACCGTGGTTTGCGGACTCTTGGTCTACCCTTGACCCATTTACAATGCTTTAGGGGCTTTGACCCACCTCAAAACCCCTGCATTAGACTAAATATAATAAAAAATATACAAAATGGACCAGTTTCGCAGCTTTGTAGGAGACCCTATTCCAACAGTCCCCCAACACAATCTTGTGACTCATCCTGAGTCACTGTGGTGGTGGGGTCTCGACCTGTGCATGCAGTGCAGTGAGGGTGGCGATTAGTGGCGGCAACACCTCTTGACTCTAGGTCGCTGCGTTCTGTGAGAGGTCCACAAGCTTTTGGGATGTTGGCCCTTCGGTTTCCGTAGTGACATTTTTCAATGTCTTGTTTAGTTGCGTGACTGTGCCATCGACATCTTGTGAGAGCTGGAGGGCTACGACAACCCATGGATTTAATCGTTCCTCGAGGACGTGCTTCTGGCACCAAATTTTCTCAATCATGTCCTGGAGAGTGCTGCTGGTCTGCAACTGTGCTAACCATTGTGTAGGCACCAAGGTGGGAAATGTAGCCTCGACCTGTGCGAAAGCTTCTTCCTGCTGTCATAAGTCCTGATTGACCTTTCGAAGGACTGGGTTGAACTGGACCGTGGTCCAGAGCTGCATGGCTGATTCTAGCAACTAGGTGCCCTGAGCAATTTTCTCTATGATGGAGTTCGTAGCTTCAGCCACTAGCGCAGCGCACTAGGCTCGAACCTCTGGCGGTGTGGTAGGCTGCAATGTGGCCTGTAAATCGGAAATTTTCTTCTCCAGTTTTTCCTTGATGGTCTGTATTTCCATCCGAGACACTTTTACCGCTGCAACCATACTTTCTACCTTGGCCTGAGGTGTAGCTGTGACTGGGACTCCGTCCATAACCTTCGTGTAGAGGTGGTGGATCACCATTTCAAGCTCCACCTGATGTGATATAGTGAGGGACTTTTCTACATCTTTCTATTTGAGGGCCCGCTTGGCCATACCGAGCTGTTGATGCACCTGTAGGTCTCGCTAGTGGGTCTCCTGGATTACGACAGTGTGGAGACCTTGTAATGCCTCATTTGTCAACTTAGCTAGATCTAAGTGTACCCTTTTATCTACTTGGTGCTAGATTCCTACAAGGGTAGTGCTAGGCAAAGAGCAGAGATGGATTTCTTTCGGTGCTAGCATGGTATTGCTGATTTCCAAGGGAGCCCATCTCTAAGTTATGCTAGTCTGCAGCGTATCTGACTTCCATTGAAGGGTGTCGAGCTCGGTTTGAAAGGTTTCAATTGTAGCCTTTTGTTTTTTCTCTATGGCTACCCATCTATCCTCGGTGGCTAGTGTAATTGCATCTGTGATTTGGTCGAGGTCACCATCAGTCAGCATGGCCGTCGCATCATATTCCTGGCATTGGGCACGCTACTTTTTTCGGGGCCCTTTATCAGGCTCACTTGGCCACTTTGTATTCTGGAGGGAGGTGGTAGCTTGGTTATTTTTCCCTTGCACGCTCAGTGCCACCTGCGGACCGGCCCTAACGTCCTTATCAGCGAGTTGTGAGTCCTTTTCTGCGGCTGCATCCGAGCCCCTCTCGTGTGGTCTTGTGCTTTTCTTGGGGTCGATAGGGGAGGGTAATTTTGTTGCATAGGTCCCTTTGGTGCTATTTTCACCAGGGATGAAGCCACTCCTCCACTCAGGGAGCCAGAGTGCAATTATCCTATCGATTTCTTCATCCCCCGACCCAATTATGGCTTCCTCCCATTCGGGGTCTGTAGGTACCGAGGTTTCCACGGGACTAGGAGCAGTTATCTTAGTGGGAATAGGGACTCTTTATTCTAGGGGCCTATTCGTAGCGGAGTGGTTCAATTTTCCATGAGCAGGATGCATCAGGCCCAAAAAATCGCGCAGCATAAAAAAACTACATACAGGTTACGGACGTAATACAGAACTATTGTCTGAGATAGCCATCCCACTTTATAGTGCCTATGGTCATCCAACGGTAGGGTAAATGTCATTTGGAGCTTACCATCAAGTAAATGGTAAAAAATATAAAGGAATCGCTCCACTAATTTCCAGCCGCCCACTCCACTCAACGGTAACTTCTCCTCTTTACCCGATTTACTGCTCCAACTATCACTTTTTGCTCCCTATGTGCAATTTGCATACCTTCTGAGCTTGGAATAAACATCTGCACCTCTTGCGCATCCTCCCCCAACATAGGCTTGTTCCTGAGGTACTCCATAACCAAAGACATGTTTTCCCCATAGGTGTCATCCCAACTGCACCAGACCCCTTGCGGAGGTGGCTTGTTCCTGACATTCCTCCCATTCCTGGAATGCCTCCTCATGCGTCTCCCACCAACACGCAGGTATTCCACGCATGGCTAGCTTAAGGGCCCATAGCCTCCGTCCCTTGGGAACCTCTGCTTCGAATTCTTGAAAAAATTCCTTAATGCTACCAGAACCATCAAAGTAGGGTAGGTTTCTTACCTCTGAGGAAATGCAGTGGAAGTCCCTCGTGACTCGAAGACATCGCAGCACTGAGATATCATGCAACTGGTTTTGCCAATTCTCCATCTCCCCATCAGAGTCAGAGAAGCATTCACTGACCTTTTCCCAGCAGATTACTCCTTCCGCCATGCTAAGGATCCAATCTTCGCCCTGCGCAGTCAAATTGTAAATGTGATCCATCTCCTCTTCATCATGCACTAGCTCGGTGTATCGTTCACCTTCCGCACGATCTAATGGTACTATTACCCTTGTACCGTTATTCTCAAACACCATGCTTCTCTTTTTGAGGTTGATGATACCACCCTTATCTATGGCCCAATGCAACCCTAAAAGTGCAGGGTAGGGGTTTTCATCTTCTACAATTTCTATTACTTCAAAGTCAGCTCAGGCCTTTACTCCTGCGATATCCACCGTAATTTTAGACAACCTTTCAAGCATGATAATTTTCTGCTGATTTTCCATGCACAGCTGAATAGTGGACCATTCCAACTTAGGCTCTCCCATTCGTTGCCAAGTCTTTTTAGGCAATACGTTCGCATTTGACCCCAGGTCCAAAATAACTTGACTCATCTCATAGTCCCCAATCTGCGTAGACAACTAAATTTCTCTTCTGGTGCATTTTTTATCCCTGTATAGCTTGTGCACATCCTTGACCTTCGAAGGTAGATTGGGTTGCACTGCACAGCTATCTATTAATGCTTGAATATTCTCCACAACCCTTGGGTTGCGCAGCAGCTTCATACAGTCCTACAAAAAGGGTCAACCTCCTCTTCTGCCTTGAGGTTCGCAGGGGGCTGAGCAGTAGCTGCTTCTACATCAACAAAGTCCTTGCAAGCTGTGACAAATGTTTCTTTCCCCATTTTTAGGTCCAAGCCTTCTTGTTTGATAACTGCTTGTCAGATCAGAGGTTCCATTGCAGCCTCCTCCTCAGGCCCCGTGGTGGCCATCCGACTACGTGTCACCACATTCACACTTGGATCTTTGTCTTGTAGCTCAGCCTTAACTCTCTGCACATTTTGCATAGGTGTTGACTGCTTTTCCTGCATTTTTTCTATCAATATTGGGTAACCTTCAATCGCATGGTTCAGTTGTCTGCAATATCGGCAAGATTGCCTAGTGGGGTTCGGGCAGTCCCTTGCAAAGTGTCCTGCTTCTCCACAATTATAATAGATTAGCTGACGTCATCCCTGTCGTGTGCTTCCACTACGCCCTCCTCCCCGGCCCTTTGATGGGGAGCCACTTATACCAACGGGGGTTATCGGTGACGCAGGGTATAATTGTACTCTGTATAAGTTTCCTCGATCAATCATCAAATCATAAATCTGACAGTTCTTCTCATCATGTCCCACCAATCTGTAGAACCTACACCATTGCTACTTTACCTCTGGAACATACGCAACAAGGGGGGGACAGTGGTTAGTATTGTGCAGCCTTGCGACGTGATAATCATCGCACCATAGCGCTGGCCCACTGGGTCCCGTAGCTTCCATAGGGTGCAGTGGGCTAGGTCCCTTAGCCTACATATAGTCTGCTGATAGAGGACAGTTATCCTTGGTATGGCCATTCACCCGGCATCGTATGCACCATCTCTCGGGACTAGCCTCTGCCCCTCGTTCCTTTTGCAAGTTCTGGATCTCTACGTGCATCACTTCTAGCTATCCCTGGATTTATTGGATGCCTAGCTGAGGCTCATCCTGAGGTGCAAATTCTAACTTCATGGCACCTTCTAAGGCCTTCTCCTGTGATTCGAAATTTTGGTGCCCCATAGGTATGCGTAGGTTAGGTATCAACATAGCAATAAACCATTTCATGTGTTGTATGTCATCATATATGAATACCCCTTCTCTGATCACCTTATTTAGTCGTTGATCAGCCTCCCACACAGATTCAGAAGGCCGTTACTTGAAATCCTTTAGATCAACCACGATTTGGGAGTAGGACATAGGTTTCTTGAACTGCTGTTTCAGGGCGTTCTTAATATCTTCAATGGTTGCATTTGTGTTTTGGCCAATGTATCCCATGTACCAGTCCAAAGCTCTTCCTTCGAAGGCAAGGGACAACTATGCCCTTTTCACTGCATCACTAGCTATGTTCTGCACAGTCCATACCGATCCTATGACAAGCCAGAACTGATCCATGTCTTCATCCCCTACACCCTTAAAGGCCAGAAACTTCATGTGCGCAGCCATGTCATCTTCCGGTGGCGGAGGGGTAGGTGAATTCTTGCCTCTAGGTTGGTTTGAAAGCGGTGTGGCTGAAGGACTCTGTGAAGCTGCTTCCCTTACCAGACTGTAGACCAATCTATCTCCTTCTAGGTTCGCCCTGTAGTATTTGCCACTTCGCATTGTTCTCCCATCCAGATCAGAGGTCATTCACTCAGTATGGCTACATAGAATACTCTTTTCACATAATAATATCTTGATCAGTAATGGTAAGGTATTCAAAAACTTACCTCAAAACCTCATGAATAATCTTCGCTCTGCTTCAGAGTAGGAGACAAACAGATCGATGGAAAATTCTGTCATAAATCCTCCTAAGACATTGTCTACACAATGGTCCACTGTGCGAGTGATGGTGTTATCAGTATTTTCTAACTGCTGGATTAGTTCGAGGGTCCACTCAGTGATCAGCTCATCCTTCAAACACTTCTGAAACTCTACCAGTCTTGTGAGCCACTCCTGGAGTTCGATCATAATCATTACAAAGAAGATCTCATAGATCTCTGTGAAAATGTAATTATTCTTCCACTCTTCAGTGGTCAACCTCTCACTACAGTTTTCTTTTACGAAAAATTCCTGAACTTGCTATTCAAACCATTCATCAATTTCCTTTCTCTCTGGCTTCTAGTATGGCCTTGGCATTACCTGATCCCTCTCTCAAAATGCTCCAGGTCCCAGCAATGGAACCATTTGTTGGCTCGAGGGGTCCTGACCCAAGTTCAAAGGCTCAAGGTTTTCGAACAAACCCCTATACTACTGGCCCTTTCGGTAGTGATCTACTTGCACAGGCCAAAGTCTCACCCGAAGTAGTATGGGTGGGTGCTGGAACCAGGTTTTCGCACCCTAGGAGAGGGTAGGTAAGTCAGGCTGAGCTGCGTTCGCCCTTACAGTGACCAGATCTTGTATCACAGAGCCTATATTTATAGATCCCCTTTGCATCCACATGCACAACATAAATAATACTCACAGAAATCAATAGATCATGAACTCATATAACGATAACGCCGTTATTCTAGATATTCTTGTATGAAGTAAACAGAAAAAACCCAAATCGTAGCATAAATTAGTAACACAAGTATGTTCATAGCTTAAATCAATAACACATCAACATATATTAAGTAATCAAATCAACATATATTCATATCACAGTAATTCCAGTGGATTCAGATATTCAACAGTACTTTCACATTCATTAATCTTTTAGATCTACTTACAATACCCCAAAAACCCAACTTGTGCACACAGCAGTAGGGTCCGCACATAGCAGGACAGAGGCCCTATGCACACACAGCAGCAGGAGTCCTTACCCAACAACCCTGACCAGATCTATCGATTCACACTTAGCAGCAATCTCTTATCATTATTTTAGCCTATGCATCCAATGGTTCGCAAACCATGGTTTGCAGACTCTTGGTCTACCCTTGACCCATTTACAATGCTTTAGGGGCTTTGACCCACCCCAAAACCCCTACGTTAGAATAAATATAATAAAAAATATACAAAATGGACCAGTTTCACAACTTTGTAGGAGACCCTGTTCCAACAGATCACTTCACCCAGAATTTCACCTTGTTTTGGGCCACAAATGGAAACTTTCATTTTCAAATCAGCCTCTTTGAGTTATTCACACCTCAACTGTACACTCATCATCTGCTGGAGCTTCCTCAGTTGTTCTGTCAGCTGTATGTTTACTTGTTGTTCCCTCTTTTCCTGTAGCCTCTGCCACTTCGCTTTCTTCTTCATGCTCCAACCATGTCTTTGGTCTTTATTTATCTACAATAATTCCATCAATAACTCAAGGTGAACTATTATCTCAGCCTTCTCCCACTCATAATATTCTTTAGTCAATTGCTTACATATGCCTTATACCTTGGCATTTTCCTTCTTCCTTCTTCTGTTGTGGTTTTCATCAGTTCTTCTGAAATGACTATCAACACTCATCTTCTCCTCCTTTGTGAACTTCATCTGTTCATGTGTGGATTTCATTTGAATCCCATTTTATGCAAGCCTCCATAATTTCCATTCAACAATGCAAGCTCTCTTCCTGCGCTTGATCACTTTCAGTTCTCTGTCTTGGAATCATCTCTGGGAAATTCTCTTGTTTCACTTTGCTGCAAACAACACTTTAGTAATGCTTGTGTTATAATGACGAAACTCTTTGGGTGTCGGGCTCTACTGATCATGCACCCAATTACATTCAGACCTTACGATTCATTGAATTCAAACTTTACACCAACTCTTCATCTTGGATGAAAAATACTCAATCTTAACTCAAACTATCCAAAATTTCGTTTGACCCTAACATCTGTTTGACTTCAAGGCTTGACCCAATAATTACAATAGTGGATATTTTGACTTAATTCAAGTTATACAACCTTCCAATGAAAATACACCCCTAATAAATTTTTAGGATGTAAAATCTTCACTCTCTCTCATACTCCATTCTTATGAAAGATCATCAGTTTCCCATTATCATTTCACATGACGCTGAAGTCTTTAATCAAAATGTAATCCATATTTTCCAAGATTTATTTTATGGTGAAAATAAATAAACCATTCAATTTTCAACATTCAAAAATACCTTTCTGAATTATCATACCTTATGCTCTCGTTAAGGTTATTTAATAAACCTTTCCCTTGCATTTGCAACTCTTTGGATTCCACTCTTCTGTGTCGTCTTTGTCAGTGTGACTACTCACATGCCCTTCATACCATAAGCTCATCATTTTAGTGCAAACATTTTTCCTGCACTTTTATGCACCATACAAAATAAATTCATATCTATTCACCTGTGTACAGAGAACAATCTATTCATATTTCAACCTCTCTGATGAATAATGTACAACTCGTACATTGTGTCCATCCTAAATAATTCCTCCTTAGGTGCCGCCACATTGTAATGTCCCAAATTTTATGGGACATTAAATTTTGCTAAGAGTATGAATAAAATGGGTAGGAGACCCATTCTTTGCTTGATTAGAGAATAAAAATCCTTTAAGTATGAAAAAGGATCATGTTGGAGCTGGATTACACACCCCCATGTGTGAAAAGGGTTTTTTTGCATGAAGGCTTGGCCAAGGTTGACCAAGTCAAACTACGTTGGCATGAGTTTGAAAGCATAATGTGGGACAACGTAGGAGGGAAGTTTCTAGAGAGGGGAAACCCTAATTCGAAATAGGGTCCATGGAGGGAAGGCTCATTGTATAAAAGATGAGCAAGGCAGCCATTGTGCATATCTTTGATCATTTTACATTTGAGTCTTGAAGACTTGTTGCTGCCTCTTGCTGTTCAGTAGAGCTGTAGTGCCTTCAGGCACGAGGGAGTCTTGTTTAGTAATTTCTCTCCTTCTTGAGTAGATCATGAAGGATTGCACTCCATTCCCCATATTCAGGCATTCAGGCCATGAGCTTTAGTCATCTACATTAGCGCAGTTTCTGCAGCAGAGATAGTGCAGTGTTGCTGGGTGTTGCCGGGGAGGTTTCCATACACCATCTGTAGCTAGATTTCCATTAGAGAGAGGTTATATTCATTGGAGGATCATCAAAGGAGGTTCTAGAGCATATTCCATCATCTTTGGCATCAGGCCAATTACTTTCCATCAGAGGCAGCGCATTCCCTCTCTTAGACAGTGTTTTCATGGGTGGATATTTGCTGTGAGGGATTAGCATATTTTGGAGGAGAAGTCTTGGGTGAAAGGATAAGCTATTCACTTCAGATTTATATTGGAGGAGGATTCTTCAGTTGCTGCATACATTTCAGCCTTCTCCATCCATTTCCAGTTCTTGAGTAGTTGCTACCCAGCTACTCTGGCATTACTTTATTATAGTGTTTCTGCATAAATTTCAGCCAATCCTCTTAAAGGATTGATGTATTGTATTTTCAGGGGTTGAGATCATGATCCCCCTTCTTATTTGAGCCTATCATTCCTATATCATTGTATGTTTATTATTTACGTAGTAGTTCCTCTTTATAACTGCGCAGTCATGGCCTAGGGCTTGCTTGTTGCAGCAGCATTTCTCATGTTACCATGTACAGATTTCTTGAGGCTTCTAGTGCCTTTCTTGAGTGATTATTTCCTTAAGGATTTGTATTCTTATTTGCTGCTATGTCATAATATGATGGCCATTGATTTCACCGGCATTTTATGTGTACATGGATTCACTGCTATTTTCCATTAGATGCATTTGCTTATTGTTGTAGATCTATCTTGAGGTATTCTTAATAGAGTAGATTTTCCTAATAGGAAATCTCACATAGCTGTAGACAGAGTCTGTGAAGGGCTAGGAAGCCTCTGGATATCACCCTCTCTTTAGAGGTGACATATCCGGAAAATTCTCCCACAGTCTATCTCTGGAATAGACTTGTGACATTTCTAAAAAAGGGACATTACAGTGGTATCAGAGCATCGAACTGGCACAGCCTATGAGTTTGATTTCAGAGGAGAATGATGAAGAAGATGAGACTGATCTCATCAATTTTTGAAATAAAGAAGAGCCTCCCTAAGGAGGAGAAGAAGAGGAAGGTCCATGCACTTCCTATTCTTTTGAAGATCAACATGGCAGATGCTTGGATTTCCAGATCTTAAGCAAGTACTTGGGTGAATATAAACCACATTCTGTAGCATTCATGGGAGCTATATCGTTCCCATAGTATGTTCAGCAGATGGAGGAGAGAAGGCCCTGTGGAAAAGGAGAAATCAGAGGCAATAGGCTTCTATTGTCTACATTTGATGAGGTTACTTCAGCTAGAGCTTGGGAGAAGAAGCTGGAGGCATTTTTATTGCTGCATCCAGTGGTAGAGAAAGAAGCAGTGGAGATGGTAGCGCTGCACATGGAGGATAAAACCTCTATTTGGTGGTTCAAACCCTTGGTCCATTCAAGGGTGAGTTCTTTTGGAGAATTTTATCAAGGGTTGATCCAAACCTTTGATGGAGGGAGGACAAAGGAAGAGAAAGCCATTCCACCATGGGAGGAGAATTGCACCAACGGTACTACAACTTTGGAGGAGAAGCCTTCTACATATATGGATAAGGAAGCCATTGGAGGACAAGAAATTTCAGCCACACAAGAACGTTCCAAGATCCACCAAGGTATGAGTAAAGTTCCACTTTCTATTTCAGCAAATAATCTTAAGGATGGTGGAATTTCATATGAGGAGGTCCCAGGATAAAATCACATGGCTACTTTAGGGCCTCATGATTGCACTGCACTATGCAAGGGGTTCAAGGAGGAGATGAAAACTAATCCTCATGCCATATTGATGAGTCTCATTCAGCCCTTGAGGTTGGGAAGTGGACCATTGGAGGATGAAGTAAACCATGACACCTCCATGGAGAATCATGAAGCAAATTGTAAAACCAGAGGAAGAGACAACTGCTACATCATTGGAGGAATCAGCAGCGCTGTTCAACATGGGTGGAGAGGAGAAATCACCTCCATCACATTTGGATCCTCATAGATCAAATAGATTCATGGGAGAGATGCCTTTCCTAAGAGGTCTCCAAGAAGCTACATTTCAATCTCTCATGAAATGCAAGGAGCAAGAATTTGGGAGGATGGTAGCCCTCATGGGAGGAGTACCAAAATGATGGAGAACAGATGGCAGGATGTTTACATCATTGGGAAGCAAGGAGAAGGGATACATATTTCTGATATGACATATATATATCAGTCATGATACCTTCATCACATGAGTCATATGATGTGAGCATGAGGAGGCATCAAGCACTAGAGTTGCTTGTGATTGATGGGAGAGAGCACAAATAGATTTGCTGTCATATGATTGATGGTGTTGCAAGAGTAGAGGAGGGCACTCTCATAGTGAAAAGGGATCACTCCTTAGCTGGGATTTATTGGGAGGAATTTCCCTCTTGGGAGAAGCTTCATATTTACAACAGCATCACCAGAAGTGTTCTTAACAAGTGAGCATGTCAAGGAACAAAGATTGGCATGGACAAGAGCCTTTTTGCATGAGCTCACATCACTGTCATTTGGGAGGAGGATAATATGCATAGATCCATATATCATCTCACTTCCAACCTATGGTAAGAGTATTGTGTGTACCTTTTCCGATTTACATACTCTTATCATTATGATGCAGTGCAGAGTTTTTCAAAGGGGCAGATTTTTCATGTTGCTCCATGAGCAAAATTGGGCCAAACTATGTGATGGAGACAACCATCTTTTATATGGCCTTGGGAAAGTGTTACCTTCCATGTATGTTTAGCATTCATATTCACCAACTCACCATGCAATATCAGATGTAAGAACGTACATTATTATTCATGAGCTGAAAACAACTTGCCATATCATTTCTTAAAGAAACAGTTTGGGGAACTACGTTGTGAATACTTCGGAGACTGTTGGTACAACTTTTCACACCATGAAACCTTCAGTACTTGCCTAATTTTATTACTAATTATGGTCTCCTTGGCTGATATTTCTGTTATCTTAATGGAGGACATTATCAGAGGAGAGACACATGGGATGAATGTGTCCTTGATGAGGAAAGACTCCCATATTTTCTGCATTGCATGTTCTAATGGGAACATGAGAGGAGACATGACCACCATAGCCATCTATTTGATTTCTCTTGAGGAGGGCCATGATTATGATGATGAAATCCATCCATTGCTTATATTTGGGCATGTATTTGATTTTGTATTGCTGGTTCACTCATCTATTTACTGTTCAGTAGTAGAGGTGATATTTTTGTACAGTACTTGCCATGCTATTTTCTGCAGCTACAATGGGTAGGATTTCATTGTAACCCTATGAAAATTATTTGTACCTTGATTCACATTGTATAACCTACAGCAAACATGTAATGGGGGTATTCTATGGTGATTTTGTCCCATTCATCATAGATGACATGTCTTGGTCCAACTGGATTATCATTGATGGAGGGGAGATTCTTGGGGAACTACTCTTCATTTTTCCATTTGAGGGAAATATATTTGCAGAATAGGATTAGAATACACTCTACACTTGTCATAAGTGGGGGAGAGGATAGCATGGGGCAAGTTATAGTGCTTGCCATGATCAGATTTCAGCCCACCTTCATTTCCGGAGCTCAAGGTGGAGGGAGATGTTTCATGAGTTCTCTTGTTGGGAGGCAACTTATTTTTATGATTTATGACTTGGGGTTGAGAGGTTCCTATGGGGGATGATAAGTCCCATTTCATATCAGATATTATGCCTCAATGGGGCCCTTGGACAACTCTTTTTTCCTTCATGGATGTTGCTTCTACATGATAGCCATTTTGGGAATGTTCACCCCAAGGCTAGATTGCATATATTGGAGGGACAGTTTGGAGACTTGATTGCTGATATGGCATCCTTTTATTAAGTATATCATCACATAACAATGCTACAGGAGGATAGGGTAGAAATAAATTCAGTTCATCCTTGCAATTGCTTGAGGGAAAGCAATATTTTGAGAGGGGAGGACTGTAATGTCCCAAATTTTATGGGACATTAAATTTTGCTAAGAGGATGAATAAAATGGGTAGGAGACCCATTATTTGCTTTATTAGAGAATAAAAATCCTCTAAGTATGAAAGAGGGTCATGTTGGAGCTGGATTACACACCTCCATGTCTGAAAAGGGGTTTTTTGCAGAAGGCTTGGCCAAGGTTGACCAAGTCAAACTGTGTTGGCATGAGTTGGAAAGCATAATGTGGGACAATGTAGGAGGGAAGTTTCTAGAGAGAGGAAACCATAATTCAAAATAGGGTCCATGGAGGGAAGGCTCATTGTATAAAAGAGGAGCAAGGCAGCCATTGTGCATATCTTTGATCATTTTACATTTGAGTCTTGAAGACTTGTTGCTGCCTCTTGCTGTTCAGCAGAGCTGTAGTGCCTTCGGGAACGTGGGAGTCTTGTTTAGGAATTTCTCCCCTTATTGAGTAGCTCATGAAGGATTGCACTCCATTACCCATATTTAGGCATTCAGGCCATGAGATTCAGTCATCTACATCAGCACAGTTTTTGCAGCAGAGATTGTGCAGTGTTGCTGAGTGTTGCTGGGGAGGTTTCCACACACCATCCAGAGCTAGTTTTCCATTGGAGAGAGGTTCTATTCATTGGAGGATTAGTAAAGGAGGTTCTAGAGCATATCCCATCATATTTTGAATCAGGCCAATCACTTTCCATCAGAGGCAGTGCAGTCCCTCTCTTAGACAGTGTTTTCATGGGTGGATATTTGCTGTGAGGGATTAACAGATTTTGGAGGAGAAGTCTTGGGTGAAAGGATGAGATTTTCACTTCAGATTTCTATTGGAGGAGGATTATTCAGTTTTTTTTATACATTTCAGCCTTCTCCATCCATTTCCAGTTCTTGATTAGCTGCTACGCAACTACTCCGGCATTATTGTATTATAGTGTTTCTGCATAGATTTCAGCCAATCCTCTTAAAGGATTTATGTATTGTATTTTCAGGGGTTGAGATCATGCTCCCCCTTATTATTTGAGCCTATCATTGCTATATCATTTTATTTTTATTATTTATGCAACAGTTCCTCTTTATAACTGCGTAGTCCTGGCCTAGGGCTTGCTTGTTGCAGCAACATTTCTCATGTTACCATGTACAGATTTCTTGAGGCTTCTAGTGCCTTTCTTGAGTGATAATTTCCTCAAGGATTTGTATTCTTATTTGATGCTATGTCATAATATGATGGCCATTGAGTTCTCCAACATTTTATGTGTACATGGATTCACTGATATTTTCCATTAGATGCATTTTCTCATTGTTGTAGCTCTATCTTGAGGTATTCTCGATAGAGTAGCTTTTCCTAATAGGAAATCTCACATAGCTATAGACAGAGTCTGTGAAGGGCCAGGAAGCATTTGGATCTCACCCTCTCTTTAGAGGTGACATATCTGGAAAATTCCCCCAGAGTCTATCTCTGGTATAGACTTGTGACATTTCTGAAAAATGGACATTACAATGGTATCAGAGCATCGAACTGGCACAGCCTGTGAGTTCGACTTCAGAGGAGAATGATGAAGAAGATGAGACTGATCTCATCAATTTTTGAAATAAAGAGGAGCCTCCCTGAGGAGGAGGAGAAGAAAGAAGAGAAGAGGAAGGTCCATGCACTTCCTATTCTTTTGAAGATCAGCATGGCAGATGCTTGGATTTCCAGATCTTAAGCAAGTACCTGGGTGAATATAAACCCCATTCTGTAGCATTCATGGGAGCTACATCGTTCCCACAGTATGTTCAGAAAATGGAGGAGAGAAGGCCCTATGGAAAAGGAGAAATCAGAGGCAATAGGCTTCTATTGTCTACATTTGATGAGGTTACTTCAACTAGAGCTTGGGAGAAGAAGCTGGAGGCATTTTTATCGCTGCATCTAGTGGCAGAGAAAGAAGCAGTGGAGATGGCAGTGCTGCACATGGAGGATAAAACCTCTGTTTGGTGGTTCAAACCCTTGGTCCATTCAAGGGTGAGTTCTTTTGGAGACTTTGCTCAATATTTGATCCAAGCCTTTGATGGAGGGAGGACAAAGGAATAGAAAGCCATTCCACCATGGGAGGAGAATTGCACCAACGCTACTACAGCTTTGGAGGAGCAGCCTTCTACATATATGGATGAGGAAGCCATTGGAGGAAAAGCCATTGCAGCCACACAAGAAGGTCCCAAGATCCACCAAGGTATGAGTAAAGTTCCACTTTCTATTTCAGCAAATAATCTTAAGGATGGTGGAATTTCATATGAGGAGGTCCCAGGATCAAATCACATGGCCACTTTAGGGCCTCATGATTGC
Organism: Pinus albicaulis; assembly: GCA_034641835.2. NCBI lineage: Eukaryota > Viridiplantae > Streptophyta > Pinopsida > Pinales > Pinaceae > Pinus > Pinus albicaulis. Next base: position 292,759,522 of record CM076569.1, read on the forward strand.
ATTGCGCTATGCAAGGGGTTTAAGGAGGAGATTAAACCTCATCCTCATGCCCTGTTGATGAGTCTCATTCAGCCCTTGAGGTTGGGAATTCGACCATTGGAGGATGAAGTAAACCATGACACCTCCATGGAGAATCATGAAGCAAATTGTAAAACCGGAGGAAGAGACAGTTGCTACATTTTTGGAGGAATCAGCAGCACTGTTGAACATGGGTGGAGAGAAGACATCACCTCCATCACATTTGTATCCTCATAGATCCAAAATAGTGATGGGATTCCTTTCCTAAGAGGTCTTCAAGAATATGCATTTCAAACTCTCATGAAATGCAAGGAGCAAGAATTGGTTTGGGAGGATGGTAGCCCTCATGGGAGGAGTACCAAAATGATGGAGAAGAGATGACAGGATGTTTAAATCATTGGGAAGCAAGGAGAAGGGATACATATTTCTGATATGACATATATATATATCAGTCATGATACCTTCATCACATGAGTCATATGATGTGAGCATGAGGAGGCATCCAACACTAGAGTTGCTTGGGATTAATGGGTGAGAGCACAAACAGATTTTCTCTCATATGATTGATGGTGTTGCAGGAGTAGAGGAGGGAAATATCATAGTGAAAAGGGATCACTCCTTATCTGGGATTTATTGGGAGGAATTTCCCTCTTGGGAGAAGCTTCATATTTGCAGCAGCATCACCAAAAGTGTTCTTGACAAGGAGCATGTCAAGGAACAAAGATTGGCATGGACAAGAGCCTTTTTGCATGAGCTCACAGCGCTGTCATTTGGGAGGAGCATCACATGCATAGATCCATCTATCATCTAACTTCCAGTCTATGGTAAGATTCTTGTGTGTACCTTTTTCGATTTACATACTCTTATCATTATGATGCAGTGTAGAGTTTTTCAAAGGGCAGATTTTTCATGTTGCTCCATGAGAAAAATTGGGCCAAACTATGTGATGGAGACAGCCATATTTTATATGGCCTTGGGCAAGTGTTACCTTCCATGTATGTTTAGCATTCATATTCAGCCACTCACCATGCATTATCAGATGTAAGAATATACATTATTATTCATGAGCTGAAAACAACTTGCCATATCATTTCTTAAAGCAGCAGTTTGGGGAACTGCGTTGTGAATACTTGGGAGACTGTTGGTACAACTTTGCACACCATGAAACCTTAAGTAATTGCCTCATTTTATTGCTTAGTATGGTATCCTTGGCTGATATTTCTATTATCTTAATGGAGTACATGATCAGAGGAGAGACACATGGGATGAATGTGTCCTTGATGAGGAAAGACTCCCATATTTTCCGCATTGAATGTTCTAATGGGAACATGAGAGGAGACATGGCCACCATAGCCATCTATTTTATTTCTCTTGAGGAGGGCCATGATTAGGATGATGACATCCATCCATTGCTTATATTTGGGCATGTATTTGATTTTGTATTGCTGGTTCACTCATCTATTTATTGTTCAGTAGTAGAGGTGATATTTTTGTACAGTACTTGCCATGTTATTTTCTGCAGCTACAATGGGTGGGATTGCGTTTTAACCCTATGAGAAATTTTTTGTACCTTGCTTCACATTGTATAACCTACAGAAAAAATTTCATGGGGGAATTCTATGGTGATTTTGTCCTATTCATCATAGATGACATGTGTTGGGCCAGCTGGATTATCATTGATGGAGGGGAGATTATTGGGGAACTACTCTTCATTTTTCCATTTGAGGGAAATATATTTGCAGCCCGGGATCATCATACGCTCCACACTTGTCATAATTGGGGAAGAGGACAGCATGGGGAAAGTTATAGTGCTTTCCATGATTAGATTTTAGCCCACCTTCATTTCTAGATCTCAAGGTGGAGGGAGATTTTTCATGAGTTGTCTTGTTGGGAGGCAACTTATTTTTATGATTGATGACTTGGGGATGAGAGGTTTCTATGGGGGATGATAAGTCCCATTTTATATAATATCTCATGCCTCAAGGGGGCCCTTTGACAGCTCTTTGTTCCTTCATGGATGTTTCTTCTACATGATAGCCATTTTGGGAATGTTCACCCTAGGGCTAGATTGCATATATCAAAGGGACAGTTAGGAGACTTGATTGCTGATATGGCATCCTTTTCTTAAGGAGATCATCACATAAGGATGCTATAGGAGGATAGGGCAGAAATAAACTCGGTTCATCCTTGCAATTGCTTGAGGGCAAGCAATATTTTGAGAGGGGAGGACTGTAATGTCCCAAATTTTATGGGACATTAAATTTTGCTAAGAGGATGAATAAAATGGGTAGGAGACCCATTATTTGCTTGACTAGAGAATAAAAATCCTCTAAGTATGAAAAAGCATCATGTTGGAGCTGGATTACACACCCCCATGTGTGAAAAGGGGTTTTTTGCATGAAGGCTTGGCCAAGGTTGACCAAGTCAAACTGCGTTGGCATGAGTTGGAAAGCATAATGTGGGACAACGTAGGAGGAGAGTTTCTAGAGAGAGGAAACCCTAATTCAAAATATGGTCCATGGAGGGAAGGCTAATTGTATAAAAGAGGAGCAAGGCAGCCATTGTGCATATCTTTGATCATTTTACATTTGAGTCTTGAAGACTTGCTGTTGCCTCTTGCTGTTCAGCAGAACTACAGTGCCTTCGGGCATGAGGGAGTCCTGTTTAGGAATTCCTCTCCTTCCTGAGTAGCTCATGAAGGATTTCACTCCATTCCCAATATTAATCCATTCAGGACATGAGCTTCAATCATCTACATCAACGTAATTTATGCAGCAGAGATTGTGTAGTGTTGCTGGGTGTTGCTGGGGAGGTTTCCATACACCATCCGGAGCTATTTTTCCATTGGAGAGAGGTTATATTCATTGGAGGATCAGAAAAGGAGGTTCTATAGAATATCCCATCATCTCAGGCATTAGGCCAATCAATTTCCATCAGAGGCAGTGCAATCCCTCTCTTAGACAGTGTTTTCATGGGTGGATATTTGCTGTGAGGGATTGGCAGATTTTGGAGGAGAAGTCTTGGGTGAAAGGATAAGATTTTCACTTCATATTTCTATTGGAGGAGGATTCTTCAGTTTTTGTAGACATTTCAGCCTTCTCCATCCATTTCCAGTTCTTGAGTAGCTGCTACCCAGCTAGTCCTGCATTATTGTATTATAGTGTTTTTGCATAGATTTCAGCCAATCCTCTTAAAGGATTGATGTCTTGTATTTTCAGGCGTTGAGATCATGCTCCCCCTTCTTATTTGAGCCTATCATTGCTATATCATTGTATTTTTATTATATATGTAGCAGTTTCTCTTTATAACTGCGCAGTCATGGCCTAGGGCTTGCTTGTTGCAGCAGCATTTCTCATGTTACCATGTACAGATTTCTTGAGGCTTCTAGTTCCTTTCTTGAGTGATCTTTCCTCAAGGATTTGTATTATTATTTGCCGCTATGTCATAATATGATGGCCATTGATTTCTCTGGAATTTTATGTGTACATGCATTCACTGCTATTTTCCATTAGATGCATTTTCTCATTGCTGTAGCTCTATCTTGAGGTATTCTCGATGGAGTCTCTTTTCCTAATACGAAATCTCACATAGCTATAGATAGAGTCTGTGAAGGGCTAGGAACCCTCTGGATCTCACCCTCTCTTTAAAGGTGACATATCTGGAAAATGCCCCCACAGTCTTTCTCTGAAATAAACTTGTGACATTTCTGAAAAAGGGGCATTACAGTGGTATCAGAGCATCGAAATGGCATAGCCTGTGAGTTTGATTTCAGAGGAGAATGATGAAGATGATGATACTGATATCATAAATTTTTGAAATAGAGAAGAGCCTCCCCGAGGAGGAGGAGAAGAAAGAAGAAAAGAGGAAGGTCAATGCACTTCCTATTCTTTTGAAGATCAGCATGGCAGATGCTTGGATTTCCAGATCTCAAGCAAGTACCTGGGTGAATATAAACCCCATTCTGTAGCATTCATGGGAGCTACATCATTCCCACAGTCTGTTCAGCATATGGAGGAGAGAAGGCCTTGTGGAAAAGGAGAAATCAGAGTCAATAGGCTTCTATTGTCTACATTTGATGAGGTTACTTCAGCTAGAGCTTGGGAGAGGAAGCTGGAGGCATTTTTATTGCTGCATCCAGTGGCAGAGAAAGAAGCAGTGGAGATGGAAGCGCTGCACATGGAGGATAAAACCTCTGTTTGGTGGTTCAAACCCTTGGTCCATTCAAGGGTGAGTTCTTTTGGATACTTTTCTCAAGGGTTGATCCAAACCTTTGATGGAGAGAGGACAAAGGAAGAGAAAGCCATTCCACCATGGGAGGAGAATTGCACCAACACTACTACAGCTTTGGAGGAGCATCCTTCTACATCTATGGATGAGGAAGCCATCGGAGGAAAAGCCATTGCAGCCACACAAGAAGGTCCCAAGATCCACCAAGGTATGGGTAAAGTTCCACTTTCTATTTCAGCAAATAATCTTAAGGATGGTGGAATTTCATATGAGGAGGTCCCAGGATCAAATCACATGGCCACTTTAGGGCCTCATGATTACACTGCACTGTGCAAGGGGTTCAAGGAGGAGATGAACCCTCATCCTCATTCCCTATTGATGAGTCTCATTCAGCCCTTGAGGTTGGGAAGTGGACCATTGGAGGATGAAGTAAACCATGACACCTCCATGGAGAATCATGAAGCAAATTGTAAAACCGGAGGAAGAGACAGCTGCTACATCATTGGAGGAATCAACAACGCTGTTGAACATGGGTGGAGAGGAGACATAACCTCCATCACATTTTGATCATCGTAGATCCAAAATATTCATGGGATAGAGGCTTTTCCTAAGAACTCTCCAAGAAGCTTCATTTCAAACTCTCATGAAATGCAAGGAGGTAGAATTGGTTTGGGAGGATGGTAGCCCTCACGGGAGGAGTACCAAAATGATGGAGAAGAGATGGAAGGATGTTTACATCATTGGGAAGCAAGGAGAAGGGATACATATTGCAGATATGACATATATATATATATATATATCAGTCATGATACCTTCATCACATGAGTCATATGATGTGAGCATGAGGAGGCATTAAGCACTAGAGTTGTGTGGGATTGATGGGAGAGAGCACAAACAGATTTGATCTCATATGATTGATGGTGTTGTAAGAGTAGATGAGGGAACTCTCATAGTGAAAAGGGATCACTCCTTTTCTGGGATTGATTGGGAGGAATTTCCCTCTTGGGAGAAGCTTCATATTTGCAGTAGCATCACCAGAAGTGTTCTTTACAAGGAGCATGTCAAGGAATAAATATTGGCATGGACAAGAGGCTTTTTGCATGAGCTCATAGCGCTGTCATTTGGGAGGAGGATCACATGCATAGATACATCTATCATCTCACTTCCAACCTATGGTAATATTCTTGTGTGTAACTTTTCCGATTAACATACTCTTATCATTATGATGCAGTGCAGAGTTTTTCAAAGGGGCAGATTTTTCATGTTGCCTCATGAGCAAAATTGGGCCAAACTATGTGATGGAGACAACCATATTTTATATGGCCTTGGGAAAGTGTTACCTTCCATTTATATTTATCATTCATATTCATCCACTCACCATGCATTATCATATGTAAGAACATACATTATTATTCATGAGCTGAAAACAACTTGCCATATCGTTTAATAAAGCAACAGTTTTGCGAATTGCGTTGTGAATACTTGGGAGACTATTGGTACAACTTTGCACACCATGAAACCTTCATTAATTACCTAATTTTATTGCTTATTATGTTCTCCTTGGTGGATATTTCTTTTATCTTAATGGAGGACATGATCAGAGGAGAGACACATGGGATGAATGTGTCCTTGATGAGGAAAGACTCCCATATTTTCTGCATTGCATGTTCTAATGGGAACATGAGAGGAGACATGGCCACCACAGCCATATATTTGCTTTCTCTTGAGGAGGTCCATGATTTTGATGATGAAATCCATCCATTTTTTATATTTGGGCATGTATTTGATTTTGACTTGCTGGTTCACTCATCTATTTACTGTTCAGTAGTAGAGGTGTTATTTTTGTACAGTACTTGCCATGCTATTTTCTGCAGCTAAAATGGGTGGGATTGTGTTGTAACCCTATGAGAAATTGTTTGTACCTTGCTGAAAATTGTATAACCTACAGAAAATATGTCATGGGGGCATTATGTAGTGATTTTTTCCTATTCATCATAGATGACATGTCTTGGGCCAGCTAGATTATCATTGATGGATGGGAGATTCTTGGGGAACTACTCTTCATTTTTCCATTTTAGGGAAATATATTTGCAGCCCAAGATTAGAATACACTCCACACTTGTCATAAGTGGGGGAGAGGACAGCATGGGGCAAGTTATAGTGCTTTCCATGATCAGATTTCAGCGCACCTTCATTTCCGGAGCTCAAGGTGGAGGGATATTTTTCATGAGTTGTCTTGTTGGGAGGAAACTTATTTTTATGATTGATGACTTGGGGATGAGAGGTTCCTATGGGGGATGATAATTACCATTTAATAATAGATCTCATGCCTCAAGGGGGCCCTTGGACAGCTCTTTTTTCCTTCATGGATGTTGCTTCTACATGATAGCCATTTTGGGAATGTTCACCCCAACGCTAGATTGCATATATTGGAGGGACAGTTTGGAGACTTGATTGCTGATATGGAAAAATTTTCTTAAGGAGATCATCACATAAGGATGCTACAGGAGGATAGGGCAGAAAGAAACTCAGTTCATCCTTGCAATTTCTTGAGGGCAAGCAATATTTTGAGAGGGGAGGACTGTAATGTCCCAAATTTTATGGGACATTAAATTTTTCTAAGAGGATGAATAAAATGGGTAGGAGACCCATTATTTTTCTTGATTAGAGAATAAAAATCCTCTAAGTATGAAAGAGGATCATGTTGGAGCTGGATTACACACCCCCATGTGTGAAAAGGGGTTTTTTTCATGAAGGCTTGGCCAAGGTTGACCAAGTCAAACTGCGTTGGCATGAGTTGGAAAGCATAATGTGGGACAACGTAGGAGGGAAGTTTCTAGAGAGAGGAAACATAAATTCAAAATAGGGTCCATGGAGGGAAGGCTAATTGTATAAAAGAGGAGCAAGGCAGCCATTGTGCATATCTTTGATCATTTTACATTTGAGTCTTGAAGACTTGTTGCTGCCTCTTGCTGTTCAGCAGAGCTACAGTGCCTTCGGGCACGAGGGAGTATTGTTTAGGAATTCCACTCCTTCTTGAGTAGCTCATGAGGGATTGCACTCCATTCCCCATATTCAAGCATTCAGGCCATGAGCTTCAGTCATCTACATCAGCGCAATTTCTACAGCAGAGATTGTGCAGTGTTGCTGGGTGTTGCCGGGGAGGTTTCCATACACCATCCGGAGCTAGATTTCCATTGGAGAGAGGTTATATTCATTGGAGGATCAAAAAAGGAGGTTCTAGAGCACATCCCATCATATTTGGCATCAGGCCAATCACTTTCCATCAGAGGCAGTGCATTCCATCTCTTAGACAATGTTTTCATGGGTAGATATTTGCTGTTAGGGATTAGCATATTTTGGAGGATAAATCTTGGGTGAAAGGATAAGATTTTCAATTCAGATTTATATTGGAGGATGGTTATTCAGTTGTTGCAGACATTCTAGCATTCTCCATCCATTTCCAATTCTTGAGTAGCTGCTGCCCAGCTACTCCGTCATTGTTCTATTATAGTGTTTCTGCATAGATTTCAGCCAATCCTCTTAAAGGATTGATGTATTGTATTTTCAGGGGTTGAGACCATGCTCCCCCTTCTTATTTGAGCCTATCATTGCTATATCATTGTATTTTTATTATTTATGCAGCAGTTCCTCTTTATAACTGCACAGTCATGGCCTAGGGCTTGCTTGTTGCAGCAACATTTCTCATGTTACCATGTACAGATTTCTTGAGGCTTCTAGTGCCTTTATTGAGTCATCATTTCCTCAAGGATTTGTATTCTTATTTGCTGCTATGTCATAATATGATGGCCATTGAGTTCTCCGGCATTTTATGTGTACATGGATTCACTGATATTTTCCATTAGATGCATTTTATCATTGCTGTAGCTCTATCTTGAGGTATTCTCGATAGAGTAGCTTTTCCTAATAGGAAATATCACATAGCTATAGACAGAGTCCGTGAAGGGCTAGGAGGCCTCTAGATCTCACCCTCTCTTTAGAGGTGACATATCCAGAAAATGCCCCCACAGTCTATCTCTAGAATAGACTTGTGACATTTCTGAAAAAGGGACATTACACACATGATGGTAAAAACAAAGATTCTACAACATCAAGCAATTGGGTTTTCAACCTTAAACACAAGTCAAAATAATTCTCCCACTTCCAACTACAAGATCTGGTCCAAAATGACTTAAGCAAAACTGCGAAGAACCCACATTATGCATAATAAACCCTCTCACATAAAAATGCATACTTCTTTTTATATCACCCAGGGTTAGCGCATTCTCCTTTTCCATTCATTTAAGTGAAACTTAAATTTATTTAAAGCTACTATGGTGATAAAACCTTATACCTCCGCATTTGCAACATTTTCACTTTAATTTTGAACAACATGTTGACATATCATTCCCGCAAAAATACTTGTCTATGAATTCGATTTTAGTTAAAAAACCAGACATGTCAACATATAATATGCTTGACCCGCAATTTTACTTAACATACCTTTCCAATTTTCTACGCCCTTCTAATTTGTCCGAGTGAACCCACTCTCAGCCCATTGACTGGTCTCTTCACAAGCAAAATCTCCAAATTCGCTTTCAACATTTCTGTCTATGCGAATTGCAAATTTTCATTTTCATTTTTACTGCTCCATGGCCTTTAATTATCACAGATCATGATTTTTCTTGCACCATTAATACCAAAATGATGCAGCCAAGCTACGTTTAACCAAACCCTATGCATATAAAAGTGCCATTATCATTATGCCCAGGAATTTTATAAAGTCAAATTCAGTGACACCCTCTTAATCAAAATTCTACCTCCCATTCCATTGTATCTTTTATCAAAGATATTTACCCTTAAACAAAATTTATCTCCTTCATAAACCTTGAGCATAATCTTATTAAAAAATATGGGACTCTTATTACAAACTATGGTCTAAACCATAAATAAATTCTGCTTTATGAATATCGAACTTATGAAACAGACTTTGGTTTAAAACCCAAATAGAGGTAAACTCTCATATGCAGAAGCTCTTACTTCATTTGTATATAGTCACAAACCTATATAACATATCACCCATTTATTACTGCTTACCTCTTTCAGTTCACACGAAATCCATTTGTTGGTTTTTTTAAAACCCATCCACCATTCTCTTTTGCCATTGACGTATGGTTCCCAACATGACAAGGTTCCATAACTTAGTTTACGCTTCTACGGGTTCATCCTCACCGTTCTTTCATGCATCGATAATGGCTTCATCCTTCTTGAATCTGTTATCAACTTTGGTCATTTTGGCCTCTTCCCTAAGTGACTGCCTTGGCTTCTACCTCTTCTCAATCCAAAATTTATTCTTCACGATAGTAGGCCTGGTCTATCGGTGACGTTCTATTATCATGTGGTGGCAGGCAGAGCTCCCAGAACTCTTGACATGGTGGTTTACTCCTCCTAATCTCGATTCATAATTCCAATCTTTATGTTAGTTTGATAAACAAATGTCACCAAGAATAGGATTCAAGCTCGCGGTTTTCATGCTGCATCATATATACCATACCTACGTTACAGAACTTAATTAACACAGGGATGAGGTTTACTGATGCCGCAGACTCCCATCGATTACACCTATGATAAACAATGCGTTGCTCACCATGTGTTATATGATGTTATGTCATTCCACATATGATACCAAACATGCCATCTTATACCAAATTTTTATACGCTATTATACGTTGTTCACCCATGTGTTATATCATATGGACTGTGATAAAAACAAGGTGTTGTTCACCCATCGCTATATGCTATGTTATCTATTTCACACTCCTATTATATCATATGGACTGTGATAAAACAAAGCGCAAGTTATTCACAGCTATAAAATACGTCACCTGTGGTATCTATGCCACGATATCAATGCCTGATATCATATGCCTGATGCTAGATTCACACAATGCACGTAGACTCCATGAACTTAAGATCGCACACCCAAATCACAAGTCTGTGTTCTTGCTTCGAACACACTCTCATTTCTGCATTCACATGCTCAAATATGCAACAAATATCTATATAAATTTTCAAACTCAACATGCCACAATATTTTACCTATTTCAATCAACTCTCTCCCAGGAAATCTGACTTGCTCTCCTTGCTCACAACAAGCAATCAAAAAAAAAAAACCTCACCGTAGGAGCAACTCATCCCCAAACTCATCTCCTTCGCTCTGATACCAAATAATTCCAGGATTATGCTATAAATTAGATCCTAGCATATAATAGCGTGTGTGCTTCCTTCAACATGAAAATCCTCAAGAAAACTCTTCATTAAAACTACATTTTTCAGTTTAAAATATACATAAAGAAAAAGAGATACATACAAAAAAAAAATATTGATATATAATAACACAAAAATTTCCTTGGCCGAATATTACAATGAATGGCCTCTCGGCTCTCGGCCCTTTTACAAAAGCTCTCAAACCATTCCTCTCTCTCTCTCTGTATTCCTCACTGTCTTTCCATCCTCACATACTCCTCATATTTATACATAATAATGAATTTATTCCAATCCATAATTCCCTCCACACAAATCTCAACTAAAATCTAAATTAGATTTATCCTTCTTTTGGACTCAACTAAGTCCCGTTTAAGGAATTCCTAATCCATAGATTATCTACCTAATTCAACTCCACTCATATCATTAATTTATTTAAAAGAATATTTACAATAATCCTCACTTACAATTTTCTCTCTTAATTTATTAAAATGAGCACAATAATTTATAAAATAATTAAAAAATTATCACCCCCCTAATTACACAATATTTTAATAAAACCCAAGCAGGATGCTCCTGCATCAAGAACCCAAATCGTAAATCTAGGCGATTTTGCAGATTGTTGTCGTTAGTTATGTGTGATTGTTGTTGAGTCTTTGAAGAAAGACTAAGATTATTTTGTCCCTGCTTTAAGATGCCAACATTTAAAGTTTCAATTTCTGAATTTTATGAAATAAATATGTTGAATAAGAATCTTAAATGCATTGTTGCCTAGTGTTTGACCAAATGTCTAAATGGTTTTTTATTGCATGCTTGCAAAGTGTTTGTTATAAGGCCTTAATCACTATAGATTTCATGTTTTCAAAATGTTTTTTAAAGGTCCTAAATGGATGTAGCTTTGGTGCATATAAATTGTTAATGTAAAGTCTTAGTTATTGCCATTTTATGTACTAGAAATTATAAATAGACTATTTAATAGGTGTAGCTTCCCCTATTTACAAGTTCTTGGTATGAATATGAAAATGAATTTAATAATTTACTAAAGTGTGAATAGAGAATAAGACAATTGTTACTTGTATTATTTAAAGCTTTCATAAAAAAAGGGATTGTTGTTACAAACAATTTTATAGTGACTAATTATGTAGGTTTTTGTGCAAATGACCATAATAAGGTTCATTTGAGATGCATGTATGCATCAGTGCATTATTATGCTTCAATGTATGTATAAAACAACTACATCTACCCAATTTATGCGGGTCCATTATTTTACATGCCACTTTTTCAATAATAATATTCTTCTGAATTGATAACAGTAGTTTCTCTTGCTGCAACATTCATTATGTAATTCTCATGATTGAAGAATTGGTTTGATAATTGGGATTGGGAATTTTAGTTGATGAATTTGGAAATGCTGCTGGATCAATATATATTATGATCCATTTCATAAACATGTCATATTTGTTATATTTACTGATGAAGAGAAGCACATTCTTCCCTCGGTTCACCTTCGGCTACCTTGCTATAGGCAGGTTAATAGCCATACACTTATATGTGATATTTATAATAGAAGCATTATAATTTTGTGGTTATGATATCAAGGGTCAATAAGTGGGGCTTATTTAGCCAAATATAGGAAATCAAATAGGTTGACCTAGCTTAATCTCCACACATGGAATTATGGTGGAATTTATTTCTAGTCTTACTTAGAGCTCATCTAGAAGTATGAGAAGAGCACATGCTATCATCTTTTAAACATGAGAGAAAATGTGTTTTGGAATTGGTTTTAAGGGAGAGTTATCCTTGACCTCTTATGTGATATTCTTATAGTTAAATATACGAAGGAACATGATTACATGATAACTTAGTTAGTAATGTTACAAAAAAAAAAAATTAGTTTTAGTGGTTAATGTGACCTCTACTTCTCTATATTTTTTATGGTGGGTAAGGTAAGACCTTACACTTATGTTGAAAATCTTCATCCTCAAGGTTTTCAATCTTTATTTTGAATTCAAACATTTCTATCGAAATAGAAAGAATGTTACAAAATTTTAAAATTTTGTAACAATCCTTATTTAGTTATAATAAATATTTTATTTAATCTAAATTGTTGTTTGAATTCTTATACTTAATGTGTTAATCTGAGAATTGAGACCTTGGGTGAATAAGTTTACTTCACTATAATGGTTAAGTTTCCCTTTTTCAGGACATTCCTACCTATCTTAGCCGAAGTGTTTCACAGTTTTAATTGTTGATAAATTTGTCACCTAGCTGTGGCCTAGTATTTCAAATAAATATGATTTATCCTTTATGAATATTAGAGTCCTCCAATCTCTAAACTTGTAATATTCCCAATTATTCATGAGCTAATTGGGATATTCTATTTTACTACTTTGTTTAAAGAATAAGAGGGAAAAGGAGGTCCATATTTCTCCTTAATAATGAATAAATCAATGCCAAATGTGAAAGAGACAAATCTTGGCAGCTTAATTAAAGCATCCTTGGTTTGAAAGGGGCTATATCACTTTGACTGGGTCAACCTTGACCAAATCAACAACGTTGTCATGGAGGAGTGGCCATCAATGAGGTACAACGCATTTTTAGATGGAGATGCATTGTGTGAATGTAGTGATCTTTTTGGATGGGGCTTAGGGTTTGCAAGCTCATATTATACTTAAGGAAGAGGATGGCAACCATATGAAGGTTGATGTTGATGTTATTATATTTCTGAATATATGGTCTATTTAGACATATATATTTCTTCACTTGTTTAGCTAAGATTTCAGTTTTGTTTAGCACAGGGTGTTCCTGTTCGGGAACCCCACCTCTTTCCTTAAGAGGCCTCTTGGAAGATTTTGCACTACATTCCACTATCATACATTTGGCCAAGGCTTCAGTCTTAATGTAAATCATAGTTATTGTTGAGGATTTTGTGTTGTGTAATAGGGCAAAAGTTGTGGAGGTTTGATTTGGGAGATTTCTGAGTTAGATCTCATTGGAGGGAGGTTTCTTTCTCTTTGGAGGCTAGTAAAGAAGGCCCTAGAGCATCATTGATACATTTGGAATCAGTCCATAGTGTTTTTATCCCCTACATCATAGTTCCAGTCCATGACTATGTTATTTTAGTGAGTTGTTGCAGTGGGTAATAAGAAAAGGGCCGAAAATCCAAAGTTAAGATCTGGACAAACCATTTATGGGTTTTTCTAGGTATTTTGACCAGAATCCATGGTTAAAATACCAGATTATTCTGATTACTCTAACGACCTTTTGTGCATGGTTCTTCTTCTAAGTAACTGTAGTTTCCAACAGCAGCAACAGTAGTAGTACAAAATTTCCAGTGCTTAGCTTCTTTAGTGTATTTCAGCCATCTTGTGGCTTGAGTGCATTCCTTTTGGAGAACTGTGTACATTCATATTATATGTTGTTTATAATGATATGACTGAGTTGTTTCTGCTCATAGTTATAATGCCTTGATGTAAATTTCAGTTGCAGCATATTTTCGACATTTTCCATATTTTAGTGTTGTATTCTTGTTTTGATTTATTTGGAATGCTGCATATGTTCTATATTCCTGGCTTTTCCATTTTGGAATATCACAGTGGCATCGGAGCATCATCTTGGCATAGCCTGTGAATTCTAAAAGGTAATATGTCATCTGAAGAAGGAGAGCCTCTTACTGACAGAGAGAAGAGGTATCAAAAGAGAAGACACAGAAAGTTTGATTATACTAATGAGAAAGAAGACAAGGGTAAAACCCCTTTATCTGGGGGTGAAGATGAAGAGGATTTCCCTAAGATCCTTCTTAGAGCCATGCAAGACATTGCTAGAGAGATCAAGGAGATGAGAATGGACAGAATCAAGGAATCCCCTAAAGGATTTCATCATGGAGAAGGCTCTGGCATGTCTCATCACTGGAATGATCAACCAATGCAACAACCACAATTTTCCCAACACTCTACCATGCGTAAATTTTTTTCTGTGGGAAATGAAGGGTTTCGGGAGCAAGAAGCCCTTGAAGACTATTTTATGGAGTATGAATCTCAAACTCAAAGGTTCAAATATCACTTGAGTTTTCAGGAGTTTTTTCAAGTGAAGGACAATAGAAGACCAAGGCATCATCATAGAAGTGGTGGATTCATTCAGAATCATGATCGACACCATACTATGGGCATATTATTTTTACCCAATTTTGATGGGTTATCCAAGTGCACTTCCAAATCTTGGGTAGAAAAACTTGACATCTACTTTCAATTGAACAAGGTTCTGGAAATGGAGGCCATTAAGATTATAGTGCTACACCTTCAAGGTGAAGCACATGACTGGTGGTTCCATGGCTTGTCTACATTGGGTCATTCCAATGTGACTGCTTAATCAAAATTCACTAGAAGGCTGGTGGAAATATTTGATAGAAGAGATCCTGAATCACCATTCATGAGCCTTGCAAATTTGAAACAATCAGGTAATGCAGAAACTTACATATCCAAATTTTTAAGACGTTTTGTTATGGTTCCTAATTTTTCTGTAGCAAGAAGGGTGTACATGTTCATTGATGGGTTAGATGAACCTCTTCATGGGTTGTTTAATTATACCAAGCCCACTACCCTACATGATGCCATTGAAAGGGATAGAGACCTTCAATATGCCTTGCCAAAAGCAAAGGCAACATTTCAGCATAAGCCCTCTTTTCCATCAAAGGGAAAAGAAGAAAACGTTGCTCCTTCAAAGGAGAGTCAATACAAGAAACCTCTTGATGATGATGTCTGAAGAGATCTAAGAAGAAGGAAGCTTTGCTTCACTTTCCAAGAAGCTTGGGCACCTGGACATAGATTTGCAGCTGGAAAAGAACATTACATAAAGGTCTTCTCAGATGATGAGGAGGAAGAAGAAGATGAACGACGAAGAGGTCACAACGCTGACACTGCAGGAGATGAAACAACACCATCAGGAGATGGGAATGGAGCATTTTCTCTTATTGGAGAGGCTCTTGCATCTTTGAGAGTAATACCTAAGTACTTGACCTTAAGAGTTAAAGGTTCCATCTTGAATCGGAGGGTTTCTATTTTGGTTGATAGTGGGGCTACCCACAATTTTATTGATGCCCAACTAGTGAAAAGGAGGGAAATACCCACTAATGCTTTTGAGGGATTCTCTATTTTGGTCCAAGGAGATAGAACAATGCAATTCATGCATTATGTCCCTTCATTATCAGTCACCGTGGGGACATATCCATTGATTGATCACTTCTTTGTGGTTGACATATCTGACACCAATGTGATATTGGGTGTTCAATGGTTGATTACTTTGGGGAAAGTCACCACTGATTGGGATGCTTTGAAAATGGAATGGGTGGATAAAAAGAGTGGTAAGACTCAAATGATCAAAGGCATGCATACATGGCCTTTACATAAAACTTCCACATAGGAATCAGAGATGGATTTACGCAGTGGAAGGAAGAACCTTACAGTGCCATCTATCATGCTTATGAGATTGCTGCATGGGACACTATTATTTAGTGGCAAACCACCTGGGAGACCACCTGATTGAGATCTTGTGGAAAATATCTCAGAGCATGATGCTCTAAGCATAGATCTAGGAGGGATGGGAGCATTAGAAGACCATGAGACAACGTTGGGAGTCTTGGGTAGGCTCAAGGAGGAGGGAAACATTCTTCCAACATCATCATTACTCACTCTCATTTCAGATTCTGCAATGTGGGAGGAGAAGCATGGAGGGAATGAACTTCCAACATGTACCTTTGGCATGGGAGATGTCAAGGAGGAGAAAAACCATATGACATACATTTATTTTGATAGATCATCAATGTTGTCACTATGGGAGATTGATCCATATTGGAAATCCCAACTGTTGGTGGATTATTTTAAGGATCTTCATGCATGCATGATACTTGATGACCAGCTACATGAAGAGGGATATTCGGTCCAAGAATGAGTAATCTATTATCATGGTAGGATCTTCTTGTCTAGAGCCTCCAAGCTCAAGGATAAGTTTCCACAAAGGGCCTATGAAGAGTTCTTTTTCAGCCTCACATATTCCATGAGATTCTACAACGTCATCATGAGAAGCTACACTTGGAAGGGCTTTGAAGGAGAACTATATCAGAATTTTCAAATAAGCATGTACCATGTGGAGTTGGGGCAGCAACATAACTCTATAAAGGAGTTAATTCAACCAACTCTTTCTTCTTTTGAGAGGGGATATAGATCTATGCACCACTCCATTTGTTTAAGGAGGAGCTTTGGTGAAAGACATGCTTGTGTACATACTATTTTATTTGATGAACATATGCATTATTTTACTATGTTTATGTAGGCCATAGCTCCAAAAAGGAGTACTATTCCATATAAACTTCATGGCCAACTTTGGGCCGCAAAAATTTCTGAATATGGCCACTCCCTTGGAGGAAAAAGGGAGATGATTTTGTATCATGATGGGTGCACTCCAAAGGCACAAAATATATCTCACACTTTCAGCCATAGTGAGATGAATTGGGCAGCAAGTAAGTGGTGGGGAAACCACTTACCACATCATGATCTGATGTAGTTAGGAGATACACTGTGCTGGTTCCACATGTGGGACTATGACCCACCTCCATATGCACAAATTTCTGTTTGTATGAATTTGATTTTGATCCCATACATTGATGATGTGCTTGTAATTTTTATGGTAATGTATGGAGGGAGGATGGGAGGTATGTATGTGCCCTATGGGATGGATATTCTCAATGTACCTTATGCTACATGTTTCAGGGAGAAAATTGGGAAAACCATGTTTGTTTCATTTGAACTATTGTCTCCTTATGGGATGGATTATTTGCATCTCATGAGAACTTTGGAGGAGAAATTCATGTAGGGATGGATTGGTGAACACTTAGCTTGTGAGGGAAGCTTATCACATGTTGGTGTCACCAATGGAGGAAGGAAAGAGTTTCAACACTCACCTTGTCAGTTTCTTGAGGACAAGAAACATTTGGGAAGGGAGGACTATAATATTCCCAATTAGTCATGAGCTAATTGGAATATTCAATTTTGTTTTACTGCTTTGTTTAAAGAATAAGAGGGAAAATGAGGTCCATATTTCTCCTTAATAATGAATAAATCAATGCCAAATGTGAAAGAGACAAACATTGGTAGCTTAATTAAAGCACCCTTTGTGTGAAAGGGGTTGGATCACTTTGACTGGGTCAACCTTGACAAAATCAACAACGTTGTCATGGAGGAGTGGCCATCAATGAGGTACAACGCAGTTTTTGATGGAGATGCATTGTGTGAATATAGTGACCTTTATGGATGGGGCTTAGGGTTTTCAAGCTCATATTATATTTAAGGAAGAGGATGGAAGCCATATGAAGGTTGATGTTGATGTTATTATATTTCTGAATATATGGTCTGTTTAGACATATAGCTTTCTTCAGTTGTTTAGCTAAGATTGCAGTTTTTTTTAGCATAGGGTGTTCCTAATAGGGAACCCCGCCTCTTTCCTTGAGAGGCCTCTTGGAAGAGTTTTCACTACATTCAACTATCATACATTTAGCCAAGGCTTCAGTCATAATGTACATCATAGTTCTTGTTGAGGATTTTGTGTTGTGTTGCAGGGCAAAAGTTGTGGAGGTTTGATTTGGGAGATTTCTAAGCTAGATCTCATTAGAGGGAGGTTTCTTTCTCTTTGGAGGCTATTAAAGAAGGCCCTAGATCATCATTCATACATTTTGCATCAGGACATAGTGTTTTTATCCCCTATAGCATAGTTCCAATCCATGACTGCGTTATTTTAGTTAGTTGTTGCAGTGGGCAACCCAAAAAGGGCCGAAAATCCAAAGTTAAGATCTGGCCAAACCATTTTTGGGTTTGCTGGGTTTTTTGAGTAGTAGCAATGGTTAAAATACTGGATTATTCTGAACACTCTAACAACCTTCCGCACATTTTTCTTCTTCTTAGTAACAGTAGTTTCTAGTAATAGTAGCAGTAGCAGCACAACATTTCCAGTGCTTAGCTTCTTTAGTGTATTTCAGCCATCTTGTGGCTTGATTGCATTCCTTTTGGAGTACTGTGTACATTCATATTTTATGTTGTTTATAATGATATGACTCAACTTTTTTTTCTCATAGTTATAATGCCTTGATGTAAATTTCAGTTGCAGCATATTTCAGGCATTTTCCAGATTTTAGTGCTATATTCTTGTTTTTCTTTATTTGGAATGCTGCATATGTTCTATATTCCTTCCTTTTCCATTTTTTAATATTAAAAAACTTTATAGTTTTTGGTTGATCTTTTTCGAATCACAGTCATGCAAGTTTCAAGATCAATAAATAATTGAAGTGGGGTTATCGACATCGGTGGTGTCCATTCAACGGTCAATCCTTGCCAACTTTAGGCATCTAACAAATGAAAATATCCAAACCTATTAAAATTATACCTTACAATACAATACATGATTTATTATATTTTTTAGGGGTTATTCCATTTTTTTCTCATTCATTCCCTTTTGGTTCATGACTCTATCAAAACGGTAGGTTAGGGTTTCCATGGTTTGGTGACTACAAGTCGTTTGGTGATGTGGAAAACTATTATGCCCATAGGTCATTCATGTCTCGAGTTATCCGTTTTGAAACCAAAGGCACTGATTTATTAGAAGCATATTACAATTTTGGTAAACTTTCTCGATCAGTAGGAAGGTTTTAATTTCTCAGGTTATTTTAGGTTTATAACCAATCAGTTGCAGAGGCATTTGCTTCCTACTTCAATGGTAAAAAATCCAAGGTAGGAGACCTAGAGTTTATAGTGGATGTTGAGTTTATTTCTCATGCTACTCGCCTACCATTGGAGGGTGAAATCTAGTCGAAACCTCGAAGGATTACGAAGTTTCCATGGAGAAAGTTGTTGACATGAAAGAGATATACTTACGATATCAAATATATGTCGAATTACTATTCAAATCCTAAGCGGAAAATTATGATGTTGTTTCTAAGAGGTTATATCACCTATGAAGTTCGATATAGCCTTGTCTTTCTTTACCATATTAAGTTACTCTTTGTTTTTATGGGATTTCCATTAAATATGTCACATTTTTTGTATCTGTCACTAGTTAAGGTGTCCTTGACATATCCAAAATTTCACACTAATGTACGTCGCTCTCTGGTTCATCATAGTGTAATTTCTATTTTAGGTAAATATTAGTTCAGTGTGTTAGGGTTAGACTGGGAAGCCTTTCTGTTATGAAATGGTTTTCATGAAAACCCTCCAGTCAATGAATTCACTCTGAGGCATCCCCTAACCCTGGTTCGATTCATGGTAATGAGTCTGTTAAGATACTTGCTACTAAATTTATCTAAAGTTGTTTTAAGAGAGTTACACACAAGAATTCATGGTAGTGAAGAGTTGTCCTTTGGACATGAACAAAGCATTCACTCATGCAAATTCACATGTGTTGTTACTAGAATTATCATAAATATAATGACTGAGACGAATTGGTTTGAGTTTTGTTGAGACAAAATCGATTGCTACAAAAATATGTATGGTTATTTCAATCTTTAGAGGAAGGTGAGAATGGTGCAAGGAATCCTAAGGCCTATATCTATAAGGTAAATTTCAGCATTGTGTATGAAGAAATGTTTCAAAAAAGGCTGTCAAAATATTTTCAAAATGTGATAAAGTCTAAGGATAAAGGGCCTTGGACATAAGATTTTATAGTTTTACAGAAATTGAAACATATATTTCTAAAGGAATTCCCCAAACTTCCTCCTAAGAGGAAAGTGATTTTTTCCATGTATTCTAGTTCTAGGAGTTGAGCCATTATCTAAGGTTGTGTATCAACTGAGAATGCCAAAAATACGAGAGGTAAAAATGTAAATGAAAGAACTGTTGAACAAAGGCTATGTGAGGGCAAGAGTTTTTTTTTTAGGGACCAATAGTTTATGTGATAAAGGATAAAATTTTGAGACTTCATATTGATTAAAAATAGTGAAATAGAACCATGAAAAAAATAAATTACCTACTTCCAAGGTTCAATGACTTGTTTGACCAAATGATAGGTACAAAAATATTTTCCAAGATAGATTTAAATCTGGTATGAATTAAAAACAAAGACATATTCAAGATAGTGTTCAAAACTCATTATGGGCATTAGAATTTGTAGTGGTGTAGAATGGGTTGTGTTGTAGCCGCTACAACACCACCCAAAATTTTGGTTATATCTACAATTTCAAGTCCCCCTGCTCGCTTAGCCATTAGGGTTTTGACCCAACCTGTAGTCATTGAACCTTCTCACCATCATGACAAGATTCTTTCGCTGCATCCATGCCATGTGTGCGGGGATCACAATGCATACACTCGAATGGAAACTTCTTTGTGCATTACGTATATTCGTTAGAAGCCCTTTCATCATGGATCATTTAGGCATTCTGTTTGGATACTTCACCAAGCTCATGTAAATTATTTGAGGGAATCATTCTCTATAGGGTAAATGTGAACTAATTGATGTTATAATGTTTCATACAAGGCCAAAGTTGCGAAACAAGACACTTTCATCCACATGCCCCCTGCCCATGTGGGGATGAGACTTAAGGCTATAGTTGAAGACCTCGTTAAGGCAGATGATAAGGATGCGCCAACATGTAAGGGGGAGGAGAAAGTGAGCAGTATGGTTAAAAGGAGGATGGTGTGGTACATGTTTATCCAAATAAATAATAAAGGAAAGAACTTTTCATGTTGCTGATGCAACAACATTCTTCACTGATGTACATCGGATACTTAGAATCACTCCATTGGGAAATGTTCATACCTTGTGCCATCATGCATGAACCAGAAGCATTTGCTGTGTTTTATCAAATCTAAGCTGAAGGAGGAATCAGATGAGGTATTTATATTTCGGGATGACAAATATCTCACCTTAAAGGAAGTTTTTGAAAGTCCTACAGGATACCAGCTCAATGTTGATCTCCTGGATGTACATGCAGAAAATAATACATTTCACCAATTTGATAAGTCTAGTCTAAAGTATAACCCATGTGGACACAGTAGACTCAGAATTTTTCCCTAAAGAAAGAGAATCTCATTCAAGGTTGTTTTCTTGCTGAGCTGTTAAAAAAATATGGTCTGATCTGGAAGCAAGTGAATGTCAAATGGAAGAATATGGGATATCTATTTATGAAAGGAAACAAAGCGAATGGAACCAGTCGGCAAGTGGTTTTGTTAATAATGAGATATACAATGAAAGTGACATCTGGTTAATTAATTCTCCTTGACTGTACAATGTGTACAAAGGGATAGGACTCGCTCCATCTTTTCGAAATATCTTGGATAACATATTCATTCCTCTCTTTGAGGTTAAAGTTGATCCAAGTTCTCATCCTCAACTACGCATCTTCTTGAAACAGATGTTCGGATTTGATATGGTAGATGATGAACGTAAACATGAAAGGCATCCCACAAAGCACATGCCAACCCCATCTTAGTGGAAAAATGATTTCAAGCCTGATTTTGTGTAATATGCTTACTATTGGTATGAAAATTTGTACACACTCAACAAACTTTATGAATTTAAAAGAATGACAACAATTAAATTTCATCCTCAATATGGCAAGGTTGGTGATATTGATCACTTGGTGGCTACATTTCTTTTCACGCATAATATTGCACATGGAAATAATCTGAGGAAGTCTCCTGCTTTGCAATATTTGTTTTATCTATCCCAGATTGGATTTGCCATGTCCCCTTTGAGCAACAACTCATTATTTCTGGATTATCACCGAAATAATTTTTCCATGTTTTCTACACATGGCCTCCATGTTTCCCTTTCAACAAAAGATCCATTACAAATATTTTTGACAAAAGAACCTCTAGTGGAGAAATACAGTGTTGCTGCTTAGGTTTTGGAAGCTTGGTGCAATAGAGTTGACAAGAGCAATGCACTCAGGACAATTGTGCAGCTGAAAGGTTCTGCCTCCAGTACAAGTACGGTGGGGGAATGGTTTTGTGAGGGCTCCACATGAGATAAACATCGAGCGATTTACCATTGGTATCTATTCAAGCTGATATCGTGGAGGGGTCGATATCACGAGGGTGAGTTGAAGATGATAGTGGAAGCATGGGACTATGAAGAGAATTTTTGAAGGGCCTTTCGACGACCCTTACACCTGGAAAACAATGATTGATGGAATGCACTAATGTGTCGGGATTTTGAATAAAACGCTGACCATTATTTTTAAGAAACAAGAGGCGGGGAAGTGTATGCTGCTCATAAGCCTGCTCAAATGCTGTGGCACGAGTCTATTGTAAGTCGTGTCTAAGGAAAACTCAAACATAGGTTTTTAGATGGCGACCAAGTGAACAGATGGAAGGGGATGTCGTTGCTAGTGTATTGAGATCCACGTGCCATTTCCACAAAGAAGGAAGGGTTGAGACCAGAAGCCACTTGTTGCACTGTAAGACCACACGAATTAGCTTATCACACCACTGACAATGTGACAATATTTCACGTTTTTATCCAACGCAGTCCTGCGATTTTCCACCAAGATCGTCCCCAGGTAACACGACTAGCCCACATAGTAAGGGAGCATTAGCAATAGTTCTTCTTGATGCAAGGCATTCTGGGAAAGAAGGAAATAAACCTGAAACAGGCCTGCGGTGATCCTCAAAATGTTAAGAGGCCCACCTGCAAGTTGTTGAAGCAGTCGCATCTTGCATGGGGCATCACCATTGAGGCACCGATATAGTCATGTTGTGCCGTGGAGATAAGTTAAAGGTTTCACCTCCAACCTTAGCTACCAAAGGCTTGTCTCGGTCAATGGATGTCATTCAAATGACTTCCTCTGCATGATTGTTATTAACTAAGATTAGACACTAAAGGTCGCAAACGTCAGGGTGGCGGGGATACAGCATGGAGGTTCGAGAGTTGTGAAAATGTGACTGTTCACTAAGTATCAGACATGAAAAAGTCATCCACCATTGCGCCCTCACGACTGAAAAGTAGTCGTAGATCCTTTGAGTCGTTGAGTCACAAACATGACAAAATCTGCCACCCTTGCGACCTTGTGACTGACAAGAGGTCGCAGGACCCCTCCAGTCGCTGGGTCGCGTTACACAGCCTCGACCCAAAACTAAAAATCCTCCGATGTACGAATCAGCGACCTCTAATAAGTCGCATTGCCTCTGAGGTCGCACCACCCCACAAGAGAGAAAGAAAAGAGGGCAGCTAGCCTTGCGACCTTTTTCAGTGGTGACAGTGCGCGCTTCTGATTTGTATAACGTGAAGGTTCCCCTTTGTTGAAGTCTTACAAAGAGAATGCAATTATTTTTGCTATTGTGGCACTAAAAAAATAGACACATTAATATACAAATTCATGATGGTGAAATTGCAAGAAATGCTAGGAATTCTTTGATGGGCTCTTTTATTGCTGAGTTGAAAGCGCATAAATAAAGAGTTTCATGTGTGGCTTTTTCACCAAATGGGAAGCATATTGCATCTGTTGGTTTTTCTCATGATGGATTTCTTTGTCTTTGGGACTGCCGAAATGGAACATTAGCTGCTAAAACTAGTTTAACCATAGCGATTTCGCAAATAAAAAATAGGAACCTTGGAAATTGAAGGAAAGCATGTGAGTCTTGGTAGTAAAAAAGAAAGCGCACTTGTGTCTATATCTTCTGCATCATACATTAAAAATGCATACGCTCCCACAGGCCTGCCAATAGGAACACCTCAGCCTTTTTATGCCTTAACATCTGCTAGTATCCTTTGCATTCTACGTTTTGGTGTTGCAATTACAAAATGGGTTGATTTGAAGATACAACAAGGTTATGAGCTCGTCGTTTCAGAGTCGCTTATTGCTTGCGCATGTGGCAAGGGTGTTGTTCACCTATTCATGCAAGAAACTCTTTTATATGCCGAAACATTGCCCAATCCAGAACCACATGGGTACCATGGGGTAATTGTTGAGAAATTTCATTCAAGTTTCTATGTGGCATGTAACTCACTAGGTTTTAACTTTCCAAATGCCATTGCTTGTAGTTTTCATCTCCCATAAACTTGGTGTTATATATGGATGATCACAGCCTTTATGTGTGGAATGTACATAATTTATCAAAGATCTCTAGGATCTATGCATACCTTTCACACAATTCCTGTATATGGTATATTTCTAATATTCTACCAAATCAAAAGTTGGAAACCGGAAACTCATTACATTCTATAGGAAATGGCACCTGCAGAGGGTCTTTTGTAACGGGTTCTACAAATGGTACAATAAGGCTATGGGAGCTTGCTTTAGGGATGGACACAAAAGATATTCATCACGAAGCCCCTACATTAGATTCAAAATCGACTAACATTTATTGCAAGGACATACTTAGTGTCATATATTTAGAGATAAGTGGGGATCCTATCAAGAAATAGTTGGAGGCAGAGAAATCTGGGATCTAGGTCAAGGTTTTCATTCATTAGATGTTAGTAGAGATAGAGACTGTTTGGCAGTTGGTGATTGCAGTGGACATCTACATGTTTATAATCTAAGAGCACTTGACCACCTAGGGGTCTAAGTTTATTATTTGCTAAATCATTCCTTCAGCTAACTAAATCTATTTTAGCATCAATATTTTAAATACATGTGACCCATATTACTTTTTTCACAGGTAGAGGTAGCCGATGCGTAGAGTCGGAGCTAGGGTCCTCTCTGGCATGCGAGGTGGATCCTTTCAAAGCTCAAAAGAACTCCACGTTAAGATCAAAGGCAGTTATGGAGGAAAATGGCAACTTGCTATGAAAATCAGAGATCACCAAAAGAGAAATACGCAAGTTGTGGATTGCTCGAGGTTGCACGTCGCAGATTGTTCGAGGTCATAGGTCGCGGATTGCTCGAGGTCACAGGTCACGGATTGTTCGAGGTCATAGGTTGCGGATTTCCCAATGTCGCAGGTTGCGGATTTCCCGAGGTCGCAGGTCGTGGATTTCCCAAGGTCGCAGGTTGCGAATTTCCTGAGGTCGCAGGTCGCGGATTGCCCGAGGTCGTAGGTCATAGATTGCCTGAGGTCACATGTCACGGATTGCCTAAGGTCACAAGTCGCAGATGGCCCAGGGTCGTGGGTCGCAAATGGCCCAAGTCGCAAACTAGCCCAACAGTCGGGAATACCAAGAGTCACCTCAGCCTATATGTACAACTTCAAGAAAGAGTAAAGGGGACTTTTAGCTCGACAATGAAAGCTAGTACGATAGAGGAACTTTTGCTAGAGAGCTAAAGGCACTCAGCTCTTGGTATCAAGTAGAAAGAGGGGTAGCAAGGCTAGGGTTTTGTATCATGCATTGAGATGAACAACCCATATTCCACTATTAGGTTTTAACGAGTTGTAAACATGTATTTGGCGTTGTAGCAGCATTAATAATATATTCTCCTTCCCGGCATTGATTCACATGCTTGTTTGTGGTGATAGTACTAGCTATCTAGTGCTTCATTATGTTGTATGTCTTCTTTCATGCATACCATCGGTTATGAACTATTTCTCAGTGGTTGTATGTATGTCTGATTTTGGATTAGTGTTTGTTTGTCCTTGCCATGGCAGTAATCTCTTGTGAACTACTTTGCAGTTAACTTCTGGCGTGTTTCATTTCATGTATGTTTGATTGGTTTTTTGGCTCACTGATCCTAGTTACGGCATATCCCCTTTTATTTTTTTGCTGCTTAGACTTTCTTGCATCTTTGTTTATGGTTCGTTAATCTTGGGCTGATTTTGCTTCGCTGATTGGTCATTTCATCCTCGCCTCTACTCCATCATCTTCTCATCCGACAACCAAGAGTGGAAACAATCATGGCGACAGCCAGGCCCACATACCGGATGGGGCTCCTATCCCAAACGGTGTGAGGTATAATTGGGACCTTTCACCGGGGAGGCCCCCCTTGTTGTCGGTAGTATGATTTTTCCCGTCAACAAATTGGCGCTAGAAGGAGGGCCAGATGACAAGCTGAGCCCTCAGAGCTTGTAGTTAATCTCATATCTGCAATGGCTCATCCCAAAATCATTCTCCTGAGATGTTTATTAGATTTATCTGGTTCTTGATGCTCAATCCCCGATGAACCTATGTATCACTTGTCCCAGTTAAAATTCGATGGTGAAAGCGGAGTTTCCATAACCGATCACCTTTTGGATTTCTGTGATTTTTGTGAGTGTTATGAAGTTGACAACGAGGATTTGGCTTGCGTGCTTTTCTCCCTCACTCTCGAAGGTCGCGCTGAGAAATGGTGCCGCACATTGCCAACAGCTTCCATCCATTCGTTTGAACAGCTCACCGGTGAATTACAACAAGCTTTTCACAGGTACGATTTTCAAAATGTATTAATAAAGTTAAATGAGATCAGAATGGAACCTCAAGAATATATAGAGGAGTTTTCTATCAGGTTTTTTAAATTTTGTCTTGAGTTCCCTGAAAGGGATGTCGATTGGACATATTTAAATAAACAGTTTCGACACGTGGTTTTAGTTTCCCTAGAAAAATTTCAATTGACAACCAGGTCTGATCCTAGTGACTGTTATAATGATCTTCAAGCTACAGGTTGTTCGGATTTGGTCTCGAAATATTTCACACACTCTGTCAAATCGGAGCTTGAAAAGCATACTGGCCTAACATCTCTCCCTGTTAATGAAACCTATCTCGATTCCACTGAATGTTTGCCTGGGTACGATTCTAAATCTCAGTCTCATACTGATAATAAATTAAGTCTTGTCCCGGGCAATGTTGATTTCCCCACAAAATCATTGGACCGTGATGGGCATATGAAATCATTGACCTTTTTGGATGACACTGATGTGTGAGATGGAAGGCCGTGTACGGTTGATACCCCCACATTTGAACCATTTCATCCAATATTCCCTGATTTATTTCATGAGTCTGCCACACCAGTAATTTCTTTAAGTCATTCAAAATTTTCTTATACTGGTATTGGCGATAATCATGAGCACACAAGTGGTGTTTCACAATCACACTACAAAATTGATGAATCCCTTATGTCTGATTTTTTTCATCCGAAATATTTAAAAAGCCAAAGGAGTGATTTCCTGTCTAGGAAACTTCAAGATGCTTCTTTTATCGATTCATCCCAACTGTTAACTCCTGGGCAGCCTAACGGGCTAGGTACCCAACCTGATCAAATTGATGGATCCAGTGATCACTACTTATCTGAAAATATATTCACTCACGGCCCTGAGAACTGTCATTCATATCTATCTGTCGACCATATGAAGCCACCGAAGTTCGATTATCCGCCTTGTGATCATTGAGGGACCTATCATGAAATCGAAACAATTCAGCTTTTGTTGTTTGTTATCTCAAGTTCTCACGAACCTCATGAGACCCCTGAAACAAGTCAGACTAGGGTTTCTCAAAGTAGGGTTTATGAAATTACGGTTCCCATGTATCACATTCCTCTCAGCATAACCACGTTGAATGTCAGCTCATTTGGGAAGGTTTTTCATTCAAGTGATGTTTCTCTGAGAACATTTTTCTATCTCGTAATAGCTAGTATGCAACAACCGATATACCCTAATTTATTCTCTAGAAGGAAAAAACCGGCGATTGTCTCTAATATTATCAGTTGTTGCCCAACCAGTACAATTTGCATGTCGGGACAAGCATCTGGTGTTTGGAAAATCCCTCCGCTTCATGAAAATCTTCTGGTCAATTCACCCTATCCTGGGAAATCTAAATAATCTGACCCATTAGATTGTCCATCTATTAGTGTGCACACATTTGGCCAAATTAATGATAAGCCCACTGACGTTTTTCCAGTCACCATGATTAATGATCACATCTGTTCACCAGTTGGTCTCACCAAACCATCTAAGTTTGGAAGCCCCCCGCTCGAAGGTCTTGAGTTTGTCCAAGACGATGAAGAATTTCGGCCTCCACTGAAGGTTGCTTCGGATCCTCGCATCCTCGACAAAACCCAGGGACAACTTCGAACTAGGGTTTTAAAAATTAGGGTTTCTGCAAGTGGATTCGCAAGCATCTCAAATTCGCCTGGCGGATGCCTATTTTTTCGGTTCTATCAAAGTGATCATCCTCAAAATCATGATGAGATTCCCAGCTGGTTTGATGAATCCTATCCAATGAATATACCTACAAATAGGCAATGTCTTTCCCTGCTTCCATCGGACCTAGGGTTGTGCGTCGACGGATGTGTGTCATTTATAAATAATTTTAGATTTCAAGCACCTATTTCTATGTATCAGGATGAAAGTGAAATTCAGTTAGCACAATCTATTCTGGCACGTTCTCTAGTAAGTAGCCATGACCTTCTTGCTATTGCACATACTCTTCATGCAATTCTTGTTGTTGGTGCACGATTTTGTATGCTGGCTCTGATTGCAAACATTTTTGTTCTTGCAGGGCGGGAACTAATGCGGTGGCTGCACTAGAAAGCTAATTTTACATAACCCGACCGCTTATTTGTTTAAACTAGAGTTTTAGCATTAGGCTAGCTAGGATCTGCTAATAAAATTTGTTATTCAAGTTGTTAATTAGGTTCACTCGCTAAGGGTTTGATTTATGTTTAAAATTATTCTTGCTGTCTTTTTGTGCGGTTGGTAGTTTATGCATTATAATTTTCCATTTATTTTTGCACTCATGCTTTTTCAGTTTGCTTGTTGCTGCATTATATTTAGTTAATAGTTGCGTGTGCTTTGCCTTGTTTTTCACCTGCAACTAGTTTCTCTTTCTCGCACATGGTATCTCATTGCGTCATAAGCCTCATTTGTTGCATCACGTTGTGCGCCTTCTACCTCGCAGCATTTGCACCGGTTGTTGATTTAACTGTGAAAGTTTCCATACCATTGCGTGAGCCCTCATTGAGCTCTAGGCCTTGAATCCCTCGGCACCCAGCCTAACCTTCTTACTCCCTTTGCATGGGTTCAGAGCTGATTGGTTGCCTTCACCCCGCTACACGAATCAGAACCCTAACCCTATTGTTGTGTGGGGTTGTGGTGGTTACCCCAAGAGGTAGCTTCTCTCAGAGCAGGTCATCAAAGTGATGTTCTCAACATAATTCCTATGAGTTTAATTTCATTAGCCAGCGAGATACGAGCCGGTTTCTTATGGGGAACCCTAACGAGTTCAAATGGCCTATACCCGTCACCTGAGCCTTGTGCCCAGCATAGTCTCAAACATCTTAATGATCTGTTTTTCACGTTTCGCCTGGGGTGGTAGGTAGGATGTGAAGGCTTGGCATGAGGGAAAACCTAAATCAGGATATATTTCAGTTTCTGTCAAACAAGAAACAACCTCTCTTTCCCGTAAAATAAGTCGAGATCCCTCATCCACCCATGAAAAATAAGTGCCATGAGCACATGAAAATAAGTGCTACAAGCACATGAAAAATTAAGGGTAAAATATTGACAAAGGCTTCCTGCGTAGAGAGGTAATGCAATGACTCCACCGGGGTACTGACCAGGCTCGCT
Source organism: Pinus albicaulis (assembly GCA_034641835.2). Classification (NCBI taxonomy): domain Eukaryota; kingdom Viridiplantae; phylum Streptophyta; class Pinopsida; order Pinales; family Pinaceae; genus Pinus; species Pinus albicaulis. Next base: position 292,789,482 of record CM076569.1, read on the forward strand.
AGTAGTGGAGCAACATTTGTGATTTCTTGAAGTGACTCCACCAGGGTACTTTCCAGGTCTGCTGGCAGCTGAGCAACACCAAAAACTTATTTTAAAATTCTGAATATAATAAGTCTGTTGTCTTTCTCTCTAAATCATCAACCAACCATTAGCATCCGTGAGAGTCCACTTTGACACATTTTGATTAACAAGACCTAGTTGAGGCACAAGGATTGGGCATATCTGAAAAGGTAAAAATAATACAAGGGTACCCTCAGAACTTGTTCAATATTCCCTTGCATCACTTCCTGGACTCAGACTATTGTTGGGGTGTTGACAGAGATGCTGGATTCTACCAGTGGTTTGCCAATTGTTGTAGCCACTACAACACCACCCAAAATTTTGGTTATATCTAAAATTTTGGGTCCCCCTGCTCACTTAGCCATTAGGGTTTTGACCCGGCCCATAGTCATTGAACCTTCTCACCATCATGACAAGATTCTTTCACCGCAGCCACGCCATGTGTGGGGGGATCACCATGCATACACTCAAATGGAAACTTCTCTGTGCATTAAGTATATTCGTTAGAAGCCCTTTCATCATGGATCATTTAGGAATTCTGTTTGGATACTTCACCAAGCTCATGTAAATTATTTGAGGGCATCATTCTCTATAGGGTAACTGTGAACTAATTGATGTTATAATGTTTCATACAATCAATCCCACGGATGATATACTCATCAATGTCATCGCCACACCGAGGGAAATAAACTGAAGCTAAACAAAAAGACCAGAGTTGCGAAACAGGACACTTTCATCCACATGCCCCCTGCCCATGTGGGGATGAGACTTAAGGCTACAGTTGAAGACCTCATTAAGGCAGATGACAGGGATGCGCCAACAGGTAAGGGGGAGGAGCAAGTGAGCAGTATGGCTAAAAGGAGGGTGGTGTGGTACATGTTTATCCAAATAAAGAATCAAGGATAGAACTTTTCATGTTGCCGATGCAACAACATTCTTCATTGATGTACATCGGATACTTAGAATCACTCCATTGGGAAATGTTCATACCTTGTGCCATCATGCATGAACTAGAAGCATTTGCTACGTTTTATCAAATCTAAGCTGAAGGAGGAACCGGACGAGGTAGTTATATTCTGGGATGGCAAATATCTCACCTTAAAGGAAGTTTTTGAAAGTCCTACAAGATACCAGCTCAATGTTGATCTCCTGGATGTACATGCAGAAAATAATACATTTCACCATTTTGATAAGTCTAGTTTGAAGTATAACCCATGTGGACAAAGTAGACTCAGAAGTTTTCCCTAAAGAAAGACAATCTTATTAAAGGTTGTTTTCTTGCTGAACAAATATGATCTGATCCAGAAGAAAGTGAATGTCAAATGGCAGAATATGGGATATCTATTTATGAAAGGAAACAAAGCGAATGGAACCAGTCGGCAAGTGGCTTTGTTAACAATGAGATATACAACGAAAGTGACATCTATTTAATTCAGCCTCATCGATTGTACAATGTGTACAAAGGGATAGGACTCACTCCATATTTTCAAAATATCTTGGATAACATATTCATTCCTCTCTTTGAGGTTGCAGTTGATCCAAGTTCTCATCCTCAACTGTGCATCTTCTTGAAACAAATGTTTGGCTTTGATATGGTAGATGATGAAAGTAAACATCAAAGGAATCCCACAAAGCACATGCCAACCCTAGCTCAGTGGACACATGATTTCAAGCCTGCTTTTGTGTAATTTTCTTACTATTGCTATGCAAATTTGTACACACTCAACAAAATTTATGAATCTAAAAGAATGACAACAATTAAATTTCATCCTCAATATGGCAAGGTTGGTGATATTGATCGCTTGGCGGCTGCATTTATTTTCACGCATAATATTGCACATGGAAATAATCTGAGGAAGTCTCCTGAATTGCAATATTTGTTTTATCTATCCCAGATTGGCTTGGCCATGTCCCCTTTGAGCAACAACTCATTATTTATGGATTATCACCGAAATCCTTTTCCCATGTTTTCTACACATGGCCTCCATGTTTCCCTTTCAACAGCAGATCCATTACAAATCCATTTGACAAAAGAACCTCTGGTGGAGAAATACAGTGTTGCTGCTCAGGTTTTGGAAGCTCAGTGGAATAGAGTTGACAAGAGAAATGCACTCAGGACACTTGTGCAGCTGAAAGGTTCTGCCTCCAGTACAAGTATGGTGGGGAATGGTTTCATGAGGGCTCCACATGAGATAAACACAGAGCGATTTACTGTTGGTATCTATTCAAGCTGATATCGTGGAGGGGTCAATATCATGAGGGTGAGTTGAATATGATAGTGGAAGCATGGGACTATGAAGAGAATTTTCGGAGGGGCCTTTCGATGACCCTTACACCTGGCAAAAAATGATTGACCGAATGTGCTAACGTGTCGAGATTTTGAATAAAACGTTGACCATTTTTTTTAAGAAATGAGAGGCAGGGAAGTGTATGCTGCTCATAAGCTTGCTCAAACGCTGTGGCATGAGTCTATTGTAAGTCGTGTCTAAGGAAAACTCAAACCTGGGTTTTGAGATGGCGACCAAGTGAATGGATGGAAGGGGATGCCATTGCTGGTGTATTGAGATCCGCGTGCCATTTCCACAAAGACGAAAGGGTCAAGACCATAAGATGCTTGCTACACTGTAAGACCACGCGAATCATCTTATCACACCACTGACAACATGACAAGATTACATGCTGTGTTCCAACGCAGTCCTGCAATTGTCCACCAAGCTCATCCACAGGTAACATGACTAACACACATAGTAAGGGAGCGTTAGAAATAGTGCTTCCTGATAAAAATTTTTCTGGGAAAGAAGGAAATAAACCTGAAATAGGCCTGTGGTGATCCTCAAAATGTTAAGAGGCCCACCTGCAAGTTGATGAAGCATTCGCATCTTGCGTGGGGAATCACCATTGAGGCACCGATATAGTCATGTTATGCCGTGGAGATAATTTAAAGGTTTCACCTCCAACCTTAGCTACCAAAGGCTTGTCTCGATCAATGGATGCCGCTCAGATGATTGCCTCTGCATGATCACTATTAACTAAGATCAGACAGTACGGGTCACAAACTTCAGGGTGGCGAGGATATAGCATGAAGGTTCGACAGTTGTGAAAATTCGACCATTCGCTAAGTCTCAGACATGACAAATTCATCCACCATTGCGCCCTCGCGACTGACAAGTAGTTGTAAATCCTTTGAGTTGCTGAGTCGCAAACATGACAAAATCCACCACCGTTGTGACCTTGCAACTGACAACAGGTCACATGCCCCCTTGAGTCGCTGGGTCGCATTACATAGCCTCGACTTAAAACTCAAAATCCTCCGATGTGTGACTCAACGACCTCTAATAAGTCACATTTCCGCTGAGGTCGCACCACCCCGGGAGAGAGAAAGAAAAGAGGGTAGCTAGCCTTGTGACCTTTTTCAGTGGTGACAGTGCACGCTTCTGATTTGTATAATGTGAAGGTTACCCTTTGTTGAAGTATTACAAAGCGAATGCAACGATTGTTGCTACCGCAGCACTAAAACAATAGGCACATTAATATACAGATTCATGATGGTGAAATTGCAAGAAATGCTAGGAATTCTTTGACGGGCTCTTGTATTGCTGAGTTGAAAGCGCATAAATACGGAGTTTCATGTATGGAGATTTCACCAAATGGGAAGCATCTTGCATCTGTTGGTGTTCCTCATGATGGCTTTCTTTGTCTTTGGGACTGGCGAAATGGAACATTAGCTGCTAAAACTAGTTTAACCATAGCGATTTCGCAAATCACAAATAGGAACCTTGGCAATTGAAGGAAAGCTTGTGAGTCTTGGTAGTAAAAAAGAAAGTGCACTTGTGTCTATATCTTCTACATCGTACATTAAAAATGCATATGCTCCCGCAGGCCTGCCAATAGAAACACCTCAGCCTTTTTATGCCTGAACATCTACTGGTATCCTTTTCCTTCTACATTTTGGTGTTGCAATTACAAAATGGGTTGATTTGAAGATACAACAAGGTTATGAGGTTGTCGTTTCAGAGTCGCTTATTACTTGCGCATGTGGAAAGGGTGTTGTTCGCCTATTCATGCAAGAAACTCTTTTCTATGCCGGAGCATTGCCCAAGCCAGCACCACATGGGTATCATGGGGTAACTGTTGAGAAATTTCATTCAAGTTTCCATGTCGCACGTAACTCAGCAGGTTTTAACTTTCTAAATGCCATTGCTTGTAGCTTTCATCTCCCAGAAACTTGGTGTTATATATGGATGATCACAGCCTTTATCTGTGGTATGTACATAATTTATCAAAGATCTCCAGGATCTACGCATACCTTTCGTACAATGCCTGTATATGGGATATTTCTAATCTTCTACCAAATCAAAAGCTGGAAACCAGAAACTCATTACATTCTATGGGAAATGGCACCTGCAGAGGGTCTTTTGTAACAGGTTCTGCAGATGGTACAATAAGGCTATGAGAGCTTACTTTAGGGATGGAAACAAAAGAGATTCATCATGAAGCCCCTGCATTAGATTCAAAATCGACTAACATTTATTGCAAGGACATACTTGGTGTCATATATTCAGAGATAAGTGGGGATCCTATCAAGAAATAGTTGGAGGTGAAGAAATCTGGTATCTAGGTCAAGGTTTTCGTTCATTAGCTGTTAGTAGAGACAGAGGCTCTCTGGCAGCCAGTGATTGTAGTGGAAATCTACATGTTTATAATCTAAGAACACTTGACCACCCAGGGGTCTAAGTTTGTTATTTGCTAAATCATTCCTTCAGCTAACCAAATCTCTTTTAGCATCAATATTTTAAATACGTGTGACTCATGTTACTTTGTTCGCAGGCATAGGTAGCCAATGCACAGATTAAAAGCTAGGGTCTTCTCTGGCATGCGAGGTGGATCCTTTCATAGCTCGAAAGAACCGCACGTTAAGCTCAAAGGAACTTATGCAGGAAAAGGGCAACTTTCTATGAAAATCAGAGATCACCGAAAGAGAAATACGGAAGTCGCGGATTTCTCAAGGTCACAGGTCACGGATTGTTCGAGGTCACAAGTCGCAAATTGCTCGAGGTCGTAGGTCACGGATTGTTCGAGGTCGCAGGTCATGGATTGCCCAAGGTTGTAGGTCATGGATTGCTTAAGGTCGCAAGTCGCGGATTGCCTGAGGTCATAGGTCACGAATTGCCTGAGGTCGCAGGTCGCGGATTGCCTGAGGTCACAGGTCGCAGATTTCCCGAGGTTGTAGGTCACAGATTTCCCGAGGTTGCAGGTCGTATATGACCCAGGGTTGCAGGTCGCAAATGGCCCAAGTCGCAAACCAACCCTACAATTGGGAAGACCAAGAGTCAAGGGGAAACTCAAGAGTCATCTTAGCCAATATGTACAACTTTGAGAAAGAGTAAAGGGGACTTTTAGCTCAACAATGAAAGCCAGTATGATAGAGGAACTATTGCGAGAGAGCTAAAGGCACTCAACTCTTGGTTTCAAGTAGAAATAGGGGTAGCAAGGCTAGTGTTTTGTATCATGCATTGAGATGAATAGCCTATGTTCCACTATTGGGTTTTAACGAGTTTTAAACATGTATTTGGCATTGAAACAACATTAATAATATATTCTCCTTCACGACACTGATTCACGTGCTTGTTTGTGGTGATAGTACTAGCTGTCTAGTGCTTCATTATGTTGTATGTCTGCTTTCATGCATACCATCGGTTATGAACTATTTCTCAGTGGTTGTATGTATGTCTTCTTTTGGATTAGTGTTTATTTGTCCTTGCCACGACGGTAATATATTGTGAACTACTTTGCAGTTAACTTCTAGCGTGTTTTCTTTCATGTATGTTTGACTGGTTTTTTAGCTCACTGATCCCAGTTACGGCATATCCCCTTTTATTTTTTTACTGCTTAGACTTGCTTGCATCTTTTTTTATGGTTCGTTAATATTGGGCTAATTTTTCTTCGTTGATTGGTCATTTCATCCTTGCCTCTGCTCCATCATCTTCTCATCCGACAACCAAGAGTGGAAACAATCATGGTGGCAGCCAGGCCGACATACCGAATGGGGCTCCAATCCCAAACGGTGTGAGGTCTAATTGGGACCTTTCACCAGTGAGGCCACCCTTGTTGTCGGAAGTACGATTTTTCCCGTCAACAGGTTGATTAATAAACCAAATACTTTAATGTGCATGATAAAAAATGTGTTTAACAAAAACCTTGAAACGTACTTGTATATCTAGATGGTATTTGAATTTATTCCAAATTAGAAGAAGAGCATGCAAAGCACTTGTGCATTGTATTACAGGTAGACAATCAAGTATGAGTATGCCAAAAGAGAATAAGTTATGTGGAAAATCAAGTATCAGTGTGCCAAGAGAGCATGATATATGTGGAAAATTAGTAAACGTAAGCATAAACGTGGCAAAACAATTAAAGGTGAGAAAACCAAATCTCTTTGTGAATATGGTTTTGAGATCAAGCACAGTAAGGACAGGAGAAAAATAACGTAGACACACACAATAGAAGGAGGAATTTACTTTCCATTAAAATATTTGAATTTGATGTCACACAATGCTGGAAATGTTTGTGACCAATGAGTACCACCTTCAAGTGAAATTTCTTTTGAAAGGAAAAACAAAATTGTATCACAAGTAGGAGGGATTTTGGATAGTTGAAAATGAACCTATGTTTGTGACGCAAGAGCACCCCACAATTTTTTTTCCCTTTCTTTAATATTGAATAATAATTTCTTTACAATATATTTCTAGCCATAGGAATATGTTATTTAGCTAAAGTGTCCCTAGAGGACATATGTAATTAGCTAATGGTCTGGAGTGGAATCTATCTTCTAGAATTAGGGACAAATGTAATAAAATGAAAAGCATGTTAGTTGCAACCCATTTTGCCTCAAGGAAATATTTTTTCTAGGGAGAGAGATATAAAGAATAGGAAATATGGTGCCCAGGGTCTCCCTTGGGTCTATGAAATATCAACCTGGCTATGAAATTATTAGAAATTCAAAATAAATAACATATTGTGTGTGTTTATGTTTTAAATCATGTATTTCAAGTCTTTTTTATGTTAACTATGGTAGGATGGCGATGGTGGAAAATATGTGTTAATGAATAAACATCCAATATATTATACATGAACAACAAATGCTGAGAAGAGCTAGTGGGGATTTTTAAGATAGGCAGAGGACCGACAATGAGTAAATTCGTCCAAGTTCAAAATCTAGGTGATCTGGCTGCACAAAAAGTGAAATCGCCAATGAATCATCAGGAAGGTTGAGACTCTAGAGATAATTCTCAAACAACAGAAGTAAATGGTCCATGGCGTGTTGAAGAGATACATCGCTATGAAAAAATATCTAATATGTTTCCAATTTTATAGAGAAGAGGAAGCTAATAAAAATATGAAATGCACAATGTTTCATATGTTTGGCATATGGGTTATCATAAAATTATTGATGTTGTGAGAAAAAAATATTCTCGGAAAAGTATGAAAATGACTTAGCAAAGTATGTATCCAAGTTACTGGAGTGTCATAGAATAACATTTAATTATATTGTTTACTAATTTTGGAGGAAATGATATGTGTTCACCATAGACTTCATCATAGGATTACCGAGAACTACAAAGAAATATGATTCCATCATGGTTCTCAGGGTTAAGTGTTGATTTTTGTAGCATCAGAAAGTGCTATAAGTCTCAAATTTTGTGGAGAGGATTAGACACTTGAATTCTGTTATCATCAAATTGATCTTGATTGGCTACTCGTCAATCAACTAAATGTAACTCTTCCAAACCACTTCTAATTGAAGATTAGACTCTTCAGTTTGAGAGGGCTCTCTCAAAGGGGGTTTATGATTTTCAATAAAGATGATAGTAGATGGCTAACTCTATGAATTGTGACTTGTATTTGTATGATTTCAAGTTGAAAAATGAAGGCTTGCTACCATTGGGCTATGGAGTCAACATCAATACTCTTAGTGACAGTGGTTCTTCACATGGAAGCTGAGGCAGATAAAGGTCTTTAATAAATAAGATTCATACACACAACGTAAGGAAAACACAGTAATTTCACCCCTAAAGGAAGTCAGAGCATAATAGTACGAACTCTGAGTAATTAGAGATAAAATCCGCTGCAAGTAATTAGACATAAAGATACATAGAAAAAACACATCAAACACCTCATAAGAATCTTAGGTCTAGCAGTAGAATGTCACTGTATATTACTGATAATGGACAAAACATACAAGCAGCAATTTGGTACAATATTTTCCAACACTTTTCTCTTCGATTTTCAGTCTATAAATAGACATTATTTACAATGTAAATGATTTTCCCAGCTGGCTATATCTTCAAATTCTAACTCTGACACCTATCATAACTGAAACTAATTACTTGAAACAGAAAAAGGACAACTATCCTTTAAGAAAGCAAACTCCTAATAAGACTCTATCTCCTATTTATTACATTCAGTTTTTATAACAGTGAAACAATTACATGATATATATCAAATTTTCAAGGGAAAATCCACCATCACTTTACATATTTAAAACATCCCTAAATCTGTGGAACACAATCCTACTTAGGGCTGGATAACCTTCACTTCAATCATTGTTCTACCTATTGATCTGGATATTTGACACTTCTTTTGAGCAATGAATCTATGCTGAGATGACCCACTGAAATGTTGGAGGTCTCTAGCTAGCTATTGTGCTATTAGAATGCTCAAAAATCTTCAAAAATCTCCTCGCTACGAAACATGGCAGTTTAGGCAGTTTCGTAGCGAGTTTTCGTAGCGTATGAAAACTTACTTTTTCACCTATCTCCTTCCCACCTTTGTTGTTAAAACACCTTTACTATGCTAAGACACTTTGCAAAAAATCAATTTCCCTCCATAATACTTGACAAAACTGAATTCTAAGGAAAAAATGCACCTTCAGACATTTTCGTAGCGTTTTTCTAGCTTCAAGCCTGAAGCACGCTACGAAACTATCCAAAAAACCAGAATTTGTTGAATCTAAGACTGTCTTCAAAAATTTATTTCCAAAGGTAAAATTTTGGTTCTTTGTAAGTTATGAACCTCATAAAACATATTCCAACTCAAATTTTCATTCTTTTGGTGTTTCTACTTCATTCACAATTAATTGGCTAATGGGTTCTTCTACCACTCTCATCTTCAGCCCTTTCTTTTCTAACTCCATTTGAATCAAATCCAGTTGCTCCTAAAGATCTTCCACTTGATATTTTAATGCTCTATTTTTGGATTGTAAGTGCAAGTTAATCCTCTTAATGTATTTGACCTCCTCTCTTAATGGTAGATTCCATTTTAGCAACATTTCTGCATTGTCCAAAGTTTTTGAAACACTTGTGACTTGCTCCTCCCATATTTTCCTCATCTGTTCAAATTGAACCTTCTCAGCTTTGTGCTTCTTTGCCTCTAGTTTTAAAACTTATATCTCCTTAGCTACTTCCTTCAACTGCTCTTTGAGGGTTTCTATTTCTGTTTTTTCAATTATTTTCTCTTTTCCATTTCTCTGTCTGATCACCACTTCCTCCTGTGCAGATGGAGACAAATCTATAATGCTTGTTGGCTGAGAAGATTCATTGATTTTCTTAGTCTCCTTGCTTTCCATGACCTTCTTTGCATGTCTAGTCATTGGCTTCCTTGGCTGAAATATAAAACCAACATCATCACCTGCAAAATCTATTTTCTTAGCAGTATTACCTTTCTTCATCTTTCTTCCACCATCTTCAATGTCTTCAGCTTGCACAATGGGTGACTCTTCAATGTCAATTGCATTAAGGATATCCTCCAGATTGCCTTTAACCAATGTCTGTCTTCTAGTGACACTCTTGCTGCCTTATTTTCTACCTGTATGCTTCTATATTGCAGGTGATGCTTGAGGTGTGCGTTTAGTCAATTTAGTGTCCTAAATTGCTAACATAAATTATCGACCAGGGCTAGTAAACTGATGAAGTGTAATGCACTATATGTGCCTCAGTATCCTTTTTCCTACTTCATTGTTTTGAGATTTTGTTGATGTTTTTGGGAGTTTTTATATTTTGATTCTTAGCATTTTATGAAAAATATGAATTTAATCTATTTTAAAAAGGAGGGAAATAAAATGTTTACAAATGAATTAAAGAAGAGTTTTATTCACAAGTTTTTGAAGTTTATTTTCTAATGGTGAAAACTAGAAATTCTAATCCATGGATATTGCAACTCAATTGAGAATTCAAGAAATGAAAACAACTAATAACTCAAACATTACAACTAAATCCAATTCATATAATTAAGATTTATTAGAAGAGCTTTTGAAAAATATCAATTGTAGTGTATGAGGATCTCCTATAACATGAAATGAAATACTAAAACAATAACTCAAACCTTACAACTGAATCCAATTCATATAGTTGAGATTTATTGGAAGAGCTTTAGAAAAGGATTAAGTGTAGTGTATGAGAATCTCCTATAACATGAAATGAAATACTAAAACAATAACTCAAACCTTACAACTGAATCTAATTCATATAATTGAGATTTATTGGAAGAGCTTTAGAAAAGGATTAAGTGTAGTGTATGAATATCTCCTATAGCATGAAATGAAATAATAACAGAATAACTCAAACCTTACAACTGAATCCAATTCATATAAATGAGATTTATTGGAAGAGCTTTAGAAAAAGATTAAGTGTAGTGTATGAGGATCTCCTAGACAATTACTGTATCTATAAGTCACTAACCATTTCAATTTAAGATTTAGATGGTCTTTACTTGGTCGAGCACAGTAACTGTTTAACCATGAAAGACAAGAAATGAAACCTAAGCAACTACTGCACCTATGAGTCACTATCCATTTATTTAACAGACTTTACTCAGTTGGATACAACAATTGCAATTTATGAAAGTAGTAAAGAAAATACAAAGAAATTCTAAACAGAAACTAGAATGAACGTATCTAGAAAATGCATGAAACCTCCTCGAATAGCAGGGGCTCTCTGCTACCAATTCGGTGTAATACTTTAGCTCCTTGAAGATGTGATCAAAATAGCATCAAAGAACTTCTTTATTGATAAACTCACAAATCTACATCCCATTCCATCTCAAGCCTTGTTACAAAACACTCTACAATCCCTTCTCTTCTTCTCCTATTTTTTTTTACACCCATGATAGGAGGAATCTTCCCCTATTTATACAAAAATATGAGAAGTTATCTCATTAATAAGAGTCCATGAATCTCTCCCTCTATCTCTAGAGTTACAATCTGTTGGGTGTGGAGCCTGATTATCTTGTTTACTTTGTATCATAACACTGGACCCCTATACCTTAAAAGGGGCAGCAATGCTGCCCATAATTAATCACTGTCGTGGGGGGTCCAGGGGGGGGGCAACGCTTTTTGGAGCCCCCCTTGGCGGGGGATTTCGAGGGCAGCGCCCTCGAAGCTAAAAATAGATGTAAAATTTCCTTGTAAAATTATAGTAATTTCTAGTCAATCTGGGCCATTCATAGGTGGATGATCTGATGGTAGAAGTTATGTTTAGATTAAGGTTTTTTTTTTTTGCCCTAGAAGGCAACCCCTTGCTTTTATGAGGGTATTTTATTGTGGCTGTGTATTGTGTGTGTATTCTCGGAGCGAGAAATAGAGAGGAAGACTGTGAGAGAGAACAGAGGATATTACAGCGGATCTGCTAGAGGTTTTGTCTCTTCATTTTTGATGGATAATAGAAAGGAAGGACTAGATGTTCAAGGTGGACGTAGCCCAAACTGGGTGAACCACGTATATCTATGTCTCTCTGGTTTTATGTGTTTTGTGTGCTTGTATTTTCTGCATATTTTATGTGTTGCATTGATCTGTAATATATAATTTTCTAACAACTGGTATTAGAGCTGAAGGTTTATTTGGCTGATAAACTCGCAGGAAAGAAGGGTTCCTGGTTTGAGTGAGAGCAATGGAAGAAGATGGTAAGTTTAGGGTTGAGAAATTTAACGGCCAAAACTTCCCACTGTGGAAGAAGAAGATGGAAGATTATCTGTATCAGAAATATCTGTACCTACCATTGAGCAGAAAAACAAAGAAGCCGACGGCCATGACAGACACGGAATGGAACATTCTCGATAGAAAGACACTCGGAACATTACGGTTGTGCCTTGCGGCATCAGTCGCCTTCAATATTTCGAAGGAAACAACAACAGAGGGTTTGATTCAGACGTTGGTGAAACGATATGAAAAGCCCTCGGCCTCAAACAAGGTATTTCTTATGAAACGACTATTTAATATGAAGATGTCGGAAGGTGGATCTGTTGCAGACCATTTGAATCATTTTAATACAGTTACCAGTCAGTTAAGTTCTATACGGGTAAACTTTGATGATGAAGTTAGAGCTCTGTTATTCTTGTGCTCATTGCCAGAGAGTTGGAATGGTTTAGTAATGGCCATTAGTAACTCTGTCTCTGGATCTAGTACTTTAAAGTTTGATGATGTTTTCGGTGCTATCCTTAGCGAGGAAATGCGACGGAAAAGCTCCGGTGAGACATCGGGTAATGCTTTGAGTGTAGAGTCTAGGGGAAGGAGAATGGAAAGAGGAAAGAGCTCAGGATGTCGCAGTAAATCAAGAAAAGGAAAATCCAAGTCCAGATTGGGGATAGTGTGCTGGAAATGTGGAAAGAAAGGACACCTAAAGAAAGACTATAGATCTCAAAAGGGAAAAGAAGGAGATGCACAGCAAGAAAAAAATCACGAGGCAAATGTGACAGGTGATGTGTTACAAGATGCTTTGATTCTTTCTTTAGAAAATGTTACTGATTCTTAGATTGTAGATTCAGGGGCTTCATTCCATGCCACACCTGATAAGAAATATTTTCATGACTATGTTCAAGGAGATTTTGGACAAGTTCGTTTGGATGATGATAAACCCTGTGAAATTGTTGGAATGGGTAAAGTTCTTCTAAAACAACAGAATGGAAACCAATGGCTACTAAAGGAGGTAAGGCATGTTCCAGATCTGAAGAAAAATCTGATTTCAACAGGGCAGTTAGGCAGTGAAGGTTGCGTGACAACTTTCACAGATAAAACTTGGAAGGTCACCAAAGGAGCGCTGGTAATAGCAAAAGGTGAAAAGGCTGGTACATTGTATTTATGCAATGGTATTTCTAATTCTATTAATTCTTTAACTTCCAAAGGAGCAGATGCAACATTATGGCATCATAGGCTCGGACACATGAGTGAGAAGGGGATGAAGATTCTTCACTAAAGAAATTTGTTGCCAGGTTTGAAGAATGTTGATTTGGATTTCTGTGAAAATTGCATTTATGGAAAACAAAAGAGAGTTAGATTTCTTAGAGTTGGGAAATAAAAGAAGAGTGAAAAATTGGAGCTTGTGCATATAGATGTATGGGGACCTGCTCAAGTATCATCTCTCGGTGGCTCTCGTTATTATGTTACTTTTATTGATGATGCAACTAGAAAAACCTAGATTTATTGTATTCAAAATAAATCTGATGTATTTGATACTTTCAAGAAATGGAAAGCTTTGGTTGAGATTGAGACAAGAAAGAAGTTGAAGTGTCTCAGATCAAACAATGGAGGTGAATATTGTAGAATAGAGTTTGATAGGTATTGTTTAGAGCATGGAATTCGTAGAGAGAAGACAGTTCCAAGAACACCACAAGAAAATGGTGTGTCAGAAAGAATGAACAGAACAATCATGGAGCGTGCAAGGTGCATGAGATTCCATGCAGGATTGCCTTTACAATTTTGGGCAGATGCTGTAGATACTGTTGTTTATCTAATAAACAGAGGGCCTTCAAGTTCCTTGGATGGTGGTATTCCAGAGGAAGCATGGACAGGTAAAAAGGTAAACTACTCTTTTTTAAAGCCTTTTGGTTGTGAAGCCTTTGTCCATATTAATAAAGAAAATAGAACAAAGCTTGAGGAAAAATCAAAGAAATGTACCTTTATTGGATATGGTGTTAATGATTTTGGATATCGCTTATATGATTATGAAAATCAAAAAATCATTAGGAGCAAAGATGTAATATTCAATGAAAAGGTCTTGTATAAGAATCAGTTGACGGAAAAGAAACAAGAAAAAGAAAGCAAGGAATACATGGTTCTTGATGAGATAACTGAAAAATTAAAGGTGCCTGAAAATAATAATAATCAACAACCACAGCAGCAACAACCACCACAACAACAACAGGCACCTCAAACACCTGAAAGTGGTGTTAGAAGATCTACCAGTATAAGTAGACCCCCTAAACGATACTCTCCTTCATTATATTATTTATTGTTGACTGATTCTGGTGAACCCGAATGTTATGAAGAAGCAATGCATGTTGAAATCAGGAAGAAGTGGGAGCTAGCCATGGAAGAAGAGATGGACTCCTTAATGCATAACCAGACTTGGGACTTAGTTAGGTTGCCTGTAGGTAAAAATGCATTGCAGAATAAATGGGTTTACAAGCTAAAGGAAGAAGATGGAGGAAAACAGAGGCACAAAGATAGACTTGTGGTGAAGGGGTTTGCACAGAAGAAAGGTATTGATTTTGATGAAATATTTTCTCCTGTTGTTAAGATGAATTCAATCAGAACTATCTTAAGTCTTGTAGCAGCAGAAGATTTACATCTTGAACAATTAGATGTAAAGACAACATTTCTCCATGGATATTTGGAGGAAGAGATATACATGCAGCAACTAGAAGGATATGAGGTAAAAGGGAAAGAAAAATTGGTGTGCAGGTTAAAGAAGAGCTTGTATGGCTTAAAATAGGCTCCAAGGCAGTGGTATCTAAAATTTGACAATTTTATGTCTGAACAAGGTTATACTAGATGTCACTCTGATCATTGTGTTTATCTAAAAAGGCAAAATGATGGCAGCTATATTATATTGTTATTGTATTTAGATGACCTGCTTGTTGTAGGGTCTAACATGTAGGAAATAAATTTTCTCAAAAGAAAATTGGAAAATTTATTTGCAATGAAGGATTTGGGAGCTGCAAAACAAATCCTTGGTATGAGGATAACTAGAGACAGGAAAAATCACAAATTAACACTGTGTCAGAATGAGTACATAGAAAAGTTGTTGAAAAGATTTAATATGCATAATGCAAAACCAGTTAGTACACCTTTTGCTAGCCATTTCAAACTTAGTAAGGAGATGTGCCCTAAGACCCATGAAGAAATGGAATATATGTCTAAAGTTCCATATGCATAAGCAGTTGGAAGCTTAATGTATGCAATGGTCTACATAAGGCCTGATATTTCACATGTAGTGGGAGTTGTAAGCAGGTATATGAACAATCCAGGAAAAGAAAATTGGATGGCAGTAAAATGGATTCTCAGATATTTGAGAGGTACCACAAATCAAGCATTATGCTTTGGTGGTTCAAACATTGCTCTACAGGGATATGTTGATGTAGATATGGCAGGTGACAGAGATAACAGGAGGAGCACTACAGGATATGTATTTACTGTAGGTGGAACAACTATCAGTTGGGTTTCAAAAATCCAAAGTGTTGTTGCACTTTCAACAACAGAAGGAGAGTATGTTGCTGCTATAGAGGCTAGTAAAGAAATAATTTGGTTACAAAGGTTTATGGATGAATTGGGTAAGAAGCATGATATGGGCATGTTATACAGTGATAGCAAAAGTGCCATTCATCTTGCAAAGAAATCAACATTTCATTCCATGACTAAACACATACATCTCAATTACCATTTCATACGGTCAGTATTGGAAGATGGAGAGTTGAAGCTGGAAAAGATACACACTAGCCAAAATCCTGCAGATATGCTAACAAAATTTGTAACCAGGGAGAAACTAAAAATGTTCTCAGTTTCAATTGGTCTTCAAGGATGACGATGAAAATGAGGAACAACCAGGTCCAAAGAGGAGTCATTGTCCAGCAAATGAAGCAGCGGTGGAGTTGCTACAATCAGTCTCCAAGTGGGAGATTGTTAGGTGTGGAGCCTGATTATCTTGTTTACTTTGTATCACAGCAATGGACCCCTGTACCTTAAAAGGGGTGGCAACTCTGCTCGTAATTAATCGCTGCCATGGGGGGTCCAGGGGAGGTGGCAGCGCTTTTCGGAGCCCCCCCCTAGCGGGGGCTTTCGGGGGCAGTGCCCCCAAAGCTAAAAACATATGTAAAATTGCCTTGTAAAATTATAGTAATTTCTAGTCAATTTGGGTCGTTCATAGGCGGATGATCTGATGGTAGAAGTTATGTTTAGATTAAGGTTTTTTTTTTTTTCCCTAGAAGGCAACCCCTCGCTTTTATGAGGGTATTGTATTACGGTTGTGTATTGTGTGTGTATTATTGGAGCGAGAAATAGAGAGGGAGACTGTGAGAGATAACAGAGGATATTATAGTGGATCTGCTGTAGGTTTTGTCTCTTCATTTTTGTTGGATAACAGAAAGGAAGGACTGGCTGTTTGGGGTGGATGTAGCCCAAACTGGGTGAACCACGTATATCCGTGTCTCTCTAGTTTTATGTGTTTTGTGTGCTTGTGTTTTCCGCATATTTTATGTGTTGCATTGCTCTGTAATATATATTTTTCTAACACAATCAAAATAGGAAATGATAAGACACATGTAATTTTAAAGTTTCAATACAAAATAGGAAATGAGACACATATCTTCTTAGAGTTTTAATACAAAAAGGAAATAAAACACATATCCTCATGATCCCATGATCTTCTCCACTCAAATTCGAATTTGGTTTTGGTAGGCCACATAAAGGTCTTTTAGAAGCTTCCTTTTGACCTACACATGGCTACAATCTCATCCCACTCGTTGGGTATAAGCATATGCACATTGTTTTCTAATTTTTAACCACAAATTCACTTAAAAATGCTAAGAATTAATAAAGTTTCGAAAAACATAAATGTAACCCAATAGTGGTAATGGTAAGGTAAATGTAATGAAATGGAGGTGGAGCGAAGGTGGTAATATGGAAATATAAGTGAAAATGTAATGGAAGTGAATGACAATTTCAAGGCCCAACATTCTCCCCAACTGAAGCTATTGCATGTCCTCATGCAATTTATTACATTAATTCATTTTTATCCTTGAGCTTCGACTTAACTTTGTGTGATATCATTTCATAACTTCATACTTCTGCAAAGTGTTTTACTTGAATTGCAACATGGTTGGTTCTTGTGTTACAACCATATTTTGTTGTTGCATTCAATTTTGACCTTTGATCTTTGCATAATTATGATTTGATTTTTATTGCAACGTATATATTTATTGGATTGCATCATGGTTGGTTCTTATGTGACAACCATGATTGTGTTTGTATCCAATCATCTTTTGAGTACTTTTGAAAAGCCATTGTATGCTCATAATAATAATGTAATAGTTAACATATTTTGGAAGTATGTGGGTTTCTGAATGTGATATAAACGTGGAAAAGTATGAATATGAATGTATTCCCTCCCCCCCAACTTATGGTATTAGCAATGAGGAAGAGATTTTTTTTTTCAAAAATTATCATTCTAGCTTTTCAAGGAATTCTATGGTAAAAAGTTAGAAAATGACGTACCTTAACATACCCTTTGGAAATGGATGAGTTGCATGTGTGTACAGAAAAGTGTGGTTGTTGATGTTGTTGGACTATATGAACAAATGAATTTGATGTGCTTTTTTGTTCTCTTTGTGCTGATGACAATATTGAGATCTTTATTGCTGCTGATACAAATTGATTCCTATTGCAAACTGCTGAAATGATGTAGTCTTCAATCGTTACAAAATCCAATGGTACAATTCTAGTCATTTGAATAAATGTGTTGATTTAGAGCATGAAGAGAAGTCATTGGATTACCGACCATTGATGAATGTCATTAACCAATGTGAGGCATACTCACCATTAATGTCAATGAGTGCCAAGGTACTTAAGTACATCTTGTGAAGTGCGAATATATGGGCTGATGTCGAGCTACTTGCAAGATCTGATGATCAAGGGACATTTATGTATTCCCATGATTGCCAGCTAGAGAACTTGTCATTAATGCATACAAGCCTCAAGGTATTATTAAGGACTCTAGTCTTGGACCTAGATAATGTGCTGATGTCGATAGGCCAAGACTTGTTAGAAGGAAGGCCTTAAGGAACCCTCCATCATCTAACGCAAGCATGAAAGAATAATTTTTGAAGGACTATGGATTCAATAATTTGCATTGAAGCAAGGTTTATTTGCAAAATGAAAAGGATAGGAAAAGGAAAATGGAAATGGACAATGAAAAATGGAAAATGACAATGGGAAATAAGCATGTAGGTGAGCTTCTTGCTTTTATTTGTGGAGTAGAGAAAAAGTAATGGAAAGTGTATGTGAATGAAGGAAAATGAACAACTAACTCTTGCTAGGAAAATAATGGTGGTTTGCTTTGAATTTCTTGGTTGGATTTACAATTCAAAAAGGGAGGAAAAGTAATGGTCTTGATGGATATGAACATGGACTTGTTCTTATGTTTCTCATGAAATCGGTCATTTGAAAACCAATCGTGCACACAATTAGTTTCCTTCAATGATCATTCGATCATCCCAAATCTGCAAAAAAAAAAAATTGACATAAAGAACATAAGTGTGTTAAAAAAGAAGTAGCTAATTTCTTTCTGATTCTTACGCAAAAATTAAATGTCAAATGAAACAGATTAAGGTAAATAAAAAAGTTCTATATTCGGTCCAATTCATGATATCGATAACAATCCATTTTTAAAGAATAACCATGAAAAATAAATCAACTTCCTATTGTCAGATGACTTCATGCACTGTGCTTAGTAAAACAATTGACATCACAAAGATTCGTTGTGTTCTGCAAGTTAAAACTTTATAGAAAAATACACATGAACAATATTAATGTCAAATGTTTAAAAATCATCTAAATAATCTTCCAATTGTCCTGCAAACCATTATTAAGAAGATTTTTTTTTTTTTTTTTTAATTATTAAAAAGAAATTATTAATAAAGATTTTATTTTACTTTATTTATTTATTTTTTAAATAATTTTTTTTTCTCTTTTTTTTAATGAAATAAAGCATGGATGAAATAATTGTCCTTATGAATATTTTTGAAACAAAGTCATGCCAATGCCTCTTTCATGCAAGATAAAAATAAAAATCTTGAAATTTCTAAAGTCAAATTCCTAACTATGAAGGAGATGAAGGCAGAGTCCTTCTCAATTTATACAACTTGCATTTGATGCACATGTGATAATGTGTTTGCCTGAAATAATCCATTTGTCACTCATCATGTGCCACCACACATGAATTCTGCCACATTTTCCTTCAAATAAGGAAATCAAATCCTTGATTATTTCTCAAAATTGAATTTTATAAAACCATGACTGTTTTCATAAAAAAAAAACATTTTTCTCTCACGGACACTGCAAATTAGTGCTCCGAAGAACCTTGAACTTCTCCCAAATTGCTGCGAATTTCAGAAAGTTATTATAGGATTACCTAATTCGCCCCGTTCCCGAAAAAACCCATGTTTTAGTTGTTTCTAATTCGCCTCGGTTTGCTCAAAAAAATTGTTTTAAAATCGGGTGCTTTTGACAATTACGCATTTCGTTTTCTGGAAATTACTTGTGGTTTGATTTGTTTTTATTTGTAGGTTTTGAAGTATAATGGATTGTGTCTCACAGAGAAGTTCAGATCGATCTCCCTCATTCCAATTACTTGCAATGGAATCTGCAATCTTCTCTTTATCAACATTCTGAAATCTTCTCTTCATCAGCAATTTCTTCATATGATACACTTCCATTGTCTGTCCCTGCAATTGAATTTGTAATCTTCTCTTCCTCAGCAATTTGCAATCTTCTCCTCATCAACAATTTGCAATATTCTCCTCATCAACAGTTTCTTCATGTGATATACGTTCATTGTGTGCAATTTTTTTTTTTTTTTTAAATGATTTCTAATAATTGTTGTTTGAGGAAAAACGAATATGAAAAAGTGAAGGTTCCTTTTTTTTTTTTTTAAATTGCAGTGCATGGGCCTTTGTGTGGATTGAAGGACTACATATATGTGTAAATCCAAGCCAAAGGCTGGCCTCATGCGTATGTGTGGGTCTTATTTCCATGAGTCATTTTTTTTTTTAATTGATTTGTTAATAAAATTATATATTATATTTTCAAAAATTCAAAAATATACATATATATTTCATTAAACAAAACAATTATTGAAATTAAAATTTTTCATCATTTTTAAAGTTTATTGTAAAATTAAATGAAATGATGAAAACATAATTTATTATTATTTTTAACATAAAAATTCTTTTTTTTATCCTCTAGATCACTCAAAGTGCAGGAGGAGAGCATACTCAAGAGATTATTAATTTTTTTTTTAGATGTAAGAAATAAGGCTACCTAGTTACACTTCCCCGACAACGACGCCAAAATGTTTAGTTAATTTAGTGTCCTAAATTGTTAACATAAATTATCGACTAGGCTAGTAAACTGATGAAGTGTAATGCACTATATGTGCCTAAGTATCCGTTTTTCCTACTTCGTTTTTTTAAGGTTTTGTTGATGTTTTTGGGAGTTTTTATATTTTGATCCTTAGCATTCTATAAAAAAGATGAGATTAAATCTATTTAAAAAGGAAGGAAAGGAAAATGTTGTCAAATGAATTAAAGTGGAGTTTTATTTACAAGTTTTTGGAGTCTATTTTTAATTAAGAAATGATGAAAACTAGAAATCCTAATCCATGGATATTGCATCTTAATTGAGAATTCAAGAAATGAAAGCAACTAATAACTCAAACATTACAACTGAATCCAATTCGTTTAATTGAGATTTATTAGAAGAGCTTTTGAAAAAGATTAAGTGTAGTGTAATGAGGATCTCCTATGACATGAAATAAAATACTGAAACAACTAATTACTCAAACATTACAACTGAATCCAATTCATTCAATTGAGATTTATTGGAAGAGCTTTTGAAAAATATTAATTGTAGTGTAATGAGGATCTCTTATGACATGAAATAAAATACTAAAACAACTAATAACTCAAACATTACAACTGAATTCAATTCATTCAATTGAGATTTATTGGAAGAGCTTTTGAAAAAGATTAATTATAGTGTAATGAGGTTCTCCTATGATATGAAATAAAATGGTGAACAATTACTGTATCTATAAGTCACTAACCATTTTAATTTAAGATTTAAATGGTCTTTACTTGGTCGAGCACATTAACTGTTAACTATGAATGACAAAAAATGAAACCTAGTCAATCATTGTTCTTATAAGTCATTTATCTATTATTGAATAGCTTTTACTTAGTTTGATCCAGCAATTGCAAATTATGAAAGCAATGACAGAAATGAAACCTAAACAATTACTGCACCTATGAGTCACTATCCATTCATCAACAGAATTTACTCAGTTGGATACAATAATTGAAAATTATGAAAGCAGTAATTTGAACAAAAAGTACAGAGAAATGCTAAACAAAAACTAGAATAAACTTAGCTAGAAAATGCATGAAACCTCCTTAGCAACAGGGGCCCTCTGCTACCAATTCAGTGAATTCCTTAGCTCCTTGAAGATGTGATCAAAACAGCATCAAAGAACTTCTTTATTGATAAACTCACAAATCTACATCCCATTCCATCTCAAGCCTTGTTACAAAACACTCTACAATCCCTTCTCTTATTCTCCTATTTTTTTGCACATCCATGATAGGAGAAATCTTCCCCTATTTATATAAAAATATGAGAAGTTATCTCATTAATGATAGTCCATAAATCTCTCCTTCTATCTCTAGAGTTACAATCAAAATAGGAAATGATAAGACACATGTCTTTTTAGAGTTTCAATACAAAATAGGAAATGAGACACGTATCTTCTTAGAGTTTTAATGCAAAAAGGAAATGAAACACATATCCTCATGATCCCATGATCTTCTCCACTCAAATTCGAATTTGGTTTTGGTAGGCCACATAAAGGCCTTTTAGAAGCTTCCTTTTGACCTACACATGGCAACAATCTCATCCCACTTGTTAGGTATAAGCATATGCACATTATTTTCTAATTTTTAACTACAAATTCACTTAAAAATGCTAAGAATTAATAAAGTTTGGAAAAACATAAATGTAACCCAATAGTGGTAATGGTAAGGTAAATGTAATGAAATGGAGGTGGAGTGAAGGTGGTAATATGGAAATATAAGTGAAAATGTAATGGAAGTGAATGACAATTTCAAGGCCCAACAGTGTGTCAGTCTCTTGCAAAGGTTTTGTTCCCATGTTCACTGGTTCTATAGGAGATGATCTATTTTCTTCTTCAACTGCTTCTGCCACAACTGCTGATGAAGTAGTTCTAAGTTTTCAGGTTTTCTTTGGAGTGATCACATCAATTTCATAAACACTCATGAACAAGAAATAAATCCAATCTCTGTCTAACCTTCTCAATTCTTCCAACACTAACAAATTAATTAGACGATGATGAAAAATAGATGTCTCATTGCCCTCTATCTTGATTTGAACCTTATCTGACATTTTCCGTAGACTTTTGTATAAATAGAAAGGCAGGTCAAGTGACCTCTTACCTAAAAAAAGCAGAAAAATTATGAGATGTTGTGAGTAGAACGTGTGAAACTTTCCGTCATAGGTAAAATATTTTTGAATGATCATCAACAGCTTTGCATAATTCTCCTTCATAAAACTCCTAGGGATAGCATTTGTCAAATCAACTTCACTATGTTATTTCTTGATAAACTCTTTGCTATCTTGCATTGTGAATTTGATACCTTTAAACCACCGTTCACCACCTCTAGGGCTTCCTGTAGCTGATGATATGCTCTCTGGTGTCACTGTAAGGTTTAGAATTCTAACCTTTGATGTTGTTCCTGTGAAGCTGGTGGCAAAATCCTTTGAAACCTGTAAATAAAAGCCCTGCAACCTCTGGAAGAATTGCAAGTAGCCAATCCTTCTGAAAACCTCCATAGAAATAGGTTCTTCATTGATTAATTTCATATCAATGGGCTAATACCTGTGACAATGGCCACCCTTATTTTTTTTCTTTCTTGTAGCCATTGATGATTTATAGTCTTCACTAGCTCGCTTGCTAATGACACCTACATAATTAGAATTTTATAGAAACCTACTTGGCTCGATGAAGAATATCTCCAGGGAATGACTCACATGCAAGGATAAACCACAATATGACAAAAGGCTAATTGAGGTGAGGTTTAAAGGTTTAACTGACAACTCGAGCTTCAATCATAACACATGCAAGCAAAAAGGGTAATGATGACATCAAACATGGCTATGTACATTTGAATTTTACCATAACAACCTTGAATGAACTCTACCTTTATTGCTCTAATTATAAAATGACACCCCATACAACTCTGACAAGCCACGTTAGAAAACGAATTTTCGTAGCGAAAACAGTTACACTTCTGACAGATTTGCTACGAAACTATTAGGCAGTTTCGTAGCGAAATCTGTTGTTTTCTTGAGTAAAACACTATGGAAATCTGAAAAAATGACAGGTGTGCCCTTTTGAGTTGGAATGTATGGGGAATGACAACTGACATGATATGGGACTGATTTGACTGAAATGGCATAAATGGAGGTGATCATAAAACTTAGGATAGGCTTAAAAAATGCAAAAAATTTACTATACCACATTAAAATGGCTTAGGAGACCTTATCCATTTGGTGAGTGACCTGTATGACCCTATCAAGAAATTTTTCACAACTTAATGAGTGATAATAGTGGCACCACTTGGGATGGTGTGCCCCTGTGGTACACCAAAGAACCTGTAGTTCGAGTGCCATCCATTTTTTTGGAAATAAAATTCTAAAATTTGCCAAGCTTTCTTCAAACTCTTATGGCCTTCACCTTAGGCTCAAGTTTGATGATCATCCTGTCTTTATTAGTAGAAAATAATAACAAAATGGAATATATACAATGGAGTGAAAAATCAGTAAAATTTAAGATGAATAATGCTTTAAAAACCTGCCATTGATAGGCCCTCTAGCACAAATTTGTCCATCCATCTCATGAAGTAGATAAGTGTTGTTGCCATGGTATGCAGCTGCTATAAATGGTCCCTTCCAGATGTTTTCAAACTTTCCATGTTTCTCCTTTTCTTCAATTTTGGCTTCCCACTTCAACACTACATCTTGAATATGGAAATTTTATTCTTTGACCTTTTTGTTAAATGTCTTCTTTACTATGTTTTGTGAATTCTGATTGCTGTTGTATACCTCCTCCCTTTTTTCTTGCAGAGCTATAAGCTGGTTTATCCTCCTCTTAATAGCATTAGGCTCCTCTTCTAGTCCTTGCAGAAATTTCATTATAAGCACTCCCAAGGATTTGGGAAAAACAACTTCAACTCCATACACTAATTCATAAGGTGAAGTACCAATGGATCTTTTTGTACATACTCTATCAGCCCACAAAGCATACTTAAAATTTAGATGCCATGATCTTTTGCTTTCCTACAGTACCTTCTTGATAATTCTCATAATGATATTATTAAAATATTCAACAAGACCATTACCCTATGGGTAATAATCAATAGAGTGTTCAAATGTTATATTATGCTGATGAAAAAAACTAATCAACCTTTTGGATTTAAAAGCTTGTGAATTTCAGTAAGAATATTCATAGGACAACCAAACTCAGAAAATATGTTGTTCTATAAGAATTGGATTATTACTGAATCATTTGCCTTCCTTGTTGGGATTGCTTCAATCCACTTAGTGAAATAATCTGTTGCTGTCAGGATCCAACGATGTTGTCCTCAAAATGATGGGTGTATTTCACCAATAAAGTCTAGCCCCCACTATTGGAAATGCGCTTCAACATAAATTGGCATCAAAAGTAGAGGAATTAGCTTTTTCTTACCATAAAAAATCTAACATTCATGGCCGGCATATATCTTCTTGTAAACATCCTTTAACATGGTAGGCCAATAATAGCCCGCTCTGAGAATTTTGTTTGTTGTGGCCTTCCAGTAGTGGTGTCCTCCACAATCTCCCTTATGAAACTCTTCAATGACCCTTTCAGCTTCCTCTTCCAGCAAATAGTTCAAAAGAATGCCACCAGTATCTTTCCAGTATAGATTCTTATCTAAAATGCAGTATCTCAGAGATTTCAGCTTCACAAACCTTGCTTTTTATTTAGTCAACTCCGTAGGAGCTCTGTGATGATGCAAGGAAAATATAATGTCCCTGTACCATTCACAAAAAATAAACTTCCCTTCAATAGGAATCATCTCTTGATCTTCCTCTGATAACTCTGAAATTTCTAAAATAAAATCCATGTCAAGAAAGTCAAAATTAGATTGTGCCATCAACTTTTCCAACCCCTGTCCTTTCACCAATTTTGTAGGTATGATTTCTATGTCATACTCCAGCAAATTAGCTATCCACTTCCCTCTCTTTCCATCAGGATCAGCTTGTGTCAAGATGTCCTTAACCACAGTGTTAGGAAAAAATGCTATGACATGAGATTGCATAATATAGATTCTGAAATCCTTAATGGCTTTGATCAAAGCATATGCTTGTTTTTCTAAAATATTGTATTTCAGCTCTGAGTTAGCAAGGGTTCTGCTAAATAATGAAATGGGTTTCTCTGTACCTTGTTGTCCTTTCCGCAGTAAATCTCCAGCTATGATATTTTTAGATGTAAATGTAAAAACCAGAAATTCTTTTGAAAAATTTGGACTAATCAATATTGGGGCCTGAGTGAGTGCTTTCTTTATTTCTTCAAATAACTGCTTGGCTTCAACTGTCCATTTAATATCAGCGCCTTTCTTCAACATCTTGGTAATTTATTTGAAAATATCAGCAAATTTTGGGATGAACTTTCTAACAAAGTTTACTCTTCCAAGAAAGGACTGAATTTCCTTCCTGTTCCTTGGCAGGTCTATATTTTGAATGGAATTGACTCTGTTTGGTTCAATACTATCCCATATTTTGATATAATATGTCCAAGAAACTTTCCAGATGTTAGAGAAAAGATACTTTTAATGGGATTAAGAGAAATACCTAATTTTATACACTTCAACATAACCTTCTCCAGATGTTTCAAATGGTCTTCCTCCCTTCTTGAAAATATAGTTATTTCATCCATATAGACCACCACTAGCTTATCTTTCTCCTCAGAAAAATCATTTTCCATTGCCCTTTGAAAAGTCGCTCCTACATTCATCAAAACAAAGGGCATATTGGCATACATGAATGTCCCCCACGGTGTGGTAAAAGAAGTTTTATATTGGTCTTCTGGGTGTACCAATATCTGATTGTATCCTGAAAAACCATCCAGCATAGACATCCTTTGAGAGCCAACAATATTTTGCAAAATTTGATCCATCTTAGGAAGAGTGTAGTTGTCTTTCAAAGAAGCTTATTTCAAGTTTTTGAAATCAATACAGATTCTGATCTCTCCACTCTTTTTTCTAATTGGTAATAAGTTAGAAAGACATTTTGAGAATATTATAGGAACAATAATTTTTGCATCAAAAAGATTCTTAATTTCCTTTTCAATCAGAGGCATGAGAAATGGATTAATCCTTCTTAATTTATATTTGAAAGGTTTCTAATTCTCTTTGATAGGAATAGTATTCTAAATAATAGTAGGATCATACTTTTTCAGATCAGCATAACTCCATGCAAAAACATCAATAAACTTCTTCATCATCTCATTATATTTATGTTTCATCTCCACAGAAAAAACCTTAGAAAGCTTTATCATTTTAGGCACTTCTACTGTACCAAGATTACAAGTCTATACCTCTTCATCATCAGCCTACATCCTAGGGGATTTGAAAACATCATTTTGGTCAAAAAAAAATTCAAGTGGAATAAGACCCTTGGGTATACAATTATTTTTCAGCTACAAAACTTCAGAATTACCCTTAGTTTCAACACACATCTTTTTCTGATCTACTTGTGTGCTTTCAAATTCCTCCTTCAACTCTATGAAATTTTTGACTTGTTGGTCATCTTCAAACACTTGCCAATGGATGATGTTATCTGGGATGGAAAGCCTATGACGAAATTCAAACTCATACTTCTCAATGGAATGTGCAGGGATGACAAACAAACTTGTAGAAACAACTAGGGAATCAGCTACTGAGTTTTGATCTCTAGCTTTAACAATAAATGATTATTCTTGAAAATTTTCCAACATTTCCATAATCTAATTTCTGTAAGATCTCATCCTCACATACTTAGTTTGATATGTTCCTTAAAATTGTTTGATTACCAATTCGGAATCTCCACAAACTGAATTTTTTTTGGCATCCAATCTTTTCAAAATTTCCAAACTCAAAAACAGAGATTCATATTCAGCCATATTATTTGTATAGTCAAAGTTTAGTTTAAAAGAATAGAACTTACTTTCATCATCAAGAGTAGTGATCCATATTCCTTCTCCAACCCCCTCTCTTCCAGCAGATCCATCAAAGTGCAAAAGCCACCATCCCTCTTCTTTTTCTTCTATTTTTTCTTGATTCTCAGCTTGTTGATTTTCAATTTCTTGAATTTCTTCTTTCCCTTCACTTTCTTCTTCATTAGTTAGCTTATTGAAAATAATTGCTGATCCTAATTCAGTTTCAATAGCATAAATTGGAAAATTCCGAGGTTTATCCATAATGCTTACCATCTAGGCCATCCTAGTCTCCCTGTACAATCTTCTTTGCTCACCAAAAATAGGAATGGTGGCATATGTCAATTCCATCTACATGGTGCCTTTGATTTTTGCTACCCAATATCTAGATAAGAGCATGCAAAACTTGGGTGGAATAGCTGCTACCATAATGTCAATTACCACTATCTTGGTAGGCACTTGTGTTAGGCCAACAAAAACATATTTTTATCAATCCTATGCATTGAACTCTTTTAGAATCAAAAGAAAACAAATCCTTGTATGGCCTAGTGATCTCCAAACCCATCTTCTCCATAATCACCTTAGGCATAAGGTTATGAGAAGCCCCTGAATCCAACAAGGCATTGTTGAAAGTCATGTCATGGATACTAAGGTTGACATAGAGAGGAGGTACTTCTTCATTCAGCTCATCTTCCAATATTGGTCCCAGGTAGAAGGTAGGATGGTCTTCCTATACATTAAGGATATATGAAGCTCCTAGTTGATAATACAACATTTTTAGAATTTTTCTTATGTACTCATTTACCTTGAGAATTTATCCAAAAGGAACAAGAATATTGATTTTAGAGATCTCATTCTCCAAACTGAAAACAGAAGTAATATTTTCACTCTCTTTGGTAGGGGGAGGAAGTGGTGGATCCTTTTTAGACTCAGATTCTTTAGGAGCATCCTTATTTGGATGTGTTTTATTTGCATTTATGGGAACATTTCTATTTCTGAGATTGTATTGCTTCTACATCTCAAAAATTGCATGTTGATAACCCTTAAGATATTTAGATTGTCCCTCACCCTTATTTACATCATGATCAGACTCATAATGCTCTTATTTGTTTAAAATCATTCCAAACATGTTTTCATCTAGGAAGTGGATAGAGTCTTCTTGAATCTCAGGCTGAGTTTCTTCTTCATCAATCAAATTTTGCTAAAAATGAGCCCTTACTTGAGGTTCAAGTTGATTTATGTTTTCTCCATCTTTACTGATTCTGAGGCCTTCTAAACTGTGGATTTCTAAATTGTGGGTCATGTTGTGCAGAAGGTTCAGAAGTATTTCGAAGGGAAATTATATCCATGATTTTTTCCATAGTCTTCATCATAGAATCAAACTTATCATCTGAGGTTGAAGGCTTTTCTTCTTCTTTTAGTTTTGTTTTACCCATATTAGACTTCTTAGCTGCTATCATGTTTACTTATACTTTCACAACGTCATTCTGGATTTCTGCTAGTGAAGGAGATTCTCTTTCTCTAAGCAATATGGAAAAATCATAATCAAATGCCTCAGCATAGCGTAATTGAGCAACTCCTAGTGGAGGTTTAAGATGAGAAGGTATAGAATCATAAACTTTGTTAAATATCTTAGAGAAATTTTGGATAGTTTCATCTACAACTCTTTTTAAACTATTGTATTCAGTAAGGGCCTACAAATCATTTATTCTATTCCCCCATTTTCTCAAAAAATTATCGTCAAACTGATTCCAATTATGCAAGATTCCTGGAGCTAGGGCTTTAAACCATTTTCTGACCTCACCAGTGAAAATTTGAGAAAATAGTCTCATTTTGACATCTTCATTGTCTACTTCCTCTTTGTCTATGAAATCATTAAATTGGTTTACATGTTCCTCAGCTGTAATTTCTTCATCACTCCCCCAGGTTTTAATTCTAGCTGAGTATTTACTTGGGAGCGAATTAAGAAAATCTGGGAGAACAAGTGGAGCATATCTTGTAGGTGCAACAGGAGGTGGATGTGGAACATTTCCAACCATGATAACAGGGACTGTGGTATTTCTAGGACCAACAGTAGTAGAATATGAGCTATTAGGAGGTGGTGTAGTTGGTCTTTGTAGTCTAGATACAAATGATTTCCAGTCAGGTAAAGGAATACTAGATTTTCTTCTTAGAAAGAATTCAAATGGGTCTAATTCCTTTAATTTATCAAAATATTCCCTCTCTAACAGTAACTCTGATGTAACTACCTCCTAGAATTCTTCTCTTTCTTTTTCGGTTACTAGGGTTGAGGTATCAATACCTCATCTTCGTAGGTCTATAACAATCTCAATCAATTCATTTTCACTCTCAGACCTCAACAAAACTTCTTGAATTTTATCATCAAATTTCTTATCTTCAGGACTTATTACAATTTCAGAGGACAAAGCTCTTGAATGTGATGGAATACCTGATTTTGAAGAGCTGCTTTGAATGCCTCTGGAAATTGTGTTTGGATTATCGACAATTGTAGGTGGGTTAGGATCTGGATTTCTCCTTGTATATCTACTTCTCGAAGCCACCTTTAAACATGAAAATTTGTAATGGAGTCACCAAGGTAGTTTCGGCAACCTCGAACAAATTCTGAGCTCTTGCTACCTCCAAGAGTTCAGCTTCAGTGTTTGCACAAAAAAAATGGGAAATATGTCTGTAGACTCCCGGCAGACGCACCAAAATGTTATCACCAAATTGATTTTAATTGGAGGCTCATCAATCAACTCAATGTAACTCTTGCAAACCACTTCTAACTGAAGATTAGTCTCTTAATTTTGAGAGGGCTCTCTCAAAGGGGGTTTATGATTTTCAATAAAGATAATACTAGATGGCTAAGTCCATGAATTTTGACTTGGTTTTGTATGATTGCAGGTTGAAAAATGAAGGCTTGGTACCATTGGGATATGGAGTCAACATCAGTACTCTTAGTGACAGTGGTTCTTCACATGGAAGCTGAGGCAGATAAAGGTCTTTAATAAATAAGATTCACACACAACATAAGGAAAACACAATATTTTCACCACTAAAGGAAGTCAGAGCATAATAGTATGAATTATGAGTAATTAGAGATAAAATCCACTACAAGTAATTAGACATAAAGATACATAGCAACAACATATCAACCACCTCATAAGAATCTCAAGTCTGGAAGTAGAATGTCACTGTATATCACTGATAATGGACAAAACATACAAGTAGAAATTTGGTACAATATTCTCCAACCCTTTTCTCTTTGATGTTCAGTCTATAAACAAAAATTCTTTACAATGTAAATGATCTGCCCAGCTGGCTAGATCTTCGAATTCTAACTCTGACACCTGTCATAACTGAAACTACTTACTTGAAATAGAAAAAGGACAGCTATCCTTTAAGAAATCAAACTCCTAATAGGGCTGTATATCCTATTTATTACATTCGATTTTTATAATAGTGAAACAGTTGCATGATAGATATCACATGTTCAAGAGACAATTCAGCATCACTTCACATATTTAAAACATCCCTAAATTTGTGGAACACAATCCTACTTTTTAGGGCTGGATAACCTTCACTTTAATCATTATTCTTCTTGTTGAGCTAGATATTTGACACTTCTTTTGAATAATGAATCTCTGCTGAGATGACCCACTGACATGTTGGAGGTCTCAAGCTGGCTAATGTGTTGTTTGAATGCTCAAAAATGTTTGAAAATCTCCTCGATAGAAAACATGGCAGTTTAGGCAGTTTCATAGCGCGTTTTCATAGCGTATGAAAACTTACTTTTTCACCTATCTCCTTGCCACCTTTGATGTTCAAACACCTTTAATATGCCAATACACCTTGAAAAAAATCGATTTCTCTCCATAATTCTTGACAAAACTAAATTCTAAGGAAAAATTGCACCTTTATAAATTTTTGTAGCATTTTTTTGGCTTCAAGCCTGAAGCATGCTACGAAACTGTCAAAAAAACCAGAATTTGCTGAGTCTAAGGTTGTCTTCAAAAATTTATCTTTAGAGATAAAATTTAGGTTCTTTGTAAGTTATGAACCTCATCAAACATATTCCAACTTATTTTTTCATTCTTTTGGTGTTTCTTCTTCATTCACAATTAATTGGCTGATGGGTTCTTCTACCACTCTCATCTTCAACCCTTTCTTTTCTAACTCCATTTGAAACAAATCCAGCTGCTCCTGAAGATCTTCCACTTGATCTTTTAATGCTCTGTTTTTGGATTAGAAGTGAAATTTCATCCTCTTAATGTGTTTGGCCTCCCCTCTTAATGGATGAGTCCATTTCAGAAACATTTCTGCATTCTCCAAAGTTTTTGAAACACTTGTGACTTGCTCCTCCCATATTTTCCTCATCTGTTCAAATTGCACCTTCTCAGCTCTGTGCTTCTTTGCCTCTAGCTTTAAAACTGATATCTCTTTACCTACTTCCTTCAACTGCTCTTTGAGGGTTTCTATTTCTGATTTTTCAATTATTTTCTCTTTTCCCTTTCTCTGCCTGATTACCACTTCCTCCTTTTCTGATGGAGACAAATCTATGATGCTTGTCGGTTGAGCAGCTTCATTGATTTTCTCAGTATCTTTGCTTTCCATGACCTTCTTTGCATGTCTGGTCATTGGATTCCTTGGCTGAAATATAAAACCAGCATCATCACCTGCAAAATCTAGTTTCTTAGCAGTCTTACCTTTCTTCATATTTCTTCTACCATATTAAATGTCTTCATCTTGCACAATGGGTGACTCTTCAATGTCAGTTGCATGAAGGATATCCTCCAGATTTCCTTTAGCCAATGTCTGGCTTCTAGTGACTCTCTTGTTGCCTTGTTTGCTAACTGTATGCTTCTGTTTTGCAGGAGATTCTTGAGGTGTGTCAGTCTCTTGCAAAGGTTATGTTCCCATGTTCACTGGTTCTGCAAGAGATGATCTATTTTCTTCTTCAACTTATTCTTCCACAGCTGATGATGAAGTAGTTCTAGGTTTTGAGGATTTCGTTGGAGTGACCACATCAATTTCATAACCACTCATGAACTAGAAAGAAATCCAATCTCTGTCTAACCTTATCAATTCTTCCAATACTAACAGATTAATTATACCATGATGAAAAAGAGATGTCTCATTTCCCTCTGTCTTGATTTGAACCTTATCTGACATTTTACCTAGAATTTTGTATAAATATAAAGGAAGGTCAAGTGATCACTTACCTACAAAATGCAGAAGAAGTCTGAGATGGTATGAGTAGACCATGTGAAACCTTTCTTCAGAGGTAAAATATTTTTGAATGACCATCAACAGCTTTGCATAATTATCCTTCATAAAACTCTTAGGGATAGCATTTGTCAAATCAGCTTCACTGTGTTCTTGATTGATAAACTCTTTGCAATCCTGCATTTTGAATTTGATACCTTTAAACAATTGTTCACGACCTCTAGGGATTTATGTAGCTGATGTTATGCTCTATGGTGTCACTGTAAGGTTTAGAATTCCAAATTTTGATGTTGTTCCTATGAGGCTCGTGGAAAAATCCTTTGAAAGCTGTAAATGAAATCCCTACAACCTATGGCAGAATTCTAGGTAGCCAATCCTTCGGAAAACCTCCATAGCAGTAGGGTCTTCATTAAGTAATTCCATATCCATGGGCTCATACCTGTGACTATGGCCACCCTTATTTTTTTTCATTCTTGCAGCCATTGATGATTTATACTCTTCACTGCCTCGCTTGCTGATGACACCTGTAGAATTTGAATTTGACAGCAACTTTCTTGGCGTGATGAAGCAGCTCTCCAGGGATTGAATTAGATGCAAGGATAAACCACAATATGAAAAAAGGCTAATTGAGGTGAGGTTTAAAGGTTTAACTGACAGCTCGGGCTTCAACCATAACACATGCAAGAAAAAGTGGTAAGGATGTCATCAAACATGGCTATGTACATTTGAATTTTACCATAAAAACCTTGAATGACCTCTACCTTTACTGCTCTAATAAGAAAATGACACCTCATACAACTCTGACAAGCCAGGTTAGAAAACTAATTTTCGTAGAAAAAACAATTAGCCTTCTAACAGATTCGCTACAAAACTATTAGGTAGTTTCGTAGTGACATCTATTGTTTTCCTGTGTAAAACGCTACGAAAATATGAAAAACTGATAGGTGTTCCCTTTTGAGTTTGAATGTATGGGGAATGAAAAATCACATGATATGGGACTGATTTGACTGAAATGGCATAAATGGAGGTGATCATAAAACTTACGATATGCTTAAAAAATACAAAATTTTTCCTATACCACATTAAAATGGCTTAGAAGACCTTATCTGTTTGGTGAGTGACCTGTATGACCCTATCAAGAAATGTTTCACAACTTAATGAGTGATAACATATTCCAAATAATCCATAAACTGTTTATGGAAATTCCACTCGATTAATGTTTTATTAAAATAATTATTTATTTTAATGGGGACCCTAAGTATAAACTTAGGGAAATTAAATAATTAAAGGGTATTAATAAAACAAGAGTGAGAATGATCTAGAAAATGAAGATCAATTCCTGTAATAATCTGAGTCGACTATTAGAGATATAATATCAGTTGTTTATGTCTCAACGAGAAGACTATAAAGGAAGACTTGAGGGCCATTTGGAAATACACACTGAATTGATCGAAGTTCAAAATTTCTAGGGTGTGGTTTGTTGAGAAATTAGAGCTAGGGATCTGATCAGTGAGGGGTAGAGATAGCATCCAGAGAGAGAGATTTTTCTTAGCCATTGGAGCATTAGTTAGATATAAGCAGAGGTGATATAACCAAGCCAACGCTGAAGGAAGAATTGTTGACGTGGTGACTGCATAGGGCTTACATAGAAGCAATGCAAAGGCAGAAGAGGGTTTCCGGAATTTTTCTTGTAGATTAGTTTCAGAGGTCTGGATCCGAAAAGTGACACCAGAAGGTTGTTCGTCGGGGTCCACAAAGGAAAAAATAATTGGATGTGGCTAAATGTTGAGCCTAGAAGGAGGTGACACAATGGCTGGAAGTTCGAGTGCTAAGACTGTGCAGAGGCTGCGAAGTGCCTTCCTAGGGCAGGGTTTTCTTCGTTCGAATAAGTCGAGAACTCAGTGATTGAGTGAGGTAAATCCTCACAAATTATTCTTCCAGTATTTCTCTCTATAACCAAATTTCCCTAAAGGTATTCAGATATGTATTCATACATTGCTACTACTTAATAATAAAACCCTCATATCTGCTCACTGGTTTTCCTAGATTTGGTTTTTTCGAGGACTTAGACAAAAATAAATGTGTCATATGTGTGAAGGACTTTCCTTGTTCAATTTTTGATGTTTCAAAATCATGAGTATTATAGTGTAGACTGCTTTAGTGATTTCTTCAGTATTTCACGTACGATTCAGAAATAATTGTGTAAAGTGTTAGGGTCCTATATTTTATAGGATATAAAGGTGATTGAGTATTTTATATTTGTAATTTTACACTGTAAATAATTTTCAATATGCAAATTATTTAAAAAAAAAAAGTATATATAAAAGAAAATAAATAGAGGGTATGTCAAAAAATGAATATGAAGAAAAGAAAAAAATAAATAAAGTTAAAAATAATAAAAAGAAAATAAAAACTTCACAAAAGAAAAATATAAATAATACTAAAAGTGCTGCAAATTAAAATGCCACTACTGATAAATTAGTTTTCTTTATGTCAAAATCCAATAAGATTGTGTGCAGATTGTCTTAAAATTCCACAATGACTAGATTTTTGTTCAAATCATACAGCTTAATCATGATTGAACACTTTTGAATTTATGTTAATTATGTTAGTAAATAAATATTTTCCAAACAGTTTAATCTTGGAAAATCAGTAGTTAGGTAGAAAATGAAATTGATTCAACTATTTAACTTGAATGAATAGGATACATAAGTGATAGAGTAGGTTATATTTTTATAAAAATAAGGTTATGTGGGTTTTCTAGCTGAAATGAACCGTAAGGAAAGAAGAAAAAATGTTAGCTTAGAAAAATAAATTAAATTAAAAGGATAGGCAGAGGTTGTGTTGAGGCTTTGAAAGAAATTAAAATTCTTATCCTAAGTTTGAGATTTCAAAGATATTTCATGCATATAAAGAGAAAAAAGGCTAAAATTATTTTATCCTAAGTCTAAATGATCAAGCGCATGAATACAAAGTTTGACACATAATCCTATATCCTA
The DNA here is from genome assembly GCA_034641835.2 of Pinus albicaulis. Lineage (NCBI taxonomy): Eukaryota > Viridiplantae > Streptophyta > Pinopsida > Pinales > Pinaceae > Pinus > Pinus albicaulis. The sequence continues at coordinate 292,825,114 of CM076569.1, forward strand.
AAGTGTCTACCTCCATTCAACCCTCCCGTTACCCAAGAAAATGTCATATTGCATCACTTTAAAGTGTGCCCATCTGTCCATCCATTAGATCTTTCCACCCTCGATCTGATGGCCATCATTCCTTTTCGCCCCCCCCTCCCCATCTGATCTTTACAGCCTAGGGGGTGGGGGGGTCCGAGAAAAGAAGTTTTTCTTTTCGGGCCCACACTAACGTGTCACCTCCTCGTCATTTCACACCCCCCTCCACCCAAATAACTTACTACTTCATACCATGACCACACAAAAAGTTGGTTTCTCTGCTAATACAGAAACCGCCATTTTTCCCGTTGAGCACCTATCTTATCATGTCATATTGATCATATCCATTGCCAATTAACTCCCTTCTCGCGGAAAAGCACCCGTTAACATATTTAATTCATAATTGACAGTTAATCCAATGGATCCATGTCACAATCAACATAAACCACTCAATTTGTGTATAAAAACATGCATAATCAACCTGTAATCCTTTACCTTGTTTTTTTCTCTGCATTGTGTATACTTATTTCAGGTTCACAGAGTTCTGTAGCAAATTTGATCATTGTCAAACTTAGCCTTTCTTCTGTTGTGTCTTCTTCACCAGTCCCAGAGCCTATTACAGTCCTAGTGACCTTTTTCCTCTCAGAAGCCTTTCATTTAACTTAAAACCAACTACATCATGCCTCCTAAGAAGAAAGGCCAGGAGGAGCTTGTAAAGCCATTGCTCCATCCTCCTGTTGACCTTGATCACATACCTTTAGCCAATAGGGACTATAAAATTCATGAAAAACTCTATGAACTTGAGCTTTTTGAGATGTACTATTGGCTGGAAGACAAGTACATAGATAAATCTGATGATATTGGACTGTGGGAGTCAAATTTACCCCATTAAATTTTTCCCCATACCGAGAGTGCCCTTGAATTCATCCATAAGTGTCGGGCTTGTTACATACCAAGCTAAAGAGCCATAATTGCTCCCACAGAAGAAATTTTGTTTACTATAACTGCCCAATCTATATACTAAATGATGTGGGCCCCTGTTGTTGAAAATGAACCCCTTTTTCATAGGAAGCTCTCAATGAACTATATCAGAAGCTGGATTTTGGAAAAAGGGCTAAAACCCTTGAGCTTTTCTAGCTGAAGATACCTAATTACCTAAGAAGAATTCTCCCTACTCTTCCTCCATTTTCCCTGACAGAGCCAAGAATATTATCATTGTCATTTTTTACCTCCTTGGATATTACTTAGTGACCAGTGGGTAGATGAGCCAATTATAGGTTACCTTTCTATTTTCTCTACAAATTCTAAGCCTTATATCCTGTTGAATTTTAGCCAATTCCTAGCAGATGCTATCCATGACCAATTTTTCAAATTCCAAATAGAAGAGGTGTTTAAATATGCCTTTGTCTTAGTGTATATGTTTTTATATTTTCAAGGAGATAGATTCAAGTTTGCAATGCATAAATTGGATGATGATGGAAATCAACAGTCAATCATCTTCTAGATTACCATGGTGATGATAGAACATAATGGGTATTCATAAAAATAGTTCATTGAACTATTTGTACATCCAAAAGTGAGTCTTCCTAGCAGTACACCTGAGCCAAGAATCAATGAGGATATAAAAAATACTTTACAACCATCAGACCAAACAAATATAGATGACTAGTATTTATACCAAAACTACACATAATTGAGGATTTATGGTTGTGAGCTTGCCTCTTATAAGCTCCAAAAATTCCTCCCAATGATGATTTTTTCTTTAGAATACATCATGAAAATGCTTAATGCTGATGAAGTCCACTTTTTGTCAACAAAGAAGAAATCACAATTCAGAATTAAAACACAAATAGGACCATTTATTTGTAATAATAGGACAACAGGGCAAGAAACATACAAAATGTTAAAGGAAATGAAATTCAACCTCAGTTTCACCTGGTCCTATGATCCATTAGGAACCATCTCCAAGTGATCAGAAATGACTATATTAGTTTTTATGTGCTAAGTGTATTTTCCGTTATAAAACATGTGAATAATCAGTTCATTAGTTTTCTTAAGGATTGAGGTGTTTGTCCATGAATTGTAGATGATTTAAGGTGAATTAGAAGCATAAAGCAAGATTAAATAACATTGAAAAATAGTTTAAAATAGAGAAATAAATCACCACATGAAATTTAAATAGCAAGCATGATGAAGCAGTTCACCCGTCCTGGGCTACATCTGCTAGTCCAGCTCCTAATGTCATGCCCATATTTCATTATGCTCAAAATTTTTCTATTACATGTAGTTACAGTGCTCTAATGGCAGTTTTCTCTATAGAAATGGCTCCAGAATGCTCCAATTAGTCAAAAATGACTCTTCATTCACTTAGAATGGGTGAAAATTGAGTCTCTTACTCTTTTGCCTAGTTTCACCTAGAAAAGCTCCACTAAAACTGGACAACTCCACTTAAGTGGAGTTAATTAGGAATTTCTTCCACAAATAACATGCTTCCCAAATATCCCACCGAAACTAATTGTTGCATTAAACTTGACGGTTTGGGTTGTTGGGCACATGCACCCCAAACCCGCGGTTTTCTAATAGTCAGGCGCAACTCTAGGAATAAATCATGGTAATAAATGTGGGTTGAAAATGGAACTTCGGTTTAAGCTGCGGGTTAGGCTGACCGCGGAGACGTTGGAAACAAAATTTTCCATGTGAAAACACATGAAATATGCTAGTGGGTTGTTGAAGTCGGTTAATAGTTGTTGGGTTGTAGTGTTTTTTGTTGGAGTTATATTGCAATGTGGCCATATATCATAGAACAACTGGCAAGTTGGGACCGCCAGTGGTTCCCAAACCCCACATTCAAATGTATGAAACCATAACATTAACCCAATGCCTATAGTTGTTGAGAATCAATGTGCAGCTCGGGTGGTAAGTCATGCGTATGGTGGGCAGGAGGTTCGAGGGTCGATTCCTGTGTCCTCCAACAAAATTTTACCACTTTGCTTCAAGGACACATGGCAACCTTAGGGCTAGCCACATGGCATCCTTTAATTGGTCATCCAAAACCCATTCATTGAATAAAACAATGACACTTGTCAAACCCTAATTAGTTTTGAGGAATAGAATATTCCTCAGAATATTCCATTTTGCTTATTTTTCATCCCTTTTTGCTAACTATGCATCCCAGTCAAACCTGGTCAAATTGTCGCAATTTTACTTGTTTGACATTTCGATCAGAACGCGATATCTTTGTCACATGACATTGGTTTTTTGAACCATTAGCAGCGCTAGAATCAGGAAGACGAGATCTACGTAACCATACTAGTTTCAACCCAATCCTATAACTTTGACTTTCGAGAAAAAATTATGAACTCCTGATCACTGTTACAAGAAAAATGACCTCCTCATCAGCTCAGAGGAGAAGACAACATGGAAGGAAGAAAATGACCTAAACAAGACCCCTTTTTTCCAAGGCAACACACACCAGAAACAACTAGGAAGAGTTATAAGGCACCCTATCCATGCAGAGGGAGAATTAATGCCTAGGGTAACACTATGTCTTGCCCAAGGGGTAGTGTTATCCATGTTTGAATGTGAAAAGGGAAATATCTTGTGGCAAACTGATTGACATTTCCAGCTTTTTCTGAGAAAGAGTCAGTTGAAAAATAGAAAGTAATGGCACAAAACTTTTATCAGGCCTTTCCAAACAAAAATGAACGCCTATGGAAGGCAAAAGAAAAGAAAAGAAAGGAAACATCTAGATATTTCCCAATTTTAACTGGTTTAAAGAGTGGGCAAGGTTTGTCCTCTCCATCTCCTATAAATTGGAGATGTGGTCTCTTGGTCTAAGGTTGAAGGTTTGATTATATGTGGAGTAGAATTTCATTGTTTTAGTGTGAGGCTTGAATATTGGCGAAGTTCATTGAGGACTTTCTACCTTGAGAATCATCACACTCAGAGATAGAGAAAGAGAGAGAGGAATTGGAAGGCTGAGGAGGGCTTCGTGCAATTGACGGTTGTAATCCTCCTTTTCATAAATCAATAGAACTGTATATGTTTTGTTCATTTGATGAATCAGTGTCACAATTGTTGTTCAATCATCTATGTAGCATGATATGAATGGCTTAGATCTACATCGTTTCATGTTAGCTATATTCTATTTTAATTGTTAGAAATCTATACTATTGTGAAGATCACAAGGGTGCTTTGACTGGTTGTAGGATCTGGATTTGGAGTCGGTGAGGAGGGACTCCTACCCCACCGCTTAGCGCTCTCCATAAGATCTGTTGTCCAAAAAGAGGTAATCATTCCAAATCTCACTTTTTAAATTATATATTAGTATTAACATGTATGCAGTACCTTTGGAACTTTACAGTTAATCTTACAGTCTGTCTCAAGCACCGGAAAGCCCTGAGAGGGATACCCAATTACCACCACCCAAGAATATTACCCTATAGTAGAAATGACGACTCAATTGGGGAGTAAACCCTAAGCTTCTGGACTGTTCCTATGAATTTACCTTTTTCCCTCTATTCACATATCCTTTTGATCAGTTTACATGCTCAATAATCATCTCACTAGCTCACAGAGTCCAGAATAGACCCTGCCTAGCCATCTGTGCAACTTTACCTTGAGTAACGCTCCCTCTGAGAGTGTTTTAGTGTGTTATAATGCTACTTATGCTCAGATACAATGAGTTAGTCTCATCATTAATGCTCTGTAGCCTCTTCTTGCCAGCATTATCCAGGAAAATCTGTTGTTTACACCCCTGTTGTGTTTCCCTTTGGCTATGGTGTTATTGGCTACCAGATTAGCTTCTTTTGCTAGATCCTTGTGCTTTATTACCAGTTATAATTTTTGTCTTTAGTTCTTGTTTAAAAATTTAATGTTAGTAGCATCTAATTTTTGAAGAAGATTTTTTCTTTTAGTTTTCTGAACTTAGATGAATTAATTCTGAAAAATTTTGGTTAAAAAAAATATTAAGAGAAGATAGATAGATGTATGAATATTTAAGGTTGAACTTTGTTATTTGAATTTTTGGTGGACGTATGTTGAAATAATCTCTCCCCGTAGAATAAAATATTTATTGAATTGAATATTTATAATATGTTTCTGCATGGTTTTTAAGTCAGAGTCTCATTAAATTTCATACGTCCAATCCCCCTCCACAAGAGTAATAATCAAGTACACTAAGAATCAAGCGATAATAATATTAATCATATAAATTTTTATGAGCTCAAACCAACAGTAGTTCAGGCTAGGATCTTGGGGTAGGATAAGTGAGAAAATCACCCAAGATCTCAAAACTTGAAACTAGAGTCATTAAAAAGTTAAATCCTACTGCACTCATATTGTCGGGACCACTCCACTACCACCGGATTTAAGCGCGAGATAGCACCAGGGTGCATGAGAAGGTATCCCACCTTTGACTACATTCAGTGGGCATGCTATATATTGGGGTTCCCTTCGAGGATGTCGAAAGTAGATTGGGGATCTAGGTGTTTTGCCCATATAGCGTGCTGTCTATGACCATGACCCCCCTGAAAATGTATGTGATTTGAGGTATCTTTAGTTGCTAGTCTTTTTAGGAACTTACACAAGGTGACTAGGGTGGGCTGCCCTAGTACCTAAAACAGATGGACCTACTCTATCTATAGTATTTGGGAGGGTACTCGTCTTCACGAGAGTGCTTACTGTTAGGGTCCTATAATAATAGGGTTCATAAAATTTTGAATTGACTTTGATAAATTCTTGTAAATATGTACATACCTTGCTTTCTACAAGTTTTTTTCCCATATTTTGAAAAAAAGAAAAATAATAAAACTCACAAAGAGGGTAAAAAGTCCTAAAAGAAAGATCAAAGGACTTAGAAAAATATATACCCCAAAAGAAAAGAAATAATACTTGAAAGTGAGCAAGTCCAAATGCCACTACTTTTACTTTTACTACAAAAATAATGATTATGTGCAGAGTGTCAATAAATGCCATAATCCATGATCAGTTAAATAGTTTAATCTTAACTTTTCATGTTTCAATTTCATGTTTTAGATAAAGAATGAAGATTTGTCAAAATTTTTAAACTTGAAAAATCAGTAGATACGTAGAGAATAATGAGAAGCTCAATAGTTTAATCTGAGCCCTTGGATAAAATAAGGTATATTTAGATTATTTTTATGCTTTGAAAGAAAATTCTATAAGGTTGCAAGCCTAAATGCACCGGCAAAATAAAGAAAAAATGTTAGAAATACAAGATTGGGTAGGTAGAAAGCAGTGGAGCAATCATGTAAATAATACATCATCGAGAAAAATCACTAATTTCCCCTTCCGCATGAGTGTTTAGTATTCTAAGCTATCAGTCAAACAGGCTCAGAGCATTTCTCTTACTTTTGTCGGGACCGGACCCAAGGCTCTATGACAGGTTAGTTGAAAATATTGAATTCTTATGTTAAATCCTCATTTATCATCATTTACCTTCATTCATGTACTAAAACCCCTTTTTCCTAAGTAAAAAATACACTCTTACTTAGTAAAATTGTAACCCTAGAATAATTAACTCCATCCCTTCATAAACATTCATAAAAACCTACAAAGTCACATTTATCCTAAGTATTATTCAAAGAAATATAAAGATGAGAAAATGCTTGATTATTTTATATTTGGAGATAATTTGTACTTCGTTTTACAATTCACTCCCCTCTCATATTAACTTTTAACATATTTTATTAAATCTCTAAGAGCTACCCTTTCCTAGTTATTAATTCCATTATATCTAATAAACCCCAAAAAAACCCACTATTTTAAGCTTTTGACCAAAGTATATTATCCCATGTGCATAAATGAAAAACCCAAAATAAAAAGTGTAGAAATTATATAACTAATGCGTTATACATCCAATATTCTCCTAATCACACACTATTTGACTTCATGCACAATACAAATTCTCTTCTACTATTGATCATTACTTGCAGAAATTAAATCAATTGCATGCACACATTAAAACCATAAAAATTTACACATATGAACACAGTAATTTATGGGAAAGCTTAAAGCTGAAAACCCCCAACTATATGTATAATATATGTCATAGAGATCATGTAACAATCATCATACAAAGCTCCTCACAAGATCTCAATACAATCTCCAATTGCTACACACTAATAAGGTCTAATCTAGCAAATCCCATGCACAGACCTCTGCCACCTGCTAGCATGCCTCTACTGTGAAATCCCTGCTGAATATGGGCTCTGAATGAACTTAAATCCACCTAGCTTGCACTGCGCAATCCTCATTGGCATCTCCATCAATGTGTGGTGCAAACTCATGCACCAGTATAGTCACAACTGACCACCTACCTCTCCACTGGTCTCCACTGAAACTGTCCATGCACTATAGTTAACTGATGTATTCTTCACTTGATTAATGATTTAATAATTAGTGAATTAATTAATAATTAATTCACACCACTCTCACTAGTGTATCAATTAGTTAGACTAGATACAATTAGCTCAACTGTGTCTAACTGAGTTAAACTGAACACAACTCCATTAACTACTTCTACTAACTCCACCAAACTCTGTCACATGAGTTCTAACTAAAGTCTCCATGCAATAGCTCCACTTAACCCTAAGGAATAGCATAATTCCTTATGTCAGCTCCTGTGCCACATCTGTGCACTTAAATGAAGTGCTCCAAGAGAATAAGATAATGATTATAGTACAAATATTATTAAGAGCTAATAATATTCGACATATCTATTTTTAGACTGGAAATATAAAAATAGATTCCTCCCAATATGTCTAAAAATAGAATTCCATCTATTGTTCCAGCTTGACCAACCATCCACAAATAGCATCCTACAACTCATAGAATATGATCGACATGTCTAAAAATAGACATAGTCTAAAAATAGACTTTTCACCAAAAATAGCCTGCGGGCCCACTTAGTGAAGGCGACTTCTTTCCACTAAGCTCATCATGTTGTTGCAATCTCAACACTCCCTCTCAACAAGATAGGGATTATCTACCACCCCGATCCTGCCTCTATGGTATTCGAATTTTCTCCTGGTGAGCGCCTTCGTCAAGATATCAACATCCTGATCCTCCGTAGGAATGTAAGAAAGTAACATGATCTTCCGCTGCACACAATCTCTGATATGATGATACTGGATGTCAATGTGTTTAGATCTATCATGAAATACTGGATTAACCGAGATTTTGATGCAACTTTGATTATCACAACATATCACAGTAGGATCTAAGTGTGAACCGAACAACCCGACCATGATCTTCCTCATCCATATAGCCTCGCATGCAGCCAAACTTGCTGCCATATACTCGGCCTCCGCTGAACTGAGTGCCATGGATCTCTGCTTCCTGCTGTACAAAGAAACTACTGTCGACCCGATACTGAAAATCCCTCCAGATGTGCTCTTTCTGTTCGTTGGGTTCCCTGCCCAATCTGCATTCGTGAAGCCACACAGCTTCACCTCATTCGATTGTCTATACCATAATCCATATCCTGATGTGCCTCTGAGATATCTCAATACATGCTTCCCCGCCTTCCAAAAGAGCTTGGTAGGATTAACCATAGCTTGTGAAATCTGGTTAACAGCATAGCATATGTCAGGTTGTGTATTGAATAGATACATAAGCGACCCCACCAACTGTCAGTAAACAGTGGCATCCACTACCTCTGTCGATGTAGCATCCTCTTTCCTCCAACCACCAGGAAGAGGAGTGTCGATAGGCTTGCAGCCATGCATGTTGAACTTCTCCAGTATCTCCTGAGCATACTTGCCTTGAGACACAAACAATCCATCACTGCGCTGCCAAATTTCCAATCCCATGAAATAATGAAGGAGGCCCAAGTCCTTCATCTCAAACTCTTTTGCAAGATCAGCCTTGCATGAGAGTATCAACTGTTCATCACCGGTCAGTATCAAATCATCTACATAAAGTAAAATGATCAGAAACTTACCCTCAAACACTATCTGGTACAGGTTGGGATCTGCCTCGCTCTTGGTAAAACCAAGTCCGGTGAAATAACTATCAATCCATGTGTACCAAGCACGAGGTGCTTGTTTCAACCCATAAAACGCTCTTTTGAGTCTGCACACATGCGACTTGCTGCTGAAGATCTCAAAACCTTCGAGCTGCTCTATGTACACCTCCTCCTCAATCACTCCATTGAGGAATGCAGTCTTGACATCCATCTGATGAATGTGCCACCCCATCTGTGCTGAGAGAGCTAGGATGCTCCATATGGAAGAATACCTTGCAACAGGTGCAAAGGTTTCCTCATAGTCGATCCCCTCAATTTGTGAGAAGGCCCAAGCAACAAATCTTGCCTTGTACTTCTCGACGCTCCCGTCAGCTGCTTGCTTCACTTTGTAGATCCATCTCGAACCCACCATTGATTTCCCCTCCAGTCTCGGGACAATCTCCCATGCACTGTTTCTGACAATCGAATCATACTCTTCCACCATGGCATCTACCCATGCAGGGTCCTCCACAGCTTCCTCGAAAGAGGATGGATCTGTCATGATACACTTGGTCATCAGAGCCATGTATCCAGTATATCGGTCAGGTGACTGTCTTTGTCTGCGCTGTGATGTAGGTGTTCCTACAATCTTCTCTACATCCTGATTCAGTTGCTCAGCTTCTGTAGTGCGCTTCCGCCCTCTGATGGTTGGCGCTGCATGAGTGGTTTCTTCCACTCCATGAACCTACTCTTGTGGATGATCCACATCCTGAGGCTCATCCTTAGGAACTAATAGCTCCTCATCTGCATGCAAGTGTGGCTCCCTGTCAAGCGAACACTTCATGGCTTTCTCCTCATTAAATTTGATATCCCATCGCACAACAGTCTTCTGACTGTCTAGAAAATACACACGATAGTTGTGGGGTGTTTCTGTATACCCCACAAATATCCCAACCTTTGCGGTCGGCTCCAGCTTCTTCTTGGCATCCTTTGTCACATGAATGTAAAAAGGTGAGCCAAAAATATTCAAATGAGAAATATCAGGCTTCTTACCAGAAAACGCCTCCTCGGGTTTACTCATGCCAAGTACTATGTGAGGACAATGGTTTTGCACATAAACCTCAGTATTGAATGCCTCAGCCCACAAGTGTATGGGAAGGCCATGATCATGCAACATCACCCGTGTAGCACCCACGATCGTTCTGTTCTTTCACTCCGTGACCCCATTCTCCTGTGGGTTATGAGGCGCTATGAGCTCTCTTCGAATTCCTTCTGCGCTGCAAAATTCCTTGAATTCGCCAGAGATGAATTCACCACCATTGTCACTCCTAAAAGCCTTCACCTGCTTCCTCGACTCTTTCTCCACCAGTGCCTTGAACTCACAGAACTTTGAGTATGTCTCGCTCTTCTTCTACATGAAGAAGATCCATCACTTCCGAGAAAATTCATCAACAAATATCACATAATACCTATCCTTTGCTGTTGAAGCCACTGAGAAAGTTCCACACACGTCTGTGTGAATTCTCTCAAGGATCTTCGTGGCGCGAGTATCCTTCTTATGAAAGGTGGATTTCACAAATTTTCCCAAAGTACATCCCTTGCACTAATCTGACTGCACAAGTGTACCTTTGGGAAGCCCAGTAGAAATCTGCTGCAAAATTTTCAAAGCACCATGGTGAAGATGGCCCAATCTCCTGTGCCATAGCTCGCCCTCATCCTGGCTCACCACTCCTTCTGCCTTGCCTACCATTTCTGCGTAGCCATCTACCTGCAACTGATAAAGGTTCTTAACTCAAACCCCTATCCTTCGGGTTTCACCAGTTGCCTTACTGCGTAGGAAAGTCTTTCCCTCACTAAAGACAACATCATATCCCTTGTCTTCTAACATGGCCACCGAGATCAGATTCTTCTTCAATCCTAGAACATGCATGACATCCTTCAATACGAAAGGTTTACTAGACTCCCTCTCAAAGGAAATGGTCCCGATACCAGTCGTACTGTATCTACCATCATCGCCCATCTCGATGTGCACTCCAAGATCCTTCTCATCCAGATCACTAAACAAATCTTTGTCTCTGGTCATATGAAAAGACGCACCACTGTCAAGAAACCACATTGAACCCATCATACTTCAGACCAAGCATGCGATCAGTGAAAAATCCAGCTCAAAATACGAGGCTAAGGCCTCTCCAGCTGCAGATCCAGCAGCCTGCTTATTTTTCTTCTTCTGTGGACAATTAGTGGTGTAATGTCTGTGTTGGTGACAGTGAAAGCACTTCACCTTGGACATGTCCTACTTCTTGCCTTTCACACCAAATTGAGAAAAAATATTCTTGCTCTTTCCCTTCCTTGATTTGGCAGCCAAAGCACAATTTTCTTCATCTTCATTCTTCGATGAAGATCTGTCCCTGGTACTTCGCCTTATCTCCTCCTGCACAAGATCCGACCAAAGTTGCTCCCATCTTGGCAGTTTCTCCCGACCATTGACAAAGTCCTCATAGGAATGCCAACTCTTCAGAAGCCCAAGGAAAGCCAAGCTCACCAGGTCCTCTTCATCTACAGTAACCCCCACACTTTCCAACTCATCCCTGCACTAGACGAACTTTGTGTGGTACTTGGGTATACTCTCGCCCTTCTCCATTTTTATTTTCCTGAGCTTATCCTTGAGAGCCAACTTCCTTTGGTCGCTCTTGCTTTGGAACAAGTCTATCAAAGCTTTCCACATCAAGAATGGAGAAGCTTTACCATGAAGGTTGGACACTATGTGATCCTTCACACCTTCCAACAGAATCCTTCGACATTTTGCTGTCTTCTTTTGCCATGCGTCAAGTGCGACAGCATCGCTAGAAGCAGGTTTTGGAATTTCTGCATCTATGAACTCCTTCAACCCATTATCCTCCAGCACTGCTTCCATCCTATCCTACAATACAATATAATTCGAGATGCCCTCAAGGGCATACTCCAATCGCAATCCGTTTAACGACATCTCAACTTCGACACCAAGAAAACACTACTGCAAATTCGAATTCCACCAACACAAAACTCAACAGCTTCAATGTTTTGCAATTGCTCCAATGATCAATATCGCTCTAATACCATGTATAAATTCTATAAATAATGTGTTATACATCCAAGATTCTCTTGATCACACACTATTTGACTTCATGCACAATACAGAATCTCTTCTACTATTGATCATTACTTGCAGAAATTAAATCAATTGCATGCACACATTAAAACCATAAAAATTCACACATATGAACACAGTAATTTATGGGAAAGCTTAAAGATGAAAACCCATAACTATCTATATAATATATGTCATAGAGATCATGTAACAATCACCATACAAAGCTCCTCACAAGCTCATAGTACAATCTCCAATTGCTACACACTAATCAGGTCCGATCTAGCAAATCCCATGCACCGATCTCTACCACCTGCTAGTCTACCTCTACTGTGCAATCCGTACTGAATATGGGCTCTGAATGAACTCGAATCCACCTAGCTTTCACTGCGCAATCCTCATTGGCATCTCCATCAATGCGTGGTGCAAACTCATGCACTAGTATGTATAGTCACAACTGATAGTCACACTGCTCTTTCACCTACCTCTCTACTGGTCTCCATTGAAACTGTCCATGCACTGTATTTAACTGATGTATTCTTCAGTTGATTAATGAGTTAATAATTAGTGAATTAATTAATAATTAATTCACACCACTCTCACTATTGTATCAATAAGTTAGACTAGATACAACTAGCTCAACTGTGTCTAACTGAGTTAAATTGAACACAACTCCATTAACTACTTCTACTAACTCCACCAAAATATGTCACATGAGTTCTAACTGAAGTCTCCATGCAATAGCTCCACTTAACCCTCAAGAATAGTGTAATTCCTTCTGTCAGCCCCTATGCCACATTTGTGCACTTAACTGAAGTGCTCCAAGAGAATAAGATAATGTTTATAGTCCAAATATTATTAAGAGATAATAATATTTGACATATCTATTTTTAGACTGGCAATCTAAAAATAGATTCTGCCCAATATTTCAAAAAATATAAGTCCATCTATTTTTCTAACTTGACCAACCATCCACAAATAGCATCCTGCAACTCATAGAATATGATCGACATGTCTAAAAATAGACATAGTCTAAAAATAGACTTTGCGCCAAAAATAGCTTGCAGGCCCACTTAGTGAAGGTGAATTCTTTCCACTAAGCTCATCATCTTGTTGCAATCTCAACAAAAAGCCCTTTGGTCTAAAATATTATCCATATTCAAATATCCCGCCCTATAGTTTTTAAACTATCAAAATTGGTTGAAAATTGTATAAATACAATGTATAAACCCCACTCGCTTATGTTTTATTAAAAGCATTTATAAAATTTTTTTTAATAAAGACCTTAACCCTACCCTATATATATATATATATATACGATGTCTAAAGCCTTCCACCTTGTATATAAATTAAAACATTATCATAATGTTTTAAGCCGTAATTAATCTTGCCGCTATATGTAAATAAAATATTACACATATGTTTTAAACCTATACTTCTCTATTTTTTATAAAGGTTTAAAAACATATCAAACTATTCTGCTTGCATAAGCCAACTCGGTCCCACATTTCCGCTCCAACGCAGCTCTCAAAGCAATCTCAGCCCTTTGCTTCAAAGCTTTTAATCCAACAGTTTAGAAGCGATATCGCGTGAACAATATGCACGACCGCTCCAACACAAAATCCATGCAAAATGGGAAGTTTTGCAATGAACCCTCCCCTCCACATGGCTTCTTATGGTTGGATCGCGTGTGTTTTCACTAAAACCACCTACCACTAAAACTCTACGCGATAAACCACCAGTTTTATGCGCCTGTGTAAATTCAAAACCGCTTCCCGCCTCACATTCAATGCAGATGCATACTACTTAATAAAACCTTTGTAAACATGTTATTTCAATGTCTTTGCGTTTAAATGACTGTTTTCCCTCTTGACTGCATAAACCTAAAAAAGAGCCCACTAATAGTCATTTCCAACTATTTTTAAACCCAGAACCTATGAAATTTCCCAAGAACCTGTAAAAAATTGCTGAGGAGCCACACTTGCTCTAGTTCAACCTCACAAGCAATCAAATCGACTAGAAGATTGAAGTATACCCTGTTAAAACCTATAACTGCGTCAAAACAGGTATTTTTCTTAGAATTTAACCTACAATCAATTGAAAAAACCTTTTAAAAGAAAAGAATCTGTCTGAAGATAAAGAAATTGATTAAAATTCAATTGCCCTAAAGCCCTAGAAACAGGCAAAACCCTAGCAAAAATTTTCCAAGAATCCTAGAATCCGCTACGCACCATTTTCAAAGAAAATTATCACTTTTCCACAATTTTAGGGTCAAATTCAAAGCTCTAAAGGCCAGAAATCCTATGCAGGTGCCCTCTATCTTCTGAAAAGCATTTTTCATCAGAATTCTAGCCCAATTTGCAGTCAAGAGACTCAGAAAACCCCTGTTTTCTGTGTTTGACCAGTTTTAGTACCAGAACTTCATTTGAGTGACCCAATTGACCATAAAAGCCAGAGAAGCATTTTTTCTTGTTGAATTTGCCTAATCCAGCCTCTGTCTTAGTAAAATTGCCTTTGAAAACTGTTTAAACTTGCAAAAGTCTACAAAATGCCTAAAAACCAGAGTGGAAACAAATCCGAAGGTTCCAAAACTCCTAAAGCTACTCCTGCCATGACTCCAAATACTGCCATTGTAGTCAACCCATTACAGCCCCAGTTTTTGATATTGAGCATATTCCTTTAGCAGACATTGACTACAAAATAGTTGATCCTATATTTGAGTTCAATTTGTTAGATATACACAACTGGTGTTTTGAAAAATCCCTAGATGATCAAGAAGATTTTAAAATTTGGGAATCCAATTTGCCCAAATATGTAGTCCCCCTGACTCACCCCTGTCAAGAAATTATCAGACTATGTCACCAATACTACATTCCTAAACAAGGAGCTATTGTCAATGCAAACAAAGAGGTCCCATTTACCATTACATCAGAGTCTATAAACCAAATGTTGCAGCTTCAACCAGACCCTCAAGTAGTACCATTATCTATTGAAGCCTTCACTAAGTTATACATTAACTTAGACTTTCCTAAAAGGTTTATGATCTTCTAGACTTTCATGCCTCTGCATGTTGAAATTCCAAAATTAAACCCTCCATATTCAACTGCCAAGTTCCCTGAAGGTTCAAGGCATGTAATCTCCATGATTTCCTTCATACTTGGGTATTTCACCGATGAACATACTGATGAGTGAATATTGGGATTTTTCTCTACATTTTCTCCAAGACAGTCACCCTCAGTTATATTTTACTATGCTAGTTTTATAGCTGATAGAATTCACTATCAACTTTCTAATTTGCAGCTATAAGGGGTATTCAGATATACCTCCTATCTTTTCCACTTGTTTCTATTTTTCCAATCAGAGAGTTTTCCAATTTCACTTCAGAAGTTGGATATAGAAGGAAAACCTCTATTATTTTTCTTCTAGACATCTATACTCAGAAAAGAAGGCGCATAATTCAGTTATTCAGAGTTTGCAGAGTTGTTTGTGCATCCATTAACCACCATATTGACAAAAGGAGAGCAGCCTAGAATCAGTGAGGAAATGAAAATAATCTTGCAGCTATCAGAGCAAAGAAAAGTAGGAGATTGGTATTTATATAAGGAATTCACTGAAATTAGAATTTTTGGTTCTAACTTGTTGCCCTAAAAGTTACCTAAGCATCCATCTATGAGGATATTTTCCTTACAGTACATTAGGCAGATCCTGAATTCAAATTGAATCAATTTTATGGCAGCCAAGAAAAAGACCCAATTTAAACTCAAAAATCAAATTGGGACTTTCGTATGTAATCAAAGAGAAGCAGAAAAGGAAGCAGCAAGTCAATTACAGGAATACAAATCAGAAGAAAGCTTCCCATGGAATTATTATCTTCAAGGGATCTTAAGTAAACTAAGGGTAAAATGTAAACTGACACCCTTTATCCATGAGTCAAAGCCAGATATAGAGAAATTTGTTAATCAAATTGAGTGGGTCGAGAATACTTTAACATAGGTATTAAACCAAAGGAATACTAGTCAGCCTTTGGAAGTTGCCAAATAGCTAGAGCCATCCACTAAAATAATTAGAGAATAAGGATCTTATACTGCAGAAACTACCACAAAGACAAAGTTTAAAATCATTTACAATAAGATTCCAAAACTGGATACAACAGCTAAAGGCAAGGTAACAATAGATGTTGAAGATACACAGCCTTTGAATACCAGCACAACACAGACAGAGACCAATGTAGCCATTGTAGTCATCAGTGAGCCAAATCAGAATCAAGAATAGTTGAATAATGAAGATGCACACATAATGGAGGGGCAACAAAGTATGGAGGCTTCCTCCTCACATTCAGCTAAGGAGAAGGACTTAGATATTAAGGAAAAATACAAGCAAATAAAATTGAAGAATGAGGAAATTAAAACTGAAATATATTCTCATTTTTTAAAGCATAAGCCAGGTAATCAAAATAGATTCTTATCAGCCTTTGATTATTCAGCTCAAAAATTGATTATGTCAGTTTTACAGCCCACTGTACCAGTGCCAAAGACAGTGGCTGATTACAAAAAGGTTGATATGGAAGTAGCCACAGATAAAATCCATGAGTTGGATCAGATTGAATTTCACAGGCAAACATCAGAGATGATCTATTCCAAAGTGACAAAAAAATATATGAGTGCTCATAGGCTTCAAAATACCATTTATAATATGCAGGACCAAATGAGGATGGATAAATCTTCACTATATGCAAAGGATCTAAGGATAAAGGCCTTAGAAGAGTTAGTATTGCAGGTAGGATATGATCCTACAAACATTAAAGCAGCTGAAGAATTGGTTAAAAATAAAAGTGAGGACATAGCTACCTTGAGGAAATAGCTCAAGCTTCCTCAAGGAGAAAATCCTCAAACAAAGGAATTTTTACAGGATCAAAAGGAGAAAGATGAAATGATGAGCTTGATACTTCAACTAACAGCTCAAATAAAATAAATGGAAGTGCAAATGGACCAATTTTTCCAAGAAAAAGAGACAGTTAAGGAACCAATCATTCCCATTGTTATCCCAGTCATCATAGCAGCAGTACCATCTAATTTAGGAGAGAAATTGGCACCAAAAGAGCCACTGGCCACTGCAGTGCCAGTGACTTCTTCAACTACTTCAGTGACTGAATCTTCTACAACAGTGTTGCCACCTACAGATGAGATAAATCAACTAATAAAAGAAATGGAGGAAATGTCCTTGAAGACCAATGAAATCAATAGATTGACCAAGACAATTGAAAATCTAAAGAAAACAAGCAAAGAAGCTCAGATAGATGCTAAAATACATGAGCATAACGCTCACAGATTTAGTGAAGAGGTAAAAAAGCTCCAAAAAGAGTTAACTCTCAAGGACCAAATATCATATATTAAAAATTACTTATGGAATAATGTAATTGAAGCCATTCATGATGTTTGGCCATCAATTCAAGTAATTTTTTAGCAGAGAGATTTACTATTGGTAGCTCAGGAAGAGATCCAAAAGACATAACAAGAATTGGCAGATAAACTAGAACAGGCTGTTAGATTGATCAATTTCCTAAACAGCAAGAACAGGAAGCAACTTGAAGAATTGAAAATAAATTACAGGACACCACAATCCTAGAAATGAGGAAAGTAACTACCAAAATAAATCTAATGAGGCAGCTTGAAGAGAAATGTGAAGGAATGAACACTTCTTTCACTAGATTCATCGTTAAATTCACCAATTTAAGACAAAAGGGACTTCCAGATATTATGGTGATTAATGAAAAGCTAATGCCTCAGAATGATTATGAAAAAAATATGAGAGAACATGCCAAAGAGCAGGTGAACAAGCCAACATACTAAGGTATTCCCACATGGAAAGTATTGCTAAAAAGTTTTGAAGATCTATTTTATTTGCAGTATGAAATCAAACATTTTTTTGTCATCACACCTACATTTTCCAGGTACACTGAGGCTGATGAGAATTTTAGGAAACTCAAGAATATTAGAATTCATAAAAATGAGGAGTGGCAGACATTAACTGATTTTCTATGAAGAAATAAAGGAAAACACATAAAGAAGAAAATCTGTTTGCTGAGTTTTACTCTTAAAACAGATTTTTACAGCAAAAAGGCAGATTTACTGAAGGTAAAGAGTATCAGAAGTGAAAGAGTATAAGTGATAAAGAGTATCAACGAGAAAGAGTATCAGTGAAGGCAACTAAATTTTGAAAATATCTAAAAGGCTAGCAGAGAGGACACATAAGAAATCAATTGCTTCTTATCTTAAAATAGTTTCTACTTATTTTGAATAAAATAGGACAGCTTGCTAGTTTGTTGAGCAAGCTGTTACTATTATTGTTGTAAAAGATTTAATTTTCCTAAGTTTATTCCTAGAAGTCATCTAGGAAATTTTGTAAGACATTTTATATAAATACTTCACTCTTGGAAGTATTTTGTGTGGAATAAAAATTGTTGGAGATTACTATAGATATTTTTGTTGACTTGAAGGGTTTGGATTTCGATTTTGAGTAGTAGACTGAATCACCTATTTGGCATCATACTTCAAGATCCTTGTGATAAGCTATCTGGAGTGAAGTACTCTCTTAAAATTTTCATTGTTATCTTATTTTGTTACATGCATACATCTGCATTTTAATTCTAAATCTAAATGTATAACTAGGAGTATTACTACAGGACATGTTAATAGCACCCTTTTTTAGCTAGTTATCATTTCTTTATTTTCTTCTGATTTCCAGTGTAGGGAACCCTTAATTGCTCCCTCTCCCATTTGACCTCTATCTTCTACTTCTTTTTTTCGGATCTAAGGATTCTTAAGTGCCCTATATCCTAATCATACCATCTCAAAAACCAATTTTCCAAGATCTCCAAGGGTTATCTACCTTGCCCTACAGACATTTGACCTTTGAGGCCTTGATCCCAGTTCTGTTAGCTTGAATTAGACTACATAGCCCAATGGACAAGTATATTTCCCTCTATCTACCCTCCAAGTGAAATTTTCCCACCAAATCTAACAAAACCAAACCAAAATTGCACTTTAATTACTAGCCTAATATTCAATACTAAAACAAAGTTCAACTTGAAAGAGAGAGCCCTCTCTGAACCCTAGGAAGGCTAGATCCTAGAGTTTAAAAGTAGGTTTATGGTTACCTCTATTATTCTTTAACTAAAAACCAAAATCCCACAACTTAACAATTTACTGGAGTGCTAACATTACTGGCGACCATACCGGGGAAATAACCAGTCCTCAGTCATAAAATTAGTCTTAAAGGAATCATTTAAATCATCCTTTTACTTTAACATTATTTTTATAGGTTGTGGGTATTGAAAAATAGTAATTCTAGCTTCTAGGAAAACCTGCTATACCAGGTCTAACCCGGATCCTAAGCCTGCTGTCATAGTAGATAACCCAGACCGAATTAGTAAAAAGAAAAAACAAACATAAAATTTAGAGGATGAAATATCATTGATAAACTTCATTTCATTACCGAGAGAGTAAGACAGTCTTCAAGACATTGATTTTGATATGAAATTTGAGAATTCATTATTTAAGAGTAAATCTGAAAATGATTTAAAAACTGTTGTTTTAGACCCTTCTTTTCTTTCATTTTTGAATGCAAAATAGAAATCTATTGCAGTAAATTCTAGAAATAAGAAAGTTGAATATTAGACCAAAGTTGAGGAAATTAATGTTAATATTCTAAAGGATATTGATGAAGCTATTGAATTAGCTCATTTATTGACTTATGCAAACAGACCTTCAGCTTCCCAATTACATACCACAATAATTCCAGCTAAATATTCATCTCTTTATGCTGTCACATCATTCATAAATCCTACTACCAGCTCATTTATAGATCCATTTATCCACCAATCACTTCATCCACTATATCCATTAGTTCACCTTTTGATTTCTTGAAAACATCATCCTCATTTCCCAGCACTTCAAATACTATCTATAGTTCATCTACTATCATTTCTAGCATAGCTCCAAGCAGTTCAACCTTACCTCCTAGTCAAGCTAAGCTTCAAGCTATGGCTATTAGATATGCCCCCCTTGTCCTACCACAACATGTTGTGTAACCAGCTTCAAAAATAGAAGAAAAGAGATATCAACGCCTTAGAAATAAGCCACTTCGAGGGGACAACCTCCAATACATTACATAAATGCACAATTCTTGGATGATACAATTTAAAAAACCTCCTTTATATATATAGGAGTCCATGGGGCCATAATGTAATGCTAATGGGCCACAATGTAATCCTAGCTGACCTAACAATAATAGTTTAAGGGCACAATAATAACAAAATGGGGGTTACAAGGGTACAATAATAACAATAAGGGGGTTACACTAACAATAATAAGGGACTATACTAGTGATATAGGGCCCTAACATGCCCCTCTCCTTCAAAAAAGTGTTGTCCTCAACGCTTGAGTAGCTCCGGGTGCTTCTGTATAAAATTCTCATCCTCCCATGTAGAATCTTCAGTGGGTAAGTTCTTCCACTTGATGAGATACTCTGAAATTGATCGATTACGTAGCTGTCGAGTTCTTGTTTCCATGACCGCTTCATGTTCCAATATGATTTTTCCTTCCTCATCAAGTTCTGGAAATATTGTTTGAACTGGAAGATTTTCACCTATAACCTTTTTTAAGCATGAAACATGGAAAACTGGATGTACTCGCGAAGAAGCAGGTGTTGGGCCGTGAATACAACCACTTTGTAACACTTATTTCATCCATTTTTACTCTTCTCTATTATATCATTTGTTATAATTTATCATTTAAATCCATTTTATAAATGATTTATGCTCTTATGGATGAAAATTATTTATCTTCCTTTATTTCTAATAAATTTATGATTATGAATTATTTTATCAATGATAGTTTTAATAAGTTGGTTATAACATTATTCACCATTTTTAGCCTCCAAGATAATTTCCAGATTGAAGATTTGATCATTAAAAGTGCCAACTCAGAAATGCGCTGGAATAAAGAGTGACAGTTTTGCGGTTGAGATTCTGAGCAAATGAAGACGAATCTGGAAAATCCGGAACATGGGTTTTGTCCAGAACGGACCCAATTAACTTTATTAAAGAACGGTTTGCCCAAATTCGGCCTGTGTTGAGAGATTCGCTGAGTTCTTTAAGCACGATTTTCTCAGTTCTGTTGTTGCGGCCGTCCTCCAAATCTCAGCTGAAAAGCCAAATTCGACTTGCTGTTATTGAAAGATTGATGTAAATCTATTTTCTTGTTGATCAATTGGTTGGAAGAAATCCGATATTGTTATGGGAAGATTGTATTTACTATTCAATTTCTCCTCCTTCTGATTATAAAAGGAGAAAGCACGTATTGTGTAGAAAAAAAGGATTTGGGAAGACATTTCATGTAATTTCCTGTTAAACAGCAGCTCTAATTATTGAGTCTCGTTGAGAACTGGTTCATTATATTTCTGTCCAATGCATTAATATAAGCTTGGTGATTATCTCATCTCTGCGTCTGGATTAACTTAAGGCGGTGTCCCCTTGGAGGCTAAGGGCCCGGCCCCGGAGGACACTTGCTGCTGTATATTATCTCCTTGGTTTATGCGTGGTTTTGCTTATCAGCTTGAATCGGTAATCTGATGTGTTTTGTTATCTTATATTATAGCTCTGTTATATTTCATATTTCGTTCTCCGCAACAGGAACACCGTAATCTGCATTCTAACGTATTGCTATTCCTTTAAAACCGTTACTGTAACATTGCCGTTCTCTACATAATGCTATTGCTGTTTAATTGCAGAGTAATCAAGCTGTAACGTTCTTAAGTTGGTATTACTGCATTTCTCTATGGTTTATGCTTCACACGATTGCTATTCAATTGACGTTGTGGTTCCATTATGGATTGTAATCGTTACCCTTTCTAACCAGGATTAATACTTGCAGTATCAGACTCAGATTACTATTAATGTGTGCCTGTGTTAAGTTATTATGCATTTGTATTTGGCCGTCCAGCGTGTTGTGTGCGTATATTATTTATTAATGCTGTTCATAATTTATCAATAGTCATTGTTGTTCCATTAGCGTGTTCTACTTAATTTGCCTTAAAAGTGAAAGATTGTTATTTGATTGCGAAGAGTGCATTTGGGTCAATAGATTAGTTTGGTTAACCGCGCAGACTTAGTCGTTCGTTTGCTGCTCCATTTTAGATTTGTTCCATTTTAGATTTGTCGTTCAATTCTTTATTTTGTCGTTCTATTTACTCGCATTTGTTGTTTTGGTGTGAGAAACGATCTAAGGCTGTAGTGAGCTTCGGCATTCACTGTCTAGCTCCCAGACCCGTGGTCTATTCTCTAATTTCCTCTCCATCAGTTTCCAAAGGGATGGGTTATCACTGCCAAACCCTTGACTGATAAGCTGCCTAGTTTTTTGAATGTGTGATTTATTCTTTTGAAGTAACTTAGTTATAGACAAGCTTTCATTTACTTTTGGATTTTAAGCACTATACTGCAAAACATTACTCTTGAGTAAATAGCCGCCTCAGACTGAGTACACTCTTGAAACAAAAAGTCGTCCCTGGGTTGAAAATTAATGTGAGGTAATTAGGAGTTACAAAGACACCTTTTTATCGCTCCACATTTTGGCGCCGTTGCCGGGGAGAGTGTATCCATTTCTAAAGAGTAGTGTGAATCTGATGAGTGCCTGCTAGGGAAGAGTTGGATCCTAAAAACGGAAGGTAAGAACCTGCGTGCGGAGCATGTACAAGCCCTGCTCCACTGTCCGCTTTCCTAACAGATTTGTTGTTGCCTTGTTGGGTAGAAATAGATGTTTGAATTTTTGTGTGAATGATTAGGAAAAAGATAGAAATTTTAAAAAAAATGGATCACATGATCTCATGCAAGTGGTGCTGTAAGCACCACCCATTTCACTAACCGATTGACAAGAACATTTGAAGAAGGAGCCTCGAAGAAACACATGAAGAACATCTTATACTATGGTAAGAAATGGCTCACGTTTCTACTTTTGAATTTCCTATCAAAGATCTAGGAGGAGTGATACAAATGCACATAATTCCCCCATCTTTACCAAATTTTCATGGTTTAGCAAATGAAGATCCAGATACATTCTTATTTGAGTTCGAAATACTTTGTAGAGGATATGATTATTGTACTAATGATCAAAGATTGAAAGTGTTTCCTCTAACTCTAAAAGGAGCAGCTCTCCGATGGTTCATGAGCCTAGGTGGGAATTGCATCCAATCATGGGAGGACATGAAGAACATATTCTTGAAGAAGTACCAAGACTATTGCAAATCCAATGAAGATATTTTCAGTATAATACAAGGGGAAGATGAAAGTTTGGAGGACTATGTAGATCGATTTCAATACAACCTTCAAAAATCAAAATATAAGCATTTGGAGAAAGAGATCTTAAAAACACTCCTTCTTAAAGGAATCAAAGATGAATTTTTAGAACTCTTAAATCTGATAGGAAAATGTGATGTTTTTCAGTTATCATATAATGATGTTTGTGAGTTGTGCATAAGGTATTCAAGAGGAATCTCCAAGGCTGGTGAGAATTCTAGAGATGTTTGTTCTTTGTTTTCCAAATCTGCTACAAGAATAGGAGACATAAGAGCTGAAATCAATGATTTATTTGAAAATTTTAAAGTTGATTTTATTAGCTCTCTAAGCTCAAAATTGAATGTTTTGCAGGTTCATAAAAATGAAGAATTTGATGAAGTGTTTTTCCCTCATGACCAAAAGGAGCAGCCCATAGATGGTTACTCTTCCTTATCTAGGATGGAAGTATCATATCAAAGAGGTGAGGAAGTTGCAACAAGGTCAAAACCATGGAAATCATGGCCTACAGGTATGGTTCAAAACACTTCTTCTCCATTCTCTTACTTGCATAATCCATTATGGAATACTCATGTTCTAGGGCAGCCATGTCAATCTCAATATAACCACCAATCTTATCTACAAGTTTGGCATGGTTCACCTTATGATTGCATGACTACTCTCCCTCATCTTGTAGCACAAGCACATTCTCCATATTCTCCACCAGCTCTTTCACAACATCCTGTTTGCATATCAAATTTATCCACTCAACCCAACCAACCACATCATCACAATGCTCCATTCCATACACAATTTCCTGCTCAACTAATTCCACACCCTCACCGCAATAAACCAGTACAACATACTTACAATGTTGAACTGCCAAATTTACCCACCCTTCCCACCCATTCTATCTCACACGCGCCATTAGAGAAAACTTACAATGAGATTCAGACTGTTTCAACTGCAAAAATTGTAGAAGCTATGGAAGAAAATGAGGTTTCTTTTACTATGCATCAACAAGCTATTTTAAAAGCTCAAGAACTTCATGATATGATGGCTATGAGAAATCAAGAATGTAAAGGCTATATTGAATATTGGTTTCACTCCATCATTTGTTTGCAACATCACTCTATGCTTCAACAATTTTTGATACCATTTTTTCAAGGGAAGTTGGCTTCTCATACCCTAATTTTCATTAATATGCATTTTTCAAATTTGGGTATGTGTATACATGAAGCCTTATTTCGAAAATGGCTCCACTGGAAGTACTCATATACGTAGTCATATTCATTTTTCAAATCAAAATAGGTTAGTGTAGAAAATAAAATAAATAAGGGAATAAATAAATGCATTTTGTTTTTCCATGTAAAACTAGTGTTTTTTTTTTTTTTTGCAACATGCTATGCAAATCAACATTGGTGATAATTGTTTTTAATTCATTGGTGTATGTAGATGATTTATAATGGAAATAATAGTTCTACAAACACTTATATTCATTTTTTATCACCAATTTGAAAAAATGCTTGAATATCATTTTTTGGCTTGCGGGCTTGATGAATTTTCCAGAAAAACAGTCGGGACAGTCATGTTTTGAGGGACCAAAAATGAATATTTTTAAAACCTGTTTCTACCCTAGGTAGCCCTTGATTTCTACTTTCTAACCCAATTTGAATCAGTCAATTTCGATTTGAAACGAGAAAGTTAGAACCAAAACATTGACCGGATGTCTAGCGGACAGCTCAAGAACAGAGTTGGGACAGTCAGTTTTTGGAGGCCTAAATGAATGAATTTTTAAAACCTGTTTCTATGGTAGATTCCCCTATGAATCTAGTTTCCAATTCAATTGGAATCACTCATTTTCGATATCGTATGGGGAAGTTATGATCAAAATACTGACTGTCTATCGTAAATCAGCACCCTTAAAACTCTGTTTTTCCGGATGTTCCTTACAGTATTTCACCTATCAATTCTTCTTTTCTTCAAAACCTGTTTCTATTGGAGATAAATAAATGAATATACTTTCATTTCCAATTTGAATCATTCGAATCCGACATCAAACGAAGAATCTATGCTTAAAACATTCATTGTTGTTCTAAGTGGGGTAAGCGAAAATGACTCTGTTATGCAGGTTGTTCTAAGTAAAATTGACATATCATATCATTGAATTTTTAAAACCTGTTACTATTGGAGATTAAACTTTGAATTAACTCTCATTTGGCTTTGGAATCACTCAATTTGGACGAAAAACAAAGAAGTTGTGACTAAAACACTGCAGGTTAGCATGATTGGCCACTGCTCTCCCGCAGGTAACAAATAAATTTTACTTTGTTATTTTCTCCGTCGATTTGTTGTACAGAGTAACTAATTGTTATTTTTTTTCATAATTCTTGGATTAAGGGAGCCCGTACACCTCTCTTTCTCCATGATTTAATGTTTTATTGCAGGTAGGTACTCGTTTTTTGCAGGTCCTAGGAGAAAAAGAAGGTCAATTTATGGACGAGTGATTTTGAAAGAAATTTTAAAATGAAACAAAGGAATTTCATCCAACCCATTACCCAATGGATTCATAATAGAAGAAATGAAGAATTGATTTCCATTTGAAGATTCATGTCATGTCTTTGCTGCCAAAACATTTTTCGAATAGATCATTTTTTTTACATAATATCATAGCCGTTGTAACTTATTGTTTTCAATAAAATGTTGTTTCTTTTCTAATTTCTCTTATATTTTGTGTTTCAGGTGTGGCTTCATTCAAACTATCACCCATCCTCAGCATCAATGCAGTGAACAGCTAATTCATTCCTTGCATGCTTACATTTTATGCTTGTGCATTTTGTTGTTCCTTTTTTTGAAGGGACATCATTTGTGTGCATTTTTGTCGTTCCCGCTGTTCCTTTTTCAAAGGGACAACATTTTCATTTTGCTATTCCTTTGGAAAAGGAATAGCACCTTTTGAGTCGGTAGTTCATTTCTTGTTCCTTTCGAATAGAACGATTGCGAATTTCCTTTTCGAAATGGAAC
This sequence comes from Pinus albicaulis, assembly GCA_034641835.2. Taxonomy (NCBI): domain Eukaryota; kingdom Viridiplantae; phylum Streptophyta; class Pinopsida; order Pinales; family Pinaceae; genus Pinus; species Pinus albicaulis. The sequence goes on from CM076569.1 coordinate 292,851,577, forward strand.
GACAAGCATTCTACACTTTCACGATTTGTTGTTCCTTTAGAATGGAATAGCACTTTTGCACTTTTCATTTTTGTTGTTCCTTTTTCAAAGGAACGGCACGTGTGTTTTTTCTTGTTCCTTTTCTAAAGAACGGCACTTGCGTTTTTCTTTATTCCTTTTCTAAAGGAACGACACTTTAGTTTTCTTCATTTCCTTTCTTGAAGAACGACATTTGTTACTACACTTTTTTTGTGTGTATTTTTGCTTTTGTGTGCATTTCCTTTGTTGTTCCCTACAAGGAACAACACTTTTTTTGCGTGTTTTTCTTTATTCATTAAAAAAGCAACACTTTGGGAGTATTTTCGAAAGCAACCCTTCCTTCCTCTTGTGGAATTGTTCTTAGTTCATCTTAACCACATTTCACAGTTTCCCCTTGTGGCATGAAGTACTATTTTTTATGAGGACGAAATTATGGATTCTATTGAAGCGAGTTAATATCATTGCGATTGTGATCTTTAACCAGAGGCCAGTTCCTTGATGATAGAATATTTTCAAAAGAGACAATTATTTATATACTACTTTCTGCATTGTTTTCTATTGAACATGATGTTGATTGATCATCTTAATACCATACGGTTCCACCCTTACGGATTGCTAATCTTCTACAGCACCCTTAATAAATGAGATTATGGGTATGTTTTCTATTGACATGTTCAACTTCTTCCCACCATCCACACTTTTAAGTCACCCAGGTCTCCCTCTTTTTATCATAAAAATGTGTAATAATAACAAAATTTTGTTCGCAGATGGAGGATAGGGGTCTCGGTCTGAAACCTGACCTACCATGTTCATAAGGGCAGCAACAAAGTGACATTCCTATTATGGCCACCACACCGAGTTATGATCCATTGGATAATCAAGTGTCATGAACGAGTCTCATCACGGCGACACAGTCATGCACCATCCCGGTGAATGGCGATTAGTTGTCTGGTTACACGCCGACACCTTGATCTCATACAGCAGAACAGCAACAACGCTCTCTAGTCATAAATTGAGGATCACGGCTCATATGGGTTAGCCAACCTGTGAGAGCTATGGACGCTATTTGGCGGCGGCGGCTGCCCTTATGGTATTGAAGTTATATCTTATCGTCAATTATTATTATAATACCCTTTTCTTATTTTTCTTTTTTTATCGAAAGTTATTTTCATACTTTTCCCCTATTTTGAACCTTTATGCATGAGGGTGTTTTATAGTCAATCACATCATTTTTCGGCTAGAATACCATCCCGATTAAAAGCATCTTTTGGCATATTGTTGTTTCTTTTTTCTCTTTTTCGTAACTTATCATCAATCCAAAGCGTCCTATGTCTTATTCATAACTATCTTTACACTATTGCTCTCATTATAATCTTAACCCTCGTTGTCCTATCATTGATATGTGTACTACGCTTCATTCAGCGATATATTGTTCATTCCCCTTGCCATCGGTGCAACACCTCTCATATGCTTTATGGTCGTGATTCCTTTTCCAATTGGAGGGAATGTATGCATTATGGGATTGCATGCGATATGATTCACTGCGCCATAACTTGTTGAGTTGACGAAAAGTTTTACGATTGAAAGTTTGCATGCATCTTATGTTGCTATTCAAACCTAACCTTGTGGATTCAAGAACATTATTTGAACGATTGCTTTGTTTGGAAAACAACAAGTATCGTGAAAATTCTATTCACGGCCATGACTACGTTACGACTAACGAGAAGAAATGAAAAGCGACTCGCATCGTGAACAATTCTTCGGACGCGGTATTGTACACAGTTCACAACTTTGCATCACTGACCTGTCTTGCCTACATACGACTTCAACAATTTGCCCGATTACATATATATTCATTCCACATTTTTTGGAGGTAAACTTGAAATTAAAAATAGCATAATTTTCTGATTTATTACGAATTTAGGAGGAATTTCATAAAAATCCATTTTGAGCATCATTTATCATCCTTCGGTCCACATCTATACCACTCCTATTTTCGATGACATATCATTTCGAGTATGGGGGAGTGTTCCTTTCATTCATTTCTTTCTTATGACCATGTCATCCATATTCTTTATCATCCATTGTTATTCTTATTCATTCTCCAACACCTTCATTATTCCATGTTGTTTTACACAAGCATAGAATTCAACGGTGGTAAGCAACCACCTCAATTTTTTCTAGCATCGCATGAGGCATGCTAATTTTCGAAGCGAGAGGGTCTCGCATGATGGATGTTTCAATCTTCTTTCTCATTTAAGGCATACAATTTCATTTTTTTACACAATGCGGGGAAATTGATTTCCATAATATTTTTAAAACTATGAACTCAATTCTTGTGATTTGAAGCTTAGAGACGTATCATTAATACGAACCCAGATAATTTCAAGTTAAATTGGTTCATAAAATTTTGAAATCATGCACACTCTCACCTACGATACATTTTGTTTATATCTCATGACAAAATTGCATCGAAATGATACGATTTTCAGATCATGGAGACATTTCATATATTATAAACTTACTTGCAACATTTCCAACAAAATTTGGTTTGTAGTTTTGAAAAAATGGTTAATGAAGTTTGTTGTTATCTATATCATATTTTACTTTGCAACTTCACATATAGTTGAATGTCAATGTAAAAATTGTTATGCCTTCATTAAGATTGCTAAATTGAATATTCATTAATTAAGGAAGCATTCATTTGTTCTCAAATTTTTATTGCTTGGTTAACACATGGGTTTTGTCTTGGGGATTTGCATGAAGACATGCAATATATTAGAATTTCGTTGCATGAGGACATGCAACATATTGAGTATTGGGGTGTGTTTGGGCCGTGAATACAACCACTTTGTAACACTTATTTCATCCATTTTTACTCTTCTCTGTATATCATTTTATTTATAATTTATCATTTAAATCCATTTTATAAATGATTTATGCTCTTATGGATGAAAATTGTTTATTTTCCTTTATTTCTAATAAATTGATGATTATGAATTATTTTATCGATGATAGTTTTAATAAGTTGGTTATAACATTATTCACCATTTTTTAGCCTCAGAGATAATTTCCAGTTGAAGATTTGATCATTAAAAGTGCCAACTCGAGTGGTGGAATAAGGAGTGACAGTTTTACGGTTGAGATTACGGAGAGCAAGAGTGAAGGCAGATACGGAAAATCCCGGAACATAGGTTTTATCCAGACGGACCCAATTAACTTTAGCAAAGAACGGTTGCCAAATTCGGCTTTGTGTTGAGAGATTCGCGAGTTCTTTCGCCACGATTTTCTCGATTGTTGTTGCACGGCCGTCCTCCAAATCTCGGTGCAGCCAAATTACGACTTACAACATTATTGAAAGATTGATGTAAATCTATTTTCTTGTTGATCGATTGGTTGGAAGAAATCGCGATATTGTTATGGGAAGATTGTATTTACTATTAGATTTCTCCTCCTTCGATTATAAAGGAGAAAGCACGTATTGTTATGTGAAAAAAAGGATTTGGGAAGACGTTTCATGTAATTTCTGTTAATGACGGCTACGATTATTGAGTCTCGTTGAGAAGTAGTTTCATTATATTTATACATCCCAATGCATTAATATAAGCTTGGTGATTATCTCATCTGTCGTACGGATTAACTTAAGGCGGTGTCCCCTTGGGCTAAGGGCCGGCCACGAGGACACTTCTTTAACGTATATTATCTCCTTGGTTTATGCGTGGTTTTGCTTATCGGCTTGAATCGGTAATACGATGTGTTTTGTTGTCTTATATTACGGCTACTTGTTATATTTCATGTTCGTTCTACTAGCAGGGTTTCTGTGTCACGGTAACGTGTTGTATTCCTTTAAAACGAATTCTTAGTAACATTACTAGTTCTCTACATAATGCTATTCTTGTTTAATTGCGAAGGTAATCGGTAGCCAACCTTCTTAAGTTGGTATTCTTTTGCATTTCTCTATGGTTTATACTTCACCTGATTGCTATTCGATTGACGTTGTGGTTCCATTATGGATTGTAATCGTTACCCTTTCTAACAGGATTAATACTTGCGGTATCGGACTAGGATTACTATTAATGTATTACTGTGTTAAGTTATTATACATTTGTATTTGGCCGTCCGGCGTGTTGTGTGCGTATATTATTTATTAATGTTGTTCTTAATTTATCGATAGTCATTAACTTTGTTCCATTAGCGTGTTACTTAATTTGCCTTAAAAGTGAAGAATTGTTATTTGATTGCGAAGAGTGCATTTGGGTCAATAGATTAAGTTTGGTTACAACTCGCAGAGACTTAGTGTTCGTTTGATGTTCCATTTTAAATTTGTTGTTCAATTCTTTGTTGTTCTGTTACTACTTGTTGTTGTTTTGGTGTGAGAAACGATCTGGGCACGTAGTGACTTAAACATTCAACTGTCTAGCTCCCGGAACCGTAATTTTATGCTCTAATTTCCTCTCCATCGGTTCCAAAGGGATGGTTTTCCTCCTTGTAAACATGGTGATAAACTAACTAGTTTTGAATGTGTGATTTATTCTTTTGAAGTAACTTAGTTATAGACAAGCTTTCATTTACTTTTGGATTTTTAAGCACTATCTTTATGACTTGTTACTCTTGAGTAAATAGCCGCCTCGGGCCCGAGTACACTCTTGAAACAAAAAGTCGTCCACAGGTTGACAATTAATGTGAGGTAATTAGGAGTTACAAAGACACCTTTGTCGGCTCCCACAGTGACTCCAATTTGTATGCCATAGAACCAATCTTTTGCAACACCTTGTAAGGATGCAATACTTTGGTGATAATTTATTATCCTTCTTAGCTTGCTTGAGGGTATTTGTTTGTATGTTTGTAGCGTAAAAATACCCAATTTCCTACATCAAAACTTCTCGTTGCGGTGTTGATACGCACCATTGTTTCATTCGATTTTGTGCCAAATTCGAGTTATCCTTTAAGAGTTGGAGAACTTCTTGCGATGCTCGATGTGATTTTCTAACTGCTTGAACCTTATAATTTTCTCTTAAAGATGATGTGATGGATGGTGGATGATATCCATAAAGTGCCATAAATGGGGGTCGGTTTTATGCACAGCTATGGAAGGAAGTGTTATACCATTCGGCAAGCAACCACTTGACCCATTGTGTTTGTTTATCGAGATACAAAACAGCGAAGATATAGCCAAAAATTTATTCACGATCTCGGTTTGACCATAGGATTGAGGATGATAAGATATGTGAGCTATGAGCTAATTGAGTACCCAAACAAGAAAATAACTCCAAGTCCAAAAGTTTCCCGATAAAAATGGGATCTACCCCCATCGCTCACAATAACCCTTGGGCTTCCGCCTTGACTTTTGAATTCTGTCCATAAATGTAGTAGCATTTGTACTTGCTTTAAATGGATGAGATAATGCTGAGAGTGTGCCGCTAGCAAAGTAAATCTATCAACTACCACCATGATGACACTCTTTCCTTCGGACTTAGGTAAACTGTGATAAATCCATTGAAATCTCCTCCCAACGTTGACTTGGAATGGATAAGGTTGTAGAAGTCTCAGGGTCATGGTGTTTCCACTTTATTCGCTTTAGCCAAACCAAACATTTCACCACAAACTTTTGAATATCATATTTAAGGCCATCCCAAAAAAATTCTTTCTTACTTTTTTGTGGTAAGTTTTTAAAAATCCTGAGTGTCCTCCTAAAGGAGAAGTGTGCCAATTCTCGAGAAGAATATTTTTTGTTTTTAGATGGGAATTAACACAAAGATATAAGCGATCTTTGTACCATAAGGAATCATTTTTCCAACTAAATGTATCGGATGTCTTTAGGATCTTGCTGCAACTTTTGGATGGTGTCCATACATCTTTGTCCTTCTTCCATTCATCTCTTGCTTCGGGTTATCCAATACGGTTGGATAATAGAAGTAACTAGAAAACAATGCTTCCACCTCTTCATCCTTTCTTGAGAGTGCATCTGCAACAACATTAAGCTTTCCTTTTTTGTGGGTGTTTCAAAGTCATAACTTGACATCTTTGTGACCCATTTTTCTTGCTCTTCGACGATAGTCTTTGTTCCAAAAAGTGTTTAAGACTATCATGATCGATTTTTACCTTGAAGTGTCTTCCCATTAGGTAAGTTCTCCATTTCTTTAGTGCATGCGGTATTGTAACATTTCCTTCTCATAAATAGGTTTAACGTAAATACTTTCCTTTGATTGGACGACTTTCAAAAGCAATGGGTCTTCCTTCTTGCATTAAAGCTGCACAATTCCATTTTCTCGAGGCATCACATTCTAATAAAGGTTTTCGTGAAGTACGGCGTAGCTAAGACCGTGTGAGCACGTGCCTCTTTAAGGCGTTCAAAGGCCTTAGTTGCTTCGAGTCCATGATACATCTTTCTTCAATAATGTTGTTAGAGTGCGCTATTCTCATAATTCTTAACAAACTTGCGATAATACCACTGTTAACTTGAAAATCCTGCGCAACTTCTTTATGGTTGTGGGGACTTTCCATTCATGTGGCTTTAATTTTGTTAGAGGTCTACTTTAACACCCTCGTGAGATACAATATGACCTATATATTCCACCTATTGTACTCCAAAGAAAAATTTGGATTTTTTTACATATAATTGTTTCTCTGCCAATAGTTTGAGCTCCCTATCAACATGTTCAACATGATCCTTCCGTTCCTGCTATAGATTAGTATGTCATCAAAAATACTAGCACAAATTTTCTAACGAAGGGTTTGAAAATGGAATTCATCAACCCTTGAAATGTAGAAGAAGGTGCATTGGTAAGGCCAAAAGGCATGACCAAAAATTCATAATGACCCTCATGAGTTCGAAATGCTATTTTTGGAATATCTTGGGTCTTCATTCTAATTTGATGATATACGAACGAAGATCCAACTTGGTAAATAAATTTCTCCATGTAATTCATCCAATAATTCATCAATCACGGGAATGGGAAGTTGTATTTAATGGTGAGCTTATTGATCTCCCCATAATCCCGGACACATTCGCCATGATCCATCTTCTTTTGTACCAATACTACGGAAGCGAGAGAAAAGAACTTTGACAAGGTTGAATTATACCCGCCTCTAACATTTCTACAATCATACGTTCAATTTCGCTCTTTTGGAAGTAAGGATATCTATAAGGCCTGATGTTTGGAGGAACACTTCCTGGAATCAAATGAATAGCATGATCATGATCACAAATAGGTGGGAGTCCTTTGGGGATTTCAAACACCTTGGAATGATTGTCAAGACTTGTTGGAGATGTGAGAAATAGATGGTTTTGACGTCGAACTTCTAGAGGCATAATTGTACAGTCACGCCCTGTTGTTCTTTCTTTAGAAGATTTGTCATGACATTAGAGCTTATTATCCTTCCTGGCTTCCTTCAATACCCGTAGTTAGAGCTTCCTTTCATACCGAAAAAATTTCAAGAAAAGTTCTTAAAAATTAAGGCTGTCGTCCCCCGAGAAGTTGTAACCATTGTACTCCTAGTACAACACTTGACTATCCCATAGGAATGGGGAAAGCATTGGACTAGTCAATACATATTCCCCCATGGTTAGCTTTATATTATGGCATTTCCCGAGCAATTTATAGTTCCTCCATTTGCAACCATCACTTCGCATTACGGTGCGGGTATAGGAAACAATTTAATTCCTTCGCTACCTTACAATGAATAAAATTATGGAGATTGCTACACAGATAGGTCAACACTATTACCTTTTTCTTCTTGATATGTCTTGCTATCTTGAGAGTTTGGGAAGTGGTAATTCTTATGAGTGCATTACATGATATGGTCGGATTCATTTCTTCCTCTTGTAAAATTTGGTTCTGGTGTATCCTCTTCTTGTTCATTTGTTCTTCTTCTTCACAATCTATGTAAAATAATTTCTTTTCGAGAACACTTATGACCTTTGGTGTATTTTCTATCACAATTGTGGCAAAGCCCTTTTGCTCTTTTTTCTTCAATTTTGTGGTGTCAACCTTGTAGGTTGTGGAAATCTAGGCATAGCAACACTTCCTTCTTTATAGAATTGAGTGGTGAAGCTTCCTTGCTTACGCATAATTTTACATTCAACTTTCTTGCCAACTTTGAATGCCTTCTCCTAATATTGAATCGAGGTTCCAACACACGAACTTCATGTTGGATGTTATCCTTTAGAGTACCTGTAGAAGAGATCAATCTGTGTTCCTGCGGAATATCGATTACCCTTATATTCAATTTTTGGAAGTCCTCAGTATCTTGCCCCACTAAACCCTTTTGTTTGAGACTTATCAATTGGCTAAAGAAAGTGTTGCTCTTTGTATCCTCATAATGTGCTATCATTTCCTCCGTAAAAATTGACCAAGTGACAATTTTTTTACGGGAGCAAAGACATCGATACCATACAAATGTATTTTGTTCTAAATGTAAATTTTCAATGCGTACCTTTTGTGTGTTTTGCACGTTATGGAGATAAAAATATTGCTCATACGTAGTATCCATGTTACGAATCCTTTCCATCGAAATTTGTCATATCCATCTTTGGAATATGGTGGTTCTTCCCACCAACATTAGAGTTTATGAAATCACAATTAACATTTATTTGGTTCTCATCATGAGGTTCTTCTACTATCTTTTCACCATTAGGAAACCTTTCTTGTATCAACTTTGTCAAACCTTCCATATGCCTTTTAGAAAATTCTTCATGTTTTCCATTTTCTCATCGATCTTCGCTTCCATGTGTCATCCATCTTAGATTCCGCACGACCCTCCGCACCATCCATCTTAGCTTCCATACCATCCATCTTAGCTTGCACGCCATCCATCTTAACACACACCATCCATCTTAGCTTCACGCCTTTCTTCAAATGTGCATCTTTAGCCGCCATCCATATTCGCTTCATGCCTTTCTTCAAACATTCATATTCACTTCCCTTTCTTCAAAACTTCCATTTCATTTTTTGTTGCTATTTGCGAGAGTGAAATTGTTTGCACTTGCTCTTGTAATTTTGATAAGTCATGTTGCATTCTTCATCTTCATGAGTCATGGTAGAGCCTTCACGAAGCTTAATGGGTGTTGAATTCTTTTTAGGGAAATTTTAGAATCCAATATTGATACTGTTCTACGATATGCCCTTGGAATCAATTCAACTTGATTCTTAGGACAAAGACTTGTTGCAATTCGAGAAAAAAAAATACACACCTTTTACTTGCTTTGAGGAGCTCGTGTTGAAATTGAATTATCTCTTGTAATTGAAAATCTTCAATATCTAAGAATTCGACACTGTGTGCTTCTCTAAAGCTTCTTTCCATTCCACGGGTGGTCTAATTTGGTTCCCCAAGACAAAGTTGTGTCCAATCTCCCACAATGACTAATTACCAAGGCCGGATGCCTTCGAAGAAAACTTGTAGGGTGCCACGTGTCAACTGTTTCGTCCTTTGTCTGCGAAATTTATATCCAGAAACTACGGTCGGGTGTAATTGTGACCACTTTTCTTGTTGCTCAAATCCATTTCCCGGAGGGTTATTAACAGACTTTTCCCACGATCACCTCTTTGAGATGAGGGGTTGGGGCACAAGAAAAAGCACTACCTTCCATAGATCATATCTCCAAAAATATTGCGAACCAAACTCTTGAGAAATTTTTTGATGAATTTCCTCGAGTTTCGGCTTCGTGCCATACGAATTTTACGATTACCGAACCTTCGTGAAAAAAAATTTATGGCTAAAATTCCCGATGACATGTTTAGGATCTTGCAAAACTACCTAACTTCACAGTTGTATCTCCGAAAATATTGTGAACCAAGCTATGAAATTTTAGAAAATATGCCTCGGGATTTGACTTCGCACCCTAAAAATATCGACTTTTGAAACTTCGTATAAAAAAGTTGTAAGCGAAAATTCCACGGTATTTTGTTTGGACGTGAAACTCTAGAATCCAAAGCTGCGATACCAAATGTTGTGTCATAGAAACTAAAAATAGGAAAGAATATCAACGCCTTAGAAATAAGCAGCCACTTAGAAGGCACCCGATACATTACATAAATGCACAATTCTTGGATGATACAATTTACAAAACCTCCTTTCTATATAGAGTCCATGGGGCATAATGTAGTCCTAGTGAGACACAATCATAATCCTAGCCGACCTAACAAAAATAATTCAAGGGCACAATAACAAAATGGGGGTTACAAGGGTACAATAATAACAATAAGGGGTTACGATAACAATAATAAGGGACTATACTAGTGATACAGGGACCTAACACAACAACTTCATGATATGCCACAAGACTATCATAACAAAATACTATTGTCTAATGGTACTACTCCAATATTGCTCAACAACACATTACTAAGATGTCGGACTTCTTTGAAATTTATGAAATTGATGATTTAGATGTTCAAATGAGATTGTTTGCTCAAACTTTAACGGAGCGAGTTAAAGTGGTTCAAAGATTTACTTTTGGTAGTGTAAGCGGTTGTTTGTCTTTTTGCTTTGTTTTTAAATAAATGCGAAAAGCGAACCCCCTCAAATTTTGTACGAATTTGATAATTTAAAGGAGCTCCAAATGGATCAGTTCAAGATTCTTGCACTAGGTATAATAGTATCTATAATTCTATCCACAAAAATGAAACCTACTCCTTATTTAGATTACATTTTCAAATTCCATGATGGATTTCACACGGATATGGCTTACCAATTAAGGAAAAGATGCTATACATTAGAAAAAATGAAAATTGATGCGATAGCGTAGAAGTGAACATCACAGATAGAAAAGCTAGACTTAGAAATGAAAGAAGGAAATTCTTTTATCAAAGAAGAAATGCAAATTCGGACACAAAAATGGATGTTATAAGCTAAAACTTTGAAAAGAGTGATTTAGATTAGATAATATATGGAGAAGACCTCGGTGGGATAGCCAACCCATTGAGATCAAAAATCCCAACTTTAGAAAAAAATATAAGTTGGAAAAGGAAAAGAAACATCCACAGACCAAACCATTAGGCCACCATTACAGAGAACTGTCTTGAAAGTTCTCGGAATAATAATGATGATGAAGAATACTATTAATCTAATGGTAATAGATGACAACAATACTATTTTCCTAACTCAAGAAGATCAAGAATATTTTGAACTTCAACAACTTGTTGGGTTTGTGTTATATTCTCCATGACTAATCGCGCGTGGGGGGTAACAAGGGGGTGATGGCCCCCCCCTATGCATTGTCTTTTGGGTGCAACGTGCGGGGGGGTCATATGGGGGGAAAGCCCCCTTATCGGGGTTCAGGGCAGCGCCCTATGTTTGGTCCTTGTTTTACGGGGTAGGCGGACACCCTTGCTTGGTTTTTGTTCATGGGTTTGCCCATGGTTTTGGGGCATGATGGTTTCGTACTGGTATTTTGTAGATCCATTCAAGGGAACTAAGTTTATGTTCTAATACAAGGTTAATGGATTATGGTTTATGTATGCTTCATCATGTATATATATGTGTTGTAACACTAAAAGGAATATAATGAAAAATCAAGAAAATTTCGGTAAATACGATTTGGGATACGGGAAAATCTCTGTGTATATCTGTTTCATGTTTTGTGCTCTTGCTATTACTTATTTTTCTATTTTTAAGATTTGTTTACGGTACAATTTATATACAGGTTTAAAACCTACATTTGGTATCGAGCCGATTTCGGCTTCAAGGGGACGCCTTTCTTGCTGAGGGTTTTTTTTTCTCGAGGCGAGGTAGACCCTATTCGGTGGGAGATATGCGGGATCGATTCTTGCGGTGAAAGAAGATGGTGAGTGGTGGGAAGATAAAGATAAAGAAATTTAATGGTGATTTTGAGTTGTGGAGAAGCTCAAGATGGAGGATACGCTGGTGGATAAAGATCGGTGGATCCTGGGTAGATGCGGGTACTAAACCAATGGAAATGTCGGATGAATATTGGAAGAAGGTAGGATGGAAGAGGGAAAGATCACAATATGGTTGTGTTTCTTAGATTAGGCTTATGTTGTTGAATGTGTGGGGAAGCTACGACGAAGGCCTTGTGGGACAAGCTGGGGACTTCGTGCACCGATATAAGTCTCTTTGTTGAATAAATCGTTCATGTAGAAAAAGATCATATAACACGAGGATGAAGGATGGAGACTCGGTCGCCAGTGTCACCAGGCGCCTTCAATGCGTAGTAAAGTCGGTTGTCATGCAGTGATATTAAAAATCTCATATGAATATAAGTGCATCTGGGTTTGTTTTTCTCTACCGGACTGGTAGGATAGTCTAGTTATTGCAATTGGTAGCAATACAACTACCTTGAATTTTGATGATATTGTCTCGGCCTTGCCGTGGAGGAAATGAGACGGAAGGGAAATATGGAGTGTGAGAATGGAGATGCCTTATCACATGCGAGGAAGGTCCCAAAACGAAGTAAGAACAAGGTTTTGGTGGGAGATCTAAATCTGGAGAGATCTAAATCTCTTGGAAAGTTTGTAAAGGTGTGCGGAAAAGCGGAAAGGAAGGGCACTACAAAAAGGACGCAGATCTAAAGCTCGAGGAGAAAGGAAAAGGGATCTAATGATGGTCCTTGTAGAAAAAGCCTGTGGGTGAAGGTGGGGATGTATGATGACTTCTTCTTCAAATACACATGTATGTCATGAGTCATGGTTGATTGACTAAAGGTCATCCTTTCAACTTCACTCCTCATAGGGAGTGGTTACTGCAGTATGAGAAATATGATGGTGGTGATGTCTTCTTAGGTGATGATAGGAAGAAGCGAGAATCATTGGACGTGGAAAATTCAAGTTGAAGTTGCAAGGTGGAAGGATTAGAACACTTACGGTGATGCCGCACATTCCTACATTGGCCGGAGAGAATTTGATTTGCAGCAAGCAAGATGGATGATATAGGTGTAAAAAATAGTGTTCGAAGAAGATACTTATAAGATGGTTGGGAGAACTAGTGTGTACGGGGAGTTCTCGATCTGAAATCTATACAAGCTTCAGGTCTTGTTATTGATGGGTGCAACGGTTTTGTGGTTCTCGAAAGTGGAGCGGAAAGCTTAGCGGTCTGCGGAAGAAAAGACCATGCTATGGCATCAAAGGTTTGTACATATTGGAGAGAAGAGGGCAGCACGGATGTTTGCATGGAAATAGTATGGTAGAGAGTATGTCTAATAGCTCTACGGATTTTGATTTACTGTGAACATTGTGTATATGGGAAGCGAGAATTAGGTGGGGTTGCCTTACGGTGCTAAGGGCGAGCAGATATTGGAAAGCTTGGGAACGGTGATGTGTTTCGGACCCTGTGTCGGTTCCATCACTAGGTAATTACATGTGCTATGTTTCATTCATATATGACTTCTCAAGGAATACATGGATATATTTCTTGAGGAACAAATCTGAAGTCTTTGACAGATTTAAATAATTTAAGGCTGCGGTGGAAAACCGGATAGAGAAAAGAAGATAAAGATGTTGAGGACGAGATAATGGTGGAGTTTTTCAAGAAGGAATTTGAAGAGTTATGTAAGAAGTGTGGTATGGCACAACGAGAAGACTAATCCATACACACCTCGACCAAATGGAGTTGCAGAGAAAGAATGAAAAGAACAATGTTGGAAATGGCAAGCAACATGCTTAGTGGTACCGAGTTAAGGACAAGAATCCTAGGCGAGAGGCGGTGGAGACTTCATGTTACTTAGTTGAGGATCACCTTCATCGAGTGTTGGAGGATAAGACTCCACATGAGGTATGGACTAGTAGAAACCCTCTCTTTACCTTGAGGGTATTTGGATGTGATGCATGTGTACATTTCCAAAGGAGAAAAGGATCAGGATTGGATAATAAATCTAAAAGGTGCATCTTTATTGGGTATAAGGATGGTTTAAAAGTTCTTGTTGGCATGTTTTGTCCTTGATGGCAACCTACTTGATGAAATGAGATTTTTGGCAATATGATGCAGTGTTGTCCTTGATGGCAACCTACTTGATGAAGAAATAATTCAGAAAGTGCCGAACTGTGGTGAATATGTCACAATGAATACACAATTTTGTTAAGGAGAAGTCACGTATGTGCACGAAATTAACGTTCCAGTCGCGTATGCCAATTTGCGCTCTAATTTTATAAAACCCGGGGGGGGCATTACCATGGTATGCAGCCCAACAGGTGCGCAGTTATCTATTTGATCCCATCTAAGATATATCAACGGTTGAGTGGTTTTGACTCATGGTATTGATAAGGCCAAATCTATTTAAGGAGAAAATCTGGAGTACAAAAGGTGTACAGTGTCTAGGAATTAACGAAATACTTCACTTTGAAGTATATCTGCATGGTTGGTCTGTTCTTAATTGATAGATCTGAATCTATGATGCCTATGAATATGATGAAGGTTCAATATCTCTAGATCTAGAAATGATGAATCTCTAGGATGATCTAAAAAGTGATGAAGACACAGCACAAAATCTTATGAAGAAATTGAAGAAATTTGGGTAAGTTCATAAAGATACGATACATTGCAAAGTTTATCTTGTAGATCTATACGACAAGTTCGTTTCATGAAAAGCTTCGTGTGTCTGTGTGAATGCAGTTCAATAAGCGCGTATGGGAAGTGAGGTTTTTCTTTGAAAATGCTGCAGAGGATATTATCACATTAGGTTGGTTGCAGAAAAGCGCGTGTATACGCGAGGTCTGATTAAATAAAAGTGTGTATGGTATACGGAAGCTAATGATTTCTCAAGGTTTGAATGTATTGCATGTCTATTAAAGTACGTATTTGTCTACGTATTCGTTCTGATGGTTTTCAACGTACATTTGAAGCTTGTTCGGCGAAGTATATTTATTGATAAATGAAGGGTTGTGTTGAAGCTTTTTGATCTAGTTTGAAAATTGATGAAGCATTGGTCGGCGGTAGTCTTTGAGGGTTGAAGCCTTCGATGAGAGGTAGTGCCTCCCTTCCGGGTAGTGGTGGTAAATGAGAGCGAGGGGTTGTAGCTCCCTTCCGGGGAGAGAGTGGTAAATGAGAGCGAGGGGGTTCGCGGCTCCCTTCCGGGGGGAAGGGCTGATGAGAGGAAAGGTTGTAGCCTTGCGGTGGAGTGCTGCGTCTTTGTGAGTATAAGTACGCACCGATACATGATTGTGAAAGTTTTCTTTATATAATAAATATTGAAGAAGGCGGGGCAATGACGGTGGTTTTCTCCCGAGCTTGGGTTTCCACCTTAAATCACAGTGTTCATGTGTATTGCTTATATGCGATGGTTTATTATGTTTTTATTGCATGCTTTCTTCTTAACGTACGATGAATAAATGATGCAATGATTTAAGAATCAATTACATAATAAGAGCTGCGAGAATACGCAAGTTTTCTTAAGGATATCATTATATACGCTAGTTTTTGTTACGTAAAGTAGCGTGGGTTTTGAGAAAGAAAAGTAAAAAATTTGTCGGTTAGCTCTAAATAAGTTCACCCCCCTCTCGGTATTTTTCCCAACAATTGGTTTTAAAGCGGAGTCCTTACGAAAAAGCTTAGCCGCTAGAAGGAAGATCAAGCAAGATGAGCAATCAAGATGGAACAACATCTATCAAGCCTCCACTCTTTAATGGAAGAGAATTTAATAATGCAGAAAACAAGGACGAGATCCTATCTTCGGTCTATGGGAACGGATGTATGAGCCATTTTTGAACAAGGATATCAATATCCGGCTACTAATACCAACGAGATCAAGTGAAAAGAGAAAGAATTATGAATCAAATACGAAAGGCGGTCGATGCTATAGCAGGAAGTACGGCCCGAATATGAATTTTTCAAAGTCATGTGACTAAATACGATAGAAATATGGAACAAAATCGATACACGAGTTATGAAGGTGATGCAAGGTAAAAAAGTGCAAAACTTCAAACTCTCGAGTTTGAATATGAAAATTTAAGAATGCATAGTGATGAGAATATTGCCCGGTTTTATTTCGTGTTGATGTTGTCGTACGTATGAGAAATGCGGGAGAAACAATAACAAGATCTACTTTGGTTGAAAAAATTTTAAGATCGCTAACAGAGAAAAATTTGAGTCAAAAGTTTACCCTTGAAAAGCAGGATCTTAATCTTCTTGTGGTACAACTTCATGGCATACTAACTTGTATGAAATATGAGAGGAGGACCATGGGAAGTCAGGGTCTATCTTTAGAGCTTAAAGGAAAAAGTACAAGAAGCGAAGGATCGGCCTGTATCTCGAGAAAAGATATAGAGAAAATTTTAACGAAAACTCCAACTTATGCAGACCGGTTCGGAGGTAAGCTTCCTTTCAAATGAGTGTGGAAGAATTGGTCATTATCTTGCTAAGTGTCCTCATAAAGAAACAAATGAAAAATGGAAAGGAAGTATGGAAAAGATAATAATCGGTTTAACACTAGAAAAGGTTACTATACTCATGAAGACAGTGATGTGATATCTGATAGTGAGGAAGAATGTGAACAAGATCTTATACTTCTCATGGCATTTGAATCTAGAGAAGAAAATGATATTTTTGTGGATGCTCTAGAGGACAATGACTTTCTTGAATAAAACAATCAACTCAAAATATGCTTAGAAGAAATTAAAATACACTTAGAAGAAAGTAAAATACTCTTAGAAGAAAGAAAAATAACCATAGAGACTTTGGAAAAGCAGGTTGAAGGAGCAAAGAAACACATTGAGAAATTAGAATGTGAAGTGGTAAGTGTAGAAAAATATTTTGAGCAAGTAAAGACTCTGAATATTAGATTTTCTAAAGGATCTGAAACCTTAGATGAGATTATCAAGGTTCAACGTTCTCCTCTTATAAAGACAGGTCTTGGATATAACAGGAGAATCTTCTCGAGGCTTGACACCAAATTATCTAAAAATACGGTAGGGTTTACAAAATCGCCACTCGACGGGGACAAAATCATTACGGGTAAAGCATGATTATCTCGAATTCAAAGAACACCAACGGGAATATCTTTCAAAGAAACAACAATCAACGAACAAATTCAAGTAGAAAGTTGTGATCGCAGAAATTTCTTCTTCGATGGACAATGTTTCTCATGTCACAATTTTGGTCATAAAGTTGTTCAATGTGTTGCATATAAAACCATCATGACGAGAAGCTAGAAAGAAAAGGATTGATATTGAAACAAAAAATAATGCTTATAACACTTTTTCTATCTTCTGATAGAAGTTGAATGTGCTTATTACCAATAACGAGTGTGAAGAATGCGAATGCGGGGAGCAAAATTCGACCAAAGAACGCATGTTCCTTCGCTCCAAAGTATGGAAAAAGAAGGAGGTGCCGGAGTTGAAAATTGCGGCATAGCGTTATTTGCGGAAGGTGAAGAAAATCAATGGTACATTGATAGTGGAATCCTCAAGACACACAGCCAGGTGACAAACACAAACTTCTTGCATATAATGCTCTAGAAAAGAAAAAAGAAAGTTACATTTGGAAATGATATAAATTTGTGATTGAGAGAAGGAGTGTTTGTGTTTCTAAAAGAAAAGGTGAAGGCAAATGATGTCATGTATGTGGATGGTTCAGGCATAACTTTGTTAAGTGTAAGTCAAGTAACATTAAGGAAGCTGAAGTTGTCTTTAATTCAAAATAATGTAAGTACGTGATCTTGATACGGTAAAACAATTATAAAAGGAAAAAGGACTAAACAATTTGTATGTATTAAAGAGCGCAAAGAAAAATGTTAATTGAGTAAATCTTCGGAAAGCGGCTGCACTAAAGTTGAAGGACATTTGAGCTTCTCTCGGATCAAAAAATCAACGGACTTAAAAGTATGCAGCAGTCTTCCCAATATTATCACCAAAAATATCATATACAAATCTTGCCAATTTGGTAAGAAAACCGGAGATGTGACTTAATGCCAAGGAAGGGTCATCAAGTAAGCCTCTTAAACTTATTCATCTTTGACATATGTGGACTTGCATGAGGAAAAAAGTCACCACATGGTGAACAATACTATATCTTGTTTATGGCGATTTCTCTAGAATGTGTTGGATTTGGTTGCTTAAACACAAAGATGAAGCATTTGAGAAATTTCAGAATTTCAAAGCTATGGTTGAAAATGAATTTAGATCTAAAAATCAAGTGTCTTAGATCTGATCGAGAGGAGAATATACTTGAGATGAATTCCTTGAATTTTGTGAACACCATGGCATAAAGACGGAGTTTACGCAGCCGTCCTCCCACAACAAAATGGCGTAGCAGAAAGAATGAATAGAACGAGTTCAACAAATGGCGAGCTGTCGCCAGTGATTAAAGTATTTTTGACACATTTTGGGGAGAAGCGGCTCATACGGCGGTAAATATTCTTAACAAGGCACGTATTCGTATAAATAGTGACAAAACTCCATATGAACTTTGGTATGGTAATCCTCCTTTGTGAAGCATTTTTAGAGTTTTCAGAGCCAGGATGTTTTTATAAAAAATAATGATGAAAAACTTGGCAAGTTTGAACCCGGAAGCCGGATAGAAGGAATGCTTCTGGTTATATCTAGGAGTAGAGCATATAAATGTTATAATAAAAGACTTCGGAAGATTGTTGAATGTATTGATTTTGTTATTGATGAGTCTCTGCTGACTCAAAAAGAAAAACAAAACAACAAATGAAGACGATGATGACATATAGCCTTCTACGTAATGTGATGATATAGACGGTGAACCCAATGAAGAATACGAAAATGATTTTATTTGAAAAAGCTCCATCCGGATATGTTCCAAAAGAATCATCGAGAATCTCAAATTTGGGAGATAAGGGATCAGGTGTACAAACAAGAGAAGGACTCTTGTGGGATCTTCTAGCTATACGGCATTTCTATCCACTATTGAGCCACTGATGTCAATCAAGCTAGCAAAGATGCATGTTGGATTCAAGCCATGAATAAAGAAAGAGACAGATCAATTGAAAATAATCACACTTGGGAATTAGTACCAAGGCCTCATGACAAAAATGTCATTGGAACTAAATGGATATTCAAAAACAAGTTAAATGAGAATGGGGAGGTTATAAGAAATAAAGCTAGACTTGTACGCAAAGGGTATGCTCCAACAAGAATGTATAAATTGAAGAAACTTTTCTCCATAGCTAGACTTGAAGCCATAAGAATGTTTCTTGCATTTTCAAGCTTCCAACAAATCAAAGTTTATCAAATGGATGTTAAATCTATATTTCTGGCTAGTGATCTAGAAGAAGAAGTTTATATAGAGAGAACAACCGTAAGGATTAATTTTGGGAAATGATGAAAAACTTGTTTGTAGACTTAAAAAGGCTCTATATGGTCTCGAACAAGCTCGAGGGCATGGTATTATCGTCTTGACAAATATCTTCATCAACAAGGATTTTCAAAGAAGTCTGTGATAGAAACTTATACACAAAAATTGAAAATGATAAACTATTGATTGGCAGTTTTGTATATGTTGATGATATCATTTTTAGGTATTGAAGAATCTATGGTCGATTTAGCACGATACGTAAATAAAAATTTTAAATGTCTTTACTTGGGGAACTAACATTCTTTCTTGGCTTGCAAGTGCATCAGAAGCTTCTGATATTCTTCTTATCTAGAAAAATACTTAAGCAAATTCGAAGAAGTATGGCATGGAGAGAGTGAAAGCACATGAAAGTACACCAATGATAACTAGATGTAATCTCGGTTCTCCATGGTGTTCTCCCACGGTGAATCAACGAGTACAAATCTATGATGAGAAATCTACTTTATCTCACTGAGGCTAGACCAAGAGTATGCATATGATTGGGATTGTTGGACGATTCAAGCTAATCGAGTCTCACCTTCAGTGCTCGAAAAGAATATTCAAATATCTACAAGGAACTCAAGACTTTGGACTATGGTATCCAAATAATGCTGATCTTACTCTTCATGCTTACATTGATGCGGTTAGGTGGAAATGTTGATGATCGAGAAAAGCACTAGTGGTGGTGCATTCTATTTGGGGCCCCGATTGGTTTCTTAGTTCGACGAGAAGCAAAACTCTATTGCCTTGTCTACAGCGGAAAGCGAGAATATTAGCTCATGTCATGTTGCACTCAACTTCTTTGGATGATGCAAACCTTATGAAGACTTTCAAATACATTGTTCACCTCCTATCTCCATCGTGTGTGATAATACAAGTGCCATCGGCATCTCAAAGAATCTTGTTATGCATTCAAAGATAAAGCACATTCCCTCCAGTATCATTTTCGTGAACAAGTGCTTGAATTAAAAGGTGAAGTTGGAGTATGTTCCTCCAAAGAACAAGTTGTGATATGCTAACCAAACCTGCGCGAAGCGTTCGAATATCTCATCGAGCTAGGATTGGTCTATGCCTTACATACAAAAAATCGAAGACGCAAATTCGGAAGATTAGGTGGATACGCGGGTTTTGAAGAACGTTACGGCATTAATAATAACTGAAATTTATACAAAGAAAACTGCATATGATTAGTTGATGACAATTTTTATTTGGGGTGTTGTTCTTCATCACATACTGTGATCTTGTTTAGTATCTCTGATGATGTTTCGAAGTCTTATATTCTTGTTTCATTCTACGTGTTGGGTAGAAATGCCTTGATGATTGGCTGTTGAAAGTATTGTTAGGGTTACTGAAAGCTAAGGAGGGAGTTTTGGTCATATGGAAAGGATGCATTGGATGCAGTTTCGGGGGAGCATTAGCCTTCTTGAATGTAATGCATTGTTTGCATTATGATGATTCTGAAATATATGATCTCTCTTGAGGCCTTTTGATATTGAGTTGTAAATTCATATGTGTAATTTGATGAAAAGGCTATGACCTATGATGTAAATTTTAATATTTAGTCATGTAAGGCTCGGTCAAATTTGTAGCCCACTTGGTTGGGTAGTTGAGTCAAAATTATGTGTAAGCCCACTAGGTTGGTGCATGAGTCATGTCTTAATCTCATGGTTGGATAGTGATGTAGTATGGATTCCTTGGTATTCGGAAAAGGTCATGAAGGTCATGTTTTGCATTGAAAAATATGTTGAAGATTCGTAGTGAACTGGGGGGAGCATGGAACTTCAATGTACATCGGTCTCGAGCTCTTCTCTCTACATGAGAAGAAAAACCTTGTTTTGGTTTTGATCCGTCCTTTTTCATGATGTCAAGGGGAGGAAGTAACGTGGTGTTTGACTAGGGGAGAGTATCATGGTGTTTTGTAATGGTTATAATCGGAAGTATCATGGTGTTTTCATAATGGTTATAATCAATGTAAAACACCATCATGGTTGCCACCAAGTCCAAGGGGGACATTGTTGGCATGTGTTGTCCTTGATGGCAACCTACTTGATGAAATGAGATTTTTGGAAATATGATGCGAGTGTTGTCCTTGTTAGCAGCCTACTTGATGAAGAAAAGGATTTCGAGAAAGTGCCGGAGACAATGTTGAACAAGGTATGTCACAAGGCATACGCGGGTTTGTTAAGGAGAAGGCGCGTATGTACATGGAAATTAACGTTCCAAGTCGCGTATGCCAATTTGCGCTCTAATTTTATAAAACCAGGGGAATTACCATAGTAGCCCAAAAATATTGAGCGCTTGATTATCTGTTACAGTCCCATCCGGGAATACCATCAACGGTTGAGTGGTTTGACTCATGGTGTTGATAAAGGCCAAATCATTTGGAGAAAGAAAATCATAGTGAAAAGGTGTGCAAGTGTACGGGGGCATTAATGAATACTTCACTACGGAAGTATATCTACATGGTTGAATTATGTTCTTAATTGATAGATCTAAATCTATGATGCCTATGAATATGATGAAGGTTCAAGATCTCTGAATCTAGAAATGATGAATCTCTGGGATGATCTAAAAAGAAGTGATGAAGACACGGCACAAATCTTATGAAAATTGAAGCAATCTGGGTAAGTTCATAGATATGATCTGTTCTGCCAAATTTTATCTTTTATAGATCTATATGCGGGTTCGTTTCATGAAAATCGCGTGTACGGATGCGTTCAATAAAAGCGCGTCTAGCGGGTCAGGTTTTCTTTGAAAAGTACACGAGATGTATCTGTGAGTTGGTTTCATGAAAGCGCGTGTATACGCGGGTACGATTAAATAAAAGCACGTATGGTATACGAACTAATGATTGCTCAACGTTGAATGTGTTTACGCATATCTATTAAGAGTACGGGTTGTCTGCGATATTCTGATTACAGTCGTTCAACACCAATACCATTTTAGCTTGATGGGCGAAGTATATTTGTTGATAAATGAACGGTTGTGTTGAAGTTGTTTGATCCGAGTTTGAAAATTAAGTGAAACGTGGTCGGCGGTAGTCTTTGAGGTTGAAGCCTTCGATGAGGGTAGTAGCTCCCTTCCGATTGGTAGCTAGTAACGAGAGCGGGGGATTGTAGCTCCCTTCCGAGGAGAGAAATTTGTTAAATGAGAGTAGGGGTTGTAGCTCCCTTCCGGGGAGAGGTGATAACGAAGAAAGGTTGTAGCATACATAACGGTGGGTACTGCGTCTTTGGTATGCGTCTGCCTGGGTACATGATTGTAATAAGTTTTCTTTATATAATAAATATTGTTGAGGCAATGACGGCCCAGTGGTTTTCTCTCGACTTGAGTTTCCACCTTAAAATCACAGTGTTCATGTGTGTTGCTTATATGTGATGGTTTATTATGTTTTTTTACGCAAGTGCTTTACGCAACATACGATGAATAAATGATGCAATGATTTAAGAATCAGTGCCACATAATAAGAGCTACTAGAATACACGAGTTTTGTGAGATAATAAAACGTATATACGCTAGTTTTTTTCTATAAAGTAGCGCGTATGGGTTTGAGAAAAGTAAAATTTTTATCGATTTCGCTAAATGCGGTTCACCCCCCCCCCTCTAAGTCTTTTTTACATGATTTAAGCTTTGGGACGAGGAAAAAGAGGTTAGCACAGCAAAGATGTGGTGTTTCGAGGGTGAAAGATATATTGTTAAACATGGTCACCAAAGGAACACCGAAGATAGGTTTAAACTAAAGGAGGATGAATCGGACTCTGCAATAGAGAAAGACTCAAAAGAGAGAACACAAACTTAGCTGTGAGAAGATCGATTCCCAAAGGAAAGAAAGAAAACCGGAAAGGTATAGTCCCGTACGCTGCATTCAAATTTTCTTTAACTATAGTAGGTAATCAGTCTAAAACAATCGGTATGTTCATGGGATGGAACACTTTGAGAAAGGCCATGGTTGATGAAATAGCATCCTTGCATAAAAAAAAAAAAAAAAAAAAAAAAATGAGAGCATAGGATGCGAGTGAGTGTAAATTTTGGAAGGAAGCCCATTGAGAGAAAATGGGTGTTTAAGAAGAAGATGAATTTGAAGGCAAGGCGAATACAAAGCTCGTTTGGAAGCAAGGTTATTCCTAGGTGTCGGGAATTGATTTTTTGGTGATATTTATTCTCCTATTTCCAAAGTTACTTCTATTAGATTACTTTTATCTGTTGCTATTGCATTTGATTTTGAGGTAGAACGGATGGATGCGAAGACAAAATTTCTTCATGGGGATCTAGAAGAGGAGATCTAAATGAAATATTTGAAGGCTTTATGGTGAAGGGGAAGAAAGAGCTGGTATGTGGGTTAAAGAAGTCTCTCTGTATGGGTTAAAAGCAGGTCACCAAGGATGTGGTATCAGAAATTTGATACCTATATATGAGGACTTAGCTTCCTGAAGCAAGAGTATCTTTATGTTTATTTTAAATTAATTGGTGACCGTGTTGTATTTGGTCTTGTATGTGGATGATATGTTGTTGATTGGAAATGACAAAGAAATTATCCAAGATTTGAAGACCAAATTGTTCTCAAATTCGACATGAAGGATCTTGGTGCTACAAACTATATTTTGGGCATAGAAATTCAAGAGAAGATCGGAAAAGAGAAGATCTGGTTAAACTAGAAGTATGTGTAGAGACATATTACGAGAGGGTTCAATATGGAGGATAGTATTAGGTGAATTTTCTGATTCCTATAAAATCACAAAGCTATCACAGTGGCAGTGCTGTCCCAAGACACAAGAAAGAGGAGGATATGTCCCATGTTCCATATGCAAGTACGGTCGATGCTTTGATGTATGTTGTTGTGGCTCCTAGAGACAACCTTGAGTTGTGAAGGACCAGTGCCTAGGTCATCTTAAAGCCAAGAAGATATGAATTTTCTATGGTTAGTGGAAAGTACCTTTACTTATTTCAAAAAAAAAATTATGACTTCATAAATTGGGACACCAGATCTTAGAAAAATGAATACATAGCAATACGCGATAGCAAGAAATTAGGGTCTTGTGGAAGTATTATGAAAAGAAAAATATAAATCTGCAAGATGTCGGAAGGTCAGTTGTGAAATGGAGCACAGAGATATAAGTGTATAGAGTGGAGTGACAATTACTAGGTAAATAAAAAGAGGATATTAACCACGGATGAGCTTAACATTTCAGAATCTATCAACGATCAAGTATAGAACATGAAGTGAAACATATGAAAATAAAATCATGACACGAGCCATATTTAAAACCTGATAAATTAAAGAAATGAGTATCTCAAAAATATAAATTCATCTCAATTAATCGTGTACTAGCATTCCCGAGAAGAAAATGATATATAACACATAATTAATGACGAGATGAAAAGACGTTTTTGTATTAGATTTAAACCAAAGTAAAGCTTCTGTTGGTCTCACTAGGAATCCATCTCCAAAGAAAAATTGTTTGATTATATTCTTCCATTGGGATTCTTCAACATGACAGAAATCCTCAAAACTTTACAAAGCGGGGAATTCATAAAAACAATCTCTATTCTCCAAATCCGGATCCCTCTTTTTGGACTTCGGGTCCCCCTTTTATATTTCTTCCCTTTATATTGTTAGCAAAAGATATTTTTAGATTAACATGTGCTCTTAGAATATCTTCTTTGTTGGTTGTCTCTATCAAAATCAAAAAATGATGATGAAGAGGTGCCTCTTATCATCTACTGTGGTGGCTTTTGCTGAAATTATAGCGAAAATAAAACAACATGAACGAGAAAATAAGAAGTGCATAGGGTGAAGCTGATGATTTCACCGATATTACAAAAGTAAGAAAATGGTAAAAAGGCCACGAGGCTGCGAACATGATTATCATTTTTTGGTGGAGCGAGGTGTGGCAGGTGGTTGACTAGGTTGGAAAGCAAGGGATGCGGATGAACCGACTTTGTGCTTCTGGCGGTGGAGGCTGGTTGGATGGTGTGTGGCTAAGAGCGTTTTCAAGGGTACTACATTTTACGCAGGATGCATACAGCAAAGGCATTGTGGAAAAAGTCTTCACAGAAGCTTGCATATCTTTTAATTTTGAATAATCCGCATGCACCATCAAGTGCCCAGCAGTACGGCGAGAGAAGGAGATTTCTTTCCCAAGGGCGACAACTATTGTTTCCAGCTTTCAGGCGAGTGGTTTTCTCATAACGAGAGATTTTCGATTCATAACCACTACCAACTTCTCGTATAATTGGTTAGACTAGGGAAAACGGTGGTTTCGGAATAAAAACATGAGGGAGGCATGCTCTTACCGAGCTCATTCCACTCCTCTTCAAACCTCCCTATCCTCGCGACATGATCGAGATGCTCAAAGCGTTCACGCGTCTTTGTCTCTTTCTCGATTGTACGCACGATTTCCATTGTTCACGAAACGGTCTTGAATTCCTTGTGTGGCAACTCCTCGAGTGTAAACCATTTAGGTATGAAATGTATCTCTTGGCCATGGCTACCTTGGTCTTGGCTTCGGCTACGACCTTCTTTCAATTTCTCTTTACATGGTGGACAAAAAATTTCTTTCGTTGTGGTGAGGAGGTAATTACAACGTTTCCTTACCTACGTTTTGATATCAAACAAATGAGACACTGGCTTCGAGGAGAGTTGCGTTCCATTTCATACGATTTATTCGAGATCACGATAACCTTGTCTTGACGCTTCTCCTTCTTGGCCTCTTCCACCTCTGTGCACAGTGTTATGATTTTGTTAATGCCATTCACACCTAGCCATAAGCTTTCTTGAACCTTGCGACGAGCGATTTGTGACATTTGCTGAAACCTAGAGGTCGAGAGGCCTTGGTTGCTAAATTGAGGTAGCATCCACCGGATACACACGGAGTTGGAGTTGTGCGGACGGGGGTATCCCATTTCTCTTGCAAGTCGGAGAATATCTTGTCTAAAGGCGACAGGCTCTTGTTGTTTTGGCATTCTCATCTCTTTCTCGACGGTATCGATGAGGGCCGTATTTTCCTTTTACTTCGATCCAATTCCTTGGGCCACATGATCCCCTCGGTAATTTTAAGCCTCTTCTTCAACTTTGAATTTTCCTTCTAAATCTCGAGTGATTTTTTTTTTTTTTTTCGGATCACGTCCTTGTTGCTTCCCTTCTCGCTCATTATTTTCACAGAGATGATGAAGGTTGTTTCGTGACCCCCTAGCATTTTTTTCCTCTCCTTCTTAGGATTATCCACCACCTCCTTATGTTTATCTTCGAGTTTCTCAAAACGAAAGCACTAGCTTTAAAGCCTCGTCTCTCAACATATCTCCAATGCATTGACGTAAACCTAGTTTGTCAATCAAGGAACATGACAAATTCCGCTACCCCCAACGCCTTGTAGATGACTTCATTAGCGGTGGGTTCCGGCCTTGCTTCCGTAGCAAATACAAACGCAGTTCTTTGTCCATGTCCCGATTCTATAGTGAACGGTATGGTACTTGTCTACGAAGCATACTGGTCTGCCCCAGAAGCTTCTCCCTCACGGTCTTGTTTCTACTTTTGATTTCTTCTCTCACTTCGGCTCTACTTACCAAAGTGGCTCTGTGATAACACGAAGGTTCTGAAGATGATGCTCTGTCATATTTTACCTTGAAACCCGCCTTCCCTCTATCACGCTCCCCGTTCTATCCAACTCTTCCGGGGAGTAGTTCATCCCAAAGGATCTCCACCTGGGTGCTCTTCTGCTTCTTGGGGTAGTGAGATCCCACTCCCTGTGTACAATCCCTCTGGTTATTCGAAAACCTAGGCTTCATCGGTGTACCCTTTTCTGCACATGCTGCTGGAGTAGTGTTCCTCTTCCTACGTTTGGTGAAGACTCTAAGCACTCCATCTGCGAAGTCAAAGGCCCACGTGTCAAGGTTGCTACCTCTCCATTCGATGAAGGGCCTAGTGTCGTACATATGCGATGGACCTAATATTCCTTTTCCCTAGTTGATATAATTCGTTTTGGGTCCCGCAAGACAAACTTTCCCCCGACACTAAATCCATTCCACAAGACGAGCGTTCCACTATGGAGAGGGAACGCATGTTTGAATTAATGATAAAGGGCCAATGGTAGTGGAGAATTTAGGATATAATCCTTCTTAGAGGGACAAAAGTAGAGCGGTCGGCCTTCATGGTACGACGGATGTGCTCGAGGGCGAAAATTCGCATGGCCCGGAAACAAAGACGAGCGATGGCAGGCACATCCACTCCATAAACCACAGTCTAGGTATAATCATCAAATAGATACCAATCCCCTACTGTGCTTTCTTCCTCGCCAAAGCTGCAACGGTATTTGCAGGAAAAATGCGGGTGAGAGTTTTATTATATGGCACTTAACCTATTATATGGCTCGCTAACCTTTTGCACTTAGTTCAAACTCTTCTTTCCAATGTCTTTCTCGTGTCATATTTTGTGCAAAGGGACCGCGTGGTTTCATTTATGTGGCTTTGCTTATATATATCCTATATGGTATTCTATACTTGCTTTCAAGTATTTTCTTGCCAAACCTTTTGTAATAGGGGGATACCATGACAACATATGCAATGGTCTATACTAGACCGGACATTGCACATGTAGTGGGAGTATTGGTTAGGTTTATGTCAAACCCGGGGGAAGGAGCATTAGGCAATGGGTGAAGCGGAGTTTTGAATATTTGCATGTAGTGATTATGGCTTTTCCTATAAGGAAGACGAGTTGGAAGAGTGTTGTAAATTCATGGTTTGTTGATGCGATGGGTGGACATGGGACGAAGAAAATCTACAGAGTGGTGTGTATTTAGCCTATTTGAAGGTACGATCAGTTGATTAATTAAGAAATACGTTTGTAGTATGAAAGCTCTTTGCCCAACTCGAGAGGCGAGAATCGCAAGCGACCACTCCTTTGAACAGAGCGAGTTTGGTTTCGAGATATTGTGTTCAAGTATGGGGTTGGTGCGACTGGTAGGGATAATGTTGCTAAAGAGCAATTTTCTTGGCTAAGGGCTTGTTTGCTTATCATTCAAAGACAAAGCACATTTATGTTCAATATACTTTGTGAATGTATGGTTGAAGCTAAAAGGGTGTTCTATGGTAAAGGTGGAAACTTTGAAGAATGTTGCGAGATGCATTGACAAAGTACGTGAGCACTCGGAAGTTCTCTTGGTGTAGAGAAACAATGGGTGTTGCAAAGGCTGAGCTAATGACTTAGCTCTCCTTTGCCCCCTTGCAGAAAAGAAAACAACAAGTGGGAGAATGTTGGGTTTGTGTGTTATATTCTTTCCATGACTAATCATGCGAGGGGTAACTACTTGGAAATGCGAAGGAGGGGGTGAGTCGGTATTCCTCATTAGGCATTAGTTAATCTTGAATTATTATCGGTTTTGTACAATGATAGAAGAAAACAAGAAGAACACAAATGAAAATAGTTTTAAAGGTGGAAACCCTCCGGGACAAAAACCACCTAATTTTTTTCTAATAATTCTTTAATATTCAACTCAGTGAAAATTAAACTCCAACTTCCTAGAATCTAGAAAAGCATTCTTCTCCAGCCAACGGATGGAAACTCCAACGCCCAAGATTCTTCGGTGATCCTTTGAATGGATGCCCCAACGCAATGAGCTACAACTCACCCTAGCACCCACCCTACCACCCTATGGAAGAATAAAAGAAGAATGGACTCATGCAGGGAAAATGGTCAACTTTACAACTGATATAGAATGATGTAGAAGAAGAAGATACACTATACATAACTTAAAATTTGAAAAAACCACCTAATGATGATCCTAGACAGAGCATTGCCTCTTCAACTCTTGGTAGATAGACACTGGTACGATTTGTAGAATAATGTATTTACAATGACTAAGTACAATAATACCTTTACAATGATTGTGTGTAGTACGCACTTGAAAAATTCATGTGATGAACTTCTTGCTACTATTCTACACCTTGGTTTCTCTTATCATGCTACCCTCTATTGCACCTTGCTTTGCTTTGTTTCCCTAGGGGTACGGTCCCTTTCGGCGCTTGACAATACATGATCTAGCTATTTCTTTGCTTTCCGGGGAGCTCGATATTGAATACGGTGTATCTCTATTATTTCAAATCCTCAATATTTTATTTTTGGTCTGTAGTATTTATTTGAGTCGTCTTTCCAATGCCATAGGTACGGTCAATTTGGATTCTTCAAGAAGAGAGTTATGCAATATCTCACAATGCCTAATTATGGATTGTTTCGGCGAGAGAAAACTCATACGGCATGCCACGTGTCCTTTGTTTCTTCCATTTAGCTCTAAAATTTATAGAGATAAAACTAGAGTACGTAGGATATCTTCTACATTTTACGGAATTCCAATCTAATACTCGGAGAGAGTTATGAAGATTTTAACAAGGTCACTTCTTTGAGATGAATTTGAACTTTGTAAAAATGCGACTTCCACGGATCATGTCTTAGAAAATATTGTTTGTATTGATCTATAATTTTTTGACGAAGTTTCCTCAAGATTTAGAAACTACACCTCATAAAATTTTTTCAGCTTTTGAACCTTCATGTATAAAAAAGTTAGGTGAAAATGTCACGATGACCTGTTTTAGATGGTGGGAAATACCTTGCATGAAGATATGAGGATCTGAATTTATATAAGTGCTTAGGTTGAGAGGGAGGGCTTCAACAAGTGAATGTGGGGAGGGATTTTAGGAGCTTAAAAAATATTAATTATGAATTTTCAATGACCCATGCCACAACCCCATGGGGTTTTAGCCCACTATTTGGGGGTACAAACTTCAAACATGGATATCTCTCAAACCGTGAAGAAATACATGGTGTGCCATATATCAACGAGAAACATGTTAATGATAGAAACCACATAAAATAATTATTGACCAAGAATATATTAATTTGGTAGGTCAAAATTCCCATACAATATTGGGTTAACACCTGGTGGTGTTTGAGGTTGACATCAGCAGCACGGTGATCAACAATCTCCCCTTTGGCATTGATGGCAACACAAGTACTCCCCACTATGGGTCCTTGGAAACCTCTTCCTACAACATTCTCCCCCTTTGACATCGAAGTGGAAAAGGAGTAGCTCTACGACACACAATCATCCTGTGGACACGTACACTTCCACTCCCCCTTTATATTACGAATAAGGAAAATCTAATGAGAAATTGGGAGAATCCCAAACACGACACGGTGTTCAAATGCTTCACGAGGTAAAGGTTTAGTGAAGATATTAACGATTTTTTCTTTTGTACAAATATGCTCAAGTTTGATATTATTTTCGGCGACTTGTTCTCTAATAAATGATATTTGAACGGAATGTGTTTTGTTTGAATGCATGATAGGATTCTTGGAGATGCGGTGGCACTAGTGTTGTACTTGAAAGTATTACTAAGTTTGTTTCATCCAAAGGAATTGAGTACAACATGATGTTCTTTGTAATGTATTCACATACTGCTATATATAACGAGATTGAGGTTTGATTTTTCCTCAACCATGATACGAGACAACCACCTAGATAGAATGTTGCCATAGTACTCTTACGATCATCAACGCTTCTGCCCAATGCGCATCTGTAAAGGCTTTAATAATTAGATTGTTACCCTTGGGATACCACAAGCCATATTCTTCTTGTACCCTTTGGGCTCGAAGAATTCTTTTGACGGAAATAATATGTGATTCTTTTAGTGATGCTTGGAATCTTGCTACTTGTCCAATGCTTGCATAACATGCGGCAGAGAGGGTTGTTACCGTATAGCCGGACTTCTACCAATCATAGATCTATACAACCTGCGATCCAAATCCTTAGATGAGTCGTCTGCTCTGCTCAATTTGCAACCTATTACCATCGGAGTAAGGACGGGTTTGCAATCTTCCATTTTGTGAATTTCTTGAGCATTTCCTTGAAGTACTTGGCTTGACATATAAATATTTGCTACTCTTGCTAAGATATTTGAAGCCCTAAGAGTATTGTCGGCTCATGATAAAGACATCTCAAACTCACTTTGCATATTTGTGAAAAGTTCTTACTTGATAGAGTCATCATTGCTACCAAATATTATGTCATCCACATATGCCTCAACGATTGTTAAATTATCTCTATCTATTTGTACATAAATATTAATATCAACGGTACCCTTCTTGAACCCTTGTTGACATTAGATATCCATTAAAGCAGGCATATTACCATGCTTTGGGAGCACACTTGAGACCATATAGAGCCTTCTTTAACTTTCAAACATATTCTTCTTTTGATAGTAGAAAACCTTCGAGGTTGTTCGATGTAAAATTCTTCTTCTAATTCTCCATTCAGAAATGTGAATTAACATCCATTTAGTGAACTTTGATTTTTCTTGAACTTGTGCATAGTGACATTGATTGGCTTCCATTTGTGTGGTGCAAATGTTTTGTCGAAATCAATTCCTTCCACTTGTGCATAGCCTTTGCGAACCAATCTTGCTTTGTTTAGAAGCCTTTGCCATCTTCATTCAATTTTGTTCGAACACCCATTTAGTCCCAATAACATTTTTATCTTTTGGTCGTGGAACTAATTCCCCGGTGTTAGACTCGGTCCACATGGGTCCTTGTCGGGGAATCAAATTCTCCAAAGTTCATTCTCGTCATTTGCGGTCATTGATGTTGTGTGGTCCGGAAAAGAGTCATTCCCGAGTCAAGGTCTTATGGTGGTCTTCAAACATGCCGAATGATGCCTACGGACTAGAAGAAGGTTCGGTGAGTTTCTAATTCAAGATGGTTATCAATACGAGAGATTGATTCTTGCCCAAAACCATTGTTTGAAGAAGAAATCGTTAAAATGTGTTTTCAAATATGTAATTATTGAAATTTTCGGTCTTGAAGAGTTCGAGAGGTAGCCTTGGTTATCCTTTGATAGGATATGCTACCAACCACATAAAAAAGAATGACAAGAGTTATCGGTCAAATTTAGAAAATCGGCGAAAAGACAAAGGAAGTATTTAAAAAGAAAAAAACTTTTGCTAAGTTTCAAAACATGAACTTTCTCATATTGTTCGAGTAATGGTATGATTTTACGGTTGCATAAACTTCGGATGTTTATGAAACCGGAGAGATTCGGGGAAGAGGTTAACGTGATGAAAATGTTGAATTTCTCATTCTTGGGAAGTGATGGATTGTGGGATGTTGTTTCTAACCGGGATACGGGGGTTGCCATGATAGGTAAGGATCAAGAAAGTCAAAATTTAATGATGAAAAGAAGGAAAATTTGTCATTTTGGAGAGTACAAAATTTGTTGGTAACGAGTTGTGCATGCGGTGCAACGCAGGCGTTGGGCGCAACGCACCGGTGCGCAACGCATATAGCACTTTTGCACGGTGTAAAAATACACATGCGGCGCATCCATTGTGCGTGGCGCATTGGGCCTCTCGCGCGCGCACACAACAGGTTAGCCCGAAAATTTTAAAGCTAACTCCAATTGCTCAAGAATCGCCAGATTCGCACTATTTAAAATTTGGCCCGGTCTTCATCAATAGATCGAACAATGCTGTGTCCAGCTGCTTGACTACGGGAAAACTCGTTTGAATGTTCGCCAAATGACGAGTTAGTGCGGTACAAGGAACAATTTCTATAATGTAGACAACGGTGATGTATAATGGTTGGCATCATCGGTCTAAGTAGGTACTCTTTTTTGTTATATAGCGAGCTACGTTGCATTTGGATGAGCGGAATGCCATGTCTCTTGATGAAGTTCATACGAATCTCAACGTGGATGTGACAAATTCCCAATTGCCGCCAGGCTTTCTCCAATCATCTGATTAGGATAGCTATGTAGGCGCTCTCGTTGAATGGCTTCTTGAAAATCCGGAGTCGATGTAAGATTACAAATAATGAAATCATTTCGAATTATTGAGTAGAAGCCAATTAAAATGAAGCATGTGATAGGTTCCGGTGAAAGCAAGTCGAGATCGAATATGTATTAGAAAGGCAAATACGGAAGATGTTGTTCTGTCTAAGCAAGAAAACACGTAACATTCGTGAGTGCCAACAAACTTTGTGGAATTAAATTAGGCGAGGCGGCTCGATCGACTATCTAATACCGAGGATGACTTGGGCAATTGACCGAAGCAGAAGTTTACAGCGATCTAAGGGAAAGAAGCTCTGTTGTCATACGAGGAGCGGAGTCTTGTGGTATTGGTCTATCTTTAATATTGATATTTGATTGAAGGGGAAACAAATGCACGTTCACTCTTGCTTGGCATGGGGCCAGAAGCACTCTTGTGATGGGCGTATACAAAAACCCTCATGATGGTTAATCTCCCATTCCAACACAAGGATTTTTTGATGCGACCTCTTTGAGCTCACGCAATTTACATACGAAATGGAGAGTACGTGGTGCTGATCCTTGAAGGGACAACGTTATATTGTGAGGAAGACTCTATTAGTGCTGTGTGACCACGCTCATGTTGTGCCAGAACGAAGGTCGAAATTTTCAAAAGTGACGAGGTTTCAGGCCGGAGTCCTTTCCGGTGGTGGTCTGTGTTTCAAAGGGTTCGAATGTTTGGTGATACGACTTCTAAGCAAAGCCCGAGTAACAAGTATGAGGATGATGAAAAAGAGAAGTAAGAATAGAAAGGAAGTTTCAAATAAAAGAAGAAGCTTCAACAAAGAATGAAGATTACGGAACTTAAGCGACTTTGTTCCGAGCCGAGATGTTGTCGAGGTGTGGGATGCAATCGGCGGATCCAAGTTACTTGTGTTTTCAATCTTATCGCAACTTGTTCTGTTCACCGACATTGGTGTCCAAAAAAGAAAATTCTTGCGAGGGGGCGGTTCATGCAATTGTAACGATGAAGGAGTGCGGGAAAACGTGGAATTGAGAAAACGACTATTCCCGGCTCCCAGTTTCATTCTGCATTTGGTATTGAAAATATAAGACACGCCTATATTGAAAATAAGGATATTAAGAAGTTGAAACGAAGCGAGAGAGAATAGATATGACAAGATGGAAAAATGGTCAAAAAAGTTTGAAAGCCAAAATTGAAATGAAGACATCGACCACAACATAAAAAATAGGAACTAATTTCCTATTTATGACTTGATTAATAATTCAAATGGTTTTACGATCCGAGGTGTTGCCAATTCATTTGTTGTCAACAAACAAAATATGCTTGTTTGCTCCTTTTTTAAGCCGGACTTTTCCTATTTTCATGATTTTAGGTGAAAGCACTCCCCTATTTTCATCGATTTGTTTTCATTTCTAAGTTTATTTATATATTGTAAATCGTTGTAAAGCCAGTTGCGGAAAAGTTTGTGGGAGGAAAAAACCCGGCGCTATCATTGTACGATTTAACGGATAAGTAATTAAATGGTGCGGCTGTTTACGTAGGATCCTTGTGGCGTAAAGTTTAGCATATGTTTTCTTCTTTGTCTCATTTGTATCTCGTTATGTTTTTCAGTTCATGAATAATCGTTTCCAGATAGATACTTTTGAAGTAAGAGAGGTAGAATCCAAAGCTGTTGTACGCAGCAGGAAGCGTTCGGAATTTGTGTATTTTCTTTTAATAGAAAGGGATTCATTGATTAATGCCCTTTTCGACTATCTTAAACGATCTTTCCACCCACATTTAATTTCAATTTAATTGTTAAACTTCACTCCTATCTCGCCTTATGGAATAATCTATGCCTTTGATTAAATCTCTTATTCATCTTTGTCCTTTATTCCTCGTCGGAAAACTAGGATATTCATTAAAACCCCTTTTACTATCAATTTACTAGCCTAAAATTAGTTCCCATTTAAGTCATCTCGCACCCTATTGCTCATTTTATCGAGTTGGTGGAGAGAAATCCCTCCTCTGTCCTGCGTCGGGAGCTAACTACGAGGGCGAGCTTGGTGTGATGTTGCCTTGAACCTGCACGCCTTTTTCGACTGAGGCGATTCGAGCGCTAACATGGTGGCGACCATGCGGGGAAGATGGTTGCTGTTCGATGTGACACTCGACTTGTAGATTGTCTTGCCCAGGTACATGAAATCAAGTTACGGATCTGATTGCTGATGGTGGACAACGATCAGAAAACACATATGAAGGTACGAAAACATTCACACAGTGACTTCATTTCTTGAACAATCCAGTGATGCTTCATGGTGATTTCCTTTAACGAGAGAATCGTGCTTCAAGATTGTCCAAGATGGACCGGATTGCAGAAGATACGCTCCCATGGCCGAGGTCACATTCCAGGATTTTCCAAATAAGATGTGAGTGGATTGGTCGAGGATAACTACGTTGTGATGATGGTAAGAAGGATGTGCTTTACATCTAGTTAGATTTCCCTGCATATTCGCAATTGAAGGTGGATTTTCTGAAGATTGCTTGATGAAGATATTCTGGCCACTGCGGAAGGGTGAAGCCCAATATTGGTATGAAAATTTTCCGTTGGCCTATGTTCTTTGTTTAAAGGATTTTCATGCCACCATTTGTTGAAAGATATCAAAGCATCTTATCCATCAT
This sequence comes from Pinus albicaulis, assembly GCA_034641835.2. NCBI lineage: Eukaryota > Viridiplantae > Streptophyta > Pinopsida > Pinales > Pinaceae > Pinus > Pinus albicaulis. The sequence continues at coordinate 292,887,313 of CM076569.1, forward strand.
TAAATTTGGTTCATGAATGTTGCAAACATGCTTCTACTTTCATTGAAAGTCTTGAGAAATATTGTGAAGATGATAATTTCATGGATGATGAGATCATGGAGGCTGCGTACGAAAGTCCATTTCAGAAAATGAAGAGAACCTAGAGGATACCCATCGAGATGCTCGGAAATTTTGTAGCGAGAATCAAGATCGGCGAGGTTGAAGATGGCCATGTGGTGAAAATGATGAAAAGTGTCATTTCGGATCTACCCATAGAATAAGACGACATGTAGGGAAGTCAAGATTCAATTTCAGAATGTGATGCGGTCGGAAGTCGGCTACTTGATTCAGATCGTGATGACAAAATCATGTCTTTGAATCTACGAAGGAGGAAACTCTGTTCCAATGAGATCATGAACGGAGGTTTTGGATTAGGATGTTCATGAAAAATAGAATGAGATCTTTGTGCAAGTAAGTGATAAATCTCCTTTCAATAACTACATTAATAAATGATAGTTTGAATGCCACATCATATGAAGATAATTCTTTTTGTTGAAAGAAAGAAAACAAAAGCATTGTCTCCTTTGTCGAAGATGAGATAGATCTACTTTTGAGAGGTCTTGTGTTAAGCTGTGATTTGCGGTACATAGTCGAGAAGGTGTTGGTGAAACTTCTTCCTCTTTTGAAAAAGATATGTTGTCTTGTGGTGGTTTGTAGATCAACAGAAAATGTTTTCTTTCACAAAGTGATAAACGGTATGTGTTTGATAATCTTGAAGATTGTTTTTTGTTTAAGAATGACCTAGATCATGAAGTTGAGAATATACGCTAGAATTTCTCAAGGTCAAGGAACCTACGACTAACACTCGGATAGCGGAATGCCTCTCTGTGCATTTCTGTTCCTCGAAGAGAAATCAATTGTCCTTTCGAGATATGAGAATGGGTAGATACTTGTATTTTGCGGTACGGATCTCCGGATAGCTTGGGTGCTTGGAAGTTTTAAAACCCTTCAACATTCTTCTGTAGCATTTAGAAAAGATAAATATTGCTGGCTCAGTATACGTAAGCTTTGGTTTCGGTGGTTGTTTGCAGATTTGCCTACGAGTTCGTCATTCACTTTGCTCCAGAAGTAAGAGCAGAAATTTGAGGTGTAGCCATCTGCTGAGATTGGTTACATTGGAAGGCACCTTGCACATGTTTGTACATATCACATCGGTATGCGGTGGTTTCCATCATGATTTTAAAAGCTTCGATGGTGTACAACACATACCACTAAAAAAGCTTTTTTGTTTTAATTCGGTCATTTTAGTTTGCATCGAGTCGGTTGAGTCGATTTTCAAGTTAATAAGTTGAGTCATCGGTCTTTAGTCTATTTGTCAAAATAATGGATTCCATTGCCCAATGGAGAGAGCCTTGTCTGCTCTCCCAAGGCTTGTTTTTCTTGGCACCTCCAGAAAGCGGCAATGCCATCTCCATTGGAGCCAATGTTGAACTCGGTCTGTCGGTCCCTTGTCGGGAATCCAAATTCTCAAGTTCATTTCTCGTCATTTGCGGTCATTGATGTTACGTGGTCCCGGAAAAGAGTCATTTCGAGTCGAGTCTTATAATTGGTCTTCAAACATGTCGAATGATGCCTACGAGGCTAGAAGAAGGTTCGGTGAGTTTCTATTTCAAGATGGTTATCCAATGCGAGATTGATTCTTCACCCAAAACCTATTTTGAAGAAGAAATCGTTAAAATGTGTTTTCAAATATGTAATTATTGAAATTTTCGGTCTTAAGAAGAAGTTCGAGAGGTAGCCTTGGTTATCCTTTGCTAGGATATGCCACCAACCACAGAATGACAAGAGTTATCGGTCAAATTTAGAAAATCGGCGAAAAGACAAAGACGAGTATTTAAAAGCAAAAACTTTTGCTAAGTTTCAAAACATGAATTTTTTTCTCATATTGTTCGAGTAATGGTATGATTTCTTGATTTGCATAAACTTCGGGATGTTGTAAACCGAGGAGATTAGAAGGAGTTCTTTTGATAGAAAATTTTGAATTTCTCATTCTTAGGAAGTGATGGATTGTGGGATGTTGTTTTCTAACCGAGGATGCGATTTAGCACGGTGCGGTAAGGATCAAAGAAAGTCAAAAATTTAATGATGAAAAGAAGAATTTGTCATTTTGGAGCCGGAGGCTACATTGGTGAGTTGGTACGGGGTGCCAGGCGTTGGCGCGACGCACACGGTGCGCGTGACGCATATAGCACTTTGCACGGTGTAAAAATACACATACACGGTACATCCATTGCACGCGGCGCATTGGGCCTCTCGCACGGCACACACAACCGAGTTAGCCTTTTATTGGCCACCTGCATAATATTTTGTTATGCAAAAGGTGGCTAAGATCTTTTGAGCCTCAGGAACAAATTTTATCACTAAAAATTGTTGGCTCTTGAAGACTCGCCAGAGGCCTTACGCCTTCGGTCCAAAATCCTCATTGCTGTTCTCATCTCATACTCTGAAATTTCTGCTGAAATACAAAGAAGAAACTGCTGCAAAACCATCCCTTTTCCCTTTCTCCCACTCGAAATTAACCTTCTTTTCCTTTCCCTTTTTTCCCATATTTTTCCTCTATTATTCATCTTTTCCTTTCTTCCCTTCATAAATCACCTTTCCCACGGTTAAAAACTCACTTTTTTAACCCTTTCGGCACCCTTTGTTTCCTTTAAAAAAACCGTGAAAAATCATAAAAATACAAGTCTTTTTATAGACTTAAGCCCCTTGGGCTAAGGTCTAAACCACTTCCCCAATACGCCCTCATCATAAAAACCAAGCGCCAAAACCCATAAAGCGCTAATCGGAATCGAAAGGATTTAAGGGGGCATGTTTGTTAAACAGTTCAAATTATCGATTGCGATCAGGCCCAAAATTTCGATTCCGATCAAGCCCGCAATTTCGATTGCGATCCGTCGATCGGCCAACCCCCAATCGCACAAATCGCATCGGTAATCCTCTGCAGTTCCCTCCGATTTTGTTTTATTCAAACCTCCGATCGAGATTTTTCGATTGAATCTGGACCGTCCACATGTCCAGATCGGACGGCCCAGATTTACCACACCTCATTTTTCCCCCCCGCTCCTCTTTTCCCTCTTTGCGCAAATCTCCACCGTTGGTTGCCTTCATCCAACCGCTACGCTCCTCCACCGCCATCTGAAGCAGTTTAAACCCAAAGAACGCAGGATTTCTTAATTTTTTTGTGTTTTGTTGCAGGGGTTTTCAATGGTTATCCGCGTATTATAAAGAAACGTTGGAGGCGGGAATGACGATTCCTGCGCCCACGATATACCAAAGGAAACCATCCACAGGCCCTATTCAATGGTTTATTACTGTTTCATGAGCATTAATAGCATGTAAAATGGCCTGCGCAGCCCTGCACATCGGCAAGACACCGTCTTAATTCAAGACAGTTAAAGAGTATCAGTTCTGAAGGCATAGCACAGAAGAATGGAGGATTGAAGACAGATATGGGAATTACGGCTAAAAATGCTTATCTAGAGCCTAATTCCCGGATTAAGCACAATCAATAGCAAATCATAAGTATTTCGCTGACAAAAGGCTTCCACCGCTTCAAATAAGGCGAATTGATTCCTCAGCTACCAGAAAAGCCACCTGTGGCCTCGAACCCTTCAAACAGAGGCCGGAGTTATTGCTTAAAGAAAATATCTACCTTCAGTGCAGCCAGGGAGTTAATTTCGATACAAGAAACTGATGCAACAACTATCTGCGGAGTTATTTCACACAGTATATGAGCCTCAAAGTCAAATAAAACTCATTTCGAGTTTTTAATCATAAATGTAACAGTTAATACAGTGTTCCACCTGTAAAATTCTCCATCAAGTCCCTCAAAGGGCCGAGAAGTCTTCAAACTGTATTAATTATCCTGAGAGATATTTTCTCAGGTCACCTCCTCATTCTTCTATAAATACTTCTACAGAAGATGAGAAATTGTTGGTTGCAGAACTTTGAAATACACTTGAGCTTGAGACTTCTATTTTTACATAGTATTCACTGGCACTTGAAGCTCTGTTTGTGCTAAGAGTAGTTAGGTTGAATAGTGAAGATGATAGCTGAACTGAAACATTGGACTTGAAGTTTGTAGCTGGTTTGACATCAATATAAAAGCTGTTTCATGGGATCCTGATCTATATTGACGGTGATGTTATTCTCATTTGTAACTTGTTGTTTTATTTCTGTTTTCATGTTGTTTCATTTTCCACTGTAAAGAACAGTTTAAACAGGGTTAGGACCTGCTGTATATCAGTAACCTTCTCTGGCTGAGAAATCTTTATTTTAATGTTTTCTTCCAATCTGTGTTATTTAGGAATGACTTAATTCAGTTTTAGGCATGAGAATGCTGGCGTTCCCTCATTTTATCTTCCTAGCTTAATATTATTTCTGAATGTTACTTTCAGTATGTTTTATGTGATGATGAACTGAAGGAAGATATGGTTAGCCCTGGTCCCAGACTTGTCTTCATAACTAACAGATTGTTTCCCTTGGAATGTGTTGAAAGCTGGCTAGTTTAGAAGCACTTGCTAGATCTTAGACCGTTCTGTGTTATCTTTATGTTTCCCCCTTGTTTTGTATGTTTTCTATTGGAAGTGTGTCAAAGGCTGGTTAGTTTAAAAGCACTTACCAGATCCTAGTCTGCTTCCGTGTCCTCCTTAAGTGTTTGCCAAAGGCTGACTGGTTTAAAAGTACTTATCAGATCCTAGGCTGCTCTTCGTTCTGCATCTGTTTAATTCCCCTTCTTGGTGTATCACTTCATTCCATAAATCAAAATTTAAAGAAACCCTTAGACATAGATGACTTGCCCCTTGGATCACACTTGATGTTGTTGTTCAATTAAAGCCCAGATATGACTCCATAGCCCAATGGACTAAAAACCAGCGTTATATCTATCTATCTGTCAAAACTGTTCTATTTGCTTGCAACTTCTCACTTTTGAAACTTTTGCACTTAGGACTTTCCCCTCAAGTAACATTCCATGCTCAACCATCCAAAAAAAAACAAAACCCGTGGCCTTCATAACTAGCCTAATATCATTACCTTAAGCTTTTCGAAGACAATATCCATATTTTTACATATTGGAGAGATCCCTCTCCGGATTCAGGAGGGCTAGATCCTAGAATCCCAAAGTTGGTTGAAATGATGTTAACTCTGTGATTGGACTCTCCCAATCTTGCTAATAAATTACAGAGACCTAACATTTCTGGCGACTCCGCTGGGGACTGAGTGTTTTTAATACCTTTTAGAGGCCTCAGAACAACCTTTAAACCGAGAACATTTTGAGAGTAAGAAGCAGCCTTTTTCAAGCACTATCAAGAAATGGTAATTAAGATGAAGCTAAATTGAATCAGTGACGAACTAGGTCAGTCCTAGGATTCTTTCGAGTTTTTATCTAACCTTGAAAAATCAGCTGGCTTAGCCATAAGAGTAGACTGCCTTTGTCTCGCGGCCTTAGCTAAGTTTTGAAACAAAGTTAGGATATTCTTAACAACCACAAAACTGAAAAATGATTTAGAAAAACCTAAAAATATTTCAGATTGGAATTAAATAAACATGGTGGTGGACCATAAGACCTTTTACCTCTGAAAGGAGCTAAAAATTTCCACTTGGCGACTCCACAATCCTGTCAGACCTTAAGACTCCACTGGGAAGAACCCTTATCATTTTAAAAATCAGTTAGACTCAGTTAGAGGACTGTAGGATTAAGATTTGTGTAAACAGTTTAGTTGACCCTTCAAATATTGTCATATCTGGTTGAAATTTTCTTGTTTATTTGGGTCTTAAAACTTAGCATAGTGGCTTCCAAAAAGATTCACACTAGAGCCCATCCAGACCCTAACCCACCTGAGATAGTTGATAATCTAGAAAGTATCCTTTGGAAGTCTCCTAAGGTTAAATTATTAACTGTTTTCAGATCACCCTTGAGAGCTAATTCAGTTCCTGGAAATCTTTCAACTCTGCAACAATCACAAACTGACTTAGTGAACCCTTTTAGGACTAGGTCATTAGATAATATAATCCACTTAGACTCTGAATTTTCACTTTCATCTCCTGAAACAAGTGAACATCCTGGTAGCAGGGAAACAACACCTCCCGATTTACATTTCCTTCACAATATAGGTGTCTCTCATCCAATATCCTCTCAACAATCTACTCCTGGTCCATCCACTTCTACTCACCCCACATCCACTGTTCAAACCACTTCACCTCAGCCCACCTTCCCTTCTGTAAATCCACCTCCACCTCCTGCCATGGCTGCATGGTATGCTCCCTTAGTCCTTCCTGTACCATTAGCCAATCTTCCACAGGACTATCAGTCCAAAATTCCATTGTATGATGCTAGCAATACCATAACAACATCTCAACATGTGGACAAGATGAATGACTACTTTGACAGAAATGAAATTGATAATGACTCTGTCAAGTTGAGACTGTTTGCTCAAAGTTTGGGGGGAGAAGTGAGAAAATGGTTTAAAGGTTTAACCCCCCATAGTATTAACGACCTCCAAGCCTTCCATCAAACATTCTTAAACAAATGGGAAGTAAGGAAGAATCCTCTCCAAATCCTTGCCGACTATAACAATCTCCATAGGAACCCTGGGGAAAGTGTACAAGCTTATTGTACCAGATTTAACGGTGTGTATAATGCACTTTCCCCTGAACTAAAACCTCCTCAGGGCTCAGCTTTAAACAAATTCCCTGAAGGGTTTGATCCTAACATGACATATTCACTCAGAGAAAGAGTCTTTGCAACCCTCGAAGATATGCAAAGAGGTGCTCTTTCTGTGGAAGTTAACCTCATGGAAAAAAGAGCAAGGATGAAAGCTGAAAAGAGAGTATCCTTTAGAGAGGAATCCACCCCTTCCACTTCAAGCTCGAAGATGGAAAGAATGATGGAAGAAATGATGAAGAAAATGAGCATTCTAGAGAGGGCGCAAGCAAGTCTAAGTCAAAACGCTCCTCAAAACAGAAACCAAAACCAAAATCAAAATATGAGAAGAAATCAACCTCCAAACAGACTTAGGGAAGATGATCAACAGATCATTCCTCCCTTTCATCAAAACTTTTTAAGTGAGGTTGAGGAAACAGATGAAACAACAGAGGATAATGATATAAACTTATTTGGGGTAGATGATGATGACTTTGAGGTTCATTATGATAAAAAACAAGGTCTTTATACACCTTACGATGACAGAAGAGACGATGATGAGAACTATTATCAAAACATGGAAAATGCTGTCATACAGCCTTCAAGGGAATATGAGCTCAGAAGTAGGTCTAATCAAACAACCCCCAACAATAAAACCTCTGACAAACCTTCTCAAGACAGCACTGCAACCAAGTCTAAAACGATCAAACAAAAAGACAAAGCAGTGCCTGATAATTCTAGTAGTGGTAAAGGGAAAGACACTCAAAATATTGAAAAACAGAGCGCAAACATTAGTAGTACTAGCACTTCGGTTAGTACTCCTGGAAAAACAACTGTTTCAACTGTAGATAAATCAAATCAGCAAACCGTTATTGCTGATAAAGTGGCCGCAAACAAGGCTGAAATAAATGTTTTAAAGAGTCGAAACCTTTTTAGCCTAGAACAGGAAATCTCAAAGATCAAAATTGTTGTTCCTTTAACTGAGTTAGCTGCCCAACATGTATATAGGTCCAAAATTTTGAAAGTTTTGAACTTAGAAAACAATGAAGATACTCTCAATCTTAGTGATGACCAACCAGAGCTTATTTTTGGTCCAAAGATTGAAGGAAAGTTCCAAGAAGGTCCTATCCCTCCCTTTTATGTAAGCCTAAATATTCATGACAAAATTATGCATAATGCTATGCATGACTCAGGCGCTTCCCATAATTTAATGCCAAAAGCTGTAATGGAAAGCCTGGGTCTTGAAATTACCAGACCTTACAAAGATCTGTACTCCTTTGACTCAAGCAGAGTTAAGTGTCTAGGATTGATTAAAGATCTCTGTGTTAATTTAGCCCAAATTCCAGCCAAATGTTTAGTCATGGATGTTGTTGTGGCTGATGTCCCCCAAAAGTATGGAATGCTTTTATCACGATCTTGGGGGGCTAAGTTACAGGGGACCATGCAAATGGACATGACCTATGCAACTATCCCTGTTTTCAATCAGACTAGGAAGCTTTATAGGGAATCCCACATGCAGTACACAGTAACAAGTCAGGATCGGCCTCAAAACTCCCCTCTCTATGCTATAAACACGAGCCTTGATTCTTTTATCATGTTTAATATTGAAGTACTCACAGAACAAATTATTTCAACAGAATCCATGGCCGAGATGAGAGAGGAGGAAAACAACGCTGAAGTGCCGGAACAGTCTATTGTGTCTGAAGATCCTAGCAAACTGAACTTAGGTCTCGAATTGCAAGTCATCAATCCTTTGAACTTAAAACTTGACGGTCAGAAAGACAGTCCTCAACCCGATGAGAAACTTGAGGAATCAAATTATACAAAGTCCATACACCAAACTGACAATCTGCCTCTCTGGACTATGTATTTTGACGGGTCATGCACTAAAACAAATGCTGGTACAGGTGTCTGGATCACTAACACTGAAAATAATCATACGGAATGTATCTCATGCAAATTAAACTTTCAGTGTTCCAACAACATAGCAGAATATGAATCTCCTAGGCTTGCATCTTTTGAAAAAATTAGGTGCCAAGAGAATCGATGTATATGGGGATTCTGAATTAATCATTAGGCAAATCAATGGGGAGTATAATGCTAATCACCCCAGACTTAGGGCCTACAGGAATGATGTCATCGATCTTTTGAAAACATTTGAGGAGTCAAACCTGAGTTTCATCCCAAGGAAAAAGAACATTATGGCCCACAATTTAGCCTTTGCGGCCAGGACATGTCTAACGCCATATGAGACTGGAGACAACACAACTCCGATAAAATTTAGACCGGCAGTACCTGATAACGAAAAATATTGGCAAGTGTTTGACAATGACAAACAAATAGAAGACTTCATGCAATTCAGAAATGAGTTCGAACTGCATAGTTCAGATTCAGATTATGATACAGACTGCAGTGAAGAAAACTTTCTCGGTGAAGAAGAATTGCCTCCTCAACCTACCAATATTAACCTATTATCTGGCAAACTTAGGAACAAAACAGAATTAAGTGCAGAGTTAGAAACGGAAGAATTACAAACTCTGCATTCTAAAGATGAAAATTTGCCGAGTGGTCTAACGCCTTTAGAGGAGTTGTTCGATTTTAACGATGTGGCCAATAAACCAAAACTGGAACCTGTAGAGACTGAAGTAGAGGAGTGCAATATAGGTAGTGAGGAAACACCGAAAATGATCAAACTGTCCAAAACTTTGCCAGCTCACATTAAACTCAAATACATAGAGCTATTCAAAGAATTTTCTGATGTTTTTGCATGGAGTTACGAAGATCTTAAATCCTATGACACTGAAATAATACAGCACAAAATCCCTCTTAAAGAAAACCAAAAACCATTTAAACGGAAACTGCGCAGAATAAACCCTGTCCAGTTGCCATTGGTTCAGAAGGAGATCATGAAAATGTATGAGGCTGGCATTATTGTCCCTATTAGATATTCTGAGTGGGTATCTAATCTGGTGTCCGTTAGGAAGAAGACTGGAGAAATCAGGCTTTGTATAGAATTTAGAGACTTAAACAAAGCTTCGTTAAAAGACAACTACCCTTTACCAAAAATGGATCACATTTTACAAAGGGTGGTGGGGTCTAAAAGGATTTCGTTGCTTGATGGCTATTCAGGGTATAATCGGATTTTAGTTCACCCTGCTGATCAATTAAAGACAGCTTTCACTACTCCATGGGGCACTTTCATGTATGTGAAGATTCCTTTTGGTCTAATGAACGCTGGAGCAACCTTTCAGAGAGCCATGGACATAGCATTCTCGGAAGAATTGGGCTTCTTCATCATTATCTATCTCGATGATGTAACTGTGTTCTCAAAAACAGATGAAGAACACTTGGAGCATTTGAGAAAATTTTTCGAGAAGTGCAAAAGGTTTGGGATATCTTTGAACCCTAAGAAGACATTATTTGGTCTCCAAGAAGGTAAACTTCTAGGACACATCATTTCAGAAGAAGGCATAAAGATAGATCCCATAAGAATTGAGGCTATATTGCAAATCTCTCATCCTCGAAACATCAAAGAGTTGCAGTCTTTCATCGGAAAGATTAACTTTTTGAGAAGGTTCATCCCCAACTTGGCTGAGCTCCTTAGGAATATCACAAACATGTTAAAAAAGGAGCAAGGGGTAAAATGGACCTCAGAAGCAAAGACATCCTTTGAGCTGGTGAAACAAGCGTTAACCAAAACACCGGTTCTCATAAGTCCTGATTTTTCAAAAGATTTTTATATCTTCTCATTTGCATCAGAACATACCATTGCTGCTGTCCTTTTACAGAAAAATCCACAAGGACAAGAGCAGCCCATTGCATTCTTTAGTAAGGCATTGAGGGATGCCCCTTTGAAGTACAACATTATGGAAAAGCAGGCTTTTGCTTTGGTAAAGGCTTTGAAAGACTTCAGAGTATACATCCTTCACTCACATATCATTGCCTTTGTCCCAAATTCAGTTGTAAAGGACATTCTAACACAGGATCCAGATGGTAAGAGAGGTAAGTGGATTGCTGTTATTCTCGAATATGATTTAGAGATAAAACCCACTAAACTCATCAAAGGCCAAGGTCTAGCTAGATTAATGGCTGAATCCAATTTTGAAGTTCTTGATATTAATGTGATTAATGCTTTGGACAGCCAAGAAGAATTCTCAACTCCCATTATTGAAAACCATTTTCTGAATTCACCTTGGTATGCTGATATCGTTCATGTTTTGCTTAATTTAAACACGCCTCCTGGTCTATCGAAAACAAAGGAAAGGTTCTTAAAGCTGAAAGCAGTAAACTATTGCATTGTAGATAGGTGTCTTTATTGGAAAAATGCTAGTGGTATATTGCTTAAATGTTTGCCTGAGTTTGATGCAGAGAAGATTAAGCAGGAATTTCATGAAGGAAAGTGTGGAGGCCATTTGTACTGGAAGTCAACAGCCAACAAAATTTTGAGGGCTGGTTTCTATTGGCCCACCCTTTTTCCTGATGTTCACAAAATGACAACTACTTTCCACAAATGCCAATTGTTTGAGGGCAAGAGAAAATTACTACCCCTTCCTCTGCATCCAATTACTGTTGAAGCCCCTTTTCAACAGTGGGGACTTGACTTCATAGGAGAAATCCACCCATCATCCTCTGCCCAACATAGGTGGATCCTCACTGCCACAGACTATTTCACTAAGTGGATAGAAGCCATTCCTTGTAGACAGGCCAATGATTCAGTTATCATAAAATTCATAGAAACCAATATCCTTTCCAGATTTGGATGTCCTACCAAGATCATTACAGATAATGCAGCAGCATTTGGATCAAAGAAAATGGTTGAATTCTGTCATAAGTATCAGATAACATTGGGGCACTCCACAGCTTATTACCCTCAAGGTAATGGACTTGCGGAATCCTCCAAAAAAAGCTTGGTGAACATAATAAAGAAACTGTTGGAGGATAACAAGAAGTCTTGGCACACAAAGCTGATCCATGCACTTTGGGCTGACAGATTAACATTGAAGAAATCCATTGGTATGTCACCCTTCCAGCTTGTGTATGGTACAGATGCAATTTTTCCTAACAGCCTTGGTGTACCAGTTATGAAGTTGATTCAAGAGTTACAGACTGAAGAAAATGACATAATCAGAAGAATAAATCAGACCATTCATCTTCAGCAAACCAGAGAGGAAGTGTACCACAAAGCATTACAGAAGCAAGACAATATCAAGAAGATATTTGACAGAAGAACAAAGGCCAACAATTTCAAAATTGGGGACAAAGTTTTAAAGTGGGACTCAAAGAGGGAGGACAAGGGAAAGCATGGTAAATTTGACAATCTGTGGCTTGGCCCTTACTCCGTTCATTCAGTTGCTGGGAACAATGCATTCTTCTTACAAGAGCTGAATGGAGCAGAATTGTTTGGGGGTCCTGTCAATGGCAGGATGCTTAAGCATTACCGGTCTTAAATTATTTCATGTTTGAAGTCTTTTCATCTTTTTTCCACTGTAAATATTTCATCCACCATTGCATTTAAAGTTATGAAAAATCAAAAAATACAAAAAAACAAAGAAAGAAAGAAAAGAGGGCAGAAATGAAAACAAGAAAGGCAAAGCCCCATGCCAAAAAAGAGAAATAAATCTGAAAGTGTGCAAGCCTAAATGCCACTCCTTGAAACACGCTTCTAATTGGTCAAACTGTTTAATCTTGACTAATTAGCTTTCAATTTTCTGCTGATAGGGTAGCAAATTTGATTTGCCAAACTGTTTATTCTTGGCTCATCAGTAGATAGAGTAGGATAGAAATTAAGGTTCAAACCAGCTCAAACTCTGAACCAAAGTTCCAAAGAGATGACTCAAAACTACTCCAATTTCTGAGTCAAAGAGAAAAGACCTGGTTCTAATTCGCTCAAAACTTGAACCAGAAGAGAAGCAAAGTTAGCTCACCAAAAAGGAAAAACAGAGCTGCAAAGATAAGAGAAGGCCATAACAAGAAATTTTCAGATCTTAAGCCTTCTGTTTTGATTTAAAATTTTCTGCAAATAATAATCTATGTGCAGCTTGTCTTTACGCCATAGATCATAGCAAGTCAAACAGCTCAATCTTGACTTGACTATTTTTAAATTTCTGTTCTAGAATTTAGAGAATGAAAGTTTGTTGGACTGTTTAATCCCAACAGACAGTAGATTAGGTAGAGAAATATCTGAGCTCAACTGTTTAATCTGAGTTCAGGGAGAAATAAGGAGTAGAATTAGATTAGTTTTTATGCTTTCAAAAGAATAAAATGTTGTAAGAGAGTTTTCCAATCCAAGCGCACTCTAAGAAGAAAAAATGTTAGATCAGTAGGATTGGGTAGGTAGGAAGCTTGTAGATGAAAATCCATTATTTTCGTGGCTGCTGAATATGTTTTCAGATGCAGATCATCCAGCAAAAGAGGGACAGCCCAATGGATCAGGCACAAGTCAGCATCCCAGAGAAATCAAGTCTAAATTCTTGATGCCTTCAAGAAGACACCATCCCCAAGTGGAGCCACTGTTAGCAACCTATAATATTTTGTTATACCCAAAGGTGGCTAAGATCATTTTGAGCCTCCAAGGAACAAATTTTATCACTAAAAATTGTCGGCTCTTGAAGACTCCTTGAAGGCCTTCTGCCTTCGTCCAAAACCCTCATTGTTGTTCTCATCTCATACTCTGAAATTTCTGCTGAAATACAAAGAAGAAACTGCTGCAAAACCATCCCTTTTCCCTTTCTCCCACTCGAAATTAACCTTCTTTTCCTTTCCCTTTTTTCCCATATTTTTCCTCTATTATTCATCTTTTCCTTTCTTCCCTTCATAAATCACCTTTCCCATGGTTAAAAACTCACTTTTTAAACCCTTTTGGCACCCTTTGTTTCCTTTAAAAACCGTGAAAAATCATAAAAATACAAGTCTTTTTATAGACTTAAGCCCCTTGGGCTAAGGTCTAAACCACTTCCCCAATATGCTCTCATCATAAAAACCAAGCGCCAAAACCCATAAAGTGCTAATCGGAATCAGAAAGATTTAAGGGGGCATGTTTGTTAAACAGTTCAAATTATCGATTGCGATCGGGCCCAAAATTTCGATCGCGATCAGGCCCAAAGTCTCGATTCCGATCAAGCCCGCAATTTTGATTGCGATCCGTCGATCGGCCAACCCCCAATCGCACAAATCACATCGGTAATCCTCTGCAGTTCCCTCCGATTGTGTTTTATTCAAACCTCCGATCGAGATTTTTCGATTGAATCTGGACCGTCCACATGTCCAGATCGGACGGCCCAGATTTACCACACCTCATTTTTCCCCTCTCGCTCCTCTTTTGCCCCTTTTCGCAGATCTCCACCGTTGGTTGTCTTCATCCAACGGCTACGCTCCTCCACCGCCATCTGAAGCAGTTTAAACCCAAAAAACGCAGGATTTCTTAATTGTTTTCTGTTTTGTTGCAGGTGATTTCAATGGTTCTCCGTGTATTATAAAGAAACGTCGAAGGCAGGAATGACGATTCCTGCGCCCACGATCTACCAAAGGAAACCATCCGCAGGCCCTATTCAATGGTTTATTACTGTTTCATGAGCATTGATAGCACGTAAAATGGCCTGCGCGGCCCTGCACATCGACAAGACACCGTTTTAATTCAAGACAGTTAAAGAGTATCAGTTTTGAAGACATAGCACAGAAGAATGGAGGATTGAAGATAGATATGGGAATTACGGCTAAGAATGCTTATCTAGAGCCTAATTCCCGGATCAAGCATAGTCAATAGCAAATCAGAAGTATTTCGCTGACAAAAAGGCTTCCACCGCTTCAAATAAGGCGAATTGATTCCTCAGCTACCAGAAAAGCCACCTGTGGCCTCGAACCCTTCAAACAGAGGCATAAGTTATTTCTTAAAGAAATATCTACCTTCAGCACAGCCAGGGAGTTAATTCTGCCACATGAAACTGATGCAACAACTGTCTGCGGAGTTATTTCACACAGCAAATGAGCCTCAAAGTCAAATAAAACTCACTTCGAGTTTTAAATTATAAATATAAAAGTTAATGCAGCACTTCCACCTGTAATTTCTCCAATCGATGCCTCTCAAAGGGCCGAGAAGTCTTCACTCTGCATTAACTGTCCTTGAGATATTTTGTTAAAATCTCACCTCCTCATCTTCCTATAAGTACTTCTACAAAAGAGGAGAAACTGTTGGTTGCAGAACTTTGAAATACACTTGAGCTTGAGACTTCTATTTGTACATAGTATTCATAGGCCCTTGAAGCTCTATTTGTGCTAGAGTAGTTAGGTTGAATAGTGAAGATGATTGCTGAACTGAAACATTGGACTTGAAGTTTGTAGCTGGTTTGACATCAATATAAAGCTGTTTCATGGGATCCTGATCTATATTGACGGTGATGTTATTCTCATTTGTAACTTGTTGTTTTATTTTTGTTTTCATGTCGTTTCATTTTCCACTGTAAAGAACAGTTTAAACAGGGTTAGGACCTGCTGTATATCAGTAACCTTCTCTGGCTGAGAAATCTTTATTTGAATGTTTTCTTCCAATCTGTGTTATTTAGGAATGACTTAATTCAGTTTTAGGCATGAGAATGCTGGCGTTCCCTCATTTTATCTTCCTAGCTGAATATTATTTCTGAATGTTACTTTCAGTATGTTTTATGTGATGATGAACTGAAGGAAGATATGGTTAGCCCTGGTCCCAGACTTGTCTGCATAACTAACAGATTGTTTCCCTTGGAATGTGTTGAAAGCTGGCTAGTTTAGAAGCACTTGCTAGATCTTAGACCGTTCTGTGTTATCTTTGTGTTTCCCCCTTGTTTTGTATGTTTTCTATTGGAAGTGTGTCAAAGGCTGGTTAGTTTAAAAGCACTTACCAGATCCTAGTCTGCTTCTGTGTCCTCCTTAAGTGTTTGCCAAAGGCTGACTGGTTTAAAAGTACTTATCAGATCCTAGGCTGCTCTTCGTTCTGCATCTGTTTAATTCCCCTTCTTGGTGTATCACTTCATTCCATAAATCAAAATTTAAAGAAACCCTTAGACATAGATGACTTGCCCCTTGGATCACACTTGATGTTGTTGTTCAATTAAAGCCTAGATATGACTCCATAGCCCAATGGACTAAAAACCAGCGTTATATCTATCTATCTGCCAAAACTGTTCTATTTTCTTGCAACTTCTCACTTTTGAAACTTTTACATTTAGGACTTTCCCCTCAAGTAACATTTCATGCTCAACCATCCAAAACAAAACAAAATCCGTGGCCTTCATAACTAGCCTAATATCATTACCTTAAGCTTTTCAAAGACAATATCCATCTTTGTACATATTGGAGAGATCCCTTTCCGGATTCAGGAGGGCTAGATCCTAGAATCCCAAAGTTGGTTGAAATGATGTTAACTCTGTGATTGGACTCTCCCAATCTTGCTAATAAATTACAGAGACCTAACACCTCCTTAGACATAGATGACTTTCCCCTTGGATCACACTTGATGTTGTTGTTCAATTAAAGCCCAGATATGACTCCATAGCCCAATGGACTAAAAACCAGCGTTATATCTATCTGTCTGCCAAAACTGTTCTATTTGCTTGCAACTTCTCACTTTTGAAACTTTTGCACTTAGGACTTTCCCCTCAAGTAACATTTCATGCTCAACCATCCAAAATAAAACAAAACCCTTGGCCTTCATAACTAGCCTAATATCATTACCTTAAGCTTTTCAAAGACAATATCCATCTTTGTACATATTGGAGAGATCCCTCTCCGGATTTAGGAGGGCTAGATCCTAGAATCCCCAAGTTGGTTGAAATGATGTTAACTCCTCAAGTGGATTGGACTCTCCCCAATTCAAGTTAATAAATTGAGACCTAACACCATCCACTCTTCCCATCTTTCACCGATGAAGACATCATGGAAGCCATGAACGGCCCTACATTTGGACAAAGCAAAAACGCTTTCATTATAAATGCAGCATCATAATTTTAATCTAAAGACTTCATTCCGAGTAAAGTTAGATTATTCAAAACCTATCCGCACCCGACGCTTGTGAAGGAAATATGGCTAATATCTCTCCTACCATCAAAATAGACATTTCACAAACCGTATCGAAGAACATATCACCATGGGCACCCAATGTGCAAAATTGAAGAAATTGAAGCCTACACCAAACTTTCCAAAGAATTCGATATTTTCACCGTCCTACTTGGAAATGTCCGGCACTTTCATCCCCTATTGTCGACCACATCGACATGGCTCCGTCATTCCGCCACATCCGTAAAAGTTAAGACCCATTCATCCCTCTAGACGTGAAGCCATCAAAGCTTAAATCGATAAGCTCCGGCAGGTTGGTTTCATTTACCCCATCGAATACACCACTTGGGTGTCCAACCCAGTTCCCGTCCTCAAAAAACAAGGCACCATTCATGTTTGCACCAACTTTCGCCATCTAAACAAAGCTTGTCCCAAAGACAACTTCCCCACAGCATTTATTGACCAAATCATTGATGAGTGTACAGGGCACAAGATTCTATCCTTTATGGATGGCTTCTCCGGATACAACCAAATCGTTATCCGTCGTGCTAATCAACTTAAAACTACGTTCATTAGTCTGTGGGGCACTTTCGCATACCGAGTCATGCCATTTTGCCTTAAAAACGCCGGCGCCACTTTTCAACGAGCCATGTCTTATTGTTTCCATGAATTAGCTCATATTATCCTTGCCTATTTAGATGACATTACTGTGCGTTCTAAACATCGGGCACAACAACTTCATGATCTGCGTACCATTTTTCTCTGATGTCGTAAGTATAACATTCGCCTTAACCCATTGAAATGTGTCTTCTGTGTTCCCGCCGGTCGTCTCCTCGGCTTCATAGTGTCTAAAGATGGGATAACTCTTGACCCTTTGAAGGTTCAAGCCATTCTTGAACTTCCTATGCCTCGTACCTTACGCCAGCTACAAAGTCTCCAAGGTAAAGCTAATTTTCTTCTCTGATTCGTTCCTGACTACGCCACTACCACACATGGCTTCCTTAGTCTTCTTCGATCTCACACCCCATTTGTCTGGGATACATCCGCTCAAGAGTATTTTGATGCCCTCAAGCATGCTCTCACATCCGCTCCCTTGATCCGTCCTCCTGACTTTGACTGAGATTTCATCCTATACGTCTCCGCTTCCACCTATTCGGTTGTTGGTGTCCTTATCCAGGAAGATGATAACAATATCGAACATGTGATCTATTATGTCAGCAAGAACCTTGCCGGTCCCCCTGTGTCCTACTTGCATGAAGAAAAATTAGCACTAGCTGTCGTGTTCTCGGTCCAAAAACTGCGTCATTATATCCTCATGCATTCCACCAAGGTTGTGACTGATTCCAACCCCATGGATTTCCTATTGAGTCGACACATCCTCAGTGGGAAGTACGCTCGTTTGGTCACTATCCTCCAAGAATTCGACCTTGAATTTTTCACCCCAAAAAGTAAGAAAGGTTTAGTCCTCGCTGAACTTAATTCTGATTTGCCTACCAGGACGCAAGATACTCCAATTAATGATGCTCTTCCCGATGAACATTTATTTTCCATCACCACCAACGATCCTTGGTATGGTGACATCCTTACTTACTTGCGAACCCAAAAGTTCACCCTTCATCTTGATCGTGATGCTTGACGACGTATCTGACACCAAGCCTCTCGCTACCTTTTAATCAATGATGACCTTTATCATCGTGGCGTAGATACTGTCCTTCGTCATTGCCTCACACACGCTGAAGCTGAACAAGTTATCAATGCCTATCATAGCGGAGCTTGTGGTGGCCACCTATCCGGCCTCGCCACTGCCCAAAAAATCATGCGCGCTGGGTATTTTTGGCCTTCTCTCTTCAGTGATTGCATTGAAGCAGTCAAAAACTGTTTCAATTGCCAACATTTCACCCCCAAGGCGAGAGATCCTCCTGCTCCTCTCCATCCTGTCGTCACATCTGGTCCTTTTTGTAAATGGGCCATTAACTTTATGGAATGTCGACCCCCATCTGCTGGTAACCATATATCATCGTGGCGGTTGACTATTTCACTAAATGGGCCGAGGCTATGCCAACATTCAAAAATACGGCAGCCACTGCAACCCTCTTTTTCTTTAACCACGTCATTTCTCGATTTGGAGTTCCAAAAAATTTAGTCTCTGACCATGGCCGAAATTTTGAAGATCAGATTTGGCACGAGCTATCCTCCCTATTAGGGTTTGAGCACCAATATTCATCTTCCTATTACCCCCAAGGTAATGGCCAGGTTGAAGCGGAGAAAAAAATTCTTAAGACCATGCTTCAATGAATGGTGAATAAGCACAAAACTAATTGGCATCTCATGCTCTTCCCCGCTTTGTGGGCCTATCGTATTTCTGTTAAAACCGCCACTGGTTTCACTCCTTTCCACCTTGTCTTTGGCGAGGAGGCAGTCTTACCAATCGAGTGTGAAATCCCTTCCCTTCACTTGGCTGTCGAACTTCTCCCTGATACCCAACCTCTAGAACAACGACTTAGCATGCTCGAGCGCGCCTCTGAAGACCGTCGTGTTGCATTACAAACTCTTGAAGTGACCAAAAAGTGCACCAAAGCTCAGCATGACTGAAAATTCCACCCTCGTACCTTTCATGAAGGTGACCTTGTTCTAGTATATGACCAGGCCCACGATACCCTGGGTCATGGGAAGTTCGACTCATTATGGCTAGGTCCTTACATTATCAGTAAAGACCTTGGTAAGGGGGCATATCTTTTAGAGGGCTTTGAAGGCCACATCCTTCCTAATCCTCACAATGCACTCTATCTTAAGAGATATTACCCTTAGCATTTTCCATTCGAAATGCATGCTTTATTTCCTTTGAGATAGCCATCATCTGTTTGTTTCACATTTTGCTACTTCACCAGGACACCTGTTGTCCACGAAGCCTTACTTCACCTCTCCTCAAAATTAGATTTTCTCACTTACAACACATTTCATTGAGGGCACCACCTTGCCTCTATCCTCCTTCCTGTTTGTGTCAATTTCCGTCATGAGATACCATTTTGTACTCATATTTTTTATGGTCCTCTTTGGATCATCCCCCATCTCATTATCATCATTACTGTCCGTCTGTTCATCGCTCTACTATTTTCTCTCGCGCCTTAGTTGAGGATTCCTTATTGCCTCACCTATGGCAAACCTCCTTCTGTCGATGTCAACTCATTTACTCCAGAAGCCAAGTCTAGAGGGCAGTGAACCTTGGTTCGAGCTCCTTTTAGCATGATTGTGATCCGTATACTTGATGGTACAGTGATGCAGTAGCAGCTATTGGTGATTACCGGGCGTGTGTGATATGTCTCAACCCTCCTGAGGGGGTGGCCCTGCAGGTAGCCCCCCACATGCCCGGATGACTTCTTCATTTCCGCCCTTGATGCAGCTCCTCTCATTTGATGATATCATCCTCAACCGCTTGCAGTGCCTCTTCGATTTGCATGTATCAGTCAGATTTTGCGAGCCCTTCCCTGTTTATAGGGGGCATTTGGGTGTACTTGTATCTCTTGTACTAAAATATTCTTGTATAAGTCCTGGCGGTTATTCCAGGCATCGCATGTATGTGGGCTTCATCATTTTATTTATCTGGCTCATGGCCAACACATGCTTCCTTATTGCGTTCTGTGGTTTTCTGGGTGCCTTATTCTTTGTACTCTTGTCTCGGCGGGCATAGGTATGCCTCCCTCGCCGCCTTTAACACTAGTACCACTTCATCAACTAGAGACTTGTTGCACACACACCCGGGATGATACCCCTTATCATTCCTTCATTTTACATTCGCAACCCAGTCTTTTAGACATTGTTGTTGACCAAACTATAGGTTTTCTAGGAGAGCACCAGTTCATTATCTCTAAATCCTCTCTTTAGGATAGTGACACCAGGTATGCAAACCCATAAACTTAAAGTCCATTTGATTCATATATGCAGTACTAAAAGAGATTGGTAATCCTCCATTTCCTTTCTCAAGCTGCATAACCATAACCAAAACAAATGGCGCACCACATCATTAAAATGTGTTTAGATCCCTCATTTCCTAAATAAATTTTGGCATGAACACAACATGCTTGGGGGCACCTAGGCTCCTCAACCATACAAATCCTAGATCTCAGCCAACAACAACACTGAAACCCCCTTTCTCTGACAGGTCGCACTTTTAAGGTCATTTCTGGGGACAGGTCGCAGTTTTCTGCCGAGTACCTGCTACCGAGGTCGCAGCACAAACCCCAAAAAGTGTGACCTGGCCTGTTCATGAGCTCTAGGTACCTGTTATTTTTTAGTACCTTGATAATTTACCAGGACCCATTGTGTCCACAAAGTGTCTATTCACCTCTCCTCTAAATCGAATTTCCTCACTTACAACACTTGTACTGGGGGCACCACTTTGCCTCCTTACTTGTCCTTGTTCGTGTTGATTTTTGTCATGAGATACCCTATTGTACTCATGTTTTTATGGTCCCCCATTGGACCTTTACTATGTGGAAGCACCATCGAGTCGCCCTTTTTTAGAGGATCCGAGTTGAGTCATCATCACATTTATGGAATCTATCTCGAGTCCCTTTGTATCCTGCTATAGCCCTCCATCCTTCATTGCTCGGTCCCTCTCTCGTGTCGCACATTATGGCCTTCAGTCCCACTGTCCCCTATCCCTCATGATATTGTGTCAGTCGCTGCCAAGCCATTCATGCCCTTTATGCTCTAACAAGGGAATTCATCCATCCGCTACTCAGTATCCCCCGTTTCATCATCATCATTAGTGTCCGGTCATAGTCGCCATTGCTTTCTCTATGCTTTAGTTAGTCTCCCTATTTCACTCACCTATGCTAGACTTTACTGCTGACATCAAATTTCATGGAGTGCGTAAGGCTGCCTAGTGCTATGTAGGGTCTGAGTTTTTTCACATGATCATGATCTATACACTGATAGTCTGATGCACAGCTATTGGTGATTCCTGGTGTAGGATGTGTTCCCTAACCTCATGAGGGGTGGTTCTATCGCAGAAATTTCACATGCCCTAGATGACTTTTCACTTCAAATTTTCATGCGCCTTCCCATTTCGATGATATTGGCTCGCCGCTTGCGCCATTGATTTGCATGTATCAATCGATTTGCGTTCCTTCCACAAGTGGGGGTATTTGGGTATTTGTATCTCATGTACTAAGACTTTATCAGAGGTCCCGACTTGCTATTCCCGAGATAGTAGGTATGTGGGATCCATCATTCTATTTTTCTGGCTCCTATTTAAGCCAACATATTCTTCATGGTTCGGTTCCTTGTTTACTGGACTTCCTATTCTTTATACTTTGTCTCGGCGGGCATAGGTATGCCTCCCCCGCCGCCTTTAGCACAGGTACCACTTCATAAACTAGAGACTTGTTGCACCTGTAAGTCTCGTCTCCTCGGGGTCTAGTCCTTTAGCACATTAGACTACCTTACATTTCTCTCTCTCACTTCCCTCTTGATGACTAGTGATTGAGTTCTTACAACGTACTTCGGTCATACGATTTTATCCTAACACTCGTACGTTGGGGGGCAATCTGTTACACCATTTTTTGTTCATCTAACATATTATTATTAGATGAACCCAAGTACACCATGTAAGACCAATTCTACCCTAAGTAAAATTTCTTTCACCACGTGAAATAACTTATTCATTCATATTTCCCGGTCATATTTAACCCAAAACAAGGAAATTAATTAAATAAATCCTTATTTATTTAATTATTTCCTAAGAATAAGTTATTTAAACCTTATTTAAATAATATTCCTTGTTAAATTTGACTAAATCATTTATAAATAATTGAATAAATCATTATTTATTTAATTATCATTCAACCACTTCCTTAAAATGATAAATAAATCATTTATTTATTTATTATTTACAAATAAAGGGATTTGACCCAAGTCAAATTCCTTTCTCCTCCAACAAATATAATAAAATATTCCATAAAAGGTGGATCTAGATTTGGTTAATATTATTTTAATCATGCACCAAGATCTAGAATGACCCAATATTTTGTTATAAATAGGAAGGTTTTTCCTACCATTCTTCACCTTTTGTTGCCTATTAGATCACTCTGGATCTATACACTTGGTCACATTTTCCATCATTTGCTGTGTGAGCTCCCATTGAGCTCTATTCTCTGCATTGGGTTTTCTGCACCAACAAGAGAGAGAAATCTTAGATCTGAAGTGCTGAGGACTTCCAAGAACCCATCCCACTGAGGAGAATTGGATACGCCTTCTTGTTTTCCTCCCAGGTGCCCAATTAATACAAAAATTCTTTCAAAAATTGTTCTTGTCTTGTCTATTGATATATGGAGCCATATTTTACTTTATCTACTTAATGTATTTTATGCTTAGATCCGGATTTGTGCAACATTATTTGGATCATCTAATTGCAGATTTAAAGATGTTTAAGTGCCCATAATCGATGTTAGGGCTATTTTTTATGCGTAGCTAAAGTGATCTTTTACGACGAAATATTCTCATACTAACACCCAGCCGGCCTTCCACAACCCCGCTTCGGCTAGTCAAGAACCTCAATCTCTCCCACCGCAACCCGCTCCTAGCCCTTCGTTTCGCCTGGATCGAACCTTTTCGCCTAACTTCCCATCCACCTTCTCACACTCAGAACCTCCCGTACCCTCCTGAGTCGGTTCCCTCAGGTCTCCACCATATGGGAGCCGTCCCTCCTGGCCATTACCCCGCCGGTCAGATACCTTTTCTTGGTCCCCCATTGTCTATTCAGTCATTATGCATTTACCTTCTTCCCTTCCCTTTTCTTAACTCGGGAATAACAAGACCTCTTTTAACCCTCCAGCCGAGACCCCACCGGCCCACCCCAAACCATACATTGTTGTGACACCAGTACAACCGATCCCCTTCGCTCCTTCCACTGCTACAGTGCCCCTAGCCCCTCCGCAGGACCCTCCTCATGCTGCGACAGCAACAGGCAAGAAACGAAAAACTCAAAAGGGGGCATCCAAAGACAAGGTCACCACACCCGACCCTACCCCTCCCCCACCCACCAAGCCTTGTGCCTTGTGTGATGGTATCGGTCATCCCACCCATACTTGTCCTGAGTTACCCTATATCCAACCCATGGTTAAAGTCGCGTTCCCTGAATCTACGGTCCCTGAAACCTTTGTTTCTTCATCCTCTGCAGCCAAGAATCCCAAGACTCTTCGCACCAACAAACCTTGTGCTCTGTGTGGTGTCCATGGCCATTATTCTCACCATTGTCCTCACCTCACGCATTACCGAGCCTCTTTAGAGGTCATTCGCGAGTACGAAGTTGAACAAAATCAATCTGCCTCTCCCATCCTTGCTCAATATGCGTCAGGTATACTCAAGGATCCCCCTACTACCATTGACATTCCTCCCCCTGATGTTGAGATGTCGGAACCTACATCCCCCCTCCTATACCTATCATCATCCGCACGACCCTCGAAGTACATCCCCTCTGAATCCACTCCATCTGTTTTGCTTGATTCTCATTCAGCCACATTCTCGGGCTCTTCATGCTTTGACCATCTTTTTACCTGTTCTCCTGTCATTCCCCGTGATGACCCGTATCTATGCCTCTCTTCCCATACTGATGATTTAGGTAGCTTTGCAGTGTCATGTGGTTTCCTTGACCTTTCCATCTCCTCCCATAATCACGATCATACCATCTGTATCTATGATGTTCCTCGCAGCCTGAGTTCCCGCTCTTCATCCCATAGTTCTCATTCATCTCCCTCTCGTCGATCTATGAGTCCTAGACTTCCTACCCGGACTGCTCCCTCCCATAGCCGTCAGTGGATGCCTACCCTCTACTCACGTTGCCATCCTTCTTCTCATCCCTCTCATTTCTTGTCTTGTGACACTATTCCACTGGCCCTCTCATCCACACAATATCTTGGCTATGCCGATGGGGCAAGTCATTATTCCCAGAATCTTGCTTCAGCAGCCTGGGCCATCTTTACCCCCTTGCATACCTTGGTTCTTGCAAATGGGGTCTGCATTGGTAATGCCACCAATAATCAGGCCGAATATGATGCAGTACGTGGTCTCTTAGCCGATGCCCTCTCTCATCACATCCTCCATCTGCATGTTCATTTAGATTCGCTGCTTCTTGTCTTACAACTCAATGGTGTCTATCGTGTGCATAACCCTATCATGTTTAGACAATATTTATGAGTGAAAATTTTGATACATGAATTTAGATTCATTACTTTCAACCATATCCCTAGAAGTCAAAATCACTACGTAGATCAAATCGCAAATCATGTTCTAGACTGGCATTTATCACACACAATACAATCACATTTAACATCATCAACAAAATGTATCTAAATCATATATATCATATAACATGTGTTTTTAGAGTCCATCTACTTTGAAACATATGACATGCCCATCGCATGTTACAAAAAACAAAACTACAAAAATGCGAGGCACCACTTGCCCCTACATAAATGCTAGGGGGCACCACCTACCCTACATATAATCACTCTCTGTAGGATCCCGAGCCAACGGCTCTGCTCCCACAACTCGTAGATCACGCATAGTCTGACTGGCCATCGCCATGTGTCACATGATACCTTGCCATTCCGAGGGTAGCCCAATACATAACTCTATGTACTGGTTGTCTAAATCCTGCCAACCACGCTCCAACACACCGGTCAGCAGCCCCTCACATCTACAACGGATTTCCTCCAACAGAGCGGCCATATCCTCGTTCTATGCCATCCTTGATCCCCTTGCACTTGTAGCTCCTGCTACTGTAGGTCATCCCATATATCCGGCCGGTTTTACCGGAGCTATATCTGCATTCCAAAAAATATAAGGCTTAGTACCATGAATACTAGTCACAAACTCTAAAATGCACATAAAAGATTAGTTGCTTGTCACTTACCATCGGGCCCCCACACTCGACTAGGCGGAAGCGGCAAGTCTGGATCTCCCCAATAAATCATCCCTCATGATATGGATCCCAATAAATGATAATCTGGGCCAACAAGGGCTCCCCAGCCCTCATCAAAGGGTTCTCAAAAAATTTTAGAACCCCAAACCTAGCCAGTGCATGACGGACACCCTGATCTGCTTGGATTTCCATCTGTAAGGTACCTAGGTCTCTCTCTCTCCACTTGATCCGTATATCTGCCATATCTGCACAAAACCATCATTTTTTTCAGTCTATAGATAAAAAAAACTACATTAACTTACACCAAAACTGAATCTCAGCCCATAACAGAACTGAAACCACCCACATCTAACAGGTCCAACTTTTTGGGCAAATCCTGGGCTAGGTCACACTTTTCAGGCCAAAACCTGCGTCCCAGGTCACAGTTTTTGCCCCAAAAAGTGCGACCCGACCGTAATGATGAAGTAGGGGTAGTTACTAAGATTAAAAAACCTAATCTGAAATTTGAATCCATCAAAAACAAAGAGTAGGATTAGGCCTCTTACCTACAATTAACGGATCACAATTCCAACGGTCAGTTTTTCCGCTACAATCGCCGCAAGATTTAGGGCCTTCTCTCCTCTCCACATTCACCACAGCTACACAAGCAAATGAATGATTTTAGAGGGAAAATGCCCTATTAGAAGAAAACCCCTATTTTTTCTTTTTCCCGCTGCGACCAAACCATAGCCCCGTTTGACACACCGTCTGCACCGTTTGAAAGCTCTCACCAAGCACTCAAATGGGTATCTGTTAGTTTTTCATGTTTTGATACATCAAAAGGACACATTTTGTCCATGAAGGGTCTATTCACCTCTTCTCAAAATCGAATTTATTCACTTACAACACTTGTACTTGGGGCACCACTTTGTCTCCTTACTTGTCTTCGTTCGTGTTTATTTTCGTCATGAGCTACCCTATTGTACTCATGCTTTTATGGTCCCCCATTGGACCTTTACTGTGAGGCAGCACCATCGAGTCACCCTTGTTTAGAGCATTCGAGTTGAGTGCTCATCCGTAATGGAGTCTATCTCGAGTTCCTTTGTGCCCAGATATAACCCTCCATCCTTCATCGTTTAGTCCCTCTCTCGTCTTCCACATTATGGCCTTCAGTACCATTGTCACCTATCCTCCTTGATATTGTGTCAGTTGCTGCCAAGCCATTCATGCCCCTTATGCTCTAAGAGGGGAAGTCGTCCAACCGCTCCTCCGTATCCCTCATTCCATCATCATCATTAGTGTCTATCTGTTCGTCGCTCTACTATTTCCCTCGTGCCTTAGTTGGGGTTCCCTTATTGCCTCACCTATGGCGGACCTACTTCTATCGACATCAGCTCATTTACTCCAGAAGCGAGGTCTAGGGGGTAGTGTACCTTGGTTCGAGCTCTTTCAGCATGATCGTGATCTATACACTTGATGGTCCAGTGATGCAACAATGGATGTTGGTGATTCCCGAGCGTGTGTGAGATGTCTCAACCCTCATGAGGGGGTGGCCCTGCAGGTAGCCCCCCACATGCCCGGATGACTCCTTCATTTCCGCCCTTGATGCAACTCCTCTCATTTGATGATATCGGCCTCAACCGCTTGTAGTGCCTCTTCGATTTGCATGTATCAGTCAGATTTTGCGAGCCCTTCCCCGTGTGTAGGGGGCATTTGAGTATATTTGTATCTCATGTACTAAACTATTCTTGTATAAGTCCTAACGTTTATTCCAGGCATCGCATGTATGTGGGATTCATCATTTTATTTATCTGGCTCATGTTTAGGCCAGCACATGCCTACTTATTGCGTTCCGTGGTTTTCTGGGCACCTTATTCTTTGTACTCTTGTCTCAGCGGGCATAGGTATGCCTCCACCGCTGCCTTTAACACTGGTACCACTCCATCAACTAGAGACTTGTTGCACCTGTAAGTCTCATCTCATCAGGGTCTAGTCCCTTAGCACATTAGACTACCTTACATTTCTCTCTCTCCCTCCCCTCTTGATGCCTAGTGATTGAGTTCTTACAACGTACTTCGGTCATACGATTTTCTCCTAACACTCGTACGTTGGGGGGCAATCTGTTACACCATTTTTTTGGTCATCTAACCTATTACCATTAGATGAACCCAAGTACACCATGTAAGACCAATTTTAACCTAAGTAAAATTGCTTTCACCTTGTGAAATAACATTTACCTATATTTCCTAGTCATATTTAACCCAAAACAAGGAAATTAATTAAATAAATCATTATTTATTTAATTATTTCCTAGGAATAAGTTATTTAAATCATTATTTAAATAATATTCCTAGTAAAATTTGACTAAATCATTTTTAAATAATTAAATAAATCATTATTTATTTAATTATATTCCCACCATCCCCCTAAAATAATAAATAAATCGTTTATTTATTTATTGTTTATAAATAAAGGAACTGACCCAAGTCAAAAGACATTTTCCCTCCAGCAAATATAGTAAAATATTCCTAAAGGGTGGTTCTAGAATTTGATTAATAATATTTTTCATGCACCAAGTTCTAAATAACCCTAATATTTTGTTATAAATGCCTGCTATCCCTTCCGCGGTCCATCACAATATTTTTTTACCTCATAATGTAAAGATAGTCACCATTGACCAGTTGAAATATTATGAGCCAAAATCTTAGCCCTCCCCTGAGTTGACCATCTCTTCTATAGCCAATACGCAAACCATTGATTCTTTGAACAGTGTCTCCCCAGACATCTACAAAGACTTTTCCTTGCTTGGAACTTTCCCTGGTATTCCTCCTCCTCCTGTCTCTAATCCCAGCTTAGCGAATGTTTGCATGATGCAATCGTCTCAGGCTGACCTTAAATGGCCCGCTTCGGCTAGTCAACAACCTCAACCTCAACCTAGCCCGCCGCAACCTGCTCCTAGCCCTTCACCTCATCCAGCCAGACCTCTTCCTTCTGGCCCTTCTCCAATAGCTGGTACCAATGCGCCCCTCTATCCTCCTGGGTCGGTTCCACCAGGTCTCAACCATCTTGCAGCTGTCCCTCCTGGCCATTACCCCATTGGTCAGATACTTTTCCTTGCTCCCCCTCTCGGAGTCTCTTCGGTTCCCATCATGGCCACCCTCTCCCTCCCCAATTTGACCCTGAGCATACCCGTTTGGTACCTTGACCCTCCAGCCACTACCCCGCCTGGTCAACCCAAACCTTATCTTGCTTTGACTTTGGTTCAACTGGTCCCCATGACTTCTCCCGCTGCAACAGTCCCTCAGTCACCTCAACAAGAACCACCTCTTGTTGCGACCGCTTCGGGTAAGAAGGGAAAAGCTTGCAAGGGGGCATCAAAGGACAAGGCTGCCCCGAAAAACCTGACCCCTCCTCGGCCTCCAAAGCATACCATCTAGTGTGCCTTGTGTGACGTTGTCGGTCACGCCACCCATACCTGTCCTGAATTGTCTCATGTCAAGCCTATGGTTACTGTCGTGTTCCCTAAGTCCACGGTCCCAGAAGCCTTTGTTCCTTCTGCGACCGCAGCCAAGAACCCCAAGAAAATTCACACCAACCACCCCTGTGATTTGTGTGATCTCCATGGCCATTACACCCACCTTTGTCCCCACCTCGAGGACTTCCATACCTCTCTAGCCGCGGTCCGCCAATTCGAGGCCAAGCACAATGAGTCCACCTCTCCCCTATTTGCGCGTTTTGCTTCGGCAAAACTACCAGACATGACTGCTCCCATTGACATTCCCCCTCCCGATGTCAAGATGACAAAGCCTTCGTCTGCCATTTTTTACCTATCATCATCCATGAGACCCTCGGGGAACATTCCCTCTGAATCCTCCCCTGCTTTTTCACTTGACCTTCCTTCAGTGATCACCTTGGGCTCAACATCAGTAGATCCTTTATCTGCTTACTCTTCAGTCACTTCTGGTGACGATGCGCATGTGAAGCTCTCTTCTCATAATGATGAGTTAGGTAGCTTCGCCGCATCTGGTGGTCTTTCTTCCACCAGTCACCCCATCTTATATCACAATGATGACATTATGGAAGGAATCATCTCCCCTGACTTTCTCTATTCCCCCTTACATCGAAACCATGCATTTGAACCACATACACCTTGTGGCCATTACATTGCAACCCAATTTTTGGGTAAGGGGGCACCCATATTTGAGAGACCAGGAGAAGTAATTCTCCACAAATCTCCTAGTGTATCTGGTCATGTCAACTCTAGTACCATTATTATTCCACACTTAGAAGAACCTCTAGAGTCCCATACCACTTCAGATCACTCTCGGGATGATACCCCTTATCGTTCCTTCATTTTACATTCACAACCCAGTCTTTTAGGCATTGTTGTTAACCAACATATAGGTTTTCTAGGAGAGCACAAGTTCATTATCTCCAAATCCTCTCTTTGGGATAGTGACACTAGGTATGCCAACCCAAAAAATTAAAGTCCATTTGATTCATTTATGTAGTACTAAAAGAGATTGGTAATCCTCCTTTTCCTTTCTCAAGCTGTATAACCATAACGAAAACAAATGGTGCACCACATCATTAAAATGTGTTTAGATCCCCCTTTTCCTAAATACATTTTGGCATGACCACAAATTCTTGGGGGAACCTAGGCCCCTCAACCATAAAAATCCTAGATCTCAACCAAAAACAGCACTGAAACCCCATTTCTCTGACAGGTCGCACTTTTCAGGTCATTTCCTGGGACAGGTCGCAGTTTTCTGCCCAGTACCTACTACCCAGGTCGCAGCACAGACCCCAAAAAGTGCGACCTAGCCTGTTCATGAGCTCTAGGTACCTGTTAGTTTTTAGTACCTTGATACTTCAACAGGACCCATTGTGTCCACAAAGTGTCTATTCACCTCTCCTCCAAATCGAATTTCCTCACTTACAACACTTGTACTGGGGGCACCACTTTGCCTCCTTACTTGTCCTTGTTCGTGTTGATTTTCTTCATGAGATACCCTATTGTACTCATGATTTTATGGTCCCCCATTGGACCTATACTGTGTGGCAGCACCATCGAGTCACCCTTGTTTAGAGGATCCGAGTTGAGTCATCATCACATTCATGAAATATATCCCAAGTCCCTTTGTGTCCCGCTATAGCCCTCCATCCTTCATTGCTCGGTCCCTCTCTCATGTCGCACATTATGGCCTTCAGTCCCACTGTCCCCTATCCCTCATGATATTGTGTCAGTCACTGCCAAGCCATTCATGCCTTTTATGCTCTAACAAGGGAAGTCGTCCATCCACTACTCAGTATCCCTCGTTTCATCATCATCTTTAGTGTCCGTCTATTAGTCGCTCTAGTATTTTATCCCGTGCCTTGGGTTCTCTTATCACCTCACCTATGATGGACCTACTTCTATCGACATTAGCTCATTTACTCCAGAAGCCAGGTCTGCGGGGCAGTGTACCTTGGTTCGAGCTCTTTTCAGCATGATCATGATCTATACACTTGATAGTCCAGTGATGCAGTAGTAGCTATTGGTGACTCCTCGGGTGTGTGTGAGATGTCTAAACCCTCATGAGGGGGTGGCCCTGCCGTTAGCCCCCCACATGCTCGGATGACTTCTTCACTTCAGCCCTTGATGCAAATCCTCCCATTTGATGATATTGGCCTCAACCGCTTGCAGTGCCTCTTCGATTTGCATGTATCAGTCAGATTTTGCGAGCCCTTCCCCGTGTGTAGGGGGAATTTGGGTGAAATTTGTATCTCATGTACTAAAGTCTTATTGTATAAGTCCGGATGGTTATTCCAGGCATCGCATGTATGTGGGATTCATCATTTTATTTATCTGGCTCATATTTAGGCCAACACATGCTTCCTTATAGTGTTCCGTGGTTTTCTAGGCCCCTTATTCTTTGTACTATTGTCTCGGTGGGCATGGGTATGCCTCCCCCGCTACCTTTAACATAGGTACCACTTCATCAACTAGAGACTTGTTGCACCTGTAAGTCTCGTCTCCTCAGGGTCTAGTCCTTTAGCACATTAGACTACATTACATTTCTCTCTCTCACTCCCCTCTTGATGCTTAGTGATTGAGTTCTTATAATGTACTTCGGTCATACGATTTGCTCCTAACACTCGTACGTTGGGGGGCAATCTGTTACAACATTTTTTTGGTCATCTAACCTATTATCATTAGATGAACCCAAGTACACCATGTAAGACCAATTTTACCCTAAGTAAAATTGCCTTCACCATATGAAATAACATTTGTCTATATTTCCTCGTCATATTTAACCCAAAACAAAGAAATTAATTAAATAAATAATTATTTATTTAATTGGTTCCTAGGAATAAGTTATTTAAATCATTATTTAAATAATATTCCTAGTTAAATTTGACTAAATCATTTTTCAATAATTAAATAAATCATTATTTGTTTAATTATATTCGCACCATCTCCCTAAAATAATAAATAAATCATTTATTTATTTATTGTTTATAAATAAAGGAATTGACCCAAGTCAAAATACCTTTTCCCTCCAACAAATATAATAAAATATTCCTAAAGGGTGATTCTAGAATTTGATTAATAATATTTTATTCATGCACCGAGTTCTAGAACACCCCAATATTTTGTTATAAATAGAAGGGTTTTCCCCATTCATTAGTCACTTCCATTGCATTAGATCACTCTCGATCTATACTAGGTCACATTCTCCATTTTTGCCTTATGAGCTCCCATTGAGTACTATGTTTGTTTGGGTTTTTTACAACAACAAGAGAGAAGAATTTTAGATCTGAAATACTGAGGACTTTCAAGAACCCATCCCATTGAGGAGAACTGGAAAACACCTTTATTGTTTTCCTCTCAGGTGCCCCCTTTGTAATATAATATAAAAATTACAAACATAGAACTCAATGGGAGCTCACAAGAAAGAAATGGAAAATGGTGACCAAGAGTAGATCTAGAGTGATCTAATGCTAGTATGAATCAATTGTTAGTATGAATCTTTCGTCGTAAAAGATCACTTTAGCTACGCATAACAAATAGCCCTAACATCGATTATGGTTGCCAAACATATTTAAATCTGCAATTAGATGATCCAAATAATGCTTTACAAATCCAGATCTAAGCATAAAAGACATTAAGCAGATAAAGTAAAATATGGCTCCATGCATCCAATAGACAAGACAAGAACAATGTATTTGAAAGAATTTTTATATTATATTACAAAGGGGGCACCTGAGAGGAAAACAAGAAAGGTGTTTTCCGGTTCTCCTCAATGGGATGGGTTCTTGAAAGTCCTCAGCGTTTCATATCTAAAATTTCTCTCTCTTGTTGTTGTAGAAAACCCAAACAAACATAGAACTCAATGGGAGCTCATAAGGCAAAAATGGAGAATGTGACCTAGTATAGATCTAGAGTGATCTAATGCAATGGAGGTGACTAATGAATGGGGAAAACCCTTCTATTTATAAAAAAATATTTGGGTGTTCTAGAACTCAGTGCATGAATAAAATATTATTAATCGAATTCTAGAATCACCCTTTACGAATATTTTATTATATTTGTTGGAGGGAAAAGGATTTTTGACTTGGGTTAATTCCTTTATTTATAAATAACAAATAAATAAATGATTTATTTATTATTTTAGGGAAATGATGGGAATATAATTAAATAAATAATGGTTTATTTAATTATTTATATGTGATTTAGTCAAATTTAACTAAGAATATTATTTAAATAATGATTTAAATAACTTATTCTTAGGAAATAATTAAATAAATAAGGATTTATTTAATTAATTTCCTTGTTTTGGGTTAAATATGATCGGGAAATATGAATGAATAATTTATTTCACGTGGTGAAAGAAATTTTACTTAGGGTAAAATTGGTCTTACATGGTGTACTTGGGTTCATCTAATAATAATAGGTTAGATGACCAGAAAATGGTGTAACATATTGCCCCCCAATGTACGAGTGTTAGGAGAAAATCGTATGACCGAAGTACGTTGTAAGAACTCAATCACTAGTCATCAAGAGGGAAGTGAGAGAGAGAAATGTAACGTAGTCTAATGTGTTAAAGGACTAGACCCCGAGGAGACGAGACTTACAGGTGCAACAAGTCTCTAGTTTATGAAGTGGTACTTGTGCTAAAGGCGGCGGGGGAGGCATACCTATGCCCACCGAGACAAAGTACAAAGAATAGGAAGTCTAGTAAACAAGGAACCGAACCATGAAGAATATGTTGGCTTAAATAGGAGTCAGAAAAATAGAATGATGGATCCCACATACATACTATGCCTGGAATAACCGTCAGGACTTATACAATAAGATTTTAGTACATGAGATACAAATACACCCAAATTCCCCCTACACACGGGGAAGGGCTCGCAAAATATGATTGATACATGCAAATCGAAGAGGCGCTGCAAGCGGCTGAGGCCAATATCATCAAATGGGAGGAGCTGCATCAAGTGCTGAAGTGAAGAAGTCATTCGGGCATGTGGGGGGCTACCGGCAGGGCCACCCCTCATGAGGGTTGAGACATCTCACAAACACCCGGGAATCACCAATAGCTGCTGTTGCATCACTAGACTATCAAGTGTATAGATCACGATCATGCTGAGGTGAGGTGATAAGGGAACCCCAACTAAGGCACGAGAGAAAATAGTAGAGCGACTAACAGATCGACACTAATGATGATGATGAAACGGGGGATACTGAGTAGCGGATGGACGAATTCCCTTGTTAGAGCATAAAGGGCATGAATGGCTTGGCAGCGACTGACAGAGTATCATGAGGGATAGGGGACAGTGGGACTGAAGGCCATAATGTGCGACATGAGAGAGGGACCGAGCAATGAAGGATGGAGGGCTATAGCGGGATACAAAGGGACTCGGGATAGATTCCATGAATGTGATGATGACTCAACTCGGATGCTCTAAACAAGGGTGACTCGATGGTGCTGCCACATAGTAAAGGTCCAATGGGGGACCATAAAAACATGAGTACAATAGGGTATCTCATGACGAAAATCAACACGAACAAGAACAATTAAGGAGGCAAAGTGGTGCCCCTAGTACAAGTGTTGTAAGAGAGGAAATTCAATTTGGAGGAGAGGTGAATAGACACTTCGTGGACAAAATGGGTCCTGGTGAAGTATCAAGGTACTAAAAAATAACAGGTACCTAAAGCTCATGAACAAGCCAGGTCGTACTTTTTGGGGTCTGTGCTGTGACCTGGGTAGCAGGTACTGGGCAGAAAACTGCGACCTATCCCAGGAAATGACCTGAAAAGTGCAACCTGTCAGAGAAAGGGGGTTTCAGTGCTTTTTTTGGCTGAGATCTGGGATTTGTATGGTTGAGGGGCCTAGGTGCCCCCAAGCATGTTGTGTTCATGCCAAAATGTATTTAGGAAAAGGGGGATCTAAACACATTTTAATGATGTGGTGCACCATTTGTTTTCGTTATGGTTATGCAGCTTGAGAAAGGAAATGGAGGATTACCAATCTCTTTTAGTACTGCATATATGAATCAAATGGACTTTAAGTTTTTAGGTTGGCATACCTGGTGTCACTATCCCAAAGAGAGGATTTGGAGATAATGAACTGGTGCTCTCCTAGAAAACCTATAGGTTGGTCAACAACAATGTCTAAAATACTGGGTTGCGAATGTAAAATGAAGGAACGATAAGGGGTATCATCCTGAGAGTGATCTGAAGTGGTATGGGACTCTAGAGGTTCTTCTAAGTGTGGAAGAATAATGGTACTAGAGTTGACATGACCAGATACACTAGGAGAGTTGTGGAGAATTACTTCTCTTGGTCTCTCAAATATGGGTGCCCCCTTACCCAAACATTGGGTTGCAATGTAATGGCCACAAGTTGTATGTGGTTCAAATGCATGGTTTCGATGTAAGGGGGAATAGAGAAAGTCAGGGGAGATGATTCCTTCCATAATGTCATCATCGTGATAGAAGATGGGGTGACTGGTGGAAGAAATACCACCAGACGCGGCGAAGCTACCTAACTCATCATTATGAGAAGAGAGGTTCACATGCGCATCGTCACCAGAAGTGACTGAAGAGTAAGCAGATAAAGGATCTACCGATGTTGAGCCCAAGGTGGTCACTGAAGGAAGGTCAAGCGAAACAACGGGGGAGAATTGAGAGGGAATGTTCCCCGAGGGTCTCATGGATGATGATAGGTAAAAAATGGCGGACGAAGGGTTGGTCATCTTGACATCATGAGGGGGAATGTCAATGGGAGTAGTCATGTCTGGTAGTTCTACTGAAGAAAAACGCGCAAATAGGGGAGAGGTGGACTCGTTGCGCTTGCCCTGAAATTGTCGGACCACGGCTAGAGAGGTGTGGAAGTCGTCGAGGTGGGGAAAAAGGTGGGTGTAATGGCCATGGAGATCACACAAAGCACAGGGGTGGTTGGTGTGAATAGTATTTGGGTTCTTGGTCGCGATCGTGGAAGGAAAAAAGGCTTCCGGGACCGTGGACTCAGGGAACACGATAGTAACCATGGGCTTGAGATGAAGCAATTCAGGACAGGTATGGGTGGCGTGATCGACAACGTCACACAAGGCACACTAGATGGTATTCTTTGGAGGCCGAGGAGGGGCAGGGTTTGTCGGGGCAGCCTTGTCCTTTGATGCCCCCTTGCAAGTTTTGCCCTTCTTACCCGAAGTGGTCGCAACAGGAGGTGGTTCTTGTTGAGGTGACTGAGGCACTGTTGCAGCGGGAGAAGTCATGGGGACCGGTTGAACTGGGGTCAAAGAAAGATAAGGTTTGGATTGACCAGGCGGCGTAGTGGCTGGAGGGTCAAGGTACTAGACGGGTATGCTCAGGGTCAAATTGGGGAGGGAGAGGGTGGCCATGGTGGGAACCAAAGAGACTCTGGGAGGGGGAGCCAGGAAAGGTATCTAACCAGTGGGGTAATGTCCAGGAGGGACAGCTCCAAGATGGTTGAGACCTGGTGGAACCGACCCAGGAGGATAGAGGGGCGCATGGGTACCAGCTGTAGGAGAAGGGCCAGAAGGAAGAGGTCTGGCTGGCTGAGGTGAAGGGATAGGAGCAGGTTGCGATGGGCGAGGTTGAGGTTGAGGTTGTTGACTAGCCGAAGTGGGCTGTTTAAGGTCAGCCCGAGACGATTGTATCATGCAAACATTCGCTAAGCTGGGATTAGAGATAGGAGGAGGAGGAATACCAGGGAAAGTTACAAGCAAGGAGGAGTCTTTATAGATTTCGGGGGAGACACTGTTCAAAGAATCGATGGTTTGCGTATTGGCTATAGAAGAGATGGTCAACTCAGGGGAGGGCTGAGATTTTGGCTCATGATATGTCAACTGGTCAATGGTGACTATCTTTCCATTATGAGGGAAAAACATCTTGCGATGGATCGTGGATGGGACAACAGACATGGCATAGGTGTAGCTACGCCCCAAAATAATGTTATAATCAAGAGGGGCATCGATGACTTCAATGTCAACACAAATAGTCTTGCCCGCAAGAGTGATAGGATAGTTGCGGAAAAGGCCAATGGGCTGGGAGGCGTGGCCATCCCACGCTCGAAGAGTGATCATGGGAGGGGCCAAATCAGGAGATACGAGTTGTTTCTAAACTGAAGCGGACATCACACAGGTGGATGCCCCCTCATCAATGATGCACTGGGAAATGTTAGCGTTTCAGATTTTGACTGGGATTTGGAAAGCTACGGAAGTAGGAAGAGGAGGAGACTCTAACTGATGGGCATCGAAAACAATCAATTGGTCATCCGCGGGATCTACAGCACCCAGGGTAGATAGTAGAGATTTTCTTTGAGAGGGGCATGACTAGAGGAGTTCTAGCGTTGAAATGGCAGCAGGAGATTGGGCCAACTCATCTACTATGCTATATGAATGGGAAACTCGGTCAGAAGCAGCATTTTGGCGTAATGGTCTCTTAGGAATCATGGTATGAACCTTGGCTTTGGGCTGAGGGATATGCAAGGGACCATTAGTTGTCGAAAGAGGCTTTGTAGAACCTGAAAAAGGTGACTCAGGGACAGATGGAGCAAGAGGCAGAGGGTATGGATGGGACTGAGTTTGAAGGTTGAGGTCGACGGTGAAAGGTTGGTCAGAGTTCATCATGAGGATCTGGTAATCAGAGGTACCAGATGGAGGAGGTTGAGTGGTGATCGGTCAGTGAGGTGGTTGGGTAGCCACAAATCCCTGTTGTGCATCTACCTTCTTTGGAGGGGGTGGTGACTATTGTTGCGGGGGTTGAGAAGACAAGGGAGGCGGGGGTGCGAATGCTGGAGGAGCTGGAGCACTAGGTTGCGGATATGGATGAGAATGAGGTTAGGTAACAGTGTGGTAAACCAGAGGTTGGGCAGAAAGAGGAGGCATGCCGGATCTTGGATGCGTGTTACCAGGAGGGGGAGAAGTGCAGGGGGAGGTGCCCCCTCCCCCAGGAAAACCATAGTTCATGGGAGGTTGAGCGGATGGATGAGAGAGAGCTCCAACAATACTAGACATTGCATGTATGTGGGATTCATCATTTTATTTATCTGGCTCATGTTTAGGCTAGCACATGCTTACTTATTGCGTTCCGTGGTTTTCCGGGCGCCTTATTCTTTGTACTCTTTTCTCGGTGGGCATAGGTATGCCTCCACCGCCGCCTTTAACACTGGTACCACTTCATTAGCTAGAGACTTGTTGCACCTATAAGTCTCGTCTCCTCAGGGTCTAGTCCTTTAGCACATTAGACTACCTTACATTTCTCTCTCTCACTCCCCTCTTGATGCCTAGTGATTGAGTTCTTACAACGTACTTCGGTCATACAATTTTCTCCTAACACTCGTACGTTGGGGGGCAATCTGTTACACCATTTCTTTGGTCATCTAACCTATTACCATTAGATGAACCCAAGTACACCATGTAAGACCAATTTTACCCTAAGTAAAATTGCTTTCACCTTGTGAAATAACATTTATCTATATTTCCTGGTCATATTTAACCCAAAACAAGGAGATTAATTAAATAAATCATTATTTATTTAATTATTTCCTAGGAATAAGTTATTTAAATCATTATTTAAATAATATTCCTAGTTAAATTTGACTAAATCATTTTTAAATAATTAAATAAATCATTATTTATTTAATTATATTCCCACCGTCCCCCTAAAATAATAAATAAATCATTTATTATTTATTTTTTATAAATAAAGGAATTGACCCAAGTCAAAAGACCTTTTCCCTCCAACAAATATAGTAAAATATTCCTAAAGGGTGGTTCTAGAATTTGATTAATAATATTTTTCATGCACCAAGTTCTAAATAACCCTAATATTTTGTTATAAATAGGAGGGTTTTCCCCATTCATTAGTCACCTCCATTGCATTAGATCACTCTGGATCTACTCTTGGTCACCATTTTCCATTTTTGTCTTGTGAGCTCCCATTGAGTTCTATGTTTGTCTGGGTTTTCTACACTAATAAGAGAGAGGAATTTTAGATATGAAACGCTGAGGACCTTCAAGAACCCATCCCATTGAGGAGAACCGGAAAACACCTTTCTTGTTTTCCTCTCAGGTGCCCCCTTTTAATATAATACAAAAATTCTTTCAAATACATTGTTCTTGTCTTGTCTATTGGATGCATGGAGCCATATTTTACTTTATCTGCTTAATGTCTTTTATGCTTAGATCTGGATTTGTGCAACATTATTTGGATCATCTAATTGCAGATTTAAAGATGTTTGGAAGCCATAATCAATGTTAGGGCTATTTTTTATGCGTAGCTAAAGTGATCTTTTACGACGAAAGATTCATACTAACAATAAGGGAGCAAGGGAGCAAGGGAGAAATCGAAATAGTTCTTGTTGCAACCCCACTAGTAGCATTCCCGACTTTAGGGCTAGGGCTACCACCAGCGTTAGGTCCTGAACCAGACATGGTGAAGGTGACTAGAGGAGAGCCGGGGATAGAACCAGAAGGGGAACTCTATGAACCAGAAGTAGAGTTGGAATGGGGACTCGGTGGAGGACGAACTCGAACCCTACATGTAGGAGTAAGTTTTCCTATTGGAAACTGAGGATGAAGGCAAAGAAGTATCTAGGATAAGTGCCTTGGGGTCGCAATGATGGAAAATAGACACGGATCACAGAAGGAAGAGAGACCAACAAGGGCAAGGAGGTGAAGGATCAAATGATTACAATGTCGAAACAAGGGCAGGGAGTTGCAGGATCAATTGATTACGATGTTATAGCCTTGGCCCAGGCGTGTGTAGAGAAAAAATAAAAAGGAGGATGTATAACTTTAAATAAATCTGAAAATGGCAGTAAAGTAAACTGAATATGACAGAAAATAAACAACTAAAGATGCTTCAATTTAAGCCCAAGGAGGAGGGCTTCCCAACAAATAGTCTATGGGTGGGCGAAATCTAGTCAAAACAGAAAAATGGCTAATGGATCTAAATTTGGGAGGGACCGGGATCTAAAGGTCAGATTTGTTGGAAATAGGTGCAGAAAACAAAAAAAACCAGAGGGAAAAGTGCTACAAAAAAGGTGGCGAAAGACTACAACCTGAAGGGAAACGAGAGGACCTTAAAGGAGGACCACACAAAACTTAAAAGAGGTGTTTTGGATGGATGAATAACCAATCTAAAATGGATATAAAAGTACAAGATTAGATTATAAAAATGGCTGAACACATTGAAATCTTAGATGTCTTGCTTCAGTTAAACACCTCCTAAAAAGGTGGAAGCGTACTAAAGCCCTAAGGGGTTTGGTTCCTACTTCAGTGAGCAAAACAGAGCAAGCACAGGTCCAATATGGGTGGAGAGGGAGATCAGAAATCCCTGAACAATAGCCCGGACAAACCTAGAAAAATCACATAAAAATTCACGCAAAAAGTTCAGGTCGTAGTTTCTGACCTATTTTTCGCAGAGGTCGCATTTTTCTGGCTGTTTTATGTGCCCTAAAGGTTTAGGTCACGAATTTTGGCCCAAAAAGTGTGACCTGCACTTCTGGCCATCTCAGGAGCAGGTTTCAGAAAAAAAGTGTCATCTCAGCAACGATTGATACCTGTCACCTGTGCAATAGGCCCATAAATACATGAAAGTTAGAAGATTTACTGTTTTAGGGTTTTAAAGGTTAAAAACAACATCAAGAAATGTAAAATAAGAAGTTGAAGAAAAACCCTAGGGGTTGAAGCAGCTGGTCATGAAGGGATCTGAAAAATGACAGCGGTCGTAATTATAAACCCTTGTGGTGTTTCCAGTTGTTAGTGTGAATTCTAATCGCAAGCGTACGGAAAAAATTCACTTTAGCTGTGCATAACAAATAGCCCTTATATCAAATATGACTGTCAATTTCTTTAGAAATGTAGTTAGTTGATCAAAATAAATGCTACAAAATCCAGATCTATGTAGTTA
This sequence comes from Pinus albicaulis, assembly GCA_034641835.2. Classification (NCBI taxonomy): domain Eukaryota; kingdom Viridiplantae; phylum Streptophyta; class Pinopsida; order Pinales; family Pinaceae; genus Pinus; species Pinus albicaulis. The sequence continues at coordinate 292,928,349 of CM076569.1, forward strand.
AAGACATTAAACAACAAATAAAAACAAGAGTTTCTCCATGCATCCAATAGACAAGACAAGAATATTTTTAAAGAATTTTGTATTTATGACACCTAGGAAGGGAACATAGAAAGATGTTACTAGTCCCCCTCAATGGGATGGGTTCTTGTATGTCCTCATCGCTTCAGATCTAAGATATTTCTCTCTTGATGGTGTAGAAAATCCAGACAAAAATGGGACTCAAAGGGAGCTCACAAGCAAAAAGATAGAAAAATATGACAATGATGGAGGATCAAAGTCAAACCAAAAGTATAGATCTAGAGTGATCTTTAGGCAACAAAAGGTAGTGAATGAATGGAAAAACCCTTCTATTTATGACAAAATATTGAGTTAGTCTAGATATTGGTGCATAATTAAAATATTATTAACCAAATCTAGATCCAACTTTTATGGAATATTTTATTATTTTTGTTGGAGGGAAAAATAATTTGAATTTGGTCAAACCCTTTATTTGTAAATAATAAATAAATAAATGATTTATTTATTATTTTAAGAATGTGGTTGATTAATAATTAAATAAATAGTGATTTATTCAATTATTTATAAATGATTTAGTCAAATTTGACAACAAATATTATTTAAATAATGTTTTAAATAATTATTCCTAGAAAATAATAAGATAAATAGTGATTTATCTAATTAATTTTCCTGTTTTGGGTTAAATATGACCAGGAATATTAATTAAACTACTGTTTAATTGATTATCAAACAAATAAAGATTTATTTAATTATTCCTCACGGGGTTCCCTGTTTAGACCATAAACAACTTAATAAATTATGGATTACTAAGTTATTTTTCATAGTGAAAGCAATTTTACTGGGGTAAAATTGGTCTTACATGGTGTACTTTGGTCCATTTAATAGTAACAAGCTAGA